>JAULUF010000037.1:432500-1125500 GCA_031834385.1 Semotilus atromaculatus
GAAACTACTTTAAACTATTTTAAACTTTAAACTATTTTAAACTTTAAACTACTTTAAACTAGAAACTACTTTAAACTTTAAACTACTTTAAACTAGAAACTACTTTAAACTTTAAACTACTTTAAATTTTAAACTAAGTTAAACTTTAAACTACTTTAAACTAGAAACTACTTTAAACTTTAAACTACTTTAAATTTTAAACTAAGTTAAACTTTAAACTACTTTAAACTAAGTTAAACTTTAAACTAATTTAAACTAAAAACTAATTTAAACTATAAACTACTTTCAACTTCAAACTACTTTCAACTTCAAACTACTTTAAACTTCTTCAAACTTTCTGGTCCAAACTTTCACAAGCCAACTTAAAGTTTGTCTCGACGAACTTTTTCTAGTTATTATTATTCTTCTTAGAAAACTGTTGACTTTAATGCGGCCTAGACCGTTAACTCTACATACTCCAAACTCGGCTCAGACCTTTGGACTGTTCTGAAGTTAGTTGCTATGTCTTTTCTAACTGATCGGACTTACGGTTTTCCTAAAAATGACGATCAAAACTCGGAAAAACTCCCATTGACTTAACATTGCGGAATTTTCAGATTTTCAAACTCCCCAACTGTCAAAAATTCAAATCAAAATCCCTTGAAACCCTAGACTAAATCAAACTGCCATTCTATATACTATATGAGCCATTGAGACTCATTGAAACTCGTCTATCTATCAACTTCAAACTATTTTAAACTTCAAACTAAATTAAACTTCAAACTAATTTAAACTTTAATCTTCAAACTAATTTAAACTTTAAACTAATTTAAACTTCAAATGACTAAATTTACTTCATTAAAACTTATAAACTCTAAACTCATATAAACTGTGTAAGTGTGTAAGTGAGTGAGTGTGTGAGCGAGTGAGTGAGTCTGTGTGTGACTGTGTGTGTGTGTGTGTGTGAGTGAGTGTGTGTGCGTGAGTGTGTATGTGTGTGTGAGTTAGTGAGCGTGTCTGTGCGTGTGTGTGAAAGAGAAAGTGTGTGTGTAAACGAATTAGTGTGTGTGTATACCAAAATACCTTAGAACACCCTAGCAACACCATAGCAACCAACCATAATACCTTAGAACACCCTAGCAACACCATAGCAACCACCAAATATACCTTAGAACACCCTAGCAACACCCTAGCAACCAACCAAAATACCTTAGAACACCCTAGCAACATCCTAGCAACCACCCAAAATACCTTAGAACACCCTAGCAACACCATAGCAACCAACCAAAATACATTAGAACACCCTAGCAACCACCGAGAACACCCTAGCAACCACCCAAAATACCTTAGAACACCCTAGCAACACCCTAGCAACCACCCAAAATACCTTAGAACAACCTAGCAACACCATAGCAACCAACCAAAATACCTTAGAACACCCTAGCAACACCCTAGCAACCACCCAAAATACCTTAGAACACCCTAGCAACACCATAGCAACCACCCAAAATACCTCAGAACACCCTAGCAACACCCTAGCAACCACCCAAAATACCTTAGAACCCCCTAGCAACACCATAGCAACCACCCAAAATACCTTACAACACCCTAGCAACACCCTAGCAACCACCCAAAATACCTTACAACACCCTAGCAACACCCTAGCAACCACCCAAAATACCTTAGAACACCATAGCAACCACCAAAAATACCTTAGAACACCCTAGCAACACCATAGCAACCACACAAAATACCTCAGAACACCCAAGCAACACCCTAGCAACCACCCAAAATATCTTATAACACCCTAGCAACACCCTAGCAACCACCCAAAATACCTTATAACACCCTAGCAACACCATAGCAACCACCCAAAATACCTTAGAACACCCTAGCAACACCATAGCAACCACCCAAGATACCTTAAAACACCCTAGCAACCACCCAAAATACCTTAGAACACCCTAGCAACCACCCAAAATACATCAGAACACCCTAGCAACCACCAAAAATACCTTAGGACACCCTAGCAACCCCATAGCAACCACCCAAAATACCTTAGAACACCCTGGCAACCACCCAGAACACCTTAGGAAAACCAAAGCAACGCCCTAGCAACACCCTAGCAACCACCCATAACACCCTAACAACCACCCATAACACCTTAGCAACCCACTAGAAACACCCTCGCAACTTTAAACTACTTTAAACTTTAAAATAAGTTAAACTTTAAACTACAAACTACTTTAAAACTACTTTAAACTAAGTTAAAGTACTTTAAACTATAAACTACTTCAAACTAATTAAACTTTAAACTAATTTAAACTTTAAACTTATTTAAACTAAGCTAATCTTTAAACTACAAACTACTTTAAACTTTAAACTAATTTAAACTAGAAACTACTTTACACTAAGTTAACTTTAAACCATTTTAAACTTTAAACGAATTAAACTTTAAACTAATTTAAACTATAAACTACTTTCAACTTCAAACTACTTTAAACTTCTTCAAACTTTCTGGTCCAAACTTTCACAAGCCAACTTAAAGTTTGTCTCGACAAACTTTTTCTAGTTTAAAATATAATCTTTTCTAACATTATAAATGTCTTTACTGTAACTTTTGATCAATTTAACTCATCCTTGATGAATAAAAGTATTTTCTAATTTCTTTCCCCCAAAAATAAAAAATAAATTCTTACTGACCCCAAACTTTTGAATGGTAGTGATTAATGTTACAAAAGCTTTCCATTTCAGATCAATTTTGTTCTTTTGAACTTTCTAGTCATCAAAGAATCCTGAAATAAAAATGTAAAAAACAGTTTTCAACATGGATAATAATCATAAATGTTTATTGAGCATCATATTATAATAATTTCTGTAGGATCATGTGACACTGAAGACTGGAGTAATGATGCTGTAAATTCAGCTTTGATCACAGGAATAAATTACACTTCACTATATATTCACATAAAACCACTGTTTTAAATTGTAATAATATTTCACAATATTACTGTTTTTTTTGTATTTTTTATCAAATAATTGCAGCCTTGGTGAGCAGAAGAGACTTCATTTAAAAACATAAAAAATCGTACTGATCTAAAACTTTTGACCGGTAGTGTATATATATATAATACTAAGTAACAACTGATGCACTTGAAAAAGGTACATCTAATCTGATTATATTTGGATTTCAGCTGACTGGACTTTTTTTTTAATCAAATACATTTTAATTGGTTACCGTTCACAAAATGCTGCTTGAATGCATTTAAGAAAGCTATTAAATATGACAATTAATGATACTGGTGTTGCTCTCTTTTTGTCTGTTTTTGGTTGAAATGAAAAGGTACCTGAAAGGATGTGTGTGTATGTATATGTATATGTATATATATATATATATATATATATATATATATATATATATATATATATATATAATAAAAATAAAAATAAAATGTATACCATATACAGTGCACAGCATAAATGAGTGCACCCCCTCTGAAACATAACAAATTAAGACATTAGTGTTATTTAGAGAGAGAGATGTATATTTTTTCTGGTGTGCCTTTAAGGTGATTTTTGATTAACATGTTCGTGGTATGCTGATGGGGTGGATTTTGGAATAAACTGCTGCCTCAGTATATATGCAATGAGTAATTATAATCAAGGTAGTTAATGAAGTAAAGGTAGTATTAATAAAGGTAGTTAATGAAGAACTTGACAAGTTATCCACTTGGTTCAAGTCTAACAAATTATCACTCAACATAAAAAAAAAAACAAGTTATATATTTTTCGTTATTAAGTCTGATACATTTAAATCTTCAATGAAAATTGAAATTGATAATATTTCCATTAACAATGTTAGATCTGCTAGTTTTCTCGGCGTTATACTAGATGACTCTTTATCCTGGAAACCTCACATTAGTGCCATAAGTACAAAAATAGCCAAAGTGGTTGGTATAGTGGGAAAATCTCGGCACTTGATTAATAAAAAAGTTGCAGTTATGTTGTATTACTCAATGTTGTACCCATATATCAATTACTGTAATGCTGTCTGGGCTAGCACCCACCCAACTAAACTGGAATCTATTTTTCAACTTCAGAAGAGAGCTTTAAGAATAATATTTTGTGTAAATCGTAGACACCCCTCCTAATTACTGTTTGCTCAGGCAACTATTCTTAGTGTTTACCAAGTGAATCAACTTCAAATTGCTTAATTCGTTTATAGCTCTATAAAAAAGTTATTCCCCCAGCATTTTTGTAATATTTTTATTTTTAATAATGAATTTCACCAGTATCCGACTCTTAGTTGTTGTAGTTGTCTTATTAGGCCTCCCTACTCTCGTACGACTCAGTCGCAGTTTAGTGTATTATACAGAGGGTCAAAGGTATGTTTTTAAAATTTGTTGTGAAAATAAATAAATAAATTTTAAAAAATAAAAATAAAGGTATTAATCAATATTTTTCCTTCTAAATATCACATGAGCTGAGTGACTTCTCTAGGTTTATGAGATTTTACTTTGTTATAGAAGTTACCAGTGTGATTACTGAAATGTTCTTTTCATGTATTCTCAAATGTATGTATTCTCATTTTGTTTGTAAATGATTATATATAATATATAATTTTCTTACAAAAAAAAAAAAAAGTATAGGAGATAAAGGTAAAATCCGGAATTTGAAGTAGCCTATATTATTATTGAAATTTAAAACATTACAAATACAGTCTAGTAAATGTATGTTTTGCTAATTAAGCATATTCAAATAAACATAATTTGTATGTTCATTTTTTTTTTTCATTTAACTTAATAAGCCCTTTGGTTTGACAAATCTCAAATAATATGAACTGTATATGAATTATTATAAAAGGGATAGTCCCAGTCCATGATTGTGATTGGTTGTGATTGGCCTTGTTCGAAGCCGTTGTAAATTACATACACCTGTTATTTATTAAAATAAATATATGTTTAATGGACTAGCTGTTTTATAAAAGCAAAAAGCCCTGTAAATTTTGGGTAGATGGGGGTTTTAGGCACTTGTGGCTAACAACGCCCCTTAGGTGTTCTAAATTCACTGTAAACCATGACTTCTTGGGGCTTATTGTTTTATTGTATCACAGCATGACATTACTGTGTTAGCATTCATGTTCATTATTTTTTTTCTGGGTCACATTTAATATAAAATATTGCGGATTTAATGCTGTGGAAGAATGGAACCACCTAGGAGAGAACTGTCACCAAACTTATTTCTTAGCAGATTACCAAATCATTGTTTTATGTGTGAAAATATAGCAAAAGGGAAACAGAAATATAGTTGTAAGTGAAAAAAAAAGGACTTGTAACAAGGCCCTTGAAATAAGCTTTCATTTAGTGATGAGGGATTTTTTGCTGGACAAATAGCAGAAGAAATATTAAGCAAGTGTCTCAGAGCTAGCATAAGCTGAGTGTTTACCTCACAGAAGAAGCAGCCTGTAGAAGTGACATGGATGTCCATCTCGAACTACCTACACTAGCCCATTACAATAACGTCAATTAGCCTTTTCCAAGGCCCATATTTACTAAATTACTTCTGGGAATCCATACTTTGGTGGTCTCATGAGACCAAGTCAATCATTTTGAATCTAACAACAGCAACAGAAATGTTCTGGGGCCCGTTTCAGAAAGGAGGTTAAGTGAAAACTCTGAGTATGTTAACCCTGAAATGAGGGAAACGCTGGGTTTTCCGTTTCAGAATGGGAGGTATGTCAAACCCGAGAAAGCAGAGTAAGTCAAGCCCGTTTCTGAAAGAGAGGTAACTTATACTCAGAGTCAGTTACCATGTGACTGGCTCTGTTAGTCCCTCACTGCGACACTGGATGCTATTTAGTTATTTAATATGTCAAATGTTTGTAAAGTCAGGTAGCCTACACCCATGATATGCTCAAGCCTTACCTGATTGAATTATGTTTCTATATTTTATTTTCAGCTGCTGCCACATTCTTTTTGTCACAGTGTCTGGTTGTGTTTCCCTGGGTTGTCACTAGAGGTCCTCGTTCTCACGGTGTCTTTCACATTTGACTTCATTTCCCAGCATTCTGTCTGTCACTCATCAGTTCATTGCACTCAGCTGTCTTCCATCACCTTGTTAGATCTGTGTGTATATATTCCCTGTCTGTGTTAGTGTTCGTTATGGAGTCCTTGTTTTATGTCCTCACACTCCTGTGCCCTGCCTTTGCCTGTGTCTTGGTTGTGTTTATGTTTTGGACTGCCTTTTGGATTTTGAACCTTGCCTGGACTGGATTGTGAGTACGGATTACTATATTAAACATTACTGCTTTTGGATCTCTCTCTCTTCTGTGTGTGATTCGTGACACTTTTAATGCGTGCAGGATTACACCTAGCCTACATGAACATTACAATTAGGTTAAATAACAATCTGTTCTTACAGTGTCACCGCTGATATTATAACAGTTGGGAAAGTTACTCTAAAATAGTTATTAATTACAAACTACAAATGACATCTTCAACAGTGTAATTCGATTAATGTAGTAATTATCTTTAGAAAGTATTGTTTTATACAGAATTGTTCTATAGTCTATGCAGTAGCCTATTTATTTTATTTTAAATTACAGAAGAATTAACAGTAATCCCTTTAATTAAACTACAATATTTAGATTACTTGGTAATTAATTACACCCAACACTGTATAACAGTAATTCTTCTTTTTGTCTGGCGCTGTTGCCATGGTGACTCGTAATATCTGCGCTCCATTGATAATGGCTTTTTATATTTGTGGTGCACGCGCTTAACTCAGAGTCAGTCAACTTAGAGTTGATTGAACTAACTAATTTCAGCTGTTCTGTAACCGAAAACTCAGAGTTTCCCATCTCAGGGTAAGTCAACTCAGAGTTCAAGTTTTAACTCAGAGTTGGTTGAACCTCCTTATTGAAACGGGCCCCTGATGTTGTAAGTGGAGGAGTACAGTGAGGAGTGCCTGGTTCCCACAGTGATGTTCAGTGGTAGTAAAGCTGTTAGGGATGTATGAGTGATAAAGGTGTACTTTATCAATGTTGTCATGAATTCACACACCACTGTGTGATGCAATAAAAAAAATAATTTAAAAAATCTTTGCAAATTTGAGCTGGTCTATTAATTTAGGTTCAGATTAAAATCAATATAAAATAGCCTGCTTCATTTAATAAACTCTTACATTCACAGAAGCGTCATGCCATGATGTCATCCTTTACACGCACAACAAATAATATTTTTCAGATTTCCCCGATTCAGGGGACCATGGACAGCAAACGATTTTCCCCCGATTCCGTTTTAAACACACTCACACACTGTTGAATAAATGTGGGGTAGCTACTGGCAATGTTTGGCCATAAAAATAGTGTTGTGGAAGCGAGATTTCAATCGTGTGCTATCGTATCCAAAAAATGGTGCGTTTGCATTTGTACTAAAATCAGAATAGTCTATATATTTAACCTAAATGGCCACCATAGATAGGCTATATGAATGGCCACGGCCAACTTTTTCAGAGACAGCTGGCACGGTCTTTTTGTGCAAGTTATAACAAATAGCCTACGAGTTGCTACAATAAAGCGATAATTAACTAGACACAATTGAACAGAACATTTAAAGCATGCTGTGGCTGGAGTAACTGGGATCATATTACTGAATATTACTATGAGGGTATAAAATGGTTTTTAGCCAAATAATTTTTTCAGTGTAACCATGGTTAAAAATAGTCAATATCCCCATGAAAAAAAAAATTTGTTTGGCACAAAAGAACCGTAAAATGAACATGACTAATTTTAGTGTATGCCACTTTGCTGCCTTTTATTTTAGAGCCTATTAGAGAGAAAGAAGGGCGGCATCCATCAAACTGACAGTTTTATTAACCCCCTATAATTGGTTCCCACGCTAAGCCCCGCCCTTTTTTACCCCACCCACTTCCGGTCTGACCATCTGGAGCCCCGCCCCTTTCCACCACCCCCACTTCCGGAGAGGTCATGTGACCGTGGGAATTATCCCATGGTACGGAACCACGCCCATCCGACCCGGTTCCGAACTGGACACCTGCTGTACATCTGTTACGGGTACCTGGCTTTGTTCAATGTGAAAATGTTCAAAATGATGGAAAAACATTCAAACACAATATATTTTCAAGCTTTTTAAGAAGGGTGACAGAAAACAGAGTCGAGATTGTTTTTATTAAACACAATAATAGCCTAAAACAGCATTGGTTAAAATTATATCATGCAAATAGATCTAATTACTATATTTGAAGTTGTACTTTTCAGAATTACAGCGGTTTAAAGGTGTATAAAGTTAAAATACATATGTCTTTAGTGTACATACACTTGTAAAACGTTAAAACATTAATGAGGATGTTTAAATTGTGTTTTCTTAACATTATCAAAATGCGTTAATATTAAAATGATATCATGCAAATAGATCTAATTACTATATTTTAAGTTGTACTTTTCACAATTTATGTAGGTTTAAAGACATATAAAGTTAAAATACATATGTCTATAGTGTTCATACACTTGTAAAACATTAAAACATTAATGAGAAGGTGTAAATTGTGTTTTCTTAAAGTCATCAAAATGTTCTAGTATTAAAATTATATCATGCAAATAGATCTAATTACTATATTTGAAGATGTACTTTTTCACAATAACATACTGCTTAAAGGTATTAAAACAATTTATATCATTAAGATACGTAAGTCGTTAGTGGTCAAACACTTGTAAAATGTTAAAACATTTAAATTGTGTTTTCTTAAAGTTATCAAAATGCGTTAATATTAAAACAGCGCGTATTAAAATAATATCATGCAAATACATCTATTTTCTACGGAGCCCCTAAAGGGACGTGGTGGTGGAAATTTTTTTAGGATGGGATAATTTTTTTTTCAAAATCTTTTGTGTTCCCACGCAAAACTTTTGCGTTCCCCCGAGAAACTTTGCGTTCCCTCGCAAAACTTTTGCGTTCCCTCGCAAAGATATTTGCGTTCCCACGCAAAACCTGTTGTGAGCTCGGACAGACACTTCCTGTTTAATGTCCCGCTGGCAGTGTTTCAGAGCTCCGTACGTTAATGGAGCGTTTCGTAGTGTTTGAACTTGGATTCAAATATAAAGAAATGCAGTCAGTGCTTACGGAGTTCAGTGAAGTTGGCAATAATAGGCTCACATAGGCTATCGAGCTTCCACGATCAATATTCTTGAGCTAAACGTTGTTAAAACACAAACAACACCTATTTACAATCACAGTAACCTAGACAATGCTTGATAATATAAATTTGTCTCTAACCAGCCAATTGAGAGACAAGTCCGAATAAGGGGCCGTCTGCAAAGTGCAAATCCCAAAACCCTTCTGCATATTTTATATTATTAAACATATTCAATATCTTCACTGTGAGACACTGTAACCTACTGTCACCAAATTCAGTTCACACATCACTGCTCTCCTGCTGGTTATACTACAATACTTAGTTTGATAAAAAAAAGCATAATTTTTATGATTATTTATTATGAAATAAGATCAATAACTTTTTAGAAAATCACCCTTTTTAGAAAAAATATTAAATAACTTCACACCGTTATATAGTGTAATGCCATCAACTTCAGTAAGCAAATATAATGCAAAAGCTATGGTTGTAACTATATTGTGTTAGCTGCGTACGGTACCAATATAATTTGTGTAAAGAATAGGCCAGGCCTACTTATTTTTTATGTGCAATTACTTTCCAAACTAAGTGTTGTATAACCAACATTAGAGCAGTGATGTGTGGACTAAATTTGGTGTGTCACAGTGAAGTTATTGATTATTTTTCATAATAAAATGTGCAAAAGCAGTATAGTATGCCCAGTGGGTCACCATTGATGTGTAAACTGAATTGGGTGGCACTACAGTTTGTAACATTGAAGATAATGACTATTTTTGTATTTTTGACTATGAGTTGATGGTGTAGTCGTTTCTTGGATTATATTGCACTTTGCAGACGGTCCCTTCGGACTGTCTCTCAGCCGGCTGCTCATAGAGATCCATTTAGCCTATATTATAAAGCTCGTTTTGAGGAGAATTGGGTTGTAGCTCGTTGTCTAGGTTACTGTGATTGTAAATAGGTGTCGTTTATGTTTTAACAACATTTAACTCAAGAATATTGATCCTGGAAGTTCGATATGTATTACCAACTTCACTGAACTCCTTATGACTGACCGCATTTCTTATATTTGAGTCCAAGTTCAAACACTATGAATTAACGTAGCCTACGGAGCTCTGAAACACTGCCAGCGGGACATTAAACAGGAAGAGTCTGTCCGAGCTCACAATATTGTTTTGCGTGGGAATGCAAATATCTTTGCGAGGGAACGCAAACATTTTGCGTGGGAACGCAAATATCTTTGCGAGGGAACGCAAAAGTTTCTCGGGGGAACGCAAAAGTTTTGCGAGGGAACGCAAAGTTTCTCGGGGGAACGCAAAAGTTTTGCGAGGGAACGCAAAAGATTTGGAAAAAAAACATTCTCCCCTCCTAAAAAATGTTCCACCACCACGTCCCTTTAGGGGCTCCGTAATTTTCTAACACACATAATAAGAAAAAGTCGTACTTTTCACAATTACACATTGTTTAAAAATATTACAATGTTGTATAAAGTTAAAATATACGTATCTTAGTGTAGAGAAGATTTACACTAAGATAGTGAACACATTTGTAAAATGTTAAAACATTAATGAAAAGGTTTAAATTGTGGTTTCTTAAAATTATCAAAACGTGTTTGTATTAAAACATCTAAAATGTTAAAAGGCCAATGTTCAGTCATTTACAGAAGAGTAAGTAAAGTAAAACCTTCACACATTATTTGCAAAATGTTAAATTTGACATAAAACAGCTTTTTAAAAAGTTTTTCAAATATATCATGTTAAAAACAAATCACAGTATCAAAAAGAAAAAGCCTTACGTTTTTACAACTCCGTTTGTTGAAAGAGAACCAAAACTCTTATTATCCTGGTCCACAGGTATAATCCAACTCCAAAGATATATCCAAATGTATTAATCCGTCTATATCCAAAAGGTATAAATCCACCTCCAAAGATATATCCAACAGCCGCGGTTATCCAAAGATATATCCAAAGGTATTAATCCATCTCTCCAAAGATATATCCAAATGTATTAATCCGTCTATATCCAAAAGGTATAAATCCACCTCCAAAGATATATCCAACAGCCGCGGTTATCCAAAGATATATCCAAAGGTATTAATCCATCTCTCCAAAGATATTTCCAAAGGTAGCCTTTAAATCCATCTCCAACGATATATCCGTGAAGAGCTCAATGAAACGCGTCTGCCCTCTTACACCCGAAAAGTACGAATGATGTTTGTGAGGTCTACAAAATAGCCAGACGTAAACTCCACCCCTAGACCCCTCCCACACCTAGACCACACCCACGCCAGGTGCTAAGGCGTGGGAAAAGACGACAAACATTTCCCACGCTCAGGATCATCGTGAAAAAGTGACCGCTCAGCTCAGAGGACAGTCTTAAATGAAAGAATTGAGTGCGCGTTGAGGCGCGCAGGCCACTCCCACCAAACACACCCCTCAAAGCTAAACAAAATAATGTTTTAACCGGACATCCTGTACCCATTCGATTACTCCGAACCAGAAAAGTTGAAAGTGAACAGGAGTTTTTACACGGTCCTTCGAATCGGATAAACATGCCCTTACATGCTCCCTGAGACACAATCGACGTCTACAGAATATGCAGATATAACATTATACTGTACAGATAAATAACACGGGAAGATCACGTGACGATCAACGTGCAAACATAAATAACAATGTAAACATTTAGACAGAATGCAACGATAGCGATCTTCAATCTCTCTTATGAGCGTATTCTTTTTACAGTTTTATAACAAATAACATTATGTGGCAGGAGAAGTTTGTGCGCACGCACACACGCACACACACACACGAAACAACGTGCTTTTAACTTTTAAAAAGTGAAGCGTTGTATTGGGTAATGGATCAACTCTTTAAAGAAGAGTTTTGTTTTCCACAAACAATTAAAAACTTTTAAAAACAATGTAGGCTAGGCTATGTATAAAGTTAAAATGCAATGGTTTAGTATTCGTGCATTTTACAACGTTATCTGAAGAAAGTTAGAATGTGGTCCTTCACAAAGGCCTACAGATTTAAAAACCATTCAAAACAACATCCCAATGTGCATTCATTTAAAACAAGTTTTAAAAATAAAATAAAAAAGAATACATCAAACAAAAGCTCGAGTTCTCTAACATTACAATAGGCCTATGCTACTAAAGTTTAGTTTTAAGTTCCGTATGATAGGCCTATCACTCATCGACGGTAGAAATTGCATGATGCAGTCTATAGATCAGTGTGTGAAGCCGAGTCTCCGCCCACCTAACACTAGATTTATTTATAATTAGGCCTACACCAAATAACATTTATAAAAATAATAGTTGTTTAAAAAAAATAAAAAAATTCACTATCTTACTGATTTATTCACTCTTCGATAGGATAATCCACCTCGCCCAATGGAGAAATCTGATCATTGTTTGAGAATGCGTTTTTGGAGTAAAAAATATGAATCTGTTCAAAACTATGTGCTTTAAACTTTTAAAAAAGTGAAATGTAAGCGGTAGGCAAACAGGCATGCTACACTTCACATACAACTTTAATAACTTTTTAAATGATACGGACCTTTAAAATACAAAGGTTTATAGGCTAGTATTTAAAACGTTATTACGCCTATCAGAACAATTTAACCCTCTGATTATCTTCATTTAGGGTATACACTTGTTATCTTTGGGGTCTCCAGGGACCCCAGACAGTAACATTGCATTTTGTAACAGTATAATTTTTTTTTTTACAAATGTAATTTTACTCTGTTTATTAATGTTTTTACTCAACATTTGTGCAGTTTTTGGAGGATTTTTGATATCTTTTAAATTTCTAAAAATAAAGAAATAAATATTTAAATAAATAGTTTTTTTTTTACAAAAACAGCATTTTATGTAAAATTCACTTTATAAAATACCCAGATTTCTAACTTTCATTTATGGGGATAACATGGATAATTGTACATGATTTAATGTAAGATTTTTGCCATTTTTTTTTTGAAAATGCAGTTTTAAAATAAAAAAAATTCACTTTAACCACTAGATGGCTATAGAGCTCCATTATATGCTATTTGCTGTTTGATTAACCAAAATACATCTTTTCAAAAGTTGGATTCAGTTGGATTGAGTTGGATTCATATATAAATATTTTAAAATCAAAATTATAAAAAATAATTATATACTTTAGGTCAAAGTTTAGCATATTTTGTATTGAAAAAAGTTTTTCAATAATGTTACTTTATGATTAGATTCAAACCTGAACAAGATGTTACAAAGAGATATGTTGGAGTCTTTAGATTTTAGATTAAATCAGATTAGATTTAAAGATTGTGTGTGTGTGTGTGTGTGTGCATTTTAGTTGTGTCAGTGTCACCAATTTATATTTTTGGTGGTTCTGAACTTTATTTGACAAATTATAAGACTTTTATAGCCGTACAAATGTATTCCTGTGTGTGTGTGTGTGTGTGTGTGTGTGTGTGTGTGTGTGTGTGTGTGTGTGTGTGTGTGTGTTTTTGTTGTGTCAGTGTCACCAATTTATATTTGTGGTGGTTCTGCATTTTATTTGACAAATTATAAGACTTTTTTTATAGCCTTACACATATGTATTCCTGTATGTGTGTGTGTGTGGTGAGCATGATAATTTTGCATTGTGGATGTTTTTTACATTGTTGGAAGTGTGCCATTTCATTTCTGTCCATGTGATCTGCGTTGTTTCTGATTTTGATGATGAATATTATATGTTTACTATGCGGGGTCTCCAGGGACCCCGAAGACAACAAGTGTGACTATTTTTTTCACGCCAACATAATAACAGATATCGTTCCAATTTAATTTTTTTTTTTTTGTAGATCTAGAAAGAGTCGAGAGCTGTAGAAAGTTTCAAACCATTTGGACAAAGAGAAATTTTTTTTAAATTGAGCAAAAGTCATTTGGGGTACTAAAATACCCCAAAGATAAACAGGTTAGAATGTTTTCCTTCACATAACCTACAGATTTTAAAACCAGTTAAAAACAAAAAAAAGTCAACGTTAAATCTTTTAAAACAAGTTATAGAATGTCTTTCACGAACAACTTTTAAAGATAGGTCTACCAGAAAAATGGTAAATTATGTTTTAAACAATGCTTCAACATATCAACAGTTAAAAAATACATAAAACGAGGAGTTTTTAAGCAAAACTTTTTAACATTTCAATTCACTACTAAACTTTTGTTTAGTTCTTAGCTAAAAATATATCTTTCACTGTCCCGCACAGCATCCTCGCGGCTCGCGCTCCGAAAGCAAAACATGAATGAGAAATAGACGCTCTGTGAGTCTCCGCCCACATAGGCTACAACTCCGACAACGCAAGAGAATACACATGTGCAGAGGTATAGCTACAGATTTCAATCTTGGTAAAAAGACTTAAAACAACGTTTTACATTTTATTTAATTGAGTTATTAATTCATTCACTAGATCTTTCTAGCCTAATATTTTCAAACTGTCCTCTAGCACAGCGCCCCGACACACGCACACACATAGAGCGCCTAAACTTTTACGACATCATAGAGAGAGAGAGCATCCCTTTTTTACCATGCTACGTTATGCCTAGAAAACGAGAAATGATCTCTCGTGAACTCTGAATGGTATTGTGAACTTTGGGTGATAGGCTACTGTAAACTTTCTGGTTTTCTCAAAAATAAATTGATGAAAGCTATTTTTAAAAGTCGACGCTAAACGCTAAATGTTTACATTGTTATTTATGTTTGCACGTTGATCGTCACGTGATCTTCCCGTGTTATTTATCTGTACAGTATAATGTTATATCTGCATATTCTGTAGAAGTCAATTGTGTCTCAGGGAGCATGTAAGGGCATGTTTATCCGATTCGAAGGACCGTGTAAAAACTCCTGTTCACTTTTAACTTTTCTGGTTCGGAGTAATCGAATGGGTACAGGATGTCCGGTTAAAACGTAAGTTATGAATATAACTATGGATCTTTGAGACCGAAGGATGACCGTCACTACGGTCTAATAGGATGATAACCTTCGTTCCGCCTTCTCTCGAGACCTTATGTAAACAAAGTCATGCCCATGACCCCGGAAGCGGAACGTCACGCACTATAAAAGGCGAGTTAACTTCCGGCTCGTTCTCTTACCTTGAACGCCCTAGTGTTTTCGAGCGACAAGGATAGTGATGGTCATCCTTCGGTCTCACAGATCCATAGTTATATTCATAACTTACGATCTGTTTCGACCTCACTCTGACCGTCACTACGGTCTAATAGGATGGCTCATGTCAACAGGGTCGCGAGGAACTACAGACTCTGAACTATTCAAACCTCGCTGGGCTACAGACATCAAAACTGCGTGCTGACAGGCGTTGTGCTAGTTACGTCAATTCTGTAATATTTTACAAATGTACATGGTGTAGACCATGATGCTGCAGCACAAATCTCCCCCACAGAAACTCCTTTTAGCGCAGCCCAAGAAGTAGCTACACTTCTGGTTGTGTGGGCCTGTACTCCCATAGGAAGTAGAGCTTAGATCGGGCCCAAAAAATCAAGCCCGACCCGACCCGAGCCCGTGCACGTTGTGTCCGAGCCCGGCCCGGCCCGACACATTAACCGTAATTATGAGCCCGAGCCCGATTTAAACCCGAACATTTTTAATACGTGGGCCGTTATAACCAGGGGTGACGCCATATCATGCAGGTGCTGAATGGGTGCTAGACCATTGACAGGGGGGAGCCGCGCAATGTTATATATATATATATATATATATATATATATATATTATAAATACTATTAATAAATGTGCAAAAAATTATTTAATTTATGATGAGATGGCTCCAGTTCACGTGCTATGGTGACCGCGTCTCGCCGGCGCATCCATGTCATGCTTATATTGTCTGCTATTTTGATTCTTTAAATCCCTGCAATTGGTTGATGAAAAATGTATTAAAATTAAGATACAATTTATACAAAACGAAATTCACTTTAAAGAAAGGCTTTCTACAAAACAGAACATAATGAAGTGGTCATGCCTGAATGTCTCCCGATTATATTGCGCATTCTCCTATCTACTCTGTTCACTTTCATAATCAACATAGATGGGAAAAAATAACATTATAATATTTTAATAAATATGAAAATAAATGTGCTTATTTAATAGCTACAACACGTAGGCTACTATATATAGACTCTCTATTTGTACAAATTGCTGCACATTCATTTAGCCTAATTCTGAATTTTGCACACATAACTTGAAAGGCATGTATTGCCTTTATTTATTGCGTGCATTTGTTAATTATTATCTGTATGAATAAAGTAACAAGGACAAAGCATGTACAGTAAACTGCGTTGTTTATTTATTCAGAATGGAATGGATCGCAAATGGATCCGAATGAAGAAACGTAAAAAAAACAACAAAAAAAAACTGCAATGACGAACACAGAAAATGTTTTAATTTTTTTCTTGATTTCTTCAAGCTCCATATTGCACTTAAGCTAGGCCTACAGTACACAACACAATACAGCACAGCGCGCGAGCCGCGAGTGGAGGAGACGCTGCGCGTGACACGTGACGTGCTTGATCAACGGCCCGGCCCGACCCGACCCGAGCATAGTGCCGTGAAATATCGGCCCGGCCCGGCCCGCGGGTCGGGTCGGGTCGGGTCGGGCTCGGGCTCGGGCAGAGAATCTAAGCTCTAATAGGAACTGGTAACCCACTCCCTGTATAAGCCTGGGAAATAACCTCAACCAACCAATGTGACAAACGTTGCTTAGAAAGTGGACACCCTAGTCTGGCCCTTCCATAGCAAACAAAAAGCTGAGAATGAGACTTCCTCAAGGTCTGAGTAAAATTAACATAAGTGCGTAATGCCCTTACTGGACAAAGGGTGAGCAAAATCTGCTGATCTGCCTGTGAAGGGGGTTGAAATTGAACTATCTCCAGAACTTGATTCCTGAACTGAGAGTTAAGTACTTTTGGTAAAAAGGCAGGGTTGGGCCAGAGCATCACCCCAGTGCCATCTGGCCTCGAACGTAAACAATCCTCACTAATAGATAGCGCACACAATTCTCCTACCCTTTTAGCAGAGCATATAGCCAAGAGAAAAGCTGTCTTGAGAGACCAAGCTTTAAAGTCTGCATCTGCCATAGGCTCGTACGGAGGCTTAGTGAGAGAGTCTAATACAAAAGGCAAATCCCAATTGGGTACCCGCAAAGTACGATTTGGACATAAGCGACCAGCTCCCTTCAGGAACTGACCTACCAAGGGATGTCGGCCTAATGGCTGGCCATCCACTCCCTGATGAGATGCTGAAATAGCTGAAGCATAAACCCTGATTGTACTGGCCGCTTTGCCCTGATCCAGTTGAGCCTGCAGGAATCTAAGGACAAGTGGCACAGAGCAGGTTATTGGATCAACATTCAAGCCTATACACCATTCTGAAAAAATTCTCCACTTTATGGAGTAATTAGCCCGAGTAGATGGAGCTCTGGCGTTATTCAGTGTCTCTCGTACCGTTTCATCTAGCTGTTGAGGGACGGACTCTGCAGAGGCCATACCCACAACCGTAGTGCCATCGGGTTTGGATGCCAAATCTGCCCGTCTATTTGGGAGAGGAGATCTGCCCGTGGTGGAAGTTGCCACGGAGAACCCTGAACCAGCTGAAATAGGTCCGGGAACCATGGTCTTCCTGGCCAGCGTGGAGCAACTAGCAGAACTGTGCAATGGCCTTCCCTGATCCTCTGGAGGACCTGGGAAATCAGAGGAAAGGGGGGAAAAGCATACAATAAGCCTCTCGGCCACTCTTGTGACAGAGCATCCAGGCCTAAACTGCCCTCCTGTACCGTGAGGGAGTACCATCCCAGGCAATGGGTCGTCTCCCTGGAAGCAAAGAGATCCACCTGAGCTGTCCCGTATCGGGTCCAAATTTGGGCTATTACCTCCGTGTGCAACCGCCACTCCCCTGGGAGAGGTCCTGTTCTGGACAAAATGTCGGCTGCTCTGTTTGCCACCCCTGGGATGTGGATTGCTCTCAGTGACGACAGCCGTGGCCCTGTCCATGTCAGCAGGTCCATTGCCACCTGGAGACAGCGTAGTGATTTTGTCCCTCCTTGGTGATTTATGTGGTAAACTGCTGAGGTACTGTCCGTTCTCACTAGCACATGCTTGTGACGGAAAAATGGTAACAGACCCTTGAGAGCAAGATGAACAGCCCTCAGTTCGAGTACATTTATGTGTTCTAATGACCAAGGGGGATCCCATTTGCCCCTTACTGATCTGCCTTCCCAGACGGCTCCCAAGCCCGTCAGGGATGCGTCTGTTGTTATCACTGATCTTCTGTGAGGAAGATTGCCCAGTCAAGTTCCCCTGCTGAGAAAGTCCTTGTCCCTCCAATGGAGTAAGGCCCGCATGCAGGCCTTTGTCACCAATAGCCTCGTTCTTCTGTCCTTTTTTGGATGAAGACGAAAAGAATTGAACCACCTCTGTATCGGCCGTGTCCTCAGTAGGCCTAAAGGAATCACCATTGATGCTGCCGCCATCAGTCCTATCAGCTTTTGAACCCTGTGGGCTGTCACAAGCTTCCCCTTCTGGAAGTGACCCAACGCCTTCTCCAGGCTGTCTATTCTCTGGGGAGTGAGACATGCTTCCATTGTTATGGAGTTGAAATATAGCCCCAGGAATTTCACCTGCTGTTGAGGCTGGAGATTGCTCTTCCAGTTCACCGTGAACCCCAGGGACTGAATGTGAGCTAGTACCTCCTTTGTGTTCCTGATCACCTGCTCCTGAGAGGGAGCACAAATTAACCAATCGTCCAGATATGGCAGGATTTTGATACCACGCAGCTGAAGGGGAGCTAGGGCGGCTGAGATCACCCGAGTAAAAACTCTGCGCCAAAGACAGGCCGAACGGTAGAACCTGGAACTGAAAGGCCTGGCCTTGAAAAGCAAAGCGGAAAAAAGGCCTGTGCTCCAGACAAATTGGAACATGGAAATATGCGTCCTTTAAATCCAGGGACGTGAACCATTCTCCCGTACATATGGATTGTATTACCATCTTTGTATGAATCATTTTGAATGGAAGAATTTTTAAGTATCGGTTGAGGTGCCTGAGAACCAGAATGGGACGATGACCACCATTTTTTTTGGAATTATGAAACAGGTTGAATAAAACCCAGTTTGCTGTGCGTTGAAGGGCACCTTTGTGATTGCTCCTTTTTGTAACAGAGCTTGCACCTCTTCCCTCAATACAGGCTCCAATAGTGGGTCCTTGACAATAGTCATTCTGACCCTTGAAAACGGGGGGGGGGGAAGCCGTCGAAACTGTAGCCGATACCCGTGAGTTATTGTGGATAAAACCCACTGGTCTGAAATCACTCTCTCCCAACTGGCCCGGGAAAGTTGAGAGGAACAGTCGATGGCTAGCCCCTGACCCCTATGCAGGTCCACCATCACGTCCTGCTCCCCTTCGTGAACCTCTCTGTTGGGCTCCCCCACGGGACTGAAATCTCCTCTGGGGATAAGTGGCAGGATTTTGTCTTTGGCCACGAAAGCTCTGCCCTTGAACACTAACAAGATTGCCACTCATGTGTCTAGACCAGGCAGGTTGCTGCGGCCTTTGTGTTTCTCGAGCCCTTGGTCTGAAGACTGGAGCTGGATTATGACAAGCTCGCTGAACAGCTTCCCTCGTTGCAATGGAGCGCTCCGCCTTATCCAGCACCTCCTGAGAATTTGAATTAAAAACGTGACCGGGAATTACTGGCAAATTCATTAGTTCGCTTCGTATGGTCTCTGGCAAAGAGATTTGTGCCAGCCATATCTGCCTACGACATAAAACAGCCGAAGACATAGCATCCCCCACATCACGGGTCAATTGTGAGTGGGCTGCCAGAGCAGAATCGACAAGGTTCCTAGAATCCTGGTCATCCGCACTTACCGTTTTCCGTAAGGCTTCTAAGAGGATAGCCAAAGCATTGCCCGTGCGAGCTGCACGTGCAGTGGCATTAAAGGATCTTGAGATCAGACGGTCAGTCTTCACACACTCCTTCTTTGGACAGCGAGGGTTAGCAGATGCATAAGCTGGTCCCAGAGTTGTCCATGATGCTATTTCCTGCTCTACTGGTGGCATGTCCCCCAGTCCAGTTTCTTTTGGGTAACGGGCATTGGCCAACCGTCTGCAGCCCACATTGAATTGAGGCTTCTGAGATGGTTTCTTCCATGTTGTCCTCAACATTGAGGTATAATCATCTGCCACTGGAATGCAAGATGGAGAATTAGTCTTAGGTATGCCTTCCCAGACACCCCCGACAGGAGTTGGGTCAGGCACAGAAGGCTGCAAACAAAGAATTTTTGCTGCACTAAATACTCTGACAACAAGAGTATTTGCTGGAAAATCATCCCTCCCTGTTGATTCGCCATCAACTTCGGCAGAATCTGAATGGGGTCCCTCTCCTTGGCTCCCTTCTTCTGCCTGCTGCGCATTATCAACTAGCGAGTGGGGAGCACGAAGAGATAATACATCAGCATCTTCTGTGTCAGTGTCAGGATTACCCTGCTGCGCAGGTGGAGGTACGCCTTCCTGACCAGGAGGTAGTGATGGTGAAAATGAGTGATGGGCTTCAACTCTGTCCATCCTCTGTGCTAAACTTTGAATAGCAGCCAGGATCTGTAGTTGAGTGTCTGTGTTGCCACCCTCCGCTGGTGGAGCAGGAGCTGGGGTTTTAGCCACTTCCACCACCTTCTCATGGCTTGATCGGTGTGGTTCATGGCCATCGCGTGAGTGCTTGCGAGAACGCTTATGACTACGCCTTTCCGATGAGCGTTCCCTCTCCCTACCACGCTCAGGTACAGAACTGCGTACTCTATTAGCGGGGTGAAGTCGTTCCCCTCTGGGCAGGTCACAAGCCGCACTGCAGGGATTATCCACATCCTCTCTTAAATGAGCCATCCCCAGGCATGAAGGGCATTCCCTATGCCCATCACGAGGGTCCATTGGTAATTGGCAATGTCGGCAGTAATGAGAGGCCATGCCACACACAATCCCACTGACTGCGCACAGCCGTGAAGGATATCTCAAGCCCACTCAAGCAAAAAAGGCCTGCACTAATACGCGAACGTATTTAGCAGGCCTATATCAAACCCCAACAGCTGCGAACAGTGATATAGGGCTCCAAAGGCAACAATACTCACCAATTGTTTTTTTTTATTGTTTTTTTTATGAAGTATATTCACTAGGTTATTGTGAATACTCTGGGGGAAAAAAACAGAAATAACCCATAATATTGAATGGATAGTTATGTTAGAAACTAGTCTCAGAATATCTGAATAGTACAATAAAATAATTCTCAATTCACAAGCACATAGGCAGAGGTGGAAAGAGTACTGAACATTTGTACTCAAGTACTGTACAAGTACAAGTAGTTGCTAAAATAATACTCAATTACCCCTCTCAAAAACTACTCAAGTACTAATTACTTTTTAGCCTGTGATATTTATTGAATAAACATCAAATCCATTGAATCAAATCAGAAATATGAATGGATCATACACAGGCAATTTGTGTTTTATATAAATAAACACATAGTGCAGGAACTTTGTCTGTTTAAAGAATGTTAAATGATTTTTAAACATGTATAAACAGTATAAACTTTTCTCTGCAAACCAAGAACTGGGCAAAGGCCTTACACTCTAGGACATTTCACTTTCTGAACCTTTTGTTCAGTTTCAGCAGAAGCTGATTACAAAGTTCACAGAGTCGATCCGGCTTCGTTTGGATGTGAAAAGTAGACCAGCACAGTTAAAAAGCCGTTCACACGGACTACGTTGACTACGTGCTGCTGCTGTCAATGTCATTGTACTGATCAATCTTTGATGGATGCTTCCTCTGAAAATATAACAGAAGAAGTATACAAAGGAAATTATATATTATTTCATATTATTTATTTCTTCACATAATTTTTATGGGAATCAAGTTATAAAAATGGTCTAATATTATTATTATTATTAATGAATTATAATGCAACATAAATAAGCTTGTTGGGTTATTTTATTTATAAACAGATTTAAAAAAAAATTTACATTTAAAAAAATCTGACTGGACAAAAAAACTTTCCAAAAGTACCCTACTAATATTGCAAAAGTTATCAGCATTTATTAGCACTGACACATGCGCAATCTAGACAGGCTGTCAATCAGTGCAGTTACACTGTTAGGCCAGTGGGTCGCGGCAAGAGACTGTTTTTATGAAAGAGTCATTATTAGACCGTTTATTATAAGCTTAAAACACGGATTCAATATGAATAAAACTATTTGTTGACAATGACATAAAATTTAACTTTGAGCGCCACTTTACAATGCTAAATCATTTTTTTACGGTCTATGTGCTCGTCACCTAGGTAACACTGAAGCAGTGGGTCGCAGCCGTCAAGAGACTGTTTTTATGAAAGACTCATTATTAGACCCTTCATTATAAGCTTAAAACACAGATTCAATATGAATAAAACAATGTTGACAATGACATGCGGCCATGGGCACTCGTCATCCTGTATTTCTTCGGAATTTTCAATGAATTTCAGCGTCTCGAATCTCCATGTCCATAAAGAAGTTCTTTGATAACACTAAAATACACCTTCACAGTGAAGGACGTGCGAGGACGAATAGCTCTCCAGAAACCGGGCTTTTTTCCCGGTCCAAATACAAGGGTTTTTATTGGCCCGCGCACGATCAGTTATTTCTATTGGATACCCGAATGCTGGTCAAAGATTTGAATATTAATTTAATTCAAATTGTACAAGTACTTAGTAACGAATGTTATTTTTAAAGTAGCGAAGTACATTACTTAACTTAATTTGTACTTAAGTACAAGGAAAATTACAGACTTAAAAATGTACTAATAAAAGTACAAGTACACGAAAAAACTACTTAATTACAGTAACGTGAGTAGTTGTAATTCGTTACTTCCACCTCTGCACATAGGGTATAGCATGAATTGAGTGCTTGTATTGAAATATTGAATGGCTAGCAGAACTAGCCTCAAACATCAATAAACTAATCACAATTCAAGCACACACAGCAAGAAATAAGTGATTGCACAGATAATACAAAAAATAAAACACCACAATTCTCAGGGGCACAAGGCACCTGCACCACTTGGGTGATGAATTGAATGGTGAATAAAAAATATTAATTTGGTTCTTACCTGTACCAGGTCTCTATAGGCGAGAAAGGTAAAGAGAACGAGCCGGAAGTTAACTCGCCTTTTATAGTGCGTGACATTCCGCTTCCGGGGTCATGGGCATGACTTTGTTTACATAAGGTCTCGAGAGAAGGCGGAACGAAGGTTATCATCCTATTAGACCGTAGTGACGGTCAGAGTGAGGTCGAAACAGGTGTGTTTGGTGGGAGTGGCCTGCGCGCCTCAACGCGCACTCAATTCTTTCATTTAAGACTGTCCTCTGAGCTGAGCGGTCACTTTTTCACGATGATCCTGAGCGTGGGAAATGTTTGTCGTCTTTTCCCACGCCTTAGCACCTGGCGTGGGTGTGGTCTAGGTGTGGGAGGGGTCTAGGGGTGGAGTTTACGTCTGGCTATTTTGTAGACCTCACAGACATCATTCGTACTTTTCGGGTGTAAGAGGGCAGACGCGTTTCATTGAGCTCTTCACGGATATATAGTTGGAGATGGATTTAAAGGCTACCTTTGGATATATCTTTGGAGAGATGGATTAATACCTTTGGATATATCTTTGGAGAGATGGATTAATACCTTTGGATAACCGCGGCTGTTGGATATATCTTTGGAGGTGGATTTATACCTTTTGGATATAGACGGATTAATACATTTGGATATATCTTTGGAGTTGGATTATACCTGTGGACCAGGATAATAAGAGTTTTGGTTCTCTTTCAACAAACGGAGTTGTAAAAACCTAAGGCTTTTTCTTTTTGATACTGTTTTTTTTATTTTTTTTATTTTTTTTTTTTACATGATATATTTGAAAAACTTTTTAAAAAGCTGTTTTATGTCAAATTTAACATTTAGCAAATAATGTGTGAAGGTTTTACTTTACTTATTACTCTTCTGTAAATGACTGAACATTGGCCTTTTAACATTTTAGATGTTTTAATACAAACACGTTTTGATAACTTTAAGAAACCACAATTTAAACCTTTTCATTAATGTTTTAACATTTTACAAATGTGTAAAAACACTAAGATACGTATATTTTAACTTTATACAACATTTTAATACTTTTAAACAATGTGTAATTGTGAAAAGTACGACTTTTTCTTAATATGTGTGTTAGAAAATAGATGTATTTGCATGATATAATTTTAACACGCGCTGTTTTAATATTAACGCATTTTGATCACTTTAAGAAAACACAGTTTAAATGTTTTAACACACAATGACCACTAACGACTTGCGTATCTTAATGATATAAATTGTCTTAATACCATTTAAGCAGTATGTTATTGTGAAAAAGTACATCTTCAAATATAGTAATTAGATCTATTTGCATGATATAATTTTAATACTAGAACATTTTGATAACTTTAAGAAAACACAATTTACACCTTCTCATTAATGTTTTAATGTTTTACAAGTGTATGAACACTAAAGACATATGTATTTTAACTTTATACGTCTTTAAACCTACGTAATTGTGAAAAGTACAACTTAAAATATAGTAATTAGATCTATTTGCATGATATAATTTTAATATTAACGCATTTTGATAATGTTAAGAAAACACAATTTAAACATCCTCATTAATGTTTTAACGTTTTACAAGTGTATGTACACTAAAGACATATGTATTTTAACTTTATACACCTTTAAACCTTTGTAATTCTGAAAAGTACAACTTCAAATATAGTAATTAGATCTATTTGCATGATATAATTTTAACCAATGCTGTTTTAGGTTATTATTGTGATTGAAAACACTTTTTAAACAAGGTGTTTTATGTAAAATGGAGCATTTTACTAAATAATGTGTGAAGGTACGACTTTTTTCATATGTAAACGTTACGTGAAAAACCCTTTCTTTAATAAAAACATAATCTCGACTCTGTTTTCTGTCACCCTTCTTAAAAAGCTTGAAAATATATTGTGTTTGAATGTTTTTCCATCATTTTGAACATTTTCACATTGAACAAAGCCAGGTACCCGTAACAGATGTACAGCCGGTGTACAGCAGGTGTCCAGTTCGGAACCGGGTCGGATGGGCGTGGTTCCATACCGTGGGATAATTCCCACGGTCACATGACCTCTCCGGAAGTGGGGGTGGTGGAAAGGGGCGGGGCTTAGCGTATCTTATCATAGATCTTATACACCTTGCCTAATGTGACGAACTATTCGCGATCATGTCCCAAGACGATCGGTGAGTTGCAGATATTGATAAGATGACAAAAATATTTGCTAATGACAAAAATATTTGATCACTTTTTAATGTTTTAAGCAATGAGATTGTGCACTAATTGGAATGACATCTAAGCTTAATTTATGGTTTGCACATTTGATTTTTATTAAATTGTGGTTTGTCGAATGTAAAAGGTTTAAAATATGAATTTTTACAATTGTATACAAATTACAGTTTAAACTAATTTAAGTTAAAATTCACACTTTAAACCTTAGCCTAACGTTACCTTCGACACTGGTGTAATGCCAATATTTCACTCAAAATACAAATCAAATTGAAACATTGCTAGACCTACTGATAACAAGTGCTATAACACGTCTATTCAACTTTGAGAAAAGTAATTACCGAATGTCTTAACTTAAGGACAACGTGGACATTAAGGTAAAGTTAGGGATGCCATTTTAAATAATTGCGCGCATTTTGAGGCGGATGGTGTGAACATATGCATAATGACTAATGATTATTCTCGAACATGTCCCAAAGCGATCGGTTAGTTGTGTTAGTGTGAAATAAATTTTTTTTAGTTTAAAGTGCGTTTTGTTAATTGATGTAATGTCATTATGTCACTTAAATTTAAACAGTACTGCTAACAACCATATTGTGCTTGTGGATTTAACAAGTAAATAACAGTGCGGTATAGTTTATTGGTTTTATTCATGTGGTCTTTAGTACAAAAAAGTTTGCCACAAATTATTATTATTTTTTTTTTTACTATTTCGTTTTCAGCATATATAGGGTACTTATACCATGAACATTAACATTTTGTGTTGTGAGTTAAAAAAAAAAAAGAAGTTATTGTGCTTTTAATTGAAATTTTAAATGGAAATTAAATTGAGTCTATGACACTATGGTGTCCTCTGTAACTTATGTTTGTTGTTCTTTGCTGGTGATTAATTCTGATTTGTTTTTACAGCATTCAAAGCAATGCTAGTGAGGCAGCACAACTGCTGCGGGATGCTGCCCAGGTTTTCATCGGATCCAGACAGGCTCCTGATACTTTTATGGCAAGACAAGACAGAGTTCAGGCAACGCTGTCTTCTCTCTTCAGGCCGTATGGTTCCAGGGACAGAGTGAGGGCAAGGCCCAGGCCTTTCACCACTCCCTGGTGCCATGATTTTTTCTGTCTGGCTGAACCAAACACAGAATCAGTCCCAAGGCCGGAGGAAACGGTGTCTTTGCATTCTGTTGGTCTTGGAAAGCGCTGTGTCAGATTTAAAGACAGATTTTAAAATACAGCTCTGTACGAATTTTTCCCTGCACTGAGAGATAGTGGGGGGTTCAAAATAATGAGAGCTACTAGAAATAAATCCTTAGTTGACATACCAATGCCATCAGGTGGCTACACAGTAGACTATTTGAGGCATGAAAGTGGACTGAACAGGGCAATGGCCTACATAGTACCTTTGCAGCATCGATTGATGCCATGTAATCAGCAGGTTGATGAACAGGTAATGGAAAACTTTTTTCAACTTTACATTTGTTGTGAATGTAAATGACAAATTACAACTTTGATTTAATTCTGTATGTATAGGTGTTTGCAATGGATACTTGCCACCGATGCTCCCTTGAGGTGCCACTCTGTGACCTGCAAAGGCATTTAACCCAGTGTCAAGAAAAGTAAGTCGAAGGGGTTGTTGATGCAAATATGAAAATTCATACACATTCACACTTTCACACCTACAGTAAGGGCATTGAGCACCCCCAGTTCAGCTAATCTCCATGTCTTTGGACTGTGGGGAAAACCTACTCTTACACACAGAGCACATGCAATGCCTCCTGGACCATGCTGGGGCTCAATCCAGGTCACTTCTTGTATAAAAATTTAATCTCCAGCTATTAAACCATATAAGACATTTTTATAGTGCAGACTGTCATAATGTTTTTATGACAGTTCTTTTGCAATTGTACTTCAAATTATTAAAATTATTTGCACATTAATTTTGTTTAGTTATTAACTTGCACTTGTTGTGTTCCATTGTGTGTAGTAATGAACTTGCAGAAAATCTTTCCCTTCCATCAACATCTTCCACGTAAGTCTATATAAGTTATTTTTGTTTAAATAATTTCTAACAACAGTTTTAAATGGTTTGAATGAAAAATGCAAAGTCATGGGAAGTGCCATTCGAGCTTTTCGTCGTCAGCGGTTTGACCCGGAGAAAAAACTGGATGTCATTTTCAGAGATGCTGATGATATTGGAGAGGGGGCAGCTGATCAGGGTGGTCCCACAAGAGAGTTTTTAACTTTATTGATGATGGATATACATTCCTGTGAGATTTTTGATGGTCCTGACTGGCAGAAGACTCTTTCCTGCAATTCCAGAGGTGACTTTTGTCCATTATTCCAAACGTGCAATATATATAAGCAATATCAAGTAGCCATCAGATATGGCTGTAAAGCAGTACAGCTGTGATTTGGCCATGATAGGCAATAAAAGCCTTGCTGATATACAGCCACTTCTAACGGCTACTTGTGTGATATTGCATTTTATACAACAGTTCGACGACATAAATGTGTAAGAAACAACAACGTAGTGTCTTTAAAAACCCTCCTTTTTTGCAGAATTACTATCTTCTGCCATGGATTCCAATATCAACTAAAAGTTGAGGCCAAGCCTCCGTTACTAGTTTTAAAACGTCACCTAGAGTCGCTTCATTGAAGCTTATTGCATTATGCAGAGTACATTATAATCAGAGAGATCAAGCAAGACTAAAGATATAGAAAGGCAGTTCACTCCTATTACTTATAAATTGGAGAAACTACAATGCACAGCATGGCGAAATAGTCCCGCCTTCTAAAGTAAAAGCGCCAATCGCTGATTGGTAAAGTCATCCCGTCACTGCAGTTGCCATTAGAAGCTCCGGTTCCTGTAGAAACCTAAGACTTTCGCTTAGTGACTGCATATGCGCATGGGCTCGTCTAGCCTGAAAAATATGATTTTTTTTAACGCTATTTGAGCATAAGAAACAACATTTATGGGACAGTTCATGTCAAATTTTGTTCCTGATTCGAAATTTGTAATTTAATTGTAAGTTCGGCTAGAAGTTTTTGAGATCCCAGGATTCCCCTGGGATCCCCATTCAAATAGATAGGACTTAGTCTTGAATGCCCGAAATAGCTGCCCGGAGGCGTTGTAAATACGGCTGCAGAGTGAACACACATTCCTTGAAAGGGACTTTATATCGACTAAACTAGTCCTCATTATATCAATTACAAAATCAGTTTGAATGTCCGCTGAGGAATTCTTGAGTGTATCTTTGTCCTATCAATACTGCATATTAGTTATGTAAATATTTATTGAACAATAATATTTAAATTAACAACAATAGCCAAAAGTATAAGTTTGTAAAATAGGAAATCAACTCAAGCAAACTATTAAGTCAAAATTACAAAAATAGTGCAATAGTTAGTACAGGATTTAATTAAATAAAAATGTCTACATAAGAGCCAGCAACAAATTCCATAAAGACTGTGTGTGTGTGTATATATACACACAGATGAATATGTTTGTCTATTTGTGTTGCAGCTTTGTACGACGGTATGTACAAGCAGGTTGGCGAATTATTGCAGTCTGCCTCGTCCATGGTGGGGTTGAGCCACATTTCTTTTCTGAGAGACTATTTCTTCAAGTGTGCAACCTTAAGCCTCCTGCACCAAACATTGAAGAGATAGTCGACTAAGAGTTCAGAGAGAAGATGAAGGCGATAAGATTTTTGCAATCCTTTTGAAATGACTAATGCCACTATCACAGCATTTTGTGCCATTTGTTGTGTGAATTCTTATTTTTGTTTCTATCACAGTAGTCGTTACACTGTAGAGATGTGCAGGTCAGCTAAATAAAAAATAAATCATTCACCTGCCACCCCCATGCAAGAATTTCTCCTATTTTGATACCGGCACCCAACCTGCCCTTTGTCATTTTTTGCTGCACTTTTTTCCTCACTCACATACATATGTACACTTTTTAATATTTATCAACATGTTCACCCACATAGTTAGTACCAACTAGTGTTTCAGTAATTGCAGAATTATGTCGACAATATAACTTACAATATACATAGTATGCATAGTGCATACTATGATGAAGAAAGAACTTTGATAGCTTGACAGAAAAGTATGCAGTGTTTCTTAAATCCATTCCTAGGGACCATCATGTAAATCCATAGGTTATACACTTACTCTATCTTAAATGCCTTATAATTTAGATCCAATCGGCACAGAATGTTGCTGATGCACAGAAGGCCATCATGGGAGCTGCTGACGAACTGGCAATGTTGGGGTCACTGCGGCATATAAAGAGTTTGGAAGACAGAGATGATATGGTGGTAGCAGCAACAAACTTCTTGCTGGAGAGCAGGTTGAGGGATTCTGTGGAACAGTGAGTTTCTGAATATACCCTTCTAATGTCTTAACTTAATAATTGTTACAACTAGAACAAGGCTTTTCAACGTCAAAGACTTTCTAGTTGCAATCAGTCATTGTGTGCATTGAGTCCATGCAACCAGGGTCTGAAATTAACACCTGCCTAATGCGGGTAAAAAAAATGGCGGGTAACGCTGTAAAATCACTAGCCAATTTAGCGTGTTACTAGGTTTACTCACTTCATTTCTGGCTTACTTGAACACGCACGTCACTAAGCAACAAATAACGGCGCGCTTGTTCATGTGCATTGAAGCATATGTGGTGTCGTTTGAAGCCTTGCGAGCCGCCTGTACCACGTGACTGCTTCAGGAAGTGGTTCACGGTTTGGCGGTCTATTTGAAATATAAGGGCCAGCAAAATGCAATGGATTCCCCCTCACATTTTGTGGACTTGGGACTTTGCGAGTTTGTTAGCGATCTATTCAAGCTTCTTTTTTTTGCGATGGAACCAGCAAGAAAAAGGAGATTTTCCCCTGTCTGGGAACACTTTGAGCTGATCTCACCAAATAATGTATTTACATTGTAATAATAACTAGTGTAATATAAATAAACGCGGCAACACAAGGTATTACTTGTTCTAATGTCTTTCTTCTTATTTCTGGTATTTTAAAAGGTGAAGTGTCTGTTGTGCTCCAAAGAACTTGGATACAACAACAACACCTCATCTATGCTGAGGCATTATAGAGCCCTGCACGAAAACAAGGAGACCAACCAAGGTGGACCAGGCTCAGGTAAGCCATTTTAGGATGCAATGATAAGACAGCATACCAACATAAAATGACATGGTATATTTGTATTAGACAACATTAACTGATACTGTAAATAATTAATTAATCTAATTAATGGATTTTTTGTCATCAGGAGAGAAGGATGTGGATGAGGGCTTGGTCAATATGGTGATTGAGGATTCCCAGCCTTTCACTGTTGTGGAGGACAAAGGGTTCAGAAAGCTTGTTAAAGCTTTGAACCCAACCTATGTTCTCCCCACAAGGCAGGTGCGTATGTGAGCACATGTATTTTTCCTTTTTTCCCATATTTGCCATTCCAAGAGTGTTCTCTTCTTTCCTTTAGGCTTTGAAAGCTATGGTGGAGGACAAATATAAGGAATCCAAGGAGAAAGCCAAAGCCTTGGTGTTGAAGGCCTCAGCAGTTAGTTTAACATCAGATATGTGGACCTCTATAAACACCGATGCATATCTAGCTGTGACCTGCCATTTTATAGATGCAAGCACCTCTTTGCAGTCTGTTGTTTTAGGGGTGCTGTATTTCCCTGAGGCACATACTGCTGAAAATTTGGCACAAGTAAAAGCAGCACTTATGTCACAGTCAAGTCAAGTCAAGTCACCTTTATTTATATAGCGCTTTTTACAATACAAATTGTTTCAAAGCAGCTTTACAGAGATAACAGGAAAACAATGTTGTAATAGTATTGTTAAATTCAAAATTAAATGTTAAATGTCCCCAACTAAGCAAGCCAAAAGCCAATGGCGACAAAGGCGAAGAGAGGCGAAAAAGGCAACAGTGGCAAGGAACCAAAACTCCATCAGATGACAGAATGGAGAAAAAAACCTTGGGAGAACCCAGGCTCAGTCAGGGGGCCAGTCCTCCTTTGGCCAACGAACGAACAGTGTATGATTATGAGTTAGGCAGCATAATGTCAGGAGTCAGATGTGATCAGAACTTTCACGATATTTATCCAGTTCATCTGGTTGGGTTGGGTCATCCGGCCGGTGAGGAGATGACTGTGTTGAGGTGTTCATGGGCCTTCACAGTGTTGATGGGGCTGGCTCATCAGGGATGCGTTGTCGTCGTGTCCATGTGATGGTCCTTCCTCAGATCTGGATATGGCCTGGATCCGGCGGTTCGCGGTAAACCTCGGGATAAGCAGAGAGACTAATATTAGCGTAGACGCCATCCTTCTTATGATGTACAAAGTACATCAGGAATTATGGGAAGTGTTCCCGGTTCCGGCTGATCTAAACTATGCAGCCTAACATTGAATTATAGAAATCTATAATGTGTTATGTGTATGCTAAGCCAATACAGTGGGGTATTACAAACAAGTTACTTGCCTTGTGACTGATGGTGCTGCAAATATGGGTGCTTGTGCCAAGGAGCTTCGTTTGCGTCACACAAATTGTGTGGCGCATACTTTGAATTTGCTTGTAAAAAAGGCTCTTGACCAAAACGCTGTGTTGTCTGTCATCCGGGCAAACTCAAGGAAGATAGTGGGCTATTTCAGGAGCAGCACAACTGCAAAGGTGAAGTTCTTTATTTCATTGCAATATTCTAAATGCCACTGTTTTGTGCTGCTGCAGTGACACTAAGCATTAATCACTTTTTGATTGCTAATTTTACAGGAGAGGCTGACACAGGTGCAGGAGCAAATGGGCCAGCCAGCACTGAAGCTAGTTCAAGAAGTGGATACACGTTGGAACAGCACATACCATATGCTCCAACGTGTTTATGACCTCAGGGAACCTGTAGGAGCAGCTTTGGCAGGCCTTCGCACTGACGTTGCCCCACTGTCATCAGAACAGTACAATATTATTGCAGAATGTCTAAAAGTGCTGTCCCCATTTCATGATGCCACAGTTGAGCTGTCAGAGAAGAGAGTATCCGGATCAAAAGTCATTCCTCTTTTGTCAATGCTACACCACACACTGGAGGAGGACATGGGAATTCTCCAAACTCCAGAGAGCAAAGCAATGGCTGAGAGTCTGAAGAGACAGTTACAGGAGAAGCTATTCACATTGCAATCAATGAGCATCATGTCACTGGCGACACTGCTTGATCCCAGGTTTAAAAAGATAGGCTTCTTTAGCCCCAATAAAGCAGCAGAGGCCGAAAAGAGGCTCACTGCTGAATGTGCTGCTGTTATTCGAAACAGCCCGTCCTCCTCCTCGTCCTCCTCATAACCACACACATCAGAAGCTTCTCAGCCTTTGACTCAAAGTAATAGATACTGGATACATTCTAATTGTGGTCTAATAAATGTCTAATTATTGTATTTAGTCACTTACAGCCTGTCTGTCTGTCTTAGGTAACAAACTGTGGCATCGTTTGGACACCACAGTCCTGCAGACTAGGGCTCAAAATGTCACTGCAGATGCAACAGTGGAGGTCCAGAAGTACTTGGGTGAACCAAACATCGCCAGAGGTGAGAACCCCCTGGAATATTGGGAAAGACAGAAAAAAGTATATCCCAACTTGTACCAACTTGCTATTGCTTTTCTCTGTACCCCTGCTTCATCTGTGCCCTGTGAAAGGGTATTTTCTAAAGCAGGTGAAATCTCAAAAAAAAAGAAACCGCCTGAAGCCGAGCACTGTGGAGAAGTTGTTATTTTTAAATAAAAATGAATAAAATGCTGACTGTGTCAGCACAGTCAAAAAATAAGTAACACAAGCACATTCACATGACAACACTCTCCCTTGTTTCCGCTTTTCATTTTGACCCTGTCATTGTATCATAGGGGCTGTTTACACCTGGCCACTTCATGCGTTTTCTCAGATCGGATAACTATCCGATCGTAAAACGACCAGGTGTAATGCCCTCCGAAACGCATTCGAGACGGATTTGAATCCGATCGCTCAAACCACTTCAGGAGGTGGTCTGGGTCGCATTCCAGACGAAACTGGACAAGTGTAAATGCATCTGGTTGTTGAAACCACATATGTAAATTGTACTCCTCCCAAAAATGCTAAAAAATAAACGTGTGAGAGCGTGTTATAGGCTATATGTCATGTTATAGCTAGATATGACGACGCTACTGCAACACGCATCACCGCAGATGAGCATCTATTCATCAAGCCAACGCGCAAACTATCGCAAATCAAAGTGAAAGTAAGTCGCAGACGCTAAACACACAATCATCTTCATTAAAAGTAAAGAAATGAAATTCTTACCAGTGCTGTGGCTGATCTCTCTTATTGCGGTCTTTGATTTGGAAATTTTAACTGATGATCAATAAAATGGAGTTAATATCTGTTGCTTTCGGTGACGTGCACTCCGTTAAATCTGCATATAGCGCGGGAATTGAAGATCGGATTTATATCCGTTTTGCAAAAACACATTTATGTGACCAGGTGTAAATGGAATCGTTTTGATAAATCAGATAGCTATCCGATCTGAGAAAACGCATGAAGTGGCCAAGTGTAAACAGCCCCATAAAGACAGACACCATATAAAAGTTTATACTTTATGTATAAGCATCACAAACATCATTGATTAATTCATTCAATGCTTCAGACACCAAAGCCATAGTGTCATTATAATCACACTGCACGTTTTACATTTATTGTCCACTTGATGGCACAATAGAGCAAATGAAGCTTCGGCAAATGAGTGAACCAATTGGATGGAACGCTTCAATGCTTTATGAAGCTTCATCTCGCCATCACTAATTTTTTTTAACAAAAAAGACATTGCTATTTTCCAACAACCTACTGTCAGGGTTTTGTGCAGGCAGAAGATGACGAGAAGGAAGAAGGTTCAAAATACAAACTATTTTAATTACTCACAAGAACATAGACTGGCAGGTAACACAACAACATAACATAGGTAACGACCGACAAAGACTGAATGAACTGAGGCAAACTAAATACAGAGACAAATGAACCATAATGATGTGAAGACAGGTGACACAGATGATGATAACGAGGGACAGGCTGGTGAGTGATGGAGTGAATACAGGTGTGGAGACGAGGAGGATTCTGGGAAGTGTAGTGAAGAGACAAGGACAGACTGGTGCAGATGAGGAATGTGACACCTACATGTTCTTTGTACTGTATTGATCTGTCCACCTAAAACACATTTTTGGTTAAAAAAAAAAAATAGGACAATGAATGAGGAAGGGAGGAGATTGCTGAATGACAGGATTTTGTTTGAATACGAAATGAATGTATGAAATCCACATTTTAATATATATATGGTCTGTTTATGCATCATCTGAAAACAGCAAAGACTAAAAGATTGGTTCTTGTGATTTAGGAATTGATAATAGCTTGAAAATGAGAATCTATTAGAACCAAGAAATCGATTTATACGCAGCCCTACATGAATGTGATAAGAACTTTTTTTAAACAAGTATTTTCACCATCACCACACACACACACACTATTATATAATAGCGAACACAATTCCCAAGTAGGAACTATATCAGGCAAGCAACAAAAAAATTAAGATTTTTAATAAAAAAAGTTAACAATTCTTTCCAAAAATTGCCATATTATATAATACACTGTAAAACATTTTTTGTAGAATTTACTTGAAAAAAGCTTGCTAACAATTTTCACTCAGAAAAGGCTAGTAAATTTACAAACATTTATTAGTAGCTTTAATTAGAAATGTTCAAGTTAAGTTTACTTGGATATTTCAAAGTACATTTTTTGGATTCTTGTCTGTAAATTTTACTTAAGTAAGTTTTACATAATAGTAAATCTATTATGAGTTTTTGAATTTTTTTTACATAAGAGTCCTAGTTATATATTTTAGTTATCCTGAGTAACCTTTACTTTAAATATTATGTAAACATAACATCAGTAGTAATACATCACAAATTATATTTTCAATAATAAAAATAAAAAAAAAACATTTTTTTTCCCCTTGATTTAAAAAAAAATTAAATTCTTGAAAAACAAATGCACAAAAATAAGGGACACATTCATTAAGATTAACTGCTGTTGGCCAAAAACATGGCCAAAATTGTTCAGCATCTTTATACTATCACAGATGTTTCAATGTCTTTTTGCGTATGTTATAACAGACCACAAACATTTTACACGAGATGCTTAACTGATCTTACATACAACACTGTAATAAAACATAAAACTCTGCTTCGGTTTTCTTTAGCAGCACTGCATTATTTACACTAGACTGCATTACAATGTTTCTGTTTAACAGTACAAACTTGCTCCAATTTAAATTATGCAACTTTTTAGAGCATTCTCACTTGCTGAACAAATTAGCAAATACAAAAATTGTAAAAAATAAAATAAAACAAAAAGTGTCAAACTAAATGGCCAACTAGCAGGCTTATATTAGTAGCTTTCTATGCAAAGAGCTAACTTTTGGAGAAAACTTTAAAGCATCCAGCCCAAGAAAGATTTTCTGAAACACTTTCTCAGCTTTGGGGGATAGCTTAAGTTCACGGAGTAAATGAAGCCCATGAGCAGAAGGCACGCATTTGTGAGATTCTTACATCCCAACAGCACCTCAGTTCCCTCAATGACGATGATGACATCAGCGATGTTGGCATCTTCCTCTCCTGCAGTGCTGCCCAGTACAATGATCTTCATTACATGATTGGTGACGTTATCTTTAATCAGGTCTCTGCTTACATCCTGTCAAATACACAAATAACAGCAAAATGGTTACAACAGTGTCCACCAAGTTGCATGTTCTCTTTAACTTTATGTGATAAGTGCCCCACACAGATTTGGTCTCACCATCATTAAATCTGTTATTACATGAAAGGGGGAGGGGGATTAAGACAGACTAAGTCCAGAAGAACTGTCTGCAAGACACTTAAACTACCTGCAAAGCTACAGTACTGTAAAAAGGTTTAGGCACTTGTGTAAAAACTCTAATGTGGCGAAGCCTTTAAGATGCTTTCATAACCGAACAAGCCCGGGGTGTTTGTCGCTGTCATGTTAGCGTTGCTGGGAAAGATGAGACGTATACGGTGACGTAAGACCTGGCTCTGTGGTGGCTGTCTAGCCTATGGAAAGGCAAACCGGTTCATCGAAAGCTTGTCAGTCGTTCCCTCTCCAAACCGGCAATAGCACTAGCTCTGAACTAGCACCCGGTTCATTCTGGTGGAAAAGGGGTATTAAAGAACCACTGAAGCACCAAGATTTGGTGCTATACAGCACTTAAGTGCTTCCCCTGTGATTACAAGCTAAAGAACCACTTTTAGTGCTATATAGCACCTTTTTTTTGAGTTGACAAACTACAGCACAGCAATATAAAAGTTTTTTTTTTTAAATGGCCATGAAAATACTAATGTGTCAGACTTTTGCAGTACTGTACATATCCAAAGTCAAAAATAAAATTTAATTTACCTGGTAGGCTTCAATGAGCTCTTCAGAGGACTCTCCCAGGTAGGAAAGAAGGCAGCGAATCACAGCATCTCGCTTATCTTCAATTTGCTTTTAAAAAACAAAAGTAGCAGCGAATATTAAGTGTACACTTCCATCTACATACAACTGCATATCTATAAAGTCAGCAAGCAGCAGGATATCAGATGTGCAATATATACATTTACCTGGCAGAGTGAATCTAGCACACTTCGAATTTTTATGCCTGCATCTCCACCCTTCATTTTAAACAAATCCAGGAGCTTTGGAGTGTGGAGGTCCAGTTTTTGCAGAAAGGTTGGCTCCAGGGGAATTGTGGTTATCCTTCTGAACTCATTCTTGATCTAATACAAAGAAAATAAAATGTAACATTTAAGATGTAGTGGTCAAATAAACACTTTTTTTGCCTCTGTAATAGTGTAGTCCACTGGAGGCAAGCGTTGCGAACCCAAGTGCAGTTTATTCAAATCAAAACTGAAACAAAATGCATGCCATGGCAGAAACGGAACCACAAACCTTCTCCAGAGGTTACAGCAACAATACTTGTCAAAGACACATTATTCTTCTTCTTTCAGGATTTAATGTCGGTTGGCAACTCAACTCAAAGGTGCATTACCGCCACCTACTAGACTGGAGTGTGAGGCATTACACTGGCATCAAAAAGAGATAGAGAAACTCCTATTAAATTCTTTCGCTTAGCCCAGTGTTTTTTAAAAACAAAATTAATAGCTTATGTATTTTCCCAGATGTTTTCCCCAATAAACACTCAAGTGTAAAGGCCATTGCACACTGAGTCCGAAATTTTCGTATGCGTTTTTTCGTGTTCGTCAGCCTAAAAAAACGTCACGCACAGAAACCTTGCACACTGAGTCCGATGCGTATTTATTACACCTTTGCGGAAAAAAACGCAAAAATACTAAATGGATTCGTCAAGCAGTGAGGATGATTTTGTTGCCCTCTCTCTTCATAAATAAAAGAGAAAAAGAAAGAGGAAATATTGGGTCCATCCAATCCTGAGATTGCGCCGAAAGGAAGGAGAGTTTCAGCTCCTTATCAAGGAGTTGCGAAATTATTCCGAGCGATTCAAAATTTACCTCAGAATGTCAGTGGAAAGGTTTGATGCTTTGCTAGCGATACTGGAGCCACACATATTAAAAAGAAGACTACAAATTTCCGTGAGCCAAACGATCCTGAACAGAGACTGGCAGTACACACACACACACACACACACACACACACAGCCGGCGGAAGCGCTGGGCAGACAGAACAGCTGTAACGTAGGCTATAGGCTACAGGTTATATTTTGTACCTAATTATAATACAATAGTAATCGAATTGGCTGCTCAATCACACCTAAATCGATCCGAAATTTCGATCTGATTGAAAGGGGAGGTTTATTCCTTTTCTAATCTGATCGAGAGAACATGAACACTTGATCGAATTAAAAACCGAAACTGAAAGGACTGCGCATGTGCAATGATGTGCGGAGCGAGCTGTTCTTTCCAAAGCCTCTCAACCTCTCAAAATGCTTGCTACGGATGCGAAAAACGCAGAAAATCGAACCCGATCCGAATTTTTTTATTACGGACGAAAGTTTCGGAGGCAGTGTGCAAGCGTGATTGAAATAACGTGAGGTCGATTTTCTTTTTTAACGTGCGAAAATTTCGGATGCGAATTTCGGACTCAGTGTGCAATGGCCTTAAAGCTTTGTTCATTCATTTGTGCCTTTAATTCTATTCTATCTTCTTCATATTTTTTGCAGTCTAACAATATACACTCACCGGCCACTTTATTAGGTACACCTGTCCAACTGCTCCTTAACACTTAATTTCTAAGCAGCCAATCACATGGCGGCAACTCAGTGCATTTAGGCATGTAGACATGGTCAAGACAATCTCCTGCAGTTCAAACCGAGCATCAGTATGGGGAAGAAAGGTGATTTGAGTGACTTTGAACGTGGCATGATTGTTGGTGCCAGAAGGGCTGGTCTGAGTATTTCAGAAACTGCTAATCTACTGGGATTTTCACGCACAACCATCTCTAGGGTTTACAGAGAATGGTCCGAAAAAGAAAAAACATCCAGTGAGCGGCAGTTCTGTGGGCGGAAATGCCTTGTTGATGCCAGAGGTCAGAGGAGAATGGCCAGACTGGTTCGAGCTGATAGAAGGGCAACAGTGACTCAAATAACCACCCGTTACAACCAAGGTGGGCAAAAGAGCATCTCTGAACGCACAGTACGTCGAACTTTGAGGCAGATGGGCTACAGCAGCAGAAGACCACACCGGGTGCCACTCCTTTCAGCTAAGAACAGGAAACTGAGGCTACAATTTGCACAAGCTCATCGAAATTGGACAATAGAAGATTGGAAAAACGTTGCCTGGTCTGATGAGTCTCGATTTCTGCTGCGACATTCGGATGGTAGGGTCAGAATTTGGCGTCTACAACATGAAAGCATGGATCCATCCTGCCTTGTATCAACGGTTCAGGCTGGTGGTGGTGGTGTCATGGTGTGGGGAATATTTTCTTGGCACTCTTTGGGCCCCTTGGTACCAATTGAGCATCGTTGCAACGCCACAGCCTACCTGAGTATTGTTGCTGACCATGTCCATCCCTTTATGACCACAATGTACCCAACTTCTGATGGCTACTTTCAGCAGGATAATGCGCCATGTCATAAAGCTGGAATCATCTCAGACTGGTTTCTTGAACATGACAATGAGTTCGCTGTACTCAAATGGCCTCCACAGTCACCAGATCTCAATCCAATAGAGCATCTTTGGGATGTGGTGGAACGGGAGATTCGCATCATGGATGTGCAGCCGACAAATCTGCGGCAACTGTGTGATGCCATCATGTCAATATGGACCAAACTCCCTGAGGAATGCTTCCAGCACCTTGTTGAATCTATGCCACGAAGAATTGAGGCAGTTCTGAAGGCAAAAGGGGGTCCAACCCGTTACTAGCATGGGGTACCTAATAAAGTGGCCGGTGAGTGTATGTTTCACTGTCTCTTGTACATTACAATATGTGCATAATCCAGTAGGGTGTTTTCCTATTTTATACAGTGTTGCATTTAAACCAGTGTGACCCATTCTAAGACGTGAAACTAACATCTCCTCCCTTGGGCTTCTGCCCTTCCTCATGTTTGTGACTACTTGATTTTGTATACTATATAGATGACGTCCTGTATCCGCTGTGTTCCAATATTCCTGCCATTTTTTAAGTGAGTATTGCTTTATAATGGTTTTAACCTCTGCTCTGCTTATTGGTATATGTACTTCTACTGTTTCATGCTTTATAGAGTTTTTTGCTAACATATCTACAACTTCATTTCCTTCCACCCCCACATGAGCAGGAACCCAAAGGAAGGAGACATTTACTCTTTTATTATGAAGTATGAGGAGCATGTGGAGTATTTGATGAATAATATCTTGTCTACATGATGCTCTCCCAGATTGAATGCTTAATAATGCTGATAGACTGTCTGAAGCAATGACAACTCCTTGATTCTGACTATTTTCTTTCACCCACCCTAACGCCAGTAAAATTGCTACTAACTCCACCGTGTAGACTGACAGGTAATCTGTTGTTCTCTTTTTAACTGCTACTTCATACCGAGGAATAAAAAAAGCTGCACCAGTACAGCCTGTTTCTGGCTGTTTTGATCCATCTGTAAATATAAATATTCTTCTTGATACTGCTCTACATAATTTTGAACTATTATCCACTCAGGCATTATTTTTGAATTTTCTTTTAGAATTTGTTGTAAACTTGTATTCACAGATGGTTTTATAAATTTCCAAGGTGGTATTATTGAAATTGCCACAGTGGATCCTATTTGCAACTGACTGAGACCTGCATTTTGAGCCTTAACATCTCCCACCCATCCAAAACTGTAAAAATAGCTTTTATTATGCTCTGCACACTCTTGTAAGACAGCTTTTGTGGGGTGTACCATACTATGTCCTTGTAAATTAGTCCAATATGCCAACATGATCTTAACCCTCCTAATACGTAGTGGCATCTCTCCTGCCTCCACCTGGATTGCAGTTACTGGTGATGTTTTAAAAGCTCTAGTGCAAATCCGAAGTGCCTGTGCCTGCTCCACATCAAGCTTTTTAAGGTTAGTTTCCGATGCTGACATATACGCTAAGCAACCATAATCAGTGGCCGTTCTCATGAGAGCCTGATAGATGTTTATTAGTGATGTTTTATTCGCTCCCCAATCACGCCCTGATAGACATCTCAACACATTATTGATCTTCTTACATTTATTTCTAACCTTATCAATATGTTGACACCAAGTCAGCCTCTCATCAAAGAGAACTCCTAGGAATCTCACCACCTTAGCCTGTTCCAAATCTTGTCCATACAATTTCAATGGTACTACTTTATGACGCTTAGAGAAACATATAACCTGAGTTTTTAGGATTGAGAGTTTAAAACCCCATTTATAGGTCCATTGTTCAACTTTCTCTATTACATTTTGCATTTTTTTCCTTAGATATTCTATATTTCGACCCCTAACCCAGAGTGCTCCATCATCTGCATAAAGTGACTTACCTACACTTCCGCTTATCTGGTCAAAAATGTCATTTATCATAACATTAAACAATATGGGACTACAGACACTACCCTGCGGGGTACCATTTTCCACAACATGCCTGGTTGAATACTCTGTACCAACCTTAACTTCTATTGTTCTTCTGTCCAGAAAGTCTAATACCCACCCGAATAATTTACCTTTTATTCCTAATTTGTCAAGTTTTATAAGTAATCCATCCTTCCACAGCATATCGTATGCTTTTTCAACATCGAAGAACACAGCAATTACACTTTCCTTATTAGTTTGTGCTTTCCTAACTTCTGCTTCTAAGCACAACACAGAATCCATTGTCCCCCTTCCCTTACGAAATCCAGATTGATATGCTGAAAACAGACCCTTATCTTCCATAAAATAACTTAACCTATCTGTTACCATCCTTTCCATACTTTTCCCTAATTGGGATGTTAATGCTATCGGTCTATAGCTTGACGGGTCTACCGCATTTTTACCAGGCTTGAGTATTGGGACTATCACTGCCTGTTTCCATTCAAGCGGGATTCGACCTACATTCCATACCATATTGATCAGCCTTAACACCACTTCCAGTGACACATCTTTCATATGCCCTAGCATGCTATAACAAACAGCATCTTTCCCTGGTGTTGTCTGTCGTGCACTTAAGATGACGCATTTTAATTCAAACATAGTAAAAGGCAGGTCCATATCTCCTCCTGATACAGTTCTACTCTCTTTAATTCCAGGATTTTCCAACAGTGTCTGGTTCCTATGCTGCTTATCCACTGCAGATAAATTTCCAGAGCTGTGGATTTTTACAAAGGTTTCTACCAAAAGCTCTGCTTTTTCTGCATTACTAACGCATTCTTATTATTACTACATAACACTGGCATTTCCACCTTTCTACCTAATCCACTCATTCTTCTAATTGTTCCCCATATATCTGCCAACTGAGTTTCATTTCCAATTTTATTGCAATATTGTCTCCAATACATGCGTTTAGCTGATCTAATCGTTTTCCTAACTATTGCTTGCGCCCTTTTGTACCTAACTAATGTTTCTAGTGTATGATAAGCTTTAACCGGTCTAAATACTTTATTTCTTCTTTTAACTGCTATTCTACAGCTCTCATCCCACCACGGCACACTTTTTCCCCGTTTATTTCCTTTGCTTTTAGGAATTGTTTTTTCCGCTGCTTGTATAATGGCTTCAACTACTGCACTATTCATTTCCTCCACATCTGTTATATCTCTACTCAATATTTCTACACATTTAGTCTCATTAATTTCTTGAAATGTCTGCCAATCAGCTTTATCTAATTTCCACCTAGATATTTCTGCTTCCCCATCCTGGTGCATCTCTATGCCAACCTTAGTTATTATTGGATGGTGATCACTACCCACTGTCGATCTACTTATTACTTCCCATGCACTAACTCCTGCAATTCCACTTGACACTAGTGTTAGATCAATAACACTTTCTGTATTACTTGAACTATTATACCTTGTGCCCCTTCCATCGTTGATACACACCAGCTCCTTATCATCTATAAATTTCTCTATTACTAACCCATTTATGTCTGTATTTTTACTTCCCCATAATGTGCTGTGTGCATTAAAATCCCCACATACCACTACTTTACCCTGCATTGATCCACAAACTAATTCCAACATATCAGTACCTAATTTATTACAAGGGTTGTAAAAATTGACTATTTTAATACTAATTTCCCTTGACCATACTTCAATTACAACATATTCATATTCTTTCCCTTTACTAATAAGTTTATATCTTACCCCACTTTTTACAAAAATTGCTACTCCTCCACCTTTTCCTCTTTCTCTATCTCTCCTAATTGAAGTATACCCATACAATACAAAATCCAACTGTGGTTTTAACCAGGTTTCTTGCACACATATTACATGAGGTCCATCTGCTAAATCTGAAATAAAATTCTTGAATTCCTGTCCATTTGCTATAAGGCTTCTGGAGTTCCATTGCAATATAGCTAACATCATACAGAGCCACCAGCCCATACCTGTGAGTTTGCGCTTCCTGCCACTATCATTTCTTCCACTACTTCACAATTAAGTCCTTTTATTCCTAGATATTTTTCCGCTGACTTAACTATTATTTTGATCTTTTCTGTCTTTCTGTCTGTGCCGAACAATTAATTACCTCAACCATAAACATCACGAACTCATTTTTACCCACAACTAACAAATCCTTTTCTGTCTCAGTTTTTTCACACTTCTCACAAGACCTACTTTTATTTTCTTTGGTTTCTGGTTTATAGGTTTCCTTTTCCTTAGACACTTTCTTTATAGCTTCTGCATATGTTATACCTTGCAGCGATCTCACTCGCTGCACCTCCATTGCCCTCTTACTAACTTCGCATCCACGATAGGCTGCACTGTGCTCCCCCCCACAGTTACAACATTTCAGCTTTACTCCTTCTCCACATTTCCCATACTCATGTTCGCCTGAGCATCTACCACATCTTTGTTTACCCTTACACACTGCTGCTACATGGCCATATCTCTGACATTTAAAACATCTTAGCGGGGGAGGGATGTATGGCCTGACCTCATAGCTCATGTACCCCATGTACATCCTGCTTGGAAGTCTTTCTTCATCAACCTTAATCATAACAGACAAGCTATCACACTTCTCCCCATTTCTAGTTGTTTTAAGGCGTTTTACCTCCAACACTTTTGCCCCTGTTACATTGTCTTTGATTTGTTCTTCTGTAACATTTACCGGTATTCCTGTGATAACTCCTCGAACCAACGCTTTGTTTCCAGTCGAGACGCACTTTATCTTCTTGCCATCTATTCTACTCAGTTCTAGGGCTTTCTCTTGTTGCATTTTATTCCTACAGAAAATCAACAACGCTCCATTTCTTAACACTTTTGCACTTTTGATCTCACCTATCAACTTGTTTATCAATTTTGTTATTTGGATCGGATTCCACTCACCAAAAGACGACCCCTCCTGAGATAATTTCATGATCACTTTGTATTCCTCATCTTGTTGCTTACTTACTATTGTCATACTTTGTTCACTATCTGCTTCATCTATATGAGATGTCACTTTCTCCTTTTTTTTCCGTTTCCTTGATCGTATTTCATTCCAATCACTCCTACCTCTCCCGCCTTCTTCTTCAGCTCCCATCTCACTTCCTGTCTCCTCACTTCCTTCTGCCATTTCCTGCCCATTCACAGTCTAGCTGTCGCCAACCGCCGTCAAAGACACATGGCAAACATGAGGGCTTAAATACACACACTAATGACAAGACAAGGGACCACACCTGTGAACAATGAACAGACGACTACTTAATGACAAGACACATGGCAGGATCACATGACAAACAGGGAAATCACATGACAGAAGACATGAACAAAACCAAGACAAGACCAAATCGTGACAGCCAACCACACACACACTCAGACACACATCATGCTATACTAATGAAATTAAAATATTTTATATTTTTAAATGAATGAAATATGAGTTCCAAAAGTTAGAATTACCTACATATCACCATAAAGTCAGCAAAAGAACTAAGGTTTACCTCAGATTCACAAAAAAGAGCTGGCCATCTCTCCATGAAATCTTTGACAGCAGGGCAGTGATTAATGATTTCTAATCTTCGATAGGAAAAAGTCTTCTCCATTATCTCACCAATGACCTTTTTTGTTGTTTTTCTTCTGCATTTCTTTAAGAAGATCAACTCTCTCCAGCTCTAAAGTTTCCTCGGTTTCCCCAAATGGAAATGGGGGCAAGTAGTTTACTTCAGCCTTCCTGGGTCTTTTCATGCCTTTGAGGCAGGACTTTTCATTTGTCTTATTTTTTTTCAAAGAGTTGACCTCCAGCTCTGGACAGGAAAGCTGACTGTCTCTTTAATTTTGCTCGATAATTGCCCATCTTATATTTAATCCTCTGTTGCCACCCATACTGTCCATTAAAGGACCCTGGCTCTTTGAGGCATGGGTACTTATCAATCAACATCTCTACTACATTCATAATCTGGACACATTCATTCATAAACTCTGCTAGTGCCTCAAGGACACTTCTTGTTACTCTTGGATTGCTCAAGAGGGTGCCATCCTTTTGGTAGACTTTGTTTCCTTCTGAAAGCAAGAGCTCTGTCTCAAATGAGAAAGTTGGTATTTTAAACTCTGCAGGCCATCCTTGAGAACGGCATGATGTGGAACTCTCAGATGAAGATAGCTGAACAGTGCTTTGAGAACCACTGGATCTGGAGTCTAAAGAAATAAATGATGTCTCACTGTCAGAAGAACATAGCCCAACGGTATCCTGAGAACTGCATGACATGGCGTCAGACTCATTTCGTAGGATTGGTTCTTCCACAGCACTCAGATTCAGGGTGATGGGTTCAGTTTGTACTACTTTTAAAGTACATTTATCCTGTACATCATCTATTGAGCTCAAGGTGCAAAACTGGCCCCCAAAATCCATGTCTTCATACATCAAATTAAAGCAGTCTGGAATATTAAATGTTTCTTTGATTACATGTTTAAGGTCCTGAAGGGTACTGGGGATGCCTGAGGGCAGAACCAATTTACGAATGTCATTCTCTTCAAAAACAATTCGAAGCTTTGCTGGGGTACACATCTGCAACAGAAAAAACAGCAATTAAAACAATTCATCCTAATTAAAAATGTGTACACTACAGCATTAACTTTGATAATCATTCACCTAAAACAAGGGGCAAATATAGTGCTTTAAGGTAGTCAGTCGTCTTCCTGCAACAGTGTAAGCTGTGTAAACACTGCAAACCAAGATAGACTGTAACACCTCACAAAAATCTGGCAAGTCAGCAGTGAAACCATGACATAGCAACATTCCAGGTTTATAGTTGGTGCCTAATAAGCACACATTATTTGCAACATGTACCATTGTGACACGTGGATACCTATGTTGCACGAAATCTTTTATGTCATCCTTTAGGACGTCCACAGAGACTTGTGAAGTTGTTGTTACCGAAAGTGATGACTTGATCACATTTGGTGCGTGGAGATGCAATGCAATCATGAGCTGGTGTTTTTTTGCAAGGGACATCAGTATGTTCCTGAAACAGCCTGTTTGTCTGACAGCTTTTTTGAAAAAGCCATGTTTAGCTTCAAATCTCATTGTCCATAAGGCTGCCAGAGGACCAAATTCCTGAATGAGTTCAGGGTAATGCTCGATAAAGTGGTGTCTGGGAAGAAGCTTTTCTTGAGGAAAAACTTCCCGAAATCTGTGTCTGTGCTCAGAAATCAAAGAGTCAAGGTAGCAAATGCTCTGCTCTGTATGAACTGGAGCCATCGCAAGTTCCACAATGTCTTTTAAGGTCATTAACATCTGCCACACTTCATCATCCTCAGGTACTTTCAAGCCTATCATGAGAGGCAACAGACGCAACAGACACCAATTTTCATGTGCATTACCTCCTACAGATCTTTTGGTAGCAAAATGAGCAGGAATCAAATGTGGACGATTTGTTTGGTCACTCCACTTATAAGGGAACTGTTGAATGCAATTATTGAGCTCCTCAAGAGAAAAATATTTCTTCTTGATCAAGGCTTGAAATGACAATGCCAGTTCCACTGGAACAACACCTTCAAGAAGGTCATGTAATACATCTGGTGGGTAACCAGATATTACATGAAAATGATTAAGTTTTTCTGACAGTGGACACTGTTTTTTCACACCATAGCAAGGAGTGGGAGTAGGACTTGACAAAACTGTCTCAACATGCTGAGTGTGCTGCTCTTTATCTCTCCTCTGAAAAAGTCCAGATCTTACTTCTGTGGTCTGAAACTGTGACCTGTCTGCAAGACAAAATCGGCAGACATGAGATCCAGAGAAGCTTTCAACGAATCCTCCCACAGAATGGGCTCCCAAATTATCAGCCACCACGCTCACCACAGTGCCTTTCATGACTTTTCCTAAACTTGGAATAAAAATACCATCTTTTTCCAAGCTTTGAAGATCGGATAACAGTGGCTCTAGAACTTTCTGAAATCCAAATCGCTTTGTGTCATCTGCCTTACAAAGAATGGCTAAATTAATAGATGCCGATGTTGATCGTGCATGTGCTGGAAAGTTTCCTAACACCCAGTAGACAGCGGTGACTTTGTGAATCTTGCGAGAAGTTCCCAAGGGATTGCACACTTCGAAGTCATCGATGTACAGAATAAGACTTAATCTCTCGACATCTCCTGCGAAAAATTCATTTTCATGAAAGTTAGATCCATCATGGAATGACTGGTATTGGGATCCACACCCAGTATTTTTCTGAGTGACTAGGTCCTTTTCTTCGATATTCTTCAAGACTTGCAACAAAGACTGGAGTATTGGAACATACTGGAATGTTCTGTTGTCTTTATTGTCCAGTATGTATTCTACTGGTTCAACAACTGAAAAATGTGCTTTCATAAATTCTCTCCTCTTATATGCTGTTGAAAAAGGTCCATCTTTCCCTAAAGCTGAACTGACAGGGTTTGATTCACACAGATTTTTCACCAAATCTGAGATAACTGTTGGATCTATGTCACAGTTATGGCTCTTTAAAGTGGACTCAACAACATCTTTCAAAACTGGAGCAGATGCAGAAGAGGATATGAACTGAAGCTCATCTATGATTTGATCAATGCACCTGTTTGACACGTTGAAATTACTTTCCAACTTCAGAAAAAGTTGACCAAACTTCTTCTTTATATCTTCAGACAAATTATCTTGTGCTTCAACCAAAGTTTCACCCAGTTCTGTGTCATCCTCAAAGTCCTCTGAATCATTTTGCAAAACAGTGTGATTTGGGTATTTTTTCAAGACTTCAGTTTTAAAATCTTCAATGGAGTGTTTATTGTGTTTCCTGTGTTTATGGGTAGCAAAGGTTGAATAAATGCTTGTGCTGAAGCTGCAGTTTTTGAATACACAAGTCACTACCTCGTACCTCCTCAGATGGTTGCTAAGGTGCTCAAAATATTGATTCTCTGAAGAGAATGACGATGAATTGCATAGAAGACAACTAAATGAAAGCACCTCTGTTGGTTTGTCTGATTCTGTGTGGTCTCGGGACAAATGTGTTCGAAGAGCATTAAATGTTTTAAATGAACAAGGGCAATCAGTATAAAGACAAGGGGTCGATGACTGACAGCCAGAATTTCCGTGTTTGAGCCGTAAGTGTTTTAAAAGTTGTAGTCTTTTGTTTGACCCAAAGCTGCATTTTTTACACAACCACCTCATCCTGTGGCAGCTGCAATAAACAAAAGATGCGCACACACACACACACACACACACACACACACACACACACACACACACACACACACACACACACACACACACCAATTCAGAAGACTTAAACAGCACTGGTTCAGAAGAACTTCCATTCCGTTTCAGTTTTTTTTTTTTTTACATTTGTAACTGAATGAAAATTTAACAAAAATATCTTTAAGATTTAATTATGTATTTAAAAATTTAAAATATGAAACATATGAATATCAAGTGCAACAATGCTCAATTGGTACCAAGGGGCCCAAAGAGTGCCAAGAAAATATTCCCCACACCATGACACCACCACCACCAGCCTGAACCGTTGATACAAGGCAGGATGGATCCATGCTTTCATGTTGTAGACGCCAAATTCTGACCCTACCATCCGAATGTCGCAGCAGAAATCGAGACTCATCAGACCAGGCAACGTTTTTCCAATCTTCTATTGTCCAATTTCGATGAGCTTGTGCAAATTGTAGCCTCAGTTTCCTGTTCTTAGCTGAAAGGAGTGGCACCCGGTGTGGTCTTCTGCTGCTGTAGCCCATCTGCCTCAAAGTTCGACGTACTGTGCGTTCAGAGATGCTCTTCTGCCCACCTTGGTTGTAACGGGTGGTTATTTGAGTCACTGTTGCCCTTCTATCAGCTCGAACCAGTCTGGCCATTCTCCTCTGACCTCTGGCATCAACAAGGCATTTCCGCCCACAGAACTGCCGCTCACTGGATGTTTTTTTCTTTTTCGGACCATTCTCTGTAAACCCTAGAGATGGTTGTGCGTGAAAATCCCAGTAGATTAGCAGTTTCTGAAATACTCAGACCAGCCCTTCTGGCACCAACAATCATGCCACGTTCAAAGTCACTCAAATCACCTTTCTTCCCCATACTGATGCTCGGTTTGAACTGCAGGAGATTGTCTTGACCATGTCTACATGCCTAAATGCACTGAGTTGCCGCCATGTGATTGGCTGCTTAGAAATTAAGTGTTAACGAGCAGTTGGACAGGTGTACCTAATAAAGTGGCCGGTGAGTGTATATACTGTATATATATATATATATATATATATATACACTCACCGGCCACTTTATTAGGTACCCCATGCTAGTAACGGGTTGGACCCCCTTTTGCCTTCAGAACTGCCTCAATTCTTCGTGGCATAGATTCAACAAGGTGCTGGAAGCATTCCTCAGGGAGTTTGGTCCATATTGACATGATGGCATCACACAGTTGCCGCAGATTTGTCGGCTGCACATCCATGATGCGAATCTCCCGTTCCACCACATCCCAAAGATGCTCTATTGGATTGAGATCTGGTGACTGTGGAGGCCATTTGAGTACAACAAACTCATTGTCATGTTCAAGAAACCAGTCTGAGATGATTCCAGCTTTATGACATGGCGCATTATCCTGCTGAAAGTAGCCATCAGAAGTTGGGTACATTGTGGTCATAAAGGGATGGACATGGTCAGCAACAATACTCAGGTAGGCTGTGGCGTTGCAACGATGCTCAATTGGTACCAAGGGGCCCAAAGAGTGCCAAGAAAATATTCCCCACACCATGACACCACCACCACCAGCCTGAACCGTTGATACAAGGCAGGATGGATCCATGCTTTCATGTTGTAGACGCCAAATTCTGACCCTACCATCCGAATGTCGCAGCAGAAATCGAGACTCATCAGACCAGGCAACGTTTTTCCAATCTTCTATTGTCCAATTTCGATGAGCTTGTGCAAATTGTAGCCTCAGTTTCCTGTTCTTAGCTGAAAGGAGTGGCACCCGGTGTGGTCTTCTGCTGCTGTAGCCCATCTGCCTCAAAGTTCGACGTACTGTGCGTTCAGAGATGCTCTTCTGCTCACCTTGGTTGTAACGGGTGGTTATTTGAGTCACTGTTGCCCTTCTATCAGCTCGAACCAGTCTGGCCATTCTCCTCTGACCTCTGGCATCAACAAGGCATTTCCGCCCACAGAACTGCCGCTCACTGGATGTTTTTTCTTTTTCGGACCATTCTCTGTAAACCCTAGAGATGGTTGTGCGTGAAAATCCCAGTAGATTAGCAGTTTCTGAAATACTCAGACCAGCCCTTCTGGCACCAACAATCATGCCACGTTCAAAGTCACTCAAATCACCTTTCTTCCCCATACTGATGCTCGGTTTGAACTGCAGGAGATTGTCTTGACCATGTCTACATGCCTAAATGCACTGAGTTGCCGCCATGTGATTGGCTGCTTAGAAATTAAGTGTTAAGGAGCAGTTGGACAGGTGTACCTAATAAAGTGGCCGGTGAGTGTGTGTATATATATATATATATATATATATATATACACACACCATGTATTTGTGTGTAGTTGTATATGTGTGTGTAGCCCTATATCTATTGAAATCTGTGTCCCATACTGCAAGGTTAATCAAACTTGTAGGCTGTAAGAATTATTGCCAACTTACCTTGCATGGAGCTTAAATAGTGAGTGCAATCTGTGGAACATATTAGAATTGTTAATGTCAGAAATATATGTTTTACCAATTTTGAATACACATACTGATCTTATTGATTTGAAATATGAACAGTTCATTTGTTTTGGAACAACTGCATTCAAGTAGCCTAAGCATCATGTTCAAGTATAGACAGTATTGTTAATTGTATAGGTTCAATACAAGGCCGTAACCAGGGTTTGAAAATTAGTGAGGTCCGGGGTGAGGTGTAAAGAATTACGTTATAATAACATCCACAAATGCAATATACACTCCATATAGCCTAAACTTAAAAATAAACAGACATGTAGATGTTTGTGAAAAGCAATACCAGTGTTTGTCACAGAATTTTTTGGTAAAGCTGTAGTGAGTGGACCTCTGTTCCTCTAGGGGGGTTCGGGGGCATGCTCCCCCGTAAGAAAATTTTGTGCTTTTTAATGTTAAATTCATCAATTTGGTGCACTCTGAGAGTTCAAAATAAAAAGCTCTAACCCATATTCAGTGTGAAAATTAAAGAAAAATTCAAACCTCTTTTAGTTACAGCGTCTGTCTACATTACACTACATCAGGGGTACTCAAGTTCAGATGCCAAGGAGGCCACATGTAAACTAAAATGTGAAGGGCCACACAAGTTACAACTTGCATCGTAAAACTTTGATAATATTTACAGTTTTTACTTATTTAAAAATGCAGTTTGTTACCTATCTTGCTAGGCAAGTCTTGTTAGTCTTTGTCAAAGTAATGCTGAACATGAAATTATTTAAATCTGGAACAAAAAAGTGTATTAACAATTTTCTTGTGATATTAATGCAAAAAAAATGAGTTCATACTCAAGAGTATTAAAAAACATCATTGCTAGTGAAGTCTTGCTAGTATTTGTCCTATTTAAAAAAAGGCTAATACTGAACGTGAAAATAAAAAATCTGGAACAAAAAAAAGTGAATTAACAGTTTTCTAGCAATATTAATTAAATTAGTAAAAAAAAAGTTCTTACTCAAACAGAGTATTAAAAACCTTGCAAGGTAAGTCTTGCTAGTCTTTGTTCAATTTAAAGAAACACTGAACATGAACATAAAAAAAGTAGATTAACATGAAATAGATTAAAAAACTATTAACACAAAAATGTGTTAATACTCAGAGTATTAAAAACCTCAAAATGTATAAAAAAAAATCATTGAGCAAATAGATGCTATTTCTCAAGCCCTGATGAAAAGTAGGCTAGTCCTTATTCCAAGTGGGAAATCTGAGTCTACATTCTTTTTACCAGTGATTTCAGGTCTAGCTGTTGCTCACTGGAGATGCAAGACAGTCAAATGTCTGTCAGTTAGACGTGAACGTTGCTTTGACTTTATCATTCCCATTTTGTTGTTTGATTAATATTAAGTGCACAGACGGCATTAGGTTTATTACGCACTGTCACACAGTGCCGCTGCTAGCCATTTTGGTGCCCTAAGCATAATTCCTTTATGATGCCCCCCCCGATTATGATTATGATTATTTTTCTCTCCTCATCAGCATCACACTCTTTTTCACTTTGTTTTTATCTTGCCCTGTATCTTGCCCTGTCTCTTCCCCTCCTAAATTTGGCTTTTTTAATTTACTAAAGGCTACAATTTGTATTTTATTCTCAATATGTACACATTCATTATTAATCCTGTGCCTAACATGATGAAAACGGATTTGATCATGTTTCTTGTCCCCTCACAATGACAGTAGCCTAAACTATTACACTAGGCTACATGTTACATAGGCCTATTTTCAGTTCAAAATGGCGAAATTAGACAAAACTATATTAGTTTGCCTAATTATTTTTTGTCATTCGTTTAACATTTATGACCTAAAAAAACCTGTCAAATATGAAACGTTAAGTTTAGCTACTTGCATCTTATCTCGCACTTGACCGTACACTGAAGCGTCGAGTTGCACTGTGAACATAAAGCCCGCCTACTTTGATTTGATTGGTCATCTCAAATATTCTGACATTGACGAGCATTGACGGACCAATGAGGTTCAGATGAACACACACACACACACCCTCCCCGTCCTCAGTGGTGGTCTTAACATAGAGGCATAGGTAGGCGGCTGCTTGGGGCCCCCTACCAGCGGTCGTAATAGGGGGGCCCCCAACCAACCTAAAAAAAAAAAAAAAAAAAGGAAAAAGCCCCCTTATCATCATTAACACTTCAAAAGCACGGTAAATGTTATTAATATTCTTAAGAAATACGTTGAAACTAAGTAATAGGCTAGTTAAAATGTCCAGTTCATGGTTATCTGTCCCTACACACCCCCTACTTTCACAATGAAATGGATTAGTCCATAACGGTGCGCAGCGCGAAAGATAAACACAGTGACAGGACTGTATTTCGGTAAGTTGTAGGCTACTGTATCTTTCAACACACGTTACACACCTATTGATCATTCGTGTTTATTTAGCCTACTATTAACTAGGCTAGTAAAGAGAGATGATCGGTTCACGTGCCATTTGAACTGAGGCGCTACAGCGATCTGTCACAAAAAAGAACCAAAACGGTATTGTTTGAATTTCGTAATAAATTGACAGAATCTGAGAGCTGAGAATTTGTTCCATATCAAAAGTAACCTTTGCTGTCTAGTCTGTCGGTGTCAGTGTCCTGTTTGCTTCGCGATTTTTCTCTTTGTGAGAAAATGGATGTGTGGCGTGAGAGCGTGTGAAAATGGTCAATTGCGTGAGTCTCACGTCAATGCGAAATTATACTGTAATATCGACCAATCAGTATTTTTCAACCGCGGAAAGAGGACAATAAAATAGCTGGAGTAACGTTAGACTACAATGTCACATAAAGTTATTACCTCAGTAAAGCCATGACCAATTCTAGTAAGTTGGCTAGAATTTTTTTTAATTTTATTACATATTTAGTATTATTATAAATTTGTATTTTGCACTATAAATATGTGCACTATATTACATATTTATTATTTTACTTATATCATTAAAATATTATAAAGTTGTTGTAATGAAAACCGCACTAGGCTATATTTAATTTGAGTTGTTATTTTTAACCTTTAATAAATACCAGCTGACAGCTCTGTAGTCTATGTTTACAGCTTTAGGTGAGATTTTCTTTCTTGAGAAAATCTACTGTAGCCTACCTAATATGTTAGCCTAATAAGTAGCAGAGTCTGGTATTACCAGGCTACTAATATGTATCCAAATTGAATCAAGATCGGAATAAAACCACAAGAATAAAATTGAAATTGTAAATTTTCCTCTCCAACCTTTACTTTACCATAGATTAGCTTTACCTGCCTATCCACCATTCAGTCGGTATTTTTTTTTTTTTCGTTCTCTTTTAAAGATCGGATGGGGGGCCCCCATACATACCTTTGCCTTGGGCCCCCAATGTGCTAAATCCGCCACTGCCCGTCCTCTCTGTTTCTGACGTGCTCTAGCTCTGCTCGGCGCTGCGGATTGAAGATGAAGAACGCGCTGAATCTGATTATAACAAGAAGTTTGATGATTGATTTTTCATTAGGCTATTTTTGGTGCCCCCTCAGCACTTGGTGCCCTACGCACAGCGCGTGATGCGCGTGGTGGGAGCGGCGGCACTCCTGTCACATTAAGACCGAGTGTGCAGTTACCAGATAATCACGATGATCATTGCGTTTGTCTTACCGAATGTGGTATCTTCCTGTCAGCAATTACAGTTTTTCTAAAAACTTTTTTTATTAAACCGACAGTAAAACGTTGCCAGATATTGCTACAAAAAAACAAGCAAAAAATAAATAAATAATAATATTCCGAAATAAGTTCAAAGCATGTGTTTTGGAAATAGGGATCTTCGCCGTGACGTCACGATGCGCTCTGGTTGGCAAAAAGAAAAGTAATGGCTTGCTGCGCAGCGCAAACACAGAAGACAAATGGTTGTATCGTGCTGTGAGATCGGCTGTGTTAACAGGTTCGATAAGAGTAACCTTCTACCGCGTACCTAAACAGCTTGAATCAAGAAGATAGCTGTGGATTTCTGCAATTAGGCGTCTAGAATAGGGTACACATTTAAACCCAGATATCACCATGAAAAGTACTGAGTTGATTACATCAAGACAAACAAAAAATATATTACAAGTTTTTTTTAATTGTTTGTTATTAACATATGTTATTAACATTATTAACATTTGTTGTTAACAGTTATTAACATTATTAACATTTGTTGTTAACATAGACAAACGGTGCATAATCTAAATACGTATGTGCTAATTTGCATAAATACCCAAACAGATCTAAACATTGGGTATAGCCAGGTGAAAATGTCTTGTTGAATCTTGTTGACACCTTACAGTAAAATACTTAATGTTAAGGTCTGAACAGACCCCATTCAGGCTACCCATGAACATTAATACATGGAGGCTGGAAGAAGTACTTTAGAAACCAAACCAGCCTTTATTAATTTGTATTGCAGAGATGGGGTTTGGGGCTGAAACAAGACAAAAGGGTAAAATAAAAAGTGGCTGGATCAAAAAATCAAATTACGTACACAATGCACGACTAGAGAATTTCATCTTCATTCTCTTCACAGGCCATCTGCATTGAGTTTGGTTCTTTCTGCCAACCAGTTCGCGGCCACGCCCATATCGTGACGTCACATTTGACTCCGGCGAACATCCCTATAAGATTGATATATCACGAATCCTAACATGCAACTTTCCACTTAAATAACTTCCTAAAGTGTGACATTAAATCAGAAAAACAAAGTCCAGAAGTCTACTGCCACCTTTCCATTAGGTGGATCTGGCAACACGGGATCTGGCAATCGCGCCCTCACAACGCGCTCTCAAAGCCCCGTTCACTGAGCAGCAAAATTAATTGCAAACCCTCATATGAGGTGGTTTAAACTTCTAATTAATCATTCAGAGAGCTTGAAATTTTATTTTTTAAGGTAAAAAAATTACCGAGGTCCGGACCTCGGTGACCTCATAGCTGGCTACGGCCATGGTTCAATATAATCTCTTTTTAACTTGATTAATATGCATCAAAAGCTTATCTATTTTATCGATAAAACAAAGCAGTGTATTTGATGTGGATTAATGGATTAACAGTTTTCTCCGTCACGTTTAACGTTAAAGTATGGCCCACGCATGCTGGGCTTGTAACGTTAAATATGACTTCCGAGGCTGTAGGCCTAAGTTACATGTCCAATTTTAATTTTAATTTAAACTTTTATTTATAATTCAGATAACACGCAAGGTCAAAATTATTTATTCACACCGATGAATAACTTAAACACACACCCTTGGACGCTTTCTATAGCTATTTGTCTCGACCCGACGCGCGTCAGATTGCAAAGTTCATTTTAAAGTTCACTGTAGCCTACATCAAACGTCTCCGTAGATTAACGTTACATGTAAAATACAAGACAACTGTTTTCGACACAGATGGCGTTTGCTAATAACGGATGTTTAAGTTATGCATATCAGTTCTTTAGCAAACTCAACTGTCAACTATGTTGACAGTTAACTTAACGCGTTAATGGACTGCAGACAGCTTCTACAAATGTAACTAAATTGACCAATGAACAAATATTTCATAACTTACCGTGTAAAAATCACATCAGTCTTCGAGAAAAGTTTCCGTTGCTTTCCTCTTCGCGCCACTTCTGAATCTCTGAACCAAGAAAGCAATGCGCATGCGCATAGATTGCCTGGCTTCGTGCAGTAAGTTTTACTTGCGTTTGGCATTTTTTGCATTAGTTCATTAGATGACAAAACTAGTAAATATTACTTGGGCAGTTCCAGTTGAATTTACTTATGTATTTAAGCACAATAAATTAAAACGAAACCTCAAGTAGCTTATTGAATTAAACGTGACATTTTGAAGTAAAAAGACAAAATATGATTTGTTTGTAAAATTTACTTAAATTATGCTATCTTTCTTTACAAGGTCAAAAAATCATTTTTTACAGTGACAACACTTTGAAGAACCCTTAAAATGAAATAATTTGACCATAGCTTGTTTCTGCTTAAATCCTTTGTTTTTCTTCCAGATTTAAAGAAGGCCTGGAGTGTTTACAGCTTCTGGAACATTTACAAAAGCATCCCAATCTGTTTCGAGGGGTACTAATGTTCGAGGAGAAGCCACTCGCAGCAAGAGATTTGGCTGAGTTATTTATTCCACAGCTGTCTCCAGTCGGCACCAACACACGAGCACTGGAAAACAGAATAGTCTGTTTCTGGAGGGATTGGCTCCTAAATGTGGAAGGTAGTTACATTATACATTCAGTTATAAGGTATAGGGTTTTATGGATGTCAAAAATAACATGCCCTGACACAATACATGTTTGTTAAAGGGATAGTTCACCCAAAAATGACAATTATGTCATGTACTGTATTATGTCAAGTTGTTCCAAACCTATATGAATTTCTTTGTTCTGCTGAACACAAAGGAAGATATTTTGAAGAATGTTGGTAATTAAAGGGTAACTTAATGAATACATCTTGGAACGCCACTTGCTGGAAGGACCTTGGTTTAGTAATCCCAGAAGGTGCTCTTTGGTTGGGCTTCAAACTTGTATTTGTATAAAATAATATATAAAAGAATATCCAAGGCACTTATTTTGGTTCAAAAAGGTTAAGACTTTATTCAAAAATAAGGATAATTACATAACTATATGATATAACTACATTGCTTATGTTGCATGAGTGCCCACTACTGGCGGAAACCGCAAAGGGCTGAACTGGAACGTCCTAAGCCCTTGATCACTTGGAATCAGCTGTGGAGTTGATTTATTATTTACTTTTTTCCTTTTAAGAATTTTTTTAATGCAGCATCCAAATGTATATAGGTATGTTTGGGTTGTTTTAAATAAATAAAAAATTATAATTAATATATCATGGAGTGGTTTGTTGTGGTGGTGATTAGACGATATCTGTATACGTCACAATCGTACTGCATTCTGGGACATTTAGGTGCCTGAAGTGTACATATGATTATGGCCCAATCCCAAATGGCACACTTCATGTGCACTTTCGGTCTTGTGGACTTACAATGGCTGCCGCGTGCGCGTGTCCGTTAAGTCCGTGAGACCGCAGTGTGTCCCATTTGTCATTTTTAGATCTCAGAAGGGTGCACGCGAGCGCCCCCTCTGCGGTCGATTTGCGCCCTTGATGCGCACTTTTGCCGAGCCCGCGCTGATGCGGACTCCACAGCAGACTTCTTCCCGACATTCAAAGCGGCGTTACGTCGCGAAAGTGCGGACTCAGAGGAAGACTGCGAGTGCTTAGGGTTCCATTTGGGACAGGGCCGTAGACTCGCTCCCTCGGTCTAAATCGAGGGAACGAGTGTCTGTCCATATAAACTTCCCTCGTCCACTTCGAGAAATGGAACACACTTCAAAATGGCGGCAGGGATTCCCCCGAGGGGAAGTGCTTAGGGAAGTTTGCAAGTGCATGTCTAAGTGGACTGGAACGCAGCCTTGATTGCTATTGAAATAGACAGTGTTTTAAGATGCTCACTTAAGACTGCACATTGGCTGCCCCATCTGAAGAATGCAGTTTTTATTTTTTATTTTTTTTATTTCATGATTTGAGTATTTATTTAAAAAAATCTAATAAGTGCCTTATGAAATGAAGTGATGGATTTTTGTACGAAAAATATCCTTATTTAAAGTTAAGAACAATAATCCTAAATAATACTTTATAAAGAAAATAACCATTTTGTGTTCATTTTTCCTCAGAGGGAGCTTTATCACCTCTTACTCTAAGCAAGATTTTGTCATTTGCGTCGGGATCCACCTCCTTTCCTAGACTGGGTTTCCCAGTGGAAGCATCACTTGAGTTTCTGCATCAGCAGGAAAATGAGCCAGCCAAGATATTCCCTGAGGCAAACACTTGCGGCATTGTATAAACATCGTATAAATTTTAAAATAATGCTGATTACTTACAAAGCACTAAATGGTTTAGCTCCCCAATACTTGAGCGAGCTCTTAACGCATTATAGTCCTTCACGTCTATTGCGATCTCAAAATTCTGGCCAATTGATAATACCTAGAATATCAAAATCGACTGCTGGCGGTAGATCCTTTTCCTATTTAGCACCAAAACTTTGGAACAATCTTCCTAACACAGTCCGGGAAGCAGATACAGTCTGTCAGTTTAAATCTAGACTAAAAACACATCTCTTTGGCTTAGCATACACATAACACATTATAGATTTCTATAATTCAATGTTAGGCTGCATAGTTTAGATCAGCCGGAACCGGGAACACTTCCCATAATTCCTGATGTACTTTGTACATCATAAGAAGGATGGCGTCTACGCTAATATTAGTCTCTCTGCTTATCCCGAGGTTTACCGCGAACCGCCGGATCCAGGCCATATCCAGATCTGAGGAAGGACCATCACATGGACACGACGACAACGCATCCCTGATGAGCCAGCCCCATCAACACTGTGAAGGCCCATGGACACCTCAACACAGTCATCTCCTCACCGGCCGGATGACCCAACCCAACCAGATGAACTGGATAAATATCGTGAAAGTTCTGATCACATCTGACTCCTGACATTATGCTGCCTAACTCATAATCATACACTGTTCGTTCGTTGGCCAAAGGAGGACTGGCCCCCTGACTGAGCCTGGGTTCTCCCAAGGTTTTTTTCTCCATTCTGTCATCTGATGGAGTTTTGGTTCCTTGCCACTGTTGCCTTTTTCGCCTCTCTTCGCCTTTGTCGCCATTGGCTTTTGGCTTGCTTAGTTGGGGACATTTAACATTTAATTTTGAATTTAACAATACTATTACAACATCGTTTTCCTGTTATCTCTGTAAAGCTGCTTTGAAACAATTTGTATTGTAAAAAGTGCTATATAAATAAAGGTGATTTGACTTGACTTGACATTGTTTTAAGGCTGCCAATGCATAATAAATATGAAGACTTTGGGGAATACATGAAAGCTGGCATTTTACAGGCACCCACATTTGGGGTAATGTAGCCTTGTACATTAATGTAGCCTAATGTAGCACCCACATTTGGGGTAATTGCCTCACACATATACGGGTATATATTCTCTAATAATTATTATTATTTTTGGCGGACTTTTATTTTGACGGGTGGACTGGTTTTCGACGTTCAGTGTGTGCTGCGACTCGAGGAGAAGAGAAAGAGCGCGGGGTATGAGAGTGTCTGTCGGACAGACAAAAAGTGAGTGTTGTGTCGTGTTCGAGAAGCTCGTTCGATAAACTGACTTGAACAGAAGTTGATCGGGGCTTTAGTCGAATAAAGGACGACAGCAAGTGATTTTTTGTGAACTGTGTCCCGTGCTTTCGCAGTTTGTTTTATGTAGTTTTGATCCGTGGATCGCATTGCGTTGGACTGCTCGAGTGACGCAGTAATGCTTTGTGAAGGCTACGAGAACTGTGAGTGCATATAAAGTACAAGTTTTGCTTGATTAGTGATGATTGAAGAAATTTTCCACATTTTTGAAGAGTTTTACACTCCTTACATCTCGATTGAGAAGCAGCCTAATGAACTAACGTTAACGATTCAACCATAGGCTACTGGTCACGCGTATTTGAGTGTTCTGCCCGTGAGATCGGAGCTGCTGTATTTACAGTTGTTGCTGAATATAGTTTCGAGAAGATTTGAGTTTCAGACTATTTTGTTTTACCCTGCCATCCAACGACATCTCAGTTTGATACATCTCAGTGAATTTCATTTTGATTCATCTCAGTTTGAATCATTTGCTTTTTGACTCATTTTTGATACATTTAATTTTTGGAACATTTCCTTGAGCTTGAGTGATTCAACTAAGCAATCTCCAGTTGATTTCAACGCACGCTACGTCGATACAACGCATCTCAACTCCTCAACTTATCCCTTTTGATATTTTGAACAGTGAACTGTGAGTGTTCAGTTGAACTAACCTACAGAACTTAAAGTGAACTGAGAGTGAACACATAAAGGGACATTTCACGTAAGTGCTCTTCCTAATGTGACATTTCAATGTGTATGCCATTGTTGTTGTTTTTTTTCAAATGTGATTGTTTGATTATTTGAAGTTGATCATTTGAAAACTGAGAAATCATCCTAATGGTGCGTTCACACCGGACGCGAATAGCGCGTCAGGCGCGAATGATTTCAATGGTAAGTCAATGCAAAGACGCGTTCATTCGCGCCGCGTAAAAAATTCCTGCGGCGCGAATGAAGCCTGTTTTATACTTCTGCGTCGAATCGACGGCGTACCCCCGCAGACCCCTCTGCGTCGACGCGAACCCCTCTCCGTCCCCTCCGCCGTAGCCTGACGTGCACCTCCAAAAAATTGTAGCGTCGAGGCGACGCAGACAGCAAGGGCTGTGATTGGTCAGATTATACATCATTTCCGGAGTGTAGCTTTTCCGGTTTTCCCCTCCCGCTATAGCGCCATTTTTAAAGTGACCTGTTCAATGATGGATCAATTTGAAGAACGTTTGATCGAGGAAGTACGAAAGTACGACCATCTGTACAATTCCTCTTCAGCGCACTACAAAGACTGCCAAATGTTTGGAGGTTTCACCATGAAAACAACTTCTCCTTGGTCTTTAAAAATGTCTGACATTAATTTAGTGATCAAATGTAGCATTCTTATGGAAATATGATAATATATTGTAATTATATTTAAATTGGACTACTTTTTCAAATTGTATTTCATAAAACAACATCTCAGGAAAATGTTAAGGGGTTTCAATTAAAAAAAATACTTTGTTACAGAACAGGGCATTGATTTCAAACGTGTCCACTGTAGAGGACATCAGGACTAAAATCATGTTTATCAGGCATTCTGGGAGACACAACAAGTGAATATGGAAATAAATTATACATCAATATTCCTATGAAATATTAGATATTATTATTAAAATGTTGCCAATTATTACTCCAATTATTACACTTTTTTCATTAAATGTTGCTCCAAGAACACATTAGTGTGCAAATTAGATAGTGTATAGATTGCATTGAATGGGAATATTAATTTATGGCCATTTTACCCACATATTGCAAAAAGTAAAATGGTGTATCAATTCATTCCATTATTCGCTCGCCATTGTCGGAAATGAAAAAGCGGAACCGGCGCACGGAACCAAAACAAACTAGCAAAGAGATTCGCGAACCACACACCCACCTAGCGTTCTGGCGGTGAAATGCACCGCGATGCAATGCAACCTGACGCAGAACCATAAAACGGCCACGACGCCGTAGGAGTGACGGCGTAGCTACGCCGTCGATTCGACGCAGAAGTATAATGAGGCCTTGAGGCGTAGAGCGCGGCGCGGTAGACGCGAATACTATGGAACGCCAAAAGGGTAAATTTTCGCCACTAACCAAACGCCTTACATTCTCAAAACGCCGGTTTTTCCGGCGTTTAAGACGAAAAGACGCCGCAAAGTACGGCGTTCTGTGGTACAAACGCAGCAAATGACGGCGTTTACAAAGCAAATTCGCCGTCATTATCGGCGTTTTTTTTATCCAGCCATTGACGCCGTTTCTGACGCCGCAGGCCATCCATAATGCGCCGTTATTTACGGCGCTTCTGTCTGACAAAGACGGCGTAAAAAGCGGCGTTTTGTATAATATTATAATCAGCCCCACCCTTTTCTTCAAAGCTCAGCCCATGAAGTAGATGGAAAGACATACGTAGTAGATTGTCGATCTGAAAGGCGACCGTCTTTGTTCTGTTTCTCTAACGTTGTTATTGGACTATGGACTATTGTGTCATATTTTTATTTCTTCATTGGGCACGTGCATCCCCCTTTTTCCTTTATCATGATATAGTATGGTTTTAGCCTCTTACAGTCTGTGAAATAAATTAGATTACCAAGCAAATTACTACCCTCATTAGGGCATTGGTCTGCGTGCACGGGAAGCAGTGTCGGGAAAAGTGTTTTGCTCAGGACAAGGTCCGACCGTATTTTTTATCTCCGCTTCGTTTCTTTTGTATTGGTAAGTTGGTGTAGCCTATGTCTTTTACATTTCGGAAGACTACCCGATAGCTGACAACTGATTGAGTAGCTGGCGATAGGGTAGGCTACTTATTACGAAATTACAACAGCAACTGTTTAAGCCCGCTTGGCTGCTGTGGGTCCCTTTATTGCGGATTAGATTTAGATGGGCCTATGCTTCACGATATAGACCATTTAGCTTTTTAAGATCATAAAACTCTGGAGTTTTATCAGTTCCCAGGATACACGAAAGAAGCCTTCCTAAACGATTGAACTATTAAGCAAGCGATGGCGCCAGCCCAAGCGAGGACTACCGCTGCTCTTGACCATACATGACTGTAATATATTTCACATAAATTATTTATCAAGCCTTAAAATAGACATTAATATTGCTAACAGTAAATAAAATATTTTGTACTACCTTGTTCATTCTGATCTGATGTCATAAAATACTATAACGATTAAATGTCGTTTTTTTTTTTTTGTAACACTAAATTATTCATTTTCTGTAGAATCAAAATCAGAATTTCTGGCGTTATTTTTAGTGGACCATTGTGGGAAAAAGGGGGCTAAAGATGGAAAATGTAATGGTCTTTTTTTTCTTTCTTTTTTTTCAAGACTTTAGGCATTTTCCGTTAAACCTTAAAACACAACACTACACAATACAATGCCTCAGTAAAAATACACGGGAAAACGAATCGGTTACCTAACGTAACCTCGGTTCTCTCTAGATGAGGGAACGAGTATTGCGTAAGCTAGCTTACGCTACGGGAAAGATTCATCTTTCTGAGAAATTGAAGCCAAAAAATTATCCTATAATTTTGTATCTATTGTCAACGCAGTTCAGCTGCGGCAGAGCATGAGCGGGCTAGCTAGCAGCTCATTGGCTCGCTCACAGGGAACTGCTTAAGCCTATGAGGAGACGCGATTGAACTCTCGTCCAATGAGAGTCGTGATGCTCTCATTGCGTCATAGCCCGCCTGAGCGGGCGAGGTCAGAGAGTATAAATACTGGCGTCTTAGGCTGTAACTCTGGTTTTCATAGAATGAAGCGAGAACGCTAGTAGCACTAGCACGGCCGGGAACGCAATACTCGTTCCCTCATCTAGAGAGAACCGAGGTTACGTTAGGTAACCGATTCGTTCTCTTACGAGAGGTTCTCTCGTATTGCTTAAGCTAGCTTACGCTACGGGAACACCTGGTCAACGCCGTGCGTGCTAAGCATCCACTTATGAGTCCCAGGGGAGACCCGGGGGAACCCTTAATAGTGGGAAAAAATATATGTACATGTGACAGGGCCAGCAGAGCGGGCCGGTGATTGTGTAGTACTAAGCACTTGATAAGAGAGACAGAGCGGGAACCGGTCTGTGTGAATAACTCTTTTTAGTGCAGCTCACCAGAGAATCTGTAACATACTAGATAGCTAGTAGTTTAGCCTGCAAGGCGGGAACTTCGAGATTGTAAAATCTGACAAAGGTGGAAGGGGAAGACCATCCTGCTGCCACACAGATGTCATGAATGGAAATTCCGCTGGACCATGCCCACGATGAGGCCATGCCTTTAGTGGGATGAGCCCTGATGCCCAGAGGGCATGGCAGGTCTTTTGACGCGTATGCGGCTGCAATGGCATCAACTATCCATCTAGATAGTGTCTGTTTCGAGGCGGCCAACACTTTGGTGCGCCCACCGAACGAAACAAACAGCTGCTCAGATCGTCTGACCGGAGCAGTGCGGGAAAATGCATAATCTCAGGGCCGATCGGACACAGGAGATTAGAGTCAGATTCGCTATCGGATGCAGGCAGAGCCGATAAAGAATAACTTGTGCCCTGAACGGGGTACCAATCGCTTTTGGGACATAACCATGTCTAGGTTTGAGAACGACTAAGGAGTCATTGGGCCCAAACTCAAGACAGGAAGCGCTAGTTGACAGCGCGTGAAGGTCTCCCACACGTTTTACTGATGCGAGCGCAAGCAGAAAAACGACTTTGAACGAGAGGTATTTGAGGTCCACGGTGTTTAGTGGTTCGAATGGGGGGGCTTTCATAGCTTCGAGAACTATGGAAAAATCCCAAATCGGCACCGAAGGGGCGTGAGGGGTTCATCCTTCTAGCTCCCCTGAGGAAGCGGATGACCAAACCGCCTTTGCCCAGTGACTGGCCGCGCCGGGGTTCAACGAACGCTGCGACGGCCGCCACATACACCTTGAGAGTGGACGGGGACCTGCCCTTGTCCAGCATCTCTTGGAGAAAACTTAGCAAGGAAGGAACCTCGCATGACCGTGGGTCCAAATTTTTGTCGGTGCACCATTTTGAGAACACAGACCATTTAGACGCATAGAGCCTTCTCGTAGAGGCCGCTCTAGCCTGCATGATCGTGTTTAACACTCCCTCTGGCAAAGCAACGGGTAGTTGTTGATCACCCACACGTGTAGCGCCCAGCGCTCTGGGTGGGGGTGCCAGATCGTGCCGCGAGCTTGAGAGAGGAGATCTGCTCTGACTGGAATGGGCCACGGGGCTGTCTGTGACAGCTGAGTGAGCTCCGGAAACCAAGTCTGACCCTCCCAACGCGGAGCTATGAGGAGCACCGAGTGGCGTGTTTCCCTGATTCTCTGAAGCACCTGTGGTAGCAGAGAAACCGGAGGGAATGCATAAAGCGGGCGGCTGGGCCAGGTCTGGGCTAGCGCGTCGTCGCTCTTTGAGAAAAATATTGGGCAATGGGTGTTCTCTTCTGAGGCGAAGAGGTCCACACCTGCTCTGCCGAATATTCGCCACAGCTTTTGGATTGTAAGAGTGTGCAGGGACCATTCCCCGGGGGGAATGGGGTTCCTGGACAGACTGTCTGGGCCGTCGTTCAGATGGCCCGGCACGTGCATCGCTCTGAGCGAGAGCAGGTGACACTGCGACCAAACTAATATGCGTTCTGTCAGTCTGAAAAGATTTCTGGATCTGACTCCACCCTGACGGTTTAGATAGGAGACCACGGCTATATTGTCCGAACGGATCAGCACGTGGTGACCGTGAACGCGCGGGAGAAAGCGCGTGAGCGCGTTCTCGACCGCCAACATCTCCAACAGTTTATGTGAATGAGGCTCTCTAGAGCTGACCAGGGGCCGAAGGCCGGTGAGCCCTCGCAGACCGCACCCCAACCCGTGTTGGATGCGTCTGTCGAGATGACTTTTCGGCGAGAAAAAGTCCCCATGGAAACGCCCCGCTGAAACCATTCTGTCACGGTCCATGGCTGCAGAGCTATAATACAGGTCTGCGTTACCTTTATCAGCTGGCGGCCCGTGGTCCACGCACGGTGAGACACACGGCTCTTCAACCAGAGCTGAAGCGGGCGCATGCGCAGTAACCCCAGCTGGAGCACCGCGGAGGCTGAGGCCATATAGCCCAACGCCTTCTGAAAAGTTTTCAGAGGTGTGAGTCTGTTCATCTGAAAAGATGCGGCGAGACGCTGAACACGGCGCGCGCGCGCTGTGTTGATAGGCGAGCCGTCATCGTGACCGAGTCTAGCTCTATACCCAAGAAGGAAATAGTCTGGCTGGGTTGAAGTGCGCTCTTTGTCCAGTTGACAGAGAGGCCCAAACCTTTCAGATGGTCGAGGAGAACTGTACGATGAGACAGTATCTCTCTCTGTGATTGTGCCAAAATCAGCCAGTCGTCCAAATAGTTCAGTATTCGCAGCCCCTGACTCCGCAGGGGGGCGAGCGCCGCATCCATGCACTTCGTGAACGTACGAGGTGCCAAGGATAGGCCGAACGGAAGGACTGTGTATTGATAAACCTGGCCTTCGAAGGCGAAACATAAGAATGGCCTGTGAAGGGGATTTATCTGAATCTGAAAATAAGCATCTTTCAGATCTAGTGAAATGAACCAGTCCCCCTGGCGCACATGCGCGAGGAGTTTTCTGATAGTGAGCATTTTGAACGGTCTCTTCATGAGAACTTTGTTCAGCACTCTGAGGTCTAAGATTGGTCTGAGGCCGCCGTCTTTCTTGGGAACAAGAAAATAACGGCTGTAAAAACCCCGACTCGCTCATAGACAGAGGCACTCTCTCTATAGCCCTCTTGCACAATAGTTTTGCTATCTCTGAACGGAGCAGCGTCGCCGCGTCTAGGTTCACAGTAGTTTCTAGCCGCGCTCGAAAACTTGGAGGGCGGCGGTGAAACTGTAAACGATAGCCTAGCCTATTGTGTTTAGCACCCACTGGGAAATTCCCGGAATAGCTTCCCACGCTTTGAAGCGTAACGCTAGGGGGTGAATGGCTACATGGTCCCCGTCGCTGCACATAGCGGGCTGTGTGAGCGCGCTCATAGTGTTTATGACAGCGGGACTTACACTGAGAGAGGAGTTTATGGGCCGTGTAACAAAGTGAGCAGAGGGGGGACGCGCACACGGGCTCGTGGGCGCGCTTATGCACTCTGAAACTCGAGCGGGTAGGAACCGCTCTATGAGAGTGGACTCTGTGTGAGACACGGGAGCTGCAGTGCTTTTGTGTATGAGTGAACACAGTGTTGTGGGCACATTTTCTACACAAGAGGCTTTAATGCTCTCTTTTTTTTGATTTCTCTGGGTCGCCGTGAAAACGGTGTTTGTGCACCTGCAGTGCTTTGTGTATGAGTGAACACAGTGTTGTGGGCACATTTTCTACACAGGAGGCTTTTATGCTCTTTAGATTTCTCTGGGTTGCGGTGAAAACGGCGTTTGTGCACATGCAAGCGGGAAAAGAGACCGGCTTGTTGATGGCGGTGTACACTGCTGCAGTAGCCGTGTGAACGGGGACTGACAGAGGGCGAAACTTTGACGGCGGTTCGGCCGCGGCGAGAAATAGCCGTCCTTTTCTCAGCTGAGGCTGGTCACGTGAGCGGCGGGATATATATATATAGCCTGAATTGGCTGCACTTGTGACGCGCGTCGCATGCAAGTGCGTGTTAGAAACGTGAGCGCAGCAAGCGGGCACGAGACTATTTTTAGCCTGCAGAGGCTGGACTTGTGATGCGCGCGGCCGTGTCGTGAACGCGGCCAATTTCTCACGTAAGAAAACTGGCGCGAGCTCAGAGCTGCATAAAAAATTATCTGCGAGAGCCGGAATCGAACGCGGGTCTCTGGCGCGAAAAGCTTTGTGATCCACCACTGAGCCACAGGGGTAATGACACAAGCACAATAGCGCGATCAGATAAGAGGGCGTGATAGCAGTAACAGGTTCGGCCTCAGCGGAACTAACACACTATAACCCATTTGTCCAGCTTTATGCTCGGAAATGAGAACGTTTCTCATGAGCGCGGGAGAGCGCGGCCGCTCTCTGTCACGTAAGAGAGCTGGGCGCGAGCTCAGAGCTGCATAAGATTATCTGCGAGAGCCGGAATCGAACACGGATCTCTGGCGCGAAAAGTTTTGTGTTCCACCACTGATCCAGGGGTAAAGACACAAACATAACAGCGCGAGCAGATAAGAGGGCGTGATAGTAGTAACAGGTTCGGTCTCGGCAGAACTGATACACTATAAACCCATTTGTCCAGCTTTATGTAGCGGCGTTATATGCAGGCGGGAGAGCGCGGCCGCTTTCTGTAACGTAAGAAAGCTGGCCGTGAGCTCAGAGCTGCATAAACAATTATCTGCGAGAGCCGGAATCGAACACGGGTTTCTGGCGCGAAAAGCTTTGTGTTCCACCACTGAGCTAGGGGGAAGACACAGGCTTAAAAGCGCGAGCAGATAAGAGGGCGTGATAGCAGCGACTAGTTCGGCCTCGACGGAACTAGCGCACTATAAACCCACTTGCCGGTGACGCGTATGCACGGGGTCGGGCTAGCTCTCTTGTAAAGTAAGAAAGCTAGCCGCGGTTGGCACAGCTGTAAGCGGCTCGTCCCCCATTCAGCGCTCGTGGGCGGTGAGAGGGGGAGGCGGCTTAACGCTTCGAGTCGAGCCCGCAGGGTCGACAACAGAAGCCCATTCGCAGAGGAAACATCCGCCGTCGGCGAGAGAAAACTCTGCGTGTTCCAGTCCCAGGCAGAGAGCGCAGAAGAAGGCGGGCTCTGGCGCTGAGAGGGACGCGGCATGAGCCGCAGGTGTGCGAGGCATCTTAAAAAAGACGCTCGCTGCTCTTTTGTGAAGGTACACAAACAAAATACAATTGAAAAGGATACGTCGTCGGATGGCGCTAGCTTGCAGTACGGCTGAAGGTGGCGAAGACGGCCGACTTCCTCAGTCTCCCAGATGCTCGCTAGAAGGTGCCTTTTTCAACGACGACGACGGCGGCGGCTTCTCTAAGGATCAGCAGATGCGTGTAGCCTCGCTGAAGAGATGAAAATCAGAGTTACAGCCTAAGACGCCAGTATTTATACTCTCTGACCTCGCCCGCTCAGGCGGGCTATGACGCAATGAGAGCATCACGACTCTCATTGGACGAGAGTTCAATCGCGTCTCCTCATAGGCTTAAGCAGTTCCCTGTGAGCGAGCCAATGAGCTGCTAGCTAGCCCGCTCATGCTCTGCCGCAGCTGAACTGCGTTGACAATAGATACAAAATTATAGGATAATTTTTTGGCTTCAATTTCTCAGAAAGATGAATCTTTCCCGTAGCGTAAGCTAGCTTACGCAATACGAGAGAACCTCTCGTAAGAGAACTGTAAATATATTCTCGTATTATAGGCTATAGGCCTAATCGTATAATAGGCTACATGCCCTATTTTTATGGACTGTAAATAATAAAGAGTTGTGATATGCCTGTTTCCATAATGGCTAATGCTACATTATATATATTTTTTTTCTTTTAAATGTGTATTTAAAAAAAATTATTATATTGTATTTTTCTCAAATAAAATCTTGAATTTAATTGTTTCAGTCAAACTTGGACTCAACACATTTGGAATTGCCTATTTACTTAAGTAGGCCTAATACAAGTTTTTTTTTTTTATATATTTTTTTTATATAGCCTACCACTTTATACAATACAGCATATTGCTTTAAAGACACAAATATCATAACTTCCTAGAGGCTTACTGTAATTGAGACATGCAAGACATTCATTAAAAGCAGAAAGACATAGGCTATATTTTTTCGGCATTAAAGGCCGCGGAAACATGGTTCGTTTGTCACTAATCCAAACCCGATGTTCTTGGTTTGCTTCTTATTTATTAAATCCAGGCCATTGGTTAATGAAATATTTATTCAAATTAAGATACACATTATACAAAACGAAATTCAAGAAATTCGAAGTCACGGTGAAAAGTAACTTGAAACTTGTTTTTAAATAGGAAGCGCGACACCCTCCGCCTGTCAGAAAATTAATAGCCTATGCTTTATTACACAAAAGGAAACTTTGAAACATTAGCCTATTTTATTTATAAATGAATATCACTTGGAGAATAGCCGCCTTAGATAGTGAGTAGCCTACTGTACAGTGAATGTTTTGTTACACATCAATATGCTACAGATTGGGGCTGCACGATTGAAGAAAAATGCGATATGTTATCTTTAAAATGTATTTAAAATGATATAACCCATACGTGTTCCACATTCTTTTTGTGACAGGAAAACATCACAACTTATATAAAGTGAACATCAGTGTGTTAGAAGTGCTATTTTAACATCAATATAAACCACGGGGTTTAGGGGTTCAGGTTATCCTACATTAGGGTTATAAATGAAAACTGAAACTGAATAATCAAATGTAAAAAATAAAACCCCAATTAAATATAGGCCTATACTGATTCTTATTAAAGCTACAAAAGTTATTTAGCCAAGAGCAGAGTGATTTTCTCTTCATCTTTTGCTCATGCAGTTATTGCAAGCCGTTGCGATATGCATATTGCGAAATACATTTGCGATATTTTGATATATTATGCAGCCCTTAGATGTAGGCTTCATATTTTATGGTGTTTGGTATGTATTGTTTTTATCATTGTGTTGTTGGAGGAATTGAAACGTTTTTGTTCCTCGTTTACGAAGTATAGGGAATATATAGCAGGCTAATGCAAAAGGGTTGTGGTGATGGACTATCTACTTCAGTAATAATACGGGATCTTATCGTTTTGCTGAGAAGTCTATTTCTCAGATCATAATAAAAAAATTGTTCACCTATAAAACGAAAGCATGTTCTGGCGACGGCCCTGAGTGTGGAATCTTCAGAAACGCGCTTTTCGCTCTCATGGAAACAGCCTACTAAAAATGTTTTAATTTGTAATGTTTAAAATAATGAAGCAAAAGAAACGAAGCGGAGATAAAAATACGCTCGGACCTTCGAGTCGAACCCAGTCACTATAAGAGCAAACAACACTGCTTCCCGTGCACGCAGACCAATGCCCTACTGAAGATGGTTTGCTGGGTAATCTAATGTATTTCATAGACATGAATGTAAACAGAGGCTGAATCAGAATCTATGAATCATACTATATACCCACATGATAAAGGAAAAAGGGGGATACACTACGTGCCCAATGAAGAAAAATATGACAAGATACAGTCCAAATAGTCCAACAACATTAGAAAAACAGAACCCATTCAGATCGACAATCTACTACGTATGTCTTTCCATCTACTTCATTAGATGGGCTGAACTTTGAAGAAAAGGGTGGGGCTGATTATAATATTATACAAAACGCCGCTTTTTACGCCGTCTTTGTCAGACAGAAGCGCCGTAGATAACGGCGCACTATGGATGGCCTGCGGCGTCAGAAACGGCGTCAATGGCTGGATAAAAAAAACGCCAATAATGACGGCGAATTTGCTTTGTAAACGCCGTAATTTGCGGCGTTTGTACCACAGAACGCCGTACTTTGCGGCGTCTTTTCGTCTTAAACGCCGTAAAAACCGGCGTTTTGAGAATGTAAGGCGTTTGGTTAGAGGCGAAAATTGACCCTTTTGGCGTTCCATAGAATACGCCTCATTCGCGCGTCAAGTTCGCGCGAATGGCGCGAATTAAGAATCTGGCGCGTTACGCGCGAATGATTTAGTTAGTGCCATTTGTGCATTCACGCGTTTGACGCGAATTCGCGTCTGCCGCCCGAGTTGAAAAATCTGAACTTCTGCGTCAATTCGCGCCGCGTTAACCAATCAGGAGCCTGCTTGATGTCACGTGGTGAAGTATCTAGATGCTGGATGCCTCAATCCATTATTTTGTAATATGACTAAATGGAATAAAATGACTATTTTATTATATTCTGTTCTAATGCAGCAATAAAGCAAATATTTTATCACATAAAAACTTGATTTAAATATATGAGACATATTCATTTTGTATTGAATGCTTTTTATTCCATTTCTAGATTATATGAAACATTATTATTCTAATGTAAAGACAACCAACATAGTACATCATTATTCTACACCCGACGGTGTCCGGTCTGTTATATATATTTGACAGATTAGGTTGGTGAGGGCGAGGGTGATCCTCGCTCCGATGCGGGACAACAGGCCATCAGACTGGGCGCGGGACAGGTGGAAGTACCGCTGAAAGCGGCCGTCATCCAGGCGCTGCTCCTGGAGCGAGGAAATGGTGAAACTCGCCAAACTGAGTTCGCCTCCGAATCTGGTGGACCCAAATACAGCGACGATGATCTGTACGCCGTTGTTCTGCTTTTCAGAGCAAATACAGAGCGGTGACTCTCTCGATAAATGCTCGATCAACATAAAAAAGATGGCGGCCAACAGATTTCGAATCTGACGCGCGTGACGCGCGTAAATTTAGCTTCAAACTTTTTTTTTTACGCGCGTCAGTTTCACTCTTGACACGCGAATTAACACAAAGTGGTCAAGCGTCAAACTAGACGCGGTAGACGCGAATTTGACGCGCTATTCGCGTCCGGTGTGAACGCACAGTTATGCTGCGTTCACACCGGACGCGAATGGCGCGTCAGGCGCGAGTGATTTCAATGTTAAGTCAATGCAAAGACACGTTACGCGCGTAAAAAATTCCTGCGGCGCGAATGAGGCGTAGAGCGCGGCGCGGTAGACGCGAATACGCCTCATTCGCGCGCCAAGTTCGCGCGAATGGCGCGATTCGCGTCTGGCGCGTTACGCGCGAATGGCGCGAATTGAGCGTCTGGCGCGTTACGCGCGAATGGTGGATTTTGTGCATTCACGCGTTTGACGCAAATTCGCGTCTGCCGCCCGAGTTTAAAAATCTGAACTTCTGCGTCAATTCGCGCCGCGTTAACCAATCAGGAGCCTGCTTGCTGTCACGTGGTGATCTGGATGCTGGATGCCTCAATACATTAGCTATTTTGTAATATGACAAAATGGAATAAAATGACTATTCTATTATATTCTGTTCTAATGCAGCAACAAAGCAAATATTTTGTCACATACAAACTTGATTTAAATATATGAGACATATTCATTAAGTTGGCTTGGAAAAGCCAACTTACTGAAATCCTATTTAAACTTATTATTATTAAGTTGGCTTGGAAAAGCCAACTTACTGAAATCCTATTTAAACTTATTATTATTAAGTTGGCTTGGAAAAGCCAACTTACTGAAATCCTATTTAAACTTATTATTAAGTTGGCTTGGAAAAGCCAACTTACTGAAATCCTATTTAAACTTATTATTATTCTTCTTCTTCTTCTTCTTCTTATTTTTCTTACCCAAAAAATTCTGACTCTAACTCGTCCTAGAGCTTTAACTCTACAAACTCCAAACTCGGGTCAGACCTTCAGACTGTTCTGACTCGGTGTGCTATATCTTTTCAAACTGATTTGACTTTCAGATTTCTTAAAAATTAATATTAAAAATCATAAAAATCCCATTGACTTTCATTGCAACAGTTCAAATTGAGCCAAGACTACGGTGGCCCAGTAGTGAACAACACAAAAACTCAAATCTAAACTCCCTGAAGCCCTAGATTCAATTAAACTACCATTCTATATGTACTAATGAACTTTATCTATCTATCTATCTATCTATCTATCTATCTATCTATCTATCTATCTATCTATCTATCTATCTATATATCTATCTATCTATCTATCTATCTATCTATCTATCTATCTATCTATCTTTCTAACTTATCTTTCTTTCTTTCTAACTAATCTTTCTTTCTTTCTACCTAATCTTTCTTTATTTCTTTCTTTCTTACTAATCTATCTTTCTTTCAAACTAATCTTTCTTTCTTTCAAACTAATCTTTCTTTCTTTCTAACTAATATTTCTTTCTTGCTAACTGATCTATCTTTCTTTCTTTCTAACTAATCTTTCTTTCTTTCTAACTAATCTATCTTTCTTCTTTCTAACTAATCTATCTTTCTTTCTAACTAATCTACCTTACTTTCTTTCTAACTAATCTATCTTTCTTTCTAACTAATCTATCTATCTTTCTTTCTTTCTAACTACTCTATCTTTCTTTCATTCTAACTTTTCTTTCTTTCTAACTAATCTATCTTTCTTTCTAACTAATCTATCTATCTTTCTTTCTTTCTAACTACTCTATCTTTCTTTCATTCTAACTTTTCTTTCTTTCTAACTAATCTATCTATCTTTCTAACTAATCTTTCTTTCTTTCTACCTAATCTTTCTTTATTTCTTTCTTTCTTACTAATCTATCTTTCTTTCAAACTAATCTTTCTTTCTTTCAAACTAATCTTTCTTTCTTTCTAACTAATATTTCTTTCTTGCTAACTGATCTATCTTTCTTTCTTTCTAACTAATCTTTCTTTCTTTCTAACTAATCTATCTTTCTTCTTTCTAACTAATCTATCTTTCTTTCTAACTAATCTACCTTACTTTCTTTCTAACTAATCTATCTTTCTTTCTAACTAATCTATCTATCTTTCTTTCTTTCTAACTACTCTATCTTTCTTTCATTCTAACTTTTCTTTCTTTCTAACTAATCTATCTATCTTTCTAACTAATCTCTTTCTTTCTAACCAATCTTTCATTCTTTCTTTCTTACTTTCTTTTATTCTTTCTTTCTAACTAATCTATCTTTTTTCTTTCTAACTAATCTTTCTTTCTTTCTAACTAATCTATCTATCTTTCTTTCTTTCTAACTAATCTATCTATCTTTCATTCTAACTAATCTTTTCTTTCTTTCTAACTAATCTCTATCTTTCAAACTAATCTATCTTTCTTTCTAACCAATTTTTCTTTCTTTCTTTCTTTCTTTCTTTTTTTCTTTCTAACTAATCTATCTATCTTTCTTTCTAACTAATCTTTCTTTCTTTCTAACTAATCTTTCTTTCTTTCTAACTAATCTATCTTTCTTTCTTTCTAAATAATCTATCTTTCTTTCTAACTAATCTATCTATCTATCTTTCTTTCTAACTAATCTATCTATCTTTCTTTCTAACTACTTTATCTTTATTTCTAACTAATCTATCGTTCTTTATTCCTTTCTTTCTTTCTTACTAATCTATCTTTCTTTCTTTCTAACCAATCTATCATTCTTTCTTTCTTTCTAACTAATCTTTCTTTCTTTCTAACTAATCTATCTATCTTTCTTTCTAACTAATCTATCTTTCTTTCTTTCTAACTAGTCTATCTTTTTTTTCTAACTAATCTATCTATCTTTCTTTCTAACTAATATATCTTTCTTTCTTTCTAACTAATCTATCTATCTATCTATCTTTCTTTCTAACTAATCTATCTCTTTCTTTCTAACTAACTAGTCTTTCTAACTAATCTATCTTTCTTTCTTTCTTTCTTTCTAACTAATCTATGTTTCTTTCTTTCTAACTAATCCATCTTTCTTTATATCTTTCTTACTAACTAATCTATCTTTCTTTCTAACCAATCTTTCTTTCTTTCTTTCTTTTTTCATTCTTTCTAACTAATCTATCTTTCTTTCTTTCTAACTAATCTATCTTTCTTTCTAACTAATCTATCTATCTTTCTTTCTAACTAATCTATCTTTCTTTCTTTCTAACTAATCTATCTATCTATCTATCTTTCTAACTAATCTATCTTTCTTTCTAACTAATCTATCTTTCTTTCTTTCTAACTAATCTATCTTTCTTTCTAACTAATCTATCTTTCTTTCTTTCTAACTAACTAATCTTTCTTTCTTTCTAACTAATCTATCTTTCTTTCTTTCTTTCTAACTAATCTATGTTTCTTTCTTTCTAACTAATCTATCTTTCTTTCTATCTTTCTAACTAATCTATCTTTCTTTCTAACCAATCTTTCTTTCTTTCTTTCTTACTTTCTTTCTTTCTAACTAATCTATCTTTTTTCTTTCTAACTAATCTATCTATCTTTCTTTCTAACTAATCTTTCTTTCTTTCTAACCAATCTATCTTTCTTTCTTTCTAACTAATCTTTCTTTCTTTCTTTCTTTCTAACTTATCTATCTATCTTTCTAACTAATCTATCTTTCTTTCTTTCTAACTAATCTATCTTTCTTTCTTTCTAACTAATCTATCTTTCTTTCTAACTAATCTATCTATCTTTCTTTCTAACTAATATATCTTTCTTTCTTTCTTTCTAACTAATCTATCTTTCTTTCTTTCTAACTAATCTATCTATCTATCTATATTTCTTTCTAACTAATCTATCTTTCTTTCTTTCTAACTAACTAATCTTTCTAACTAATCTATCTTGCTTTCTTTCTTTCTTTCTTTCTTTCTTTCTAACTAATCTATCTTTTTTCTTTCTAACTAATCTATCTTTCTTTCTAACTAATCTTTCTTTCTTTCTAACCAATCTATCATTCTTTCTTTCTTTGTAACTAATCTTTCTTTCTTTCTTTCTAACTTATCTATCTATCTTTCTTTATTTCTAACTAATCTATCATCTTTCTTTATTTCTAACTAATCTATCGTTCTTTCTTTCTTTCTAACTAATCTATCTTTCTTTCTTTCTAACTAATCTATCTTTCTTTCTTTCTAACTAATCTATCTTTCTTTCTAACTAATCTATCTATCTTTCTTTCTAACTAATATATCTTTCTTTCTTTCTTTCTAACTAATCTTTCTTTCTTTCGAACTAATCTTTCTTTCTTTCTAGCAAATCTATCTAACTTTCTTTCTAACAAATCTATCTATCTTTCTTTCTAACTAATCTATCTTTCTTTCTAACTTATCTATCGTTCTTTCTTCCTTTCTTACTAATCTATCTTTCTTTCTAACCAATCTATCATTCTTTCTCACGATTTAACTAATCTTTCTTTCTTTCTTTCTTTCTAACTAATCTATCTATCTATCTTTCTTTATTTCTAACTAATCTATCGTTCTTTCTTTCTTTCTAACTAATCTATCTTTCTTTCTTTCTAACTAATCTATCTTTCTTTCTTTCTAACTAATCTATCTTTCTTTCTAACTAATCTATCTATCTTTCTTTCTAACTAATCTATCTTTCTTTCTTTCTAACTTATCTATCTATCTTTCTTTCTTTTTTCAAACAAATCTTTCTTTCTTTCTTTCTTTTTTCAAACGAATCTTTCTTTCTTTTTTCTAACTAATCTTTCTTTCTTTCTAACTAATCTTTTTTTCTTAATTTCTTTCTAACTAATCTTTTTTCTTACTTTCTTTCTAACAAATTTTCTTTCTAACTAATCTTTCTTTCTAACTTATCTTTCTTTCTTTTTTCTAACTAATCTTTCTTTCTTACTTTTTTCTAACCAATCTTTCTTTCTAACTAATATTTTTTGTTTCTAACTAATCTTTTTTCTTTCTAACTAATCTTTTTTCTTTCTAACTAATCTTTTTTCTTTCTTTCTTTCTAACTAATATTTTTCCTTCTTTCTTTCTTTCCTTCTTTCTTTCTTTCTTTCTTTCTTTCTTTCTTTCTTTCTTTCTTTCTTTCTTTCTCTCTAACTAATCTTTCTTTCTTTCTTACTAATCTTTCTTTCTTTCCAACTAATCTTTCTTTCTTTCTTTCTACCTAATCTTTCTTTTTTTTCAAACTAATCTTCCTTTCTTTCTTTCTTTTTTTCTAAGTAATTTTTCTTTCTTTCTAACTAATCTTTCTTTCTATCTTTCTTTCTTTCTTTCTAACTAATCTTTCTTTCTTTCCTTCTAACTAATCTTTTTTCTTTCTTTCTAACTAATCTTTCTTTCTTTCCTTTTTCTAACTAATCTTTCTTTCTTTCTTTCTAACTAATCTTTCTTTCTTTCTTTTTTCTAATTAATCTTTCTTTCTTTCTAACTAATCTATCTTTCTTTCTTTCTAACTAATCTTTCTTTCTTTCTAACTAACATATCTTTCTTTCTAACTAATCTTTCTTTCTAACTAATCTATCTTTCCTTCTTTCTTTCTAACTAATCTATCTTTCTTTCTAACTAATATATCTTTCTTTCTTTCTTTCTCTTTCTTTCTAACAAATCCATCTTTCTTTCTTTCTAACTAATCCATCATTCTTTCTTTCTTACTAATCTATCTTTCTTTCTAACTAAACCATCTTTTTTTCTTTTCTTTCTTTCTTTCTTACTAATCTATCTTTCTTACTAATATATCTTTCTTTCTAACTAATATTTCTTTCTTTCCTTCTAACTAATCTATCTTTCTTTCTTTCTTTCTTTCTTTCTTACTAATCTATCTTCCTTTCTTTCTAACTAATCCATCATTCTTTCTTTCTAACTAATCTATCTTTCTTTCTAACTAATCCATCTTTATTTTTTTCTTTCTAACTAATCCATCTTTCTTTCTTTCTTACTAATGTTTCTTTCCAACTAATCCATATTTCTTCCTTTCTTTCTTACTAATCTTTTTTTCTAACTGATCCATCTTTCTTTCTTTTTTCTTTTGTTCTTTCTTTCTTTCTTTCTTTCATTCTTCTTTCTAACTAATCCATATTTCTGTCTTTCTAACTAATCCATCTTTCTTTCTATCTTTCTTACTAATCTTTCTTTCTAACTGATCCATCTTTCATTCTAACTAATCCATCTTTCTTTCTCTCCTCCTTTCTTTCTTTCTTTCTTTCTTTCTTTCTTTCTTTCTTTCTTTCTTTCTTTCTTTCATTCTTTCTTCTTTCTAACTAATCCATATTTCTTTCTTTCTAACTAATCCATCTTTCTTTCTGTCTTTCTTTCTTTCTAACTGATCCATCTTTAATTCTAAATAATCCATCTTTCTTTCCTTCTTTCTTTCTTACTAATCTTTCTGTCTTTCTTACTAATCTTTCTTTCTAACTGATCCATCTTTTATTCTAACTAAGCTATCTTTCTTTCTTTCTAACTAATCTATCTTTCTTTCTAACTAATCTATCTATCTTTCTTTCTAACTAATCTATCTTTCTTTCTTTCTAACTAATCTATCTTTCTTTCTAACTAATGTTTCTTTCTTTCTTTCTAACTAATCTATCTTTCTTTCTTTCTTTCTTTCTTTCTTTCTTTCTTTCTAACTAATCTATCTTTCTTTCTTTCTAACCAATCTTTCTTTCTTTCTTTCTTTCTTTCTTTCTTTCTTTCCAACTAATCTATTTTTTTTTCTTTCTAACTAATCTATCTTTCTTTCTTTCTAACTAATCTATCTTTTTCTTTCTAACTAATCTTTCTTTCTTTCTAACTAATCTATCTTTCTTTCTTTCTAACTAATCTTTCTTTCTTTCTTTCTAACTAATCTATCTTTCTTTCTTTCTAACTAATCTATCTATCTTTCTTTCTTTCTAACTACTCTATCTTTCTTTCATTCTAACTAATCTTTCTGTCTTTCTAACTAATCTATCTTTCTTTCTAACCAATCTTACTTACTTTCTTTCTTACTTTCTTTTTTCTTTCTTTCTAACTAATCTATCTTTTTTCTTTCTAACTAATCTATCTCTTTCTTTCTAACTAATCTTTCTTTCTTTCTTTCTAACTAATCTATCTTTCTTTCTTTCTTTCTTTCTAAATAATCTATCTTTCTTTCTAACTAATCTATCTATCTTTCTTTCTTTCTTTGTAACTAATCTTTCTAACTAATCTATCTATCTTTCTTTCTAACTAATCTATCTTTCTTTCTTTCTAACTAATCTATCTATCTTTCTTTCTAACTAATCTATCTTTCTTTCTAACTAATCTATCTTTCTTTCTAACTAATCTATCGTTCTTTCTTTCTTTCTTTCTTTCTTTCTTACTAACCAATCTATCATTCTTTCTTTCTTTCTTTCTAACTAATCTATCTTTCTTTCATTCTAACAAATGTATCTTTTTTCTTTCTAACTAATCTATCTATCTTTATTTCTAACTAATCTATCGTTCTTTATTTCTTTCTAACTAATCTATCTTTCTTTCTTTCTAACTAATCTATCTTTCTTTCTAACTAATTGATCTATCTTTCTAACTAATCTATCTTTCTTTCTTTCTAACTAATCTATCTTTCTTTCTAACTAATCTATCTTTCTTTCTAACTAATCTATCTATCTTTCTTTCTAACTAATATATCTTTCTTTCTTTCTAACTAATATATCTTTCTTTCTTTCTAACTAATCTATCTTTCTTTCTTTCTAACTAACTAATCTTTCTAACTAATCTTTCTTTCTTTCTTTCTAACTAATGTTTCTTTCTTTCTAACTAATCCATCTTTCTTTCTATCTTTCTTTCTAACTAATCTATCTTTCTTTCTAACCAATCTTTCTTTCTTTCTTTTTTTCATTCTTTCTAACTAATCTATCTTTTTTCTTTCTAACTAATCTATCTATCTTTCTAACTAATCTTTCTTTCTAACTAATTTATCTTTCTTTCTAACTAATCTATCTTTCTTTCTAACTAATCTATCTTTCTTTCTTTCTAACTAATCTATCTTTCTTTCTTTCTTTCTTTCTTTTTAATTAACTTTATTTATTTATTTATTTCTAACTAATCTATCTTTCTTTCTTTATAACTAATCTATCTTTCTTTTTTTTCTTTCTTTCTAACTAATCTATCTATCTCACTAATCTATCTTTCTTTCTTTCTTTCTAACTAATCTTTTTTTCTTTCTTTCTAACTAATCTATCTTTCTTTCTTTCTAACTTATCTATATTTCTTTCTTTCTTTCTGTCTTTCTAACTAATCTATCTTTCTTTCTTACTAATCATTTTTCTTTCTTTCTTTCTAACTAATCTATCTTTCTAACTAATCTTTCTTTCTTTCTTTTTAATTAACTTTCTTTCTTTCTTTCTAACTAATCTATCTATCTTTCTATCTATCTTTCTTTCTACCTAATCTATCTTTCTTTCTTTCTTTTTAATTAACTTTCTTTCTTTCTTTCTAACTAATCTATCTTTCTTTCTTTCTAACTAATCTATCTTTCTTTTTCTTTCTAACTAATCTCTTTCTTTCTTTCTTTCTAACTAATCTATCTTTCTTTCTCACTAATCTTTTTTTCTTTCTTTCTTTCTAACTAATCTATCTTTCTCACTAATCTATCTTTCTTTCTTTCTTACTAATCTATCTTTCTTTCCTTTTTTCTTTCTAACTAATCTATCTTTCTTTCTTTCTAACTAATCTTTTTTTCTTTCTTTCTAACTAATCTATCTTTCTTTCTTTCTAACTTATCTATATTTCTTTCTTTCTTTCTTTCTTTCTTTCTTTCTTTCTTTCTTTCTTTCTTTCATTCTTTCTTTCTAACTAATCTATCTTTCTTTCTTTCTAACTAATCTATCTATCTTTCTTTCTTTCTAACTACTCTATCTTTCTTTCATTCTAACTAATCTTTCTGTCTTTCTAACTAATCTATCTTTCTTTCTAACCAATCTTACTTACTTTCTTTCTTACTTTCTTTTTTCTTTCTTTCTAACTAATCTATCTTTTTTCTTTCTAACTAATCTATCTCTTTCTTTCTAACTAATCTTTCTTTCTTTCTTTCTAACTAATCTATCTTTCTTTCTTTCTTTCTTTCTAAATAATCTATCTTTCTTTCTAACTAATCTATCTATCTTTCTTTCTTTGTAACTAATCTTTCTAACTAATCTATCTATCTTTCTTTCTAACTAATCTATCTTTCTTTCTTTCTAACTAATCTATCTATCTTTCTTTCTAACTAATCTATCTTTCTTTCTAACTAATCTATCTTTCTTTCTAACTAATCTATCGTTCTTTCTTTCTTTCTTTCTTTCTTTCTTTCTTACTAACCAATCTATCATTCTTTCTTTCTTTCTTTCTAACTAATCTATCTTTCTTTCATTCTAACAAATGTATCTTTTTTCTTTCTAACTAATCTATCTATCTTTATTTCTAACTAATCTATCGTTCTTTATTTCTTTCTAACTAATCTATCTTTCTTTCTTTCTAACTAATCTATCTTTCTTTCTAACTAATTGATCTATCTTTCTAACTAATCTATCTTTCTTTCTTTCTAACTAATCTATCTTTCTTTCTAACTAATCTATCTTTCTTTCTAACTAATCTATCTATCTTTCTTTCTAACTAATATATCTTTCTTTCTTTCTAACTAATCTATCTTTTTTTCTTTCTAACTAACTAATCTTTCTAACTAATCTTTCTTTCTTTCTTTCTTTCTAACTAATCTGTTTCTTTCTTTCTAACTAATCCATCTTTCGTTCTATCTTTCTTTCTAACTAATCTATCTTTCTTTCTAACCAATCTTTCTTTCTTTCTTTCTTTTTTCATTCTTTCTAACTAATCTATCTTTTTTCTTTCTAACTAATCTATCTATCTTTCTAACTAATCTTTCTTTCTAACAAATCTCTTTCTTTGTTTTTTAACTAATCTATCTTTCTTTCTAACTAATTTATCTTTCTTTCTAACTAATCTATCTTTCTTTCTAACTAATCTATCTTTCTTTCTTTCTTTCTAACTAATCTATCTTTCTTTCTTTCTTTCTTTCTTTTTAATTAACTTTATTTATTTATTTCTTTCTAACTAATCTATCTTTCTTTCTTTCTAACTAATCTATCTTTCTTTTTTTTCTTTCTTTCTAACTAATCTATCTATCTTTCTATCTATCTTTCTTTCTACCTAATCTATCTTTCTTTCTTTCTTTTTAATTAACTTTCTTTCTTTCTTTCTTTCTTTCTTTCTAACTAATCTATCTTTCTTTCTTTCTAACTAATCTATCTTTCTTTTTCTTTCTAACTAATCTCTTTCTTTCTTTCTTTCTAACTAATCTATCTTTCTTTCTTTCTTTCTAACTAATCTTTCTTTCTTTCTAACTAATCTATCTTTCTCACTAATCTATCTTTCTTTCTTTCTTACTAATCTATCTTTCTTTCCTTTTTTCTTTCTAACTAATCTATCTTTCTTTCTTTCTTTCTAACTAATCTTTTTTTCTTTCTAACTAATCTATCTTTCTTTCTTTCTAACTTATCTATATTTCTTTCTTTCTTTCTTTCTTTCTTTCTTTCATTCTTTCTTTCTAACTAATCTATCTTTCTTTCTTACTAATCTTTTTTTCTTTCTTTCTTTCTAACTAATCTATCTTTCTAACTAATCTTTCTTTCTTTCTTTTTAATTAACTTTCTTTCTTTCTTTCTAACTAATCTATCTATCTTTCTATCTTTCTTTCTACCTAATCTATCTTTCTTTCTTTCTTTTTAATTAACTTTCTTTCTTTCTTTCTTTCTTTCTTTCTTTCTTTATAACTAATCTATCTTTCTTTCTTTCTGACTAATCTATCTTTCTTTTTCTTTCTAACTAATCTCTTTCTTTCTTTCTTTATAACTAATCTATCTTTCTTTCTCACTAATCTTTTTTTCTTTCTTTCTTTCTAACTAATCTATCTATCTTTCTATCTTTCTTACTAATCAATCTTTCTTTCTTTCTTACTAATTTATCTTTCTTTTTTTCTTACTAATCTATCTTTCTTTCCTTTTTTCTTTCTAACTAATCTATCTTTCTTTCTTTCTTACTAATCTTTTTTCTTTCTTTTTTTCTAACTAATCTATCTTTCTTTCTTTCTTTCTAACTAATCTATCTATCTTTCTATCTTTCTTTCTTTCTACCTAATCTATCTTTCTTTCTTTCTTTTTAATTAACTTTCTTTCTTTCTTTCTTTCTTTCTAACTAATCTATCTTTCTTTCTTTCTAACTAATCTATCTTTCTTTTTCTTTCTAACTAATCTCTTTCTTTCTTTCTTTCTAACTAATCTATCTTTCTTTCCTTTTTTCTTTCTAACTAATCTATCTTTCTTTCTTTCTGACTAATCTATCTTTCTTTTTCTTTCTAACTAATCTCTTTCTTTCTTTCTTTATAACTAATCTATCTTTCTTTCTCACTAATCTTTTTTTCTTTCTTTCTTTCTAACTAATCTATCTATCTTTCTATCTTTCTTAGTAATCAATCTTTCTTTCTTTCTTACTAATTTATCTTTCTTTTTTTCTTACTAATCTATCTTTCTTTCCTTTTTTCTTTCTAACTAATCTATCTTTCTTTCTTTCTTACTAATCTTTTTTCTTTCTTTTTTTCTAACTAATCTATCTTTCTGTCTTTTTAATTAACTTTCTTTCTTTCTTTTTAATTAACTTTCTTCCTTTCTTTCTTTCTTTCTAACTAATCTATCTATCTTTCTATCTTTCTTTCTTTCTACCTAATCTATCTTTCTTTCTTTCTTTTTAATTAACTTTCTTTCTTTCTTTCTTTCTTTCTAACTAATCTATCTTTCTTTCTTTCTAACTAATCTATCTTTCTTTTTCTTTCTAACTAATCTCTTTCTTTCTTTCTTTCTAACTAATCTATCTTTCTTTCTCACTAATCTTTTTTTCTTTCTTTCTAACTAATCTATCTTTCTTTCCTTTTTTCTTTCTAACTAATCTATCTTTCTTTCTTTCTTACTAATCTTTTTTTCTTTCTTTCTTTCTTACTAATCTATCTTTCTTTCTAACTAATCTATCTATCTTTCTTTCTTTCTTTCTTTCTAACTAATCTATCTTTCTTTCTTTCTTACTAATCTTTTTTTCTTTCTTTCTTTTTAACTAATCTATCTTTCTTTCTTTCTTACTAAACTATAAACTAATTCAACTTTAAACTTCTTTAAACTTCTTCAAACTTATTGGTCCAAACTTTCACAAGCCAACTTAAAGTTTGTCTCGACGAACTTTTTCTAGTTATTCTTCTTCTTCTTATTTTTCTTACCCAAAAAATTCTGACTCTAACTCGTCCTAGAGCTTTAACTCTACAAACTCCAAACTCGGGTCAGACCTTCAGACTGTTCTGACTCGGTGTGCTATATCTTTTCAAACTGATTTGACTTTCAGATTTCTTAAAAATTAATATTAAAAATCATAAAAATCCCATTGACTTTCATTGCAACAGTTCAAATTGAGCCAAGACTACGGTGGCCCAGTAGTGAACAACACAAAAACTCAAATCTAAACTCCCTGAAGCCCTAGATTCAATTAAACTACCATTCTATATGTACTAATGAACTTTATCTATCTATCTATCTATCTATCTATCTATCTATCTATCTATCTATCTATCTATCTATCTTTCTAACTTATCTTTCTTTCTTTCTAACTAATCTTTCTTTCTTTCTACCTAATCTTTCTTTATTTCTTTCTTTCTTACTAATCTATCTTTCTTTCAAACTAATCTTTCTTTCTTTCAAACTAATCTTTCTTTCTTTCTAACTAATATTTATTTCTTGCTAACTGATCTATCTTTCTTTCTTTCTAACTAATCTTTCTTTCTTTCTAACTAATCTATCTTTCTTCTTTCTAACTAATCTATCTTTCTTTCTAACTAATCTACCTTACTTTCTTTCTAACTAATCTATCTTTCTTTCTAACTAATCTATCTATCTTTCTTTCTTTCTAACTACTCTATCTTTCTTTCATTCTAACTTTTCTTTCTTTCTAACTAATCTATCTATCTTTCTAACTAATCTCTTTCTTTCTAACCAATCTTTCATTCTTTCTTTCTTACTTTCTTTTATTCTTTCTTTCTAACTAATCTATCTTTTTTCTTTCTAACTAATCTTTCTTTCTTTCTAACTAATCTATCTATCTTTCTTTCTTTCTAACTAATCTATCTATCTTTCTTTCATTCTAACTAATCTTTTCTTTCTTTCTAACTAATCTCTATCTTTCAAACTAATCTATCTTTCTTTCTAACCAATTTTTCTTTCTTTCTTTCTTTCTTTCTTTCTTTTTTTCTTTCTAACTAATCTATCTATCTTTCTTTCTAACTAATCTTTCTTTCTTTCTAACTAATCTTTCTTTCTTTCTAACTAATCTATCTTTCTTTCTTTCTAAATAATCTATCTTTCTAACTAATCTATCTATCTATCTTTCTTTCTAACTAATCTATCTATCTTTCTTTCTAACTACTTTATCTTTATTTCTAACTAATCTATCGTTCTTTATTCCTTTCTTTCTTTCTTACTAATCTATCTTTCTTTCTTTCTAACCAATCTATCATTCTTTCTTTCTTTCTAACTAATCTTTCTTTCTTTCTAACTAATCTATCTATCTTTCTTTCTAACTAATCTATCTTTCTTTCTTTCTAACTAATCTATCTTTTTTTTCTAACTAATCTATCTATCTTTCTTTCTAACTAATATATCTTTCTTTCTTTCTAACTAATCTATCTTTCTTTCTTTCTAACTAATCTATCTATCTATCTATCTATCTATCTTTCTTTCTAACTAATCTATCTTTCTTTCTTTCTTTCTTTCTAACTAATCTATGTTTCTTTCTTTCTAACTAATCCATCTTTCTTTATATCTTTCTTACTAACTAATCTATCTTTCTTTCTAACCAATCTTTCTTTCTTTCTTTCTTTTTTCATTCTTTCTAACTAATCTATCTTTCTTTCTTTCTAACTAATCTATCTTTCTTTCTAACTAATCTATCTATCTTTCTTTCTAACTAATCTATCTTTCTTTCTTTCTAACTAATCTATCTATCTATCTATCTATCTTTCTAACTAATCTATCTTTCTTTCTTTCTAACTAATCTATCTTTCTTTCTAACTAATCTTTCTTTCTTTCTAACTAATCTATCTTTCTTTCTTTCTTTCTAACTAATCTATGTTTCTTTCTTTCTAACTAATCTATCTTTCTTTCTATCTTTCTAACTAATCTATCTTTCTTTCTAACCAATCTTTCTTTCTTTCTTTCTTTCTTTCTTTCTTTCTAACTAATCTATCTTTTTTCTTTCTAACTAATCTATCTATCTTTCTTTCTAACTAATCTTTCTTTCTTTCTAACCAATCTATCTTTCTTTCTAACTAATCTTTCTTTCTTTCTTTCTAACTTATCTATCTATCTTTCTAACTAATCTATCTTTCTTTCTTTCTAACTAATCTATCTTTCTTTCTAACTAATCTATCTTACTTTCTAACTAATTTATCTTTCTTTCTTTCTAACTAATCTATCTTTCTTTTTTTCTAACTAATCTATCTTTCTTTCTATCAAATCCATCTTTCTTTGTTTTTTAAATAATCTATCTTTCTTTATTTCTAACTAAGTTATCTTTCTTTCTAACTAATCTATCTTTCTTTCTAACTAATCTATCTTTCTAACTAATCTATCTTTCTTTCTAACAAATCTCTTTCTTTGTTTTTTAACTAATCTATCTTTCTTTCTAACTAATTTATCTTTCTTTCTAACTAATCTATCTTTCTTTCTAACTAATCTATCTTTCTTTCTTTCTAATCTATCTTTCTTTCTTTCTAACTAATCTATCTTACTTTCTTTCTTTCTTTTTAATTAACTTTCTTTCTTTCTTTCTAACTAATCTATCTTTCTTTCTTTCTAACTGATCTATCTTTCTTTTTCTTTCTAACTAATCTATCTTTCTTTCTTTCTAACTAATCTTTCTTTCTTTCTTACTAATCTATCTTTCTTTCTTTCTTTCTAACTAATCTATCTTTCTTTCTTACTAATATTTTTTTCTTTCTTTCTTTCTAACTAATCTATCTTTCTAACTAATCTTTCTTTCTTTCTTTCTTTTTAATTAACTTTCTTTCTTTCTTTCTTTCTAACCAATCTATCTTTCTTTCTTTCTAACTAATCTATCTTTCTTTTTCTTTGTAACTAATCTATCTTTCTTTCTTTCTAACTAATCTTTCTTTCTTTCTTACTAATCTTTTTTTCTTTCTTTCTTTCTAACTAATCTATCTATCTTTCTTTCTTTTTAATTAACTTTATTTATTTCTTTCTAACTAATCTATCTTTCTTTCTAACTAATCTATCTTTCTTTTTCTTTCTAACTAATCTATCTTTCTTTCTTTCTTTCTAACTAATCTATCTTTCTCACTAATCTCTTTCTTTCTTTCTTTCTTACTAATATATCTTTCTTTCCTTTTTTCTTTCTAACTAATCTATCTTTCTTTCTTTCTTACTAATCTTTTTTTCTTTTTTTCTAACTAATCTATCTATCTTTCATTCTTTCTTTCTAACTAATCTTTTTTTCTTTCTTTCTAACTAATCTATCTTTCTTTCTTTCTAACTTATCTATATTTCTTTCTTTCTTTCTTTCTTTCTAACTAACTAATCTATCTTTCTTTCTTACTAATCTTTTTTTCTTTCTTTCTTTCTTTCTAACTAATCTATCCTTCTAACTAATCTTTCTTTCTTTCTTTTTAATTAACTTTCTTTCTTTCTTTCTTTCTAACTAATCTATCTATCTTTCTTTCTACCTAATCTATATTTCTTTTTTTCTTTTTAATTAACTTTCTTTCTTTCTTTCTTTCTTTCTAACTAATCTATCTTTCTTTCTTTCTAACTAATCTATCTTTCTTTTTCTTTCTAACTAATCTCTTTCTTTCTAACTAATCTATCTTTCTTTCTCACTAATCTTTTTTCTTTCTTTCTTTCTAACTAATCTATCTATCTCACTAATCTATCTTTCTTCCTTTCTTTCTTACTAATCTATCTTTCTTTCCTTTTTTCTTTCTAACTAATCTATCTTTCTTTCTTACTAATCTTTTTTTTTTCTTTCTAACTAATCCATCTTTCTTTCTCTCTAACTAATCTATCTTTCTTTCTCACTAATCTTTTTTCTTTCTTTCTTTCTAACTAATCTATCTATCTCACTAATCTATCTTTCTTCCTTTCTTTCTTACTAATCTATCTTTCTTTCCTTTTTTCTTTCTAACTAATCTATCTTTCTTTCTTTCTAACTAATCTTTTTTCTTTCTTTCTAACTAATCCATCTTTCTTTCTTTCTAACTAATCTATCTTTCTTTCTTTCTAACTTATCTATATTTCTTTCTTTCTTTCTCTTTCTTTCTTTCTTTCTTTCTTTCTTTCTTTCTAACTAATCTATCTTTCTTTCTTACTAATCTTTTTTTCTTTCTTTCTTTCTAACTAATCTATCTTTCTAACTAATCTTTCTTTCTTTCTTTTTAATTAACTTTCTTTCTTTCTTTCTAACTAATCTATCTATCTTTCTATCTTTCTTTCTACCTAATCTATCTTTCTTTCTTTCTTTTTAATTAACTTTCTTTCTTTCTTTCTTTCTTTCTTTCTAACTAATTTATCTTTCTTTCTTTCTAACTAATCTATCTTTCTTTTTCTTACTAACTAATCTTTCTTTCTTTCTTTCTAACTAATCTATCTTTCTTTCTCACTAATCTTTTTTTCTTTCTTTCTTTCTTACTAATCTATCTTTCTTTCCTTTTTTCTTTCTAACTAATCTATCTTTCTTTCTTACTAATCTTTTTTTCTTTCTTTTTTCTAACTAATCTATGTTTCTTTCTTTCTAACTAATCTTTTTTTCTTTCTTTCTAACTAATCTATCTTTCTTTCTTTCTTTCTTTCTTACTAATCTTTTTTTCTTTCTTTCTTTCTAACTAATCTATCTTTCTAACTAATCTTTCTTTCTTTCTTTTTAATTAACTTTCTTTCTTTCTTTCTTTCTTTCTTTCTAACTGATCTATCTTTCTTTCTTTCTAACTAATCTATCTTTCTTTTTCTTTCTAACTAATCTCTTTCTTTCTTTCTTTCTTTCTAACTAATCTATCTTTCTTTCTTTCTTTCTAACTAATCTTTTTTCTTTCTTTCTAACTAATCCATCTTTCTTTCTTTCTAACTAATCTATCTTTCTTTCTTTCTAACTTATCTATATTTCTTTCTTTCTCTTTCTTTCTTTCTTTCTTTCTTTCTAACTAATCTATCTTTCTTTCTTACTAATCTTTTTTTCTTTCTTTCTTTCTAACTAATCTATCTTTCTAACTAATCTTTCTTTCTTTCTCTTTAATTAATTTTCTTTCTTTCTTTCTAACTAATCTATCTATCTTTCTATCTTTCTTTCTACCTAATCTATCTTTCTTTCTTTCTTTTTAATTAACTTTCTTTCTTTCTTTCTTTCTAACTAATCTATCTTTCTTTCTTTCTAAATAAAAACTATCTTTCTTTTTCTTTCTAACTAATCTATCTATCTTTCTATCTTTCTTTCTACCTAATCTATCTTTCTTTCTTTCTTTTTAATTAACTTTCTTTCTTTCTTTCTTTCTTTCTAACTAATCTATCTTTCTTTCTCACTAATCTCTTTTTCTTTCTTTCTTTCTAACTAATCTATCTATCTTTCTATCTTTCTTACTAATCAATATTTCTTTCTTTCTTACTAATTTATCTTTCTTTCTTTCTTACTAATCTATCTTTCTTTCCTTTTTTCTTTCTAACTAATCTTTCTTTCTTTCTTTCTAACTAATCTATCTTTCTTTCTTTCTTTCTTTCTTTCTCACTAATCTTTTTTTCTTTCTTTCTAACTAATCTATCTATCTTTCTATCTTTCTTACTAATCAATCTTTCTTTCTTACTAATTTATCTTTCTTTCTTTCTTTCTTACTAATCTTTTTTTCTTTCTTTCTTTCTAACTAATCTATCTTTCTTTCTTTCTAACTTATCTATATTTCTTTCTTTCTTTCTTTCTTACTAATCTATCTTTCTTTCTAACTAATCTCTTTCTTTCTTTCTTTCTAACTAATCTATCTTTCTTTCTTTCTTTCTTACTAATCTTTTTTTCTTTCTTTTTTCTAACTAATCTATCTTTCTTTCTTTCTTTCTAACTAATCTTTTTTTCTTTCTTTCTTTCTAACTTATCTATATTTCTTTCTTTCTTTCTTACTAATCTATCTTTCTTTCTAACTAATCTATCTTTCTTTCTTTCTTTCTTTCTTACTAATCTATCTTTCTTTCTAACTAATCTCTTTCTTTCTTTCTTTCTAACTAATCTATCTTTCTTTCTTTCTTTCTTACTAATCTTTTTTTCTTTCTTTTTTCTAACTAATCTATCTTTCTTTCTTTCTTTCTAACTAATCTTTTTTTCTTTCTTTCTTTCTAACTTATCTATATTTCTTTCTTTCTTTCTTACTAATCTATCTTTCTTTCTAACTAATCTATCTTTCTTTCTTTCTTTCTTTCTAACTAATCTATCTTTCTTTCTTTCTTACTAATCTTTTTTTCTTTCTTTCTAACTAATCTATCTTTCTTTCTTTCTTACTAAACTATAAACTAATTAAACTTTAAACTTCTTTAAACTTCTTCAAACTTATTGGTCCAAACTTTCACAAGCCAACTTAAAGTTTGTCTCGACGAACTTTTTCTAGTTCTTCTTCTTCTTCTTCTTATTTTTCTTACCCAAAAAATTCTGACTCTAACTCGTCCTAGAGCTTTAACTCTACAAACTCCAAACTCGGGTCAGACCTTCAGACTGTTCTGACTCGGTGTGCTATATCTTTTCAAACTGATTTGACTTTCAGATTTCTTAAAAATTAATATTAAAAATCATAAAAATCCCATTGACTTTCATTGCAACAGTTCAAATTGAGCCAAGACTACGGTGGCCCAGTAGTGAACAACACAAAAACTCAAATCTAAACTCCCTGAAGCCCTAGATTCAATTAAACTACCATTCTATATGTACTAATGAACTTTATCTATCTATCTATCTATCTATCTATCTATCTATCTATCTATCTATCTATCTATCTATCTATCTATCTATCTCTTTCAACTATCTATCTCTCTTTCTATCTATACATCTCTTTCTTTCTTTCTTTCTAACTAATCTATTTTTTCTTTCATTCTAACTAATCTATCTTTTTTCTTTCTAACTAATCTATCTTTCTTTCTAACTGATCTATCTTTTTTCTTTCTAACTACTCTATCTTTCTTTCATTCTAACTAATCTATCTTTCTTTCTAACTAATCTATCTTTCTTTCTTTCTAACTAATCTATCTTTCTTTCATTCTAACTAATCTATCTTTCTTTCTAACTAATCTATCTTTCTTTCTAACTAATCTATCTTTCTTTCTAACTAATCTTTCTTTCTTTCTAACTACTCTATCTTTCTTTCATTCTAACTAATCTATCTTTCTTTCTAACTAATCTATCTTTCTTTCTAACTAATCTATATATCTTTCTTTCTAACTTATCTATCTTTCTTTCTAACTAATCTATCTTTCTTTCTTTCTAACTACTCTATCTTTCTTTCATTCTAACTAATCTATCTTTCTTTCTAACTAATCTAACTTTCTTTCTAACTAACTAATCTATCTTTCTTTCTTTCTTTCTAACAAATCTATTTATCTTTCTTTCTAACTAATCTATCTATCTATCTATCTATCTATCTATCTATCTTTCTTTCTAATCTATCTTTCTTTCTTTCTAACTAATCGAACTTTCTTTCTAACTAATCTATCTTTCTTTCTTTCTAACTACTCTATCTTTCTTTCATTCTAACTAATCTATCTTTCTTTCTAACTAATCTTTCTTTCTTTCTAACTACTCTATCTTTCTTTCATTCTAACTAATCTATCTTTCTTGCTAACTAATCTCTTTCTTTTTTCTAACTACTCTATCTTTCTTTCATTCTAACTAATCTATCTTTCTTTCTAACTAATCTATCTTTCTTTCTAACTAATCTATCTTTCTTTCTAACTAATCTATCTTTCTTTCTAACTAATCTATTTATCTTTCTTTCTAACTAATCTATCTTTCTTTCTTTCTAACTAATCTATCTTTCTTTCTTTCTAACTAATCTAACTTTCTTTCTAACTAATCTATCTATCTTTCTTTCTTTTTAACTAATCTATCTTTTATTCTAACAAATCTATTTTTCTTTCTTTCTAACTAATACATCTTTTCGTTTTGACTAATCTATCTTTCTTTCTAACTAATCTATCTATCTATCTTTCTTTCTTTCTAACTAATCTATCTTTCCTTCATTCTAACAAATCTCTTTCTTTCTTTCTAACTAATCTATCTTTTTTCTTTCTAACTAATCTATCTATCTTTCTTTCTTTTTAACTAATCTATCTTTTATTCTAACAAATCTATTTTTCTTTCTTTCTAACTAAACTATCTATCTTTCTTTCTTTCTAACTAATCTATCTTTCTTTCATTCTAACTAATCTATCTTTCTTTCTAACTAATCTATCTTTCTTTCTAACTAATCTATCTTTCTTTCTAACTAATCTTTCTTTCTTTCTAACTAATCTATCTTTCTTTCTTTCTAACTTATCTATATTTCTTTCTTTCTTTCTTTCTAACTAATCTATCTTTCTTTCTTACTAATCATTTTTCTTTCTTTCTTTCTAACTAATCTATCTTTCTAACTAATCTTTCTTTCTTTCTTTTTAATTAACTTTCTTTCTTTCTTTCTAACTAATCTATCTTTCTTTCTATCTTTCTTTCTACCTAATCTATCTTTCTTTCTTTCTTTTTAACTAACTTTCTTTCTTTCTTTCTTTCTAACTAATCTATCTTTCTTTCTTTCTAACTAATCTATCTTTCTTTTTCTTTCTAACTAATCTCTTTCTTTCTTTCTTTCTAACTAATCTATCTTTCTTTCTCACTAATCTTTTTTTCTTTCTTTCTTTCTAACTAATCTATCTTTCTCACTAATCTATCTTTCTTTCTTTCTTACTAATCTATCTTTCTTTCCTTTTTTCTTTCTAACTAATCTATCTTTCTTTCTTTCTTACTAATCTTTTTTTCTTTCTTTTTTTCTAACTAATCTATCTTTCTTTCTTTCTTTCTAACTAATCTTTTTTTCTTTCTTTCTAACTAATCTATCTTTCTTTCTTTCTAACTTATCTATATTTCTTTCTTTCTTTCTTTCTTTCATTCTTTCTTTCTAACTAATCTATCTTTCTTACTAATCTTTTTTTCTTTCTTTCTTTCTAACTAATCTATCTTTCTAACTAATCTTTCTTTCTTTCTTTTTAATTAACTTTCTTTCTTTCTAACTAATCTATCTATCTTTCTATCTTTCTTTCTACCTAATCTATCTTTCTTTCTTTCTTTTTAATTAACTTTCTTTCTTTCTTTCTTTCTTTCTTTCTTTCTTTCTTTCTTTCTTTCTTTCTTTCTAACTAATCTATCTTTCTTTCTTTCTAAATAATCTATCTTTCTTTTTCTTTCTAACTAATCTCTTTCTTTCTTTATAACTAATCTATCTTTCTTTCTCACTAATCTTTTTTTCTTTCTTTCTTTCTAACTAATCTATCTATCTTTCTATCTTTCTTACTAATCAATCTTTCTTTCTTTCTTACTAATTTATCTTTCTTTTTTTCTTACTAATCTATCTTTCTTTCCTTTTTTCTTTCTAACTAATCTATCTTTCTTTCTTTCTTACTAATCTTTTTTCTTTCTTTTTTTCTAACTAATCTATCTTTCTTTCTTTCTTTCTAATGCCTGGCTCACACTACAGGAGTTTTAGGCCGATTTATGCCCGATTTCCCCCTCCCGAGAATCGGAGAAAAAATCTTGTCGATGACCTCGATCGGTTCCGATGTTCGGCACAGATTATCTGGTAATGTGAGGCGTTCACAGATCGAATCTTGCACCTCCCGATCTGCTCTCACACAAATCGGGCTTGCCCCGATCATATCAAACATGTTTGATATTTATCGGGATGAGCAAGATTTCAGTTCAATTCCAGCGTTATGGACAGGAGATTTGCAGTCAAAACTTGAAATATAAATTATCAGAAAATGCTTTTAAATATTGAAACGTTTATATATCCATAAAAATATAGCCTAAAGTCTACACATGCGTTTTATATTTAATATGAGTCCGTAACAGACGTACGTGACACAAAACATCTTTCACTTTTAGGTGGCAAAATATTTTTTTTAGCAATTCTGTGAATTAGCCTACTGCACAAACGAAAAGTAATACAACCCACCGGATGAAGAAGGATTGGCTCTCCACAGAACATAAAATATATATTTTTTGTATTTTTCGTGTTCGCATTTATGAGGAAAAAACAATGCTTTCTGACATGACCGCTCTGAAAGCAGCACTAAAACTTTCACAGACCTCAAACAGAAAGCACAAAGTCTTTCTTTAAAGTGAATTTCGTTTTGTATTAATTGTATTTTAATTTTAATCAATGTTTCATCAACCAATACCTGGATTTAATAAATAAGAAGTAGGCCTAAATATAGCAGACGATAGGCCTATATAATCACGACACAGAGGCGCCAGCGTGTGAACTGGAGCTCATCTCATAAATGCACCGAAACTCAGCGTATTGATTGCCTACTTGCCTCACAGACCTGACACATATATATCTATGAAAGATATACAGTATCTATTTAAACAGAACAATTCAAAACGAAAGAAAACGGACTGCTCTCTTATGTAGGCTAATCCGAATGAAAAGTGCATTTCTCTCTGGCGCGTTCACCACTCTTTAGCTTTATCTTTATACTTATGCTTTATCGTTGCAGCCGACAATTAATAAACAATTAAAATGTCTCCTTGCTATATTTGACATATCCAAAATTATTACTTTTGCCGGTTCTTTGTGACAGCTTTTAGTGCTTCTGTAAAAAAAAAGCGCCTTAGCCTACATGTTACATGAACGCGTCACCGCATCAGCACCGAAAACATTTTATATATATATATATGTGTGTGTGTGTGCGTGCATATCATTAATACTCAATGACTCAACCCAACCAACTATTTTTTTTATTTTTTTTACTTAAAAAAAAAAAGTAAGTGTCTTTTTACATGTTAGGTGTCAGAGTGGATGGTCACGGCAATCTTTTCACGAATATGACTTGATATGAAGGACAGATATTTTGTGTTGCGTGAGATCACGTGGGGCGCTTCCTCTGGCACGAATCTTAATAACTATTGTGTAGTGTGTGATGCTCCGCGATTTTCAAATCTTGTAGTGTGAGCATGTTTAAGATTTGAGGTAAGAAAATCTGCAAAGATTCTCCTTAAGTGTGTGCTGCAACCAGATTTCAAAATCGGTTAGGATTTTAAAACTCCTGTAGTGTGAGCGAGGCTTAACTAATCTTTTTTTCTTTCTTTCTAACTAATCTATCTATCTATCTTTCTTTCTTTCTTTCTAACTAATCTATCTATCTTTCTATCTTTATTTCTACCTAATCTATCTTTCTTTCTTTCTTTTTAATTAACTTTCTTTCTTTCTTTCTTTCTAACTAATCTATCTTTCTTTCTTTCTAACTAATCTATCTTTCTTTTTCTTTCTAACTAATCTCTTTCTTTCTTTCTTTCTAACTAATCTATCTTTCTTTCTCACTAATCTTTTTTTCTTTCTTTCTAACTAATCTATCTTTCTTTCCTTTTTTCTTTCTAACTAATCTATCTTTCTTTCTTTCTTACTAATCTTTTTTTCTTTCTTTTTTTCTAACTAATATATCTTTCTTTCTTTCTAACTTATCTATATTTCTTTCTTTCTTTCTTACTAATCTATCTTTCTTTCTAACTAATCTATCTATCTTTCTTTCTTTCTTTCTTTCTTTCTTTCTTTCTTTCTAACTAATCTATCTTTCTTTCTTTCTTACTAATCTTTTTTTCTTTCTTTCTTTTTAACTAATCTATCTTTCTTTCTTTCTTACTAAACTATAAACTAATTAAACTTTAAACTTCTTTAAACTTCTTCAAACTTATTGGTCCAAACTTTCACAAGCCAACTTAAAGTTTGTCTCGACGAACTTTTTCTAGTTAAGTTGGCTTGGAAAAGCCAACTTACTGAAATCCTATTTAAACTTATTATTATTCTTCTTCTTCTTCTTCTTCTTATTTTTCTTACCCAAAAAATTCTGACTCTAACTCGTCCTAGAGCTTTAACTCTACAAACTCCAAACTCGGGTCAGACCTTCAGACTGTTCTGACTCGGTGTGCTATATCTTTTCAAACTGATTTGACTTTCAGATTTCTTAAAAATTAATATTAAAAATCATAAAAATCCCATTGACTTTCATTGCAACAGTTCAAATTGAGCCAAGACTACGGTGGCCCAGCAGTGGACACCAAATAAACTCAAATCTAAACTCCCTGAAGCCCTAGATTCAATTAAACTACCATTCTATATGTACTAATGAACTTTATCTATCTATCTATCTATCTATCTATCTATCTATCTATCTATCTATCTATCTATCTATCTTTCTAACTTATCTTTCTTTCTTTCTAACTAATCTTTCTTTCTTTCTACCTAATCTTTCTTTATTTCTTTCTTTCTTACTAATCTATCTTTCTTTCAAACTAATCTTTCTTTCTTTCAAACTAATCTTTCTTTCTTTCTAACTAATATTTCTTTCTTGCTAACTGATCTATCTTTCTTTCTTTCTAACTAATCTTTCTTTCTTTCTAACTAATCTATCTTTCTTCTTTCTAACTAATCTATCTTTCTTTCTAACTAATCTACCTTACTTTCTTTCTAACTAATCTATCTTTCTTTCTAACTAATCTATCTATCTTTCTTTCTTTCTAACTACTCTATCTTTCTTTCATTCTAACTTTTCTTTCTTTCTAACTAATCTATCTATCTTTCTAACTAATCTCTTTCTTTCTAACCAATCTTTCATTATTTCTTTCTTACTTTCTTTTATTCTTTCTTTCTAACTAATCTATCTTTTTTCTTTCTAACTAATCTTTCTTTCTTTCTAACTAATCTATCTATCTTTCTTTCTTTCTAACTAATCTATCTATCTTTCTTTCATTCTAACTAATCTTTTCTTTCTTTCTAACTAATCTCTATCTTTCAAACTAATCTATCTTTCTTTCTAACCAATTTTTCTTTCTTTCTTTCTTTCTTTCTTTTTTTCTTTCTAACTAATCTATCTATCTTTCTTTCTAACTAATCTTTCTTTCTTTCTAACTAATCTTTCTTTCTTTCTAACTAATCTATCTTTCTTTCTTTCTAAATAATCTATCTTTCTTTCTAACTAATCTATCTATCTATCTTTCTTTCTAACTAATCTATCTATCTTTCTTTCTAACTACTTTATCTTTATTTCTAACTAATCTATCGTTCTTTATTCCTTTCTTTCTTTCTTACTAATCTATCTTTCTTTCTTTCTAACCAATCTATCATTCTTTCTTTCTTTCTAACTAATCTTTCTTTCTTTCTAACTAATCTATCTATCTTTCTTTCTAACTAATCTATCTTTCTTTCTTTCTAACTAATCTATCTTTTTTTTCTAACTAATCTATCTATCTTTCTTTCTAACTAATATATCTTTCTTTCTTTCTAACTAATCTATCTTTCTTTCTTTCTAACTAATCTATCTATCTATCTATCTATCTATCTATCTATCTATCTATCTATCTATCTATCTATCTTTCTTTCTAACTAATCTATCTCTTTCTTTCTAACTAACTAGTCTTTCTAACTAATCTATCTTTCTTTCTTTCTAACTAATCTATGTTTCTTTCTTTCTAACTAATCCATCTTTCTTTATATCTTTCTTACTAACTAATCTATCTTTCTTTCTAACCAATCTTTCTTTCTTTCTTTCTTTCTTTCTTTCTTTTTTCATTCTTTCTAACTAATCTATCTTTCTTTCTTTCTTTCTAACTAATCTATCTTTCTTTCTAACTAATCTATCTATCTTTCTTTCTAACTAATCTATCTTTCTTTCTTTCTAACTAATCTATCTATCTATCTATCTATCTATCTATCTATCTTTCTAACTAATCTATCTTTCTAACTAATCTATCTTTCTTTCTAACTAATCTATCTATCTTTCTTTTTAACTAATCTATCTTTCTTTCTTTCTAACTAATCTATCTATCTATCTATCTTTCTAACTAATCTATCTTTCTTTCTAACTAATCTATCTTTCTTTCTTTCTAACTAACTAATCTTTCTTTCTTTCTAACTAATCTATCTTTCTTTCTTTCTTTCTAACTAATCTATGTTTCTTTCTTTCTAACTAATCTATCTTTCTTTCTATCTTTCTAACTAATCTATCTTTCTTTGTAACCAATCTTTCTTTCTTTCTTTCTTACTTTCTTTCTTTCTAACTAATCTATCTTTTTTCTTTCTAACTAATCTATCTATCTTTCTTTCTAACTAATCTTTCTTTCTTTCTAACCAATCTATCTTTCTTTCTTTCTAACTAATCTTTCTTTCTTTCTTTCTAACTTATCTATCTATCTTTCTAACTAATCTATCTTTCTTTCTTTCTAACTAATCTATCTTACTTTCTAACTAATTTATATTTCTTTCTTTCTAACTAATCTATCTTTCTTTCTTTCTAACTAATCTATCTTTTTTTTCTAACTAATCTATCTATCTTTCTTTCTAACTAATATATCTTTCTTTCTTTCTAACTAATCTATCTTTCTTTCTTTCTAACTAATCTATCTATCTATCTATCTTTCTTTCTAACTAATCTATCTCTTTCTTTCTAACTAACTAGTCTTTCTAACTAATCTATCTTTCTTTCTTTCTTTCTTTCTAACTAATCTATGTTTCTTTCTTTCTAACTAATCCATCTTTCTTTATATCTTTCTTACTAACTAATCTATCTTTCTTTCTAACCAATCTTTCTTTCTTTCTTTCTTTTTTCATTCTTTCTAACTAATCTATCTTTCTTTCTTTCTAACTAATCTATCTTTCTTTCTAACTAATCTATCTATCTTTCTTTCTAACTAATCTATCTTTCTTTCTTTCTAACTAATCTATCTATCTATCTATCTTTCTAACTATTCTATCTTTCTAACTAATCTATCTTTCTTTCTAACTAATCTATCTATCTTTCTTTTTAACTAATCTATCTTTCTTTCTTTCTAACTAATCTATCTATCTATCTATCTTTCTAACTAATCTATCTTTCTTTCTAACTAATCTATCTTTCTTTCTTTCTAACTAACTAATCTTTCTTTCTTTCTAACTAATCTATCTTTCTTTCTTTCTTTCTTTCTAACTAATCTATGTTTCTTTCTTTCTAACTAATCTATCTTTCTTTCTATCTTTCTAACTAATCTATCTTTCTTTGTAACCAATCTTTCTTTCTTTCTTTCTTACTTTCTTTCTTTCTAACTAATCTATCTTTTTTCTTTCTAACTAATCTATCTATCTTTCTTTCTAACTAATCTTTCTTTCTTTCTAACCAATCTATCTTTCTTTCTTTCTAACTAATCTTTCTTTCTTTCTTTCTAACTTATCTATCTATCTTTCTAACTAATCTATCTTTCTTTCTTTCTAACTAATCTATCTTTCTTTCTAACTAATCTATCTTACTTTCTAACTAATTTATATTTCTTTCTTTCTAACTAATCTATCTTTCTTTTTTTCTAACTAATCTATCTTTCTAGCTAATCTATCTTTCTTTCTATCAAATCCATCTTTCTTTGTTTTTTAAATAATCTATCTTTCTTTATTTCTAACTAAGTTATCTTTCTTTCTAACTAATCTATCTTTCTTTCTAACTAATCTATCTTTCTAACTAATCTATCTTTCTTTCTAACAAATCTCTTTCTTTGTTTTTTAACTAATCTATCTTTCTTTCTAACTAATTTATCTTTCTTTCTAACTAATCTATCTTTCTTTCTAACTAATCTATCTTTCTTTCTTTCTAATCTATATTTCTTTCTTTCTAACTAATCTATCTTACTTTCTTTCTTTCTTTTTAATTAACTTTCTTTCTTTCTTTCTAACTAATCTATCTTTCTTTCTTTCTAACTGATCTATCTTTCTTTTTCTTTCTAACTAATCTATCTTTCTTTCTTTCTAACTAATCTTTCTTTCTTTCTTACTAATCTATCTTTCTTTCTTTCTTTCTAACTAATCTATCTTTCTTTCTTACTAATATTTTTTTCTTTCTTTCTTTCTAACTAATCTATCTTTCTAACTAATCTTTCTTTCTTTCTTTCTTTCTTTTTAATTAACTTTCTTTCTTTCTTTCTTTCTAACCAATCTATCTTTCTTTCTTTCTAACTAATCTATCTTTCTTTTTCTTTGTAACTAATCTATCTTTCTTTCTTTCTAACTAATCTTTCTTTCTTTCTTACTAATCTTTTTTTCTTTCTTTCTTTCTAACTAATCTATCTATCTTTCTTTCTTTCTTTCTTTTTAATTAACTTTATTTATTTCTTTCTTTCTAACTAATCTATCTTTCTTTCTAACTAATCTATCTTTCTTTTTCTTTCTAACTAATCTATCTTTCTTTCTTTCTTTCTAACTAATCTATCTTTCTCACTAATCTATCTTTCTTTCTTTCTTTCTTACTAATATATCTTTCTTTCCTTTTTTCTTTCTAACTAATCTATCTTTCTTTCTTTCTTACTAATCTTTTTTTCTTTCTTTTTTTCTAACTAATCTATCTATCTTTCATTCTTTCTTTCTAACTAATCTTTTTTTTCTTTCTTTCTAACTAATCTATCTTTCTTTCTTTCTAACTTATCTATATTTCTTTCTTTCTTTCTTTCTTTCTTTCTTTCTTTCTAACTAACTAATCTATCTTTCTTTCTTACTAATCTTTTTTTCTTTCTTTCTTTCTTTCTAACTAATCTATCCTTCTAACTAATCTTTCTTTCTTTCTTTTTAATTAACTTTTTTTCTTTCTTTCTTTCTAACTAATCTATCTATCTTTCTTTCTACCTAATCTATATTTCTTTTTTTCTTTTTAATTAACTTTCTTTCTTTCTTTCTTTCTAACTAATCTATCTTTCTTTCTTTCTAACTAATCTATCTTTCTTTCTTTCTAACTAATCTATCTTTCTTTTTCTTTCTAACTAATCTCTTTCTTTCTAACTAATCTATCTTTCTTTCTCACTAATCTTTTTTCTTTCTTTCTTTCTAACTAATCTATCTATCTCACTAATCTATCTTTCTTCCTTTCTTTCTTACTAATCTATCTTTCTTTCCTTTTTTCTTTCTAACTAATCTATCTTTCTTTCTTTCTTACTAATCTTTTTTTCTTTCTTTCTAACTAATCCATCTTTCTTTCTCTCTAACTAATCTATCTTTCTTTCTCACTAATCTTTTTTCTTTCTTTCTTTCTAACTAATCTATCTATCTCACTAATCTATCTTTCTTCCTTTCTTTCTTACTAATCTATCTTTCTTTCCTTTTTTCTTTCTAACTAATCTATCTTTCTTTCTTTCTAACTAATCTTTTTTCTTTCTTTCTAACTAATCCATCTTTCTTTCTTTCTAACTAATCTATCTTTCTTTCTTTCTAACTTATCTATATTTCTTTCTTTCTTTCTCTTTCTTTCTTTCTTTCTTTCTTTCTTTCTTTCTTTCTTTCTTTCTTTCTTTCTTTCTAACTAATCTATCTTTCTTTCTTACTAATCTTTTTTTCTTTCTTTCTTTCTAACTAATCTATCTTTCTAACTAATCTTTCTTTCTTTCTTTTTAATTAACTTTCTTTCTTTCTAACTAATCTATCTATCTTTCTATCTTTCTTTCTACCTAATCTATCTTTCTTTCTTTCTTTTTAATTAACTTTCTTTCTTTCTTTCTTTCTTTCTTTCTAACTAATTTATCTTTCTTTCTTTCTAACTAATCTATCTTTCTTTTTCTTACTAACTAATCTTTCTTTCTTTCTTTCTAACTAATCTATCTTTCTTTCTCACTAATCTTTCTTTCTTTCTTTCTTTCTAACTAATTTATCTTTCTTTCTTTCTAACTAATCTATCTTTCTTTTTCTTACTAACTAATCTTTCTTTCTTTCTTTCTAACTAATCTATCTTTCTTTCTCACTAATCTTTTTTTCTTTCTTTCTTTCTTACTAATCTATCTTTCTTTCCTTTTTTCTTTCTAACTAATCTATCTTTCTTTCTTACTAATCTTTTTTTCTTTCTTTTTTCTAACTAATCTATGTTTCTTTCTTTCTAACTAATCTTTTTTTCTTTCTTTCTAACTAATCTATCTTTCTTTCTTTCTTTCTTTCTTACTAATCTTTTTTTCTTTCTTTCTTTCTAACTAATCTATCTTTCTAACTAATCTTTCTTTGTTTCTTTTTAATTAACTTTCTTTCTTTCTTTCTTTCTTTCTAACTAATCTATCTTTCTTTCTTTCTAACTAATCTATCTTTCTTTTTCTTTCTAACTAATCTCTTTCTTTCTTTCTTTCTTTCTTTCTAACTAATCTATCTTTCTTTCTTTCTTTCTTTCTAACTAATCTTTTTTCTTTCTTTCTAACTAATCCATCTTTCTTTCTTTCTAACTAATCTATCTTTCTTTCTTTCTAACTTATCTATATTTCTTTCTCTTTCTCTTTCTCTTTCTCTTTCTCTTTCTTTCTTTCTTTCTTTCTTTCTTTCTAACTAATCTATCTTTCTTTCTTACTAATCTTTTTTTCTTTCTTTCTTTCTAACTAATCTATCTTTCTAACTAATCTTTCTTTCTTTCTCTTTAATTAACTTTCTTTCTTTCTTTCTAACTAATCTATCTATCTTTCTATCTTTCTTTCTACCTAATCTATCTTTCTTTCTTTCTTTTTAATTAACTTTCTTTCTTTCTTTCTTTCTTTCTTTCTTTCTTCCTTTCTAACTAATCTATCTTTCTTTCTTTCTAAATAAAAACTCTTTCTTTTTCTTTCTAACTAATCTATCTATCTTTCTATCTTTCTTTCTACCTAATCTATCTTTCTTTCTTTCTTTCTTTTTAATTAACTTTCTTTCTTTCTTTCTTTCTTTCTTTCTTTCTTTCTTTCTAACTAATCTATCTTTCTTTCTCACTAATCTCTTTTTCTTTCTTTCTTTCTAACTAATCTATCTATCTTTCTATCTTTCTTACTAATCAATCTTTCTTTCTTTCTTACTAATTTATCTTTCTTTCTTTCTTTCTTTCTTACTAATCTATCTTTCTTTCTAACTAATCTCTTTCTTTCTTTCTTTCTAACTAATCTATCTTTCTTTCTTTCTTACTAATCTTTTTTTCTTTCTTTTTTCTAACTAATCTATCTTTCTTTCTTTCTTTCTAACTAATCTTTTTTTCTTTCTTTCTTTCTAACTTATCTATATTTCTTTCTTTCTTTCTTTCTTTCTTACTAATCTATCTTTCTTTCTAACTAATCTATCTTTCTTTCTTTCTTTCTTTCTAACTAATCTATCTTTCTTTCTTTCTTACTAATCTTTTTTTCTTTCTTTCTAACTAATCTATCTTTCTTTCTTTCTTACTAAACTATAAACTAATTAAACTTTAAACTTCTTTAAACTTCTTCAAACTTATTGGTCCAAACTTTCACAAGCCAACTTAAAGTTTGTCTCGACGAACTTTTTCTAGTTCTTCTTCTTCTTCTTATTTTTCTTACCCAAAAAATTCTGACTCTAACTCGTCCTAGAGCTTTAACTCTACAAACTCCAAACTCGGGTCAGACCTTCAGACTGTTCTGACTCGGTGTGCTATATCTTTTCAAACTGATTTGACTTTCAGATTTCTTAAAAATTAATATTAAAAATCATAAAAATCCCATTGACTTTCATTGCAACAGTTCAAATTGAGCCAAGACTACGGTGGCCCAGTAGTGAACAACACAAAAACTCAAATCTAAACTCCCTGAAGCCCTAGATTCAATTAAACTACCATTCTATATGTACTAATGAACTTTATCTATCTATCTATCTATCTATCTATCTATCTATCTATCTATCTATCTATCTATCTATCTATCTATCTATCTATCTATCTTTCTAACTTATCTTTCTTTCTTTCTAACTAATCTTTCTTTCTTTCTACCTAATCTTTCTTTATTTCTTTCTTTCTTACTAATCTATCTTTCTTTCAAACTAATCTTTCTTTCTTTCAAACTAATCTTTCTTTCTTTCTAACTAATATTTATTTCTTGCTAACTGATCTATCTTTCTTTCTTTCTAACTAATCTTTCTTTCTTTCTAACTAATCTATCTTTCTTCTTTCTAACTAATCTATCTTTCTTTCTAACTAATCTATCTATCTTTCTTTCTTTCTAACTACTCTATCTTTCTTTCATTCTAACTTTTCTTTCTTTCTAACTAATCTATCTATCTTTCTAACTAATCTCTTTCTTTCTAACCAATCTTTCATTCTTTCTTTCTTACTTTCTTTTATTCTTTCTTTCTAACTAATCTATCTTTTTTCTTTCTAACTAATCTTTCTTTCTTTCTAACTAATCTATCTATCTTTCTTTCTTTCTAACTAATCTATCTATCTTTCTTTCATTCTAACTAATATTTTCTTTCTTTCTAACTAATCTCTATCTTTCAAACTAATCTATCTTTCTTTCTAACCAATTTTTCTTTCTTTCTTTCTTTCTTTCTTTTTTTCTTTCTAACTAATCTATCTATCTTTCTTTCTAACTAATCTTTCTTTCTTTCTAACTAATCTTTCTTTCTTTCTAACTAATCTATCTTTCTTTCTTTCTAAATAATCTATCTTTCTAACTAATCTATCTATCTATCTTTCTTTCTAACTAATCTATCTATCTTTCTTTCTAACTACTTTATCTTTATTTCTAACTAATCTATCGTTCTTTATTCCTTTCTTTCTTTCTTACTAATCTATCTTTCTTTCTTTCTAACCAATCTATCATTCTTTCTTTCTTTCTAACTAATCTTTCTTTCTTTCTAACTAATCTATCTATCTTTCTTTCTAACTAATCTATCTTTCTTTCTTTCTAACTAATCTATCTTTTTTTTCTAACTAATCTATCTATCTTTCTTTCTAACTAATATATCTTTCTTTCTTTCTAACTAATCTATCTTTCTTTCTTTCTAACTAATCTATCTATCTTTCTTTCTAACTAATCTATCTCTTTCTTTCTAACTAACTAGTCTTTCTAACTAATCTATCTTTCTTTCTTTCTTTCTTTCTAACTAATCTATGTTTCTTTCTTTCTAACTAATCCATCTTTCTTTATATCTTTCTTACTAACTAATCTATCTTTCTTTCTAACCAATCTTTCTTTCTTTCTTTCTTTTTTCATTCTTTCTAACTAATCTATCTTTCTTTCTTTCTAACTAATCTATCTTTCTTTCTAACTAATCTATCTATCTTTCTTTCTAACTAATCTATCTTTCTTTCTTTCTAACTAATCTATCTATCTATCTATCTATCTTTCTAACTAATCTATCTTTCTTTCTAACTAATCTATCTTTCTTTCTAACTAATCTATCTATCTTTCTTTCTAACTAATCTATCTTTCTTTCTTTCTAACTAATCTATCTATCTATCTATCTTTCTAACTAATCTATCTTTCTTTCTAACTAATCTATCTTTCTTTCTAACTAATCTTTCTTTCTTTCTAACTAATCTATCTTTCTTTCTTTCTTTCTAACTAATCTATGTTTCTTTCTTTCTAACTAATCTATCTTTCTTTCTATCTTTCTAACTAATCTATCTTTCTTTCTAACCAATCTTTCTTTCTTTCTTTCTTTCTTTCTTTCTTTCTAACTAATCTATCTTTTTTCTTTCTAACTAATCTATCTATCTTTCTTTCTAACTAATCTTTCTTTCTTTCTAACCAATCTATCTTTCTTTCTAACTAATCTTTCTTTCTTTCTTTCTAACTTATCTATCTATCTTTCTAACTAATCTATCTTTCTTTCTTTCTAACTAATCTATCTTTCTTTCTAACTAATCTATCTTACTTTCTAACTAATTTATCTTTCTTTCTTTCTAACTAATCTATCTTTCTTTTTTTCTAACTAATCTATCTTTCTTTCTATCAAATCCATCTTTCTTTGTTTTTTAAATAATCTATCTTTCTTTATTTCTAACTAAGTTATCTTTCTTTCTAACTAATCTATCTTTCTTTCTAACTAATCTATCTTTCTAACTAATCTATCTTTCTTTCTAACAAATCTCTTTCTTTGTTTTTTAACTAATCTATCTTTCTTTCTAACTAATTTATCTTTCTTTCTAACTAATCTATCTTTCTTTCTAACTAATCTATCTTTCTTTCTTTCTAATCTATCTTTCTTTCTTTCTAACTAATCTATCTTACTTTCTTTCTTTCTTTTTAATTAACTTTCTTTCTTTCTTTCTAACTAATCTATCTTTCTTTCTTTCTAACTGATCTATCTTTCTTTTTCTTTCTAACTAATCTATCTTTCTTTCTAACTAATCTTTCTTTCTTTCTTACTAATCTATCTTTCTTTCTTTCTTTCTAACTAATCTATCTTTCTTTCTTACTAATATTTTTTTCTTTCTTTCTTTCTAACTAATCTATCTTTCTAACTAATCTTTCTTTCTTTCTTTCTTTTTAATTAACTTTCTTTCTTTCTTTCTTTCTAACCAATCTATCTTTCTTTCTTTCTAACTAATCTATCTTTCTTTTTCTTTGTAACTAATCTATCTTTCTTTCTTTCTAACTAATCTTTCTTTCTTTCTTACTAATCTTTTTTTCTTTCTTTCTTTCTAACTAATCTATCTATCTTTCTTTCTTTTTAATTAACTTTATTTATTTATTTCTAACTAATCTATCTTTCTTTCTAACTAATCTATCTTTCTTTTTCTTTCTAACTAATCTATCTTTCTTTCTTTCTTTCTAACTAATCTATCTTTCTCACTAATCTCTTTCTTTCTTTCTTTCTTACTAATATATCTTTCTTTCCTTTTTTCTTTCTAACTAATCTATCTTTCTTTCTTTCTTACTAATCTTTTTTTCTTTTTTTCTAACTAATCTATCTATCTTTCATTCTTTCTTTCTAACTAATCTTTTTTTCTTTCTTTCTAACTAATCTATCTTTCTTTCTTTCTAACTTATCTATATTTCTTTCTTTCTTTCTTTCTTTCTAACTAACTAATCTATCTTTCTTTCTTTCTAACTTATCTATATTTCTTTCTTTCTTTCTTTCTTTCTTTCTAACTAATCTATCCTTCTAACTAATCTTTCTTTCTTTCTTTTTAATTAACTTTCTTTCTTTCTTTCTTTCTAACTAATCTATCTATCTTTCTTTCTACCTAATCTATATTTCTTTTTTTCTTTTTAATTAACTTTCTTTCTTTCTTTCTTTCTTTCTAACTAATCTATCTTTCTTTCTTTCTAACTAATCTATCTTTCTTTTTCTTTCTAACTAATCTCTTTCTTTCTAACTAATCTATCTTTCTTTCTCACTAATCTTTTTTCTTTCTTTCTTTCTAACTAATCTATCTATCTCACTAATCTATCTTTCTTCCTTTCTTTCTTACTAATCTATCTTTCTTTCCTTTTTTCTTTCTAACTAATCTATCTTTCTTTCTTACTAATCTTTTTTTTTTCTTTCTAACTAATCCATCTTTCTTTCTCTCTAACTAATCTATCTTTCTTTCTCACTAATCTTTTTTCTTTCTTTCTTTCTAACTAATCTATCTATCTCACTAATCTATCTTTCTTCCTTTCTTTCTTACTAATCTATCTTTCTTTCCTTTTTTCTTTCTAACTAATCTATCTTTCTTTCTTTCTAACTAATCTTTTTTCTTTCTTTCTAACTAATCCATCTTTCTTTCTTTCTAACTAATCTATCTTTCTTTCTTTCTAACTTATCTATATTTCTTTCTTTCTTTCTTTCTTTCTTTCTTTCTTTCTTTCTTTCTTTCTTTCTAACTAATCTATCTTTCTTTCTTACTAATCTTTTTTTCTTTCTTTCTTTCTAACTAATCTATCTTTCTAACTAATCTTTCTTTCTTTCTTTTTAATTAACTTTCTTTCTTTCTTTCTAACTAATCTATCTATCTTTCTATCTTTCTTTCTACCTAATCTATCTTTCTTTCTTTCTTTTTAATTAACTTTCTTTCTTTCTTTCTTTCTTTCTTTCTAACTAATTTATCTTTCTTTCTTTCTAACTAATCTATCTTTCTTTTTCTTACTAACTAATCTTTCTTTCTTTCTTTCTAACTAATCTATCTTTCTTTCTCACTAATCTTTTTTTCTTTCTTTCTTTCTAACTAATCTATCTTTCTTTCTCACTAATCTTTTTTTCTTTCTTTCTTTCTTACTAATCTATCTTTCTTTCCTTTTTTCTTTCTAACTAATCTATCTTTCTTTCTTACTAATCTTTTTTTCTTTCTTTTTTCTAACTAATCTATGTTTCTTTCTTTCTAACTAATCTTTTTTTCTTTCTTTCTAACTAATCTATCTTTCTTTCTTTCTTTCTTTCTTACTAATCTTTTTTTCTTTCTTTCTTTCTAACTAATCTATCTTTCTAACTAATCTTTCTTTCTTTCTTTTTAATTAACTTTCTTTCTTTCTTTCTTTCTTTCTTTCTAACTGATCTATCTTTCTTTCTTTCTAACTAATCTATCTTTCTTTTTCTTTCTAACTAATCTCTTTCTTTCTTTCTTTCTTTCTAACTAATCTATCTTTCTTTCTTTCTTTCTAACTGATCTTTTTTCTTTCTTTCTAACTAATCCATCTTTCTTTCTTTCTAACTAATCTATCTTTCTTTCTTTCTAACTTATCTATATTTCTTTCTTTCTCTTTCTTTCTTTCTTTCTTTCTTTCTAACTAATCTATCTTTCTTTCTTACTAATCTTTTTTTCTTTCTTTCTTTCTAACTAATCTATCTTTCTAACTAATCTTTCTTTCTTTCTCTTTAATTAATTTTCTTTCTTTCTTTCTAACTAATCTATCTATCTTTCTATCTTTCTTTCTACCTAATCTATCTTTCTTTCTTTCTTTTTAATTAACTTTCTTTCTTTCTTTCTTTCTTTCTTTCTAACTAATCTATCTTTCTTTCTTTCTAAATAAAAACTATCTTTCTTTTTCTTTCTAACTAATCTATCTATCTTTCTATCTTTCTTTCTACCTAATCTATCTTTCTTTCTTTCTTTTTAATTAACTTTCTTTCTTTCTTTCTTTCTAACTAATCTATCTTTCTTTCTCACTAATCTCTTTTTCTTTCTTTCTTTCTAACTAATCTATCTATCTTTCTATCTTTCTTACTAATCAATCTTTCTTTCTTTCTTACTAATTTATCTTTCTTTCTTTCTTTCTTACTAATCTATCTTTCTTTCCTTTTTTCTTTCTAACTAATCTTTCTTTCTTTCTTTCTAACTAATCTATCTTTCTTTCTTTCTTTCTTTCTTTCTCACTAATCTTTTTTTCTTTCTTTCTAACTAATCTATCTATCTTTCTATCTTTCTTACTAATCAATCTTTCTTTCTTTCTTACTAATTTATCTTTCTTTCTTTCTTTCTTACTAATCTTTTTTTCTTTCTTTCTTTCTAACTAATCTATCTTTCTTTCTTTCTAACTTATCTATATTTCTTTCTTTCTTTCTTTCTTACTAATCTATCTTTCTTTCTAACTAATCTCTTTCTTTCTTTCTTTCTAACTAATCTATCTTTCTTTCTTTCTTACTAATCTTTTTTTCTTTCTTTTTTCTAACTAATCTATCTTTCTTTCTTTCTTTCTAACTAATCTTTTTTTCTTTCTTTCTTTCTTTCTAACTTATCTATATTTCTTTCTTTCTTTCTTACTAATCTATCTTTCTTTCTAACTAATCTATCTTTCTTTCTTTCTTTCTTTCTTACTAATCTATCTTTCTTTCTAACTAATCTCTTTCTTTCTTTCTTTCTAACTAATCTATCTTTCTTTCTTTCTTTCTTACTAATCTTTTTTCTTTCTTTTTTCTAACTAATCTATCTTTCTTTCTTTCTTTCTTTCTAACTAATCTTTTTTTCTTTCTTTCTTTCTAACTTATCTATATTTTTTTCTTTCTTTCTTACTAATCTATCTTTCTTTCTAACTAATCTATCTTTCTTTCTTTCTTTCTTTCTAACTAATCTATCTTTCTTTCTTTCTTACTAATCTTTTTTTCTTTCTTTCTAACTAATCTATCTTTCTTTCTTTCTTACTAAACTATAAACTAATTAAACTTTAAACTTCTTTAAACTTCTTCAAACTTATTGGTCCAAACTTTCACAAGCCAACTTAAAGTTTGTCTCGACGAACTTTTTCTAGTTTTGTATTGAATGCTTTTTATTCCATTTCTAGATTATATGAAACATTATTATTCTAATGTAAAGACAACCATAGTACATAATTATTCTAGACCCGACGGTGTCCGGTCTGTTATATGTATTTGACAGATTAGGTTGGTGAGGGTGAGGGTGATCCTCGCTCCGATGCGGGACAACAGGTCATCAAACTGGGCGCGGGACAGGCGGAAGTACCGCTGGAAGCGGCCGTCATCCAGGCGCTGCTCCTGGAGCGAGGAAATGGTGAAACTCGACAAACTGAGTTCACCTCCGAATGGTCTGGTGGACCCAAATACAACGACGATGATCCCTACGCCGCTGTTCTGCTTTTCAGAGCAAATACAGAGCGGTGACTCTCTCGATAAATGCTCGACCAACATAAAAAAGATGGCCGCCAACAGATTTCGAATTTGACGCGCGTACATTTCGCTTCAAACTTTTCTTTTTACGCGCGTCAATTTCGCTTTTGACGCGCGAATGTATTCAAAGTGTACAAGCGTATAACTAGACGCGGTAGGCGCGAATTTGACGCGCCATTCGCGTCCGGTGTGAACGCAGCATTAGTGGTGTTTACAAGAAATTACAAATGTTTTTCATTTTTTTGAAGTGGAATTTATCAATGTACGAGTGAGAGGTTTATAACTTCTACACTAAAGGTGGTTATGTTATAGTGAGTTTAAAAGAAAACACAAAAGACCATACATTTTATTTCTTTTATTTTATTTAGTGATCATTGACACTGAGGTAGCTAACACTTGACTACAAGCAAGAAAAAATACGCTACATACAAAAATAAATATTGTTTAATTTTTGTACTTACCTGCAGTGTACCTTTTTGTTTAGAGCTGTCCAGGAGTAGGGGCGTCTCAGCTACTTTATTAGACCAGGGGAGGGAGGAGTATATTAGACTGTGGCTGCGTTCGGAATCGCATACTCAATGAGTAGGTACTTAATTTCAATAAGTACTTACTTAACGAGCGCAAAAAGAGTAGGTACTTTATAGCCAAATCTCGTTGAGTATGAATGCGATCCGGACATCATCGCCATGTTGACGTTATCATGTGACCTACGACGTGTTATCACAAGCGCAACAACTGATATGAGCGACAGGTTTAATTCATCTATCTGTAAATATCTTGATATTGATGAAAGTTGCTCATTTTGTGGTATTGTTGAAGAAACAGCTGCCCATTTATTTTGTGAATACATTTAGGGTTGATTTAAGCAGTTGTATCCTTATAACGATATCATTTTTTATTAAGAAACCCCCAAATCGTCATCTCTTGCATATTGTTATTTCTTTATTTTACACCCAAAAAGTTTCTCCTTCAAGTTTTCTCTTTTTCTTTATGAATTTACCTCTTAATTCATCCCTCAGACTTCTAACAAAACATTTTTTATGTATTATGAAGAACTATTTAAAGATATTCCTTGTTATTGTTCTTTTTTGTATATAAATATCATATTATGATGTACACAAACCAACGATCTTTATGTTTTCTGTTTTGTCATTATGATTGTTCATTGTTAGATACAACTTTGGTATATTTCCATGATCTTGTAGGTAATAAGTTTATTAAGTGTAAATGATATATGAGCGACAGGTAGGCCTACACTACTTCATAACATCAGTAACTCGACAGCACAAACTAGAACAGTTTTCCTCAGCGTTTGTAATGTCTGCACAAAGGAGACTTGCAGCTGCTCGAAGATCTCTCCTTTGGAGAAAACTGTTGATTTTATACTCGAAAAATGTAAGTAGGCTATCGCTCTTTAAAAATTAATATTACCTCAGAATGAATTGCATTATTAGCCCACCCCAAAACTTAAACAAAATAATAATATTAAATGCTGACCAATACTTAATTATATTACTTTTTTATATACTAAAAATTATATAATTTAATAAAACAAGCAAAATGTAATTTGTTTTGTCATATGACTTATGCATGAATACACACTAAATGCAGTGAAACATCTCAATTGTCAGTCAAGCAATGAATTAATGCATACATTAATTCAATAATTATATTTTATATCCTGACAACAATAAGAAACATGAATAAATGAGTAAAATAACAAATAAAAGTAACCATCACAATAAACAAATGCATTTACAAGACAACAACACATGAAACGAAGCTTTATTCAAACTACAAGCATGTATTTACAGGCGGTGAACCGCACATCATAACATCTCAACACAGCGGTTCCCATTCTGGGCTTTATCCTGATGCAGTCACCAGAGCTGAGCCGTGCCTTCGTGCCGGTGTTGTGCCGAATTTCGACCCCCGCCAAATTATTACCCGCCTAGCATTGGTATTTAGGATTAGTTGTGGGGAAGGGGCTAGGATTAGGGGTGGGGTTAGGATTAGATCAGTACCTGATACTGACTTCAACGAGGGGGGTAATAATTTGGCAGGGGGTCGAAATTCGGCACAACGCCTGTGCTTGTTACTGCGCTTCACAATCTGAGGCAATAAGGGCAGTGGAGTGATGGAGCATCTCATCCACGGCACCGTCTCCAGGATTCAGCTCTGGGCTCCTCATCCTCAGTGCTCACAGCCTCACACTAGTCTGCAGACATTTCAGATCCTACAAAAATGCCCAAACATTATACAAAATTATTTACAGCACATTTGTCTAATGTCAACATTGTTGACAACAGTGAATTGTCCTGCAAAATAGCACACATTCATCACTCAGATGTCTTTTTCATGTTGTGATTTGCTCATCTGCAATACTTATACAATATTTTCCTTACAGATGTAAATAGACATTTTAAATAAGCGTGTTTAAGATGTATATGGTTATGTAAATCCCCTTTAGAGACGTAACGTTACGTGTGCTTACTGGAGCTCCCCTGTTAGTTAGCTATACATGATAAAACATGTTTTTACAGCAAAATCACAACTATACTATACTGTCTAACTCCTTTACACCTTGAACAGTTAAAACGTTTAGTTTAACACATACGATTTAAACACAAGGAACCGTGTTTACTCACCTTTGAAAACCCCCGCGTCGCTGATCTCCGTGATGTTTGTAATGACGTATGCTCTCGCGTGGCCTCATGGGATAGATGAGTATCATGAGTAACCATCGGATAGCACTCAAAAATCTGTGCTGAAGCAGTAGATCATCCGGGAACTTCTCGCCTACTCTTTTATGAATACTGATGTTTCGAACGTACTGCTTCTTTCACGTACTGTTTTCGCCTACTATATAGTAGGAAAGTAGGGATATTCGAACGCACGAATCGTCCAAATCTCGCGATAATTAGTACGTCACCCAGGTAATTCTCGCCTACTCTTTTATGAATACTGAGGATTCGAACGTACTTTTTCGCTCGCCTACTCTTTCCCCCTACTATATAGTAGGGAAGTATGCGATTCCGAACGCAGCCAGACTCTCACATATACTTTTACTTCAGGAGGCCATCTAGTGACATTACTTAAACTGAAGCCTACCCTTGTCGGTCTGTAGAGTGCATCTCAATAAAGTAGGACACAACATACATACATTGAGTGTGTAACGAGACTAAAAGCACTGGAAGCGGGGACTAAGATCCCTTCGTGATTCAGTCTTCCAGGGCAGCGCTAACAAATTTCCCCTACAAGACGGACTAAATACCCCGTTACACATACATAAACCATGTTGTTGCCATGTTAGTTTTTGTTGTACAATTTGTTGTTACTGGTTTCCTATAATTAGACTGAATCGATAAATTCTGAATGTTGCTATTTTACTAGCACCTTACATGTTGATCTTGTAAGGTATGAAACGGTCGATTTTGGGGAATTTGTATACAATAATTAATCATTCATAATTCATAATTATTCATACAGGTTTGGACCAGATCAACTTTACATTTTAATAAAACTCCCGATAAGGGATGATACGTTATTTTACCTGCATGCAAAAACTGCATGCTTGCATGTGTATCTTGGTAGCCAACCACAAGTTGATTGCGATTAGCTACACAGATCACGTTTTACAAACAGGTAAAATTAATTAGCTCAATTAATTCATAGAGTTTAGGAAAATCAATTCTGTGGCCACAAGAATTAGCTTTCCCGCCCTATAAACAAATACTCTTTAAAGTATCTTTAATTTGTAAAGCTCGTAGCTTTTGATCTAGACATTTCAGGGACCGGAATTATGAGCAGACACAGTAAATCCATCAAATGAGTATCATGAAATTTAATAAGAAATAACTAGCCTATGCATTTACTACGGTTACATGGATATATGTATTTACAAACATAATAAACAACAAAACGCACAAACATTACAAACATAATAAACAACAAAACACGATAAGGCATCGATGAACGAGAAATGCATAGAGACAGAGAGAGAGAGAGAATTTTTAGAAAGTTGCAGTTATGCACGAGGGAGTTTTAGAGAGACCCGAGGATCTTTCTAAATAGCAAATTCACATAGACACGGAACTTTGAGAGACTACACGACTTCAACACATCTTAAAAGCGTGATCAAACGCGGATACTTGCACAGGTAGGTAAACTCTTTGCATGGCTGGTGAAGAAGCATGTGTGTTAGGGGTGGCACGGTTCACAAAACCCACGGTTCGGTTCGTATCACGGTTTTAGGGTCACGGTTTTCGGTTCTGTACGGTTCTTGTTGTTATTTTTTCTTTTAATCTTTAACACTCCAGAAATGTACTTCAGCATATGATATATGCTATAGCTTAATTATCCACAATTCAGGATACAGTATTTAAAAAAAATGTATATCATGTAATCATGCACAAACTGAATTTGACTTGACTTTAAGCACATTATTGAGACCATCTCTGAGGAAAGCTAGGTGACATTTTGATACAGCAAGAGAGAAGACATTTATTTGGCAAAAAAGGAGAATGTGTGTTGCTATCTCTACAGGAACTTATGTGCATTTTTAGCACACAAAGATTAAAATTACCTTGCATTTATAAAACTGTCAACTTCAGTGTAGCTCTTACAAAATGTTTATCTTTTAAAAGAAAAAGAGAGGAACTCTTAAAGCACTATCTTTTAAATAAGTCAAAATACGTTACAAATAATTGCCTATAATGAGGCTATAACAATAGCAAAGGCCATAATCATAAAGTGAAACATAAGTTCAACCTCAACACAAAAACAGTATCAACAATGCTTCTATTCCCTGAGAGTGAGGATACATTTTTTTTCACTTGAAATTAAAGTGCAGTATTTGGAAACACGACTGGAGTTCTTATCTAAACTTACTGTCACTGTATATATTTAAATATCATAGGTAAGATGAAATCCAAAATGTTCCCACACACCGGACTTATACGACGCTGGTGCATCCTCCAACTCCTGTTAGCCTTCCTTATCTCTCCCACTAGCCATTTCTATACGTGATGTGACCTGCAGCGCTGCACAGACCAATTGGTTTATGACATCAAAGTACTGCGACTGCGAGAGTGATTGAAAAGCATACGGAGCCGTTGCTATCGCGGTACTTTTATGTTATTCGTCGATCGGTCTGTGCAGCGCCGGTTCAAGTCGAACAAGCCTCATATGTATGTCCACAAATCTCTTATTTCGCGCGAAAAGTAAACGCACTGTCTGAGGTAACGGGCACGAGGTTACATTGCGCATGCGTCGAACGAACCGTGCGACGCACACACGTACCGAACCGAGACAAGCGAACCGAACGGTTCGGATGTTTTTTCATGTACCGTGCCACCCCTAATGTGTGTGTCTCTCGGTCCTGCGCGTCACGTGGTCACATGCGCGTGTTTCTCCTTCAAAGCGAGCGCGCGCTCGTTTAAAGGTCCCTTGTAGATGGATTTGCTGAAGAGATATGTCACGCGGTGTTCTTTTCACTCGTCGATTGGAATTAAACACGGAGACTTATCTAAGACTGAGAAGCATAAACTAAACTAGAAACAAAACAAAAGAAAGAGATCCCCAAAGGGGACTCATGAAGGAATCACATCCTGGCAAGAGTGAGGGAGTAAGACAAGAGAGAGAAAGAGAGAGAGAGCATTGACAAAGTTCACCCAGACAGTAACCTCTCTGAAACAACACGAAAAACATCATCTTAAGGCTTCCTATAATCTGATACAGAAATATACTTGCACAAGTTTCTTGGTCTCTGTGTCTTGTTGCATGTTCCTAAAACGGCCTGTCCCGGCCGCGTGCATGTGCACATTCTTTTGGGTCGTAAGCTTGTAACAGGACACTTCGGCCAGTGTTAGCTGGATTATTCATTAACATGCGTAACACAGGCATTTATCGTTCGTTTAGAACTACAATACACTCAGGTATCTTCATAGGCCCTGGGCACTCAGACCCACATAACAACATATAACATATATCTCATTAAAATGGCTTTAATGGTGAAATTCCTTTCTTCTTTAGCAAGGATCACCCTCTCTGGGATTCCGAAGGGGTCATAAAATGTCTTGTAACTCGAAACCACGCTCTGTCCTGAGCGGGCTTCACGTGTGGGTGTGGGTGTTTGTGTTAATTTTCCATTCAGGCTTTTGGGCCTGAAGGCTTTGGGACTTTAGCAAGGATGTATTTACTTATTCCGATTTACCCTTCGCCCAGTCCTTACAATCTTACATGTTTGTCAAAATACTGATGAATAAAGTTATTTATTCATAGCACTAGCTGTGTTTGTGTACACAATGTCTCTTGTGTTTAAGTACTCATTCCACTCAATCATAATGTTTCAATTTGTAATGTTTTAAAATAGATATTATAATCCATATAGATAAAGTCCAGTCTTGTGCATTTTAAATTAGTGTCATAGTTTACATTAAGTAATACTGACAGAGTAATGCTATATTGACAAAGTGGTTAAACATTTTTAGCAATTTGTGAACAATGACACGAGGACTTGTCATTGTGATGGCACCGATATGTTTATTGAAAAATACTTCTTAGATAAACTAAGGATTTTGAGCAAGTTACAGACTTTAGCAGATAATCCATTGTATTATGCTGGTATGTATTGTTTTGAGAAATGCACTTTCTGGTTGGCAAATATTAAGGATGATTCAAGAAATGTAACAGAAAACCTATAAGTAAAAGTTAAATTCAGTAAAACGTCATAAAAACTTCGGTTTTAAGACATTAACTTTACATTTATTTATTTTTAAAACAATTTCAGAAAGTATTTGATTTAGTAATGCTCTAATGACAACAAATTCATTGTACATGATTCCCTGCCTTTCCTGCAGGTACTAAACACTCTTTGGTTTCCCCTCATCTACAAACGACAACAGACTTTTCGCAAAAACACACCCTTAAGTATTGTTGCTATGTCTCATTCACACCACATGTGTTCTCACACAGTGAGTACCTTTCAGGAAATCAGTTTCTTTTAGTATGAAACAGCTCAGCTTACACTTTTTTTTTTCTTTTTTTTTAGAAATTCAAAACAATTATACACTCACCGTTTTGACTGACTTTGTATACATGGATATCCTGTGACGTCACACATTAAAGACGGCGCCATCTTTAGGACCGCGAAGGGACCGGAAGTAAACAGTAAATATGCCTTCTATCTGCTGTGCCGTGGGCTGTGATAACAGCAAGTCAAAAAAAAACGGGACATACGTTTTATAATATTCCTAAAAACACTGAAAGGAGACATAAATGGTTAGCTGCCATTAAAAGGGATCAGTGGACTCCCACAGAACACTCCAGACTGTGCAATGAGCACTTTATTTCGGGTAAGTTAGCATACTAAATGGCTATTAGCAACCCTACGATAAGATAAGATGACATGCCACATAATGTTGATGATGACAATGATTCACAAAGTAAAATCAGTCACAATTATTTAATCTCTGCTCATCTATATTATTTCTGGTAGAGCTAAAGTTACAGAGAGGCTACACTAGGCACGTAACTGAATTGTTCGTTCGCGTTGCGTCTGCTTTAACCTTCTGCTATGATTAGTTAACTGACTGCTCCCTTACGTTAAAAACTAACTAAACCATAAACTAAAACTATTTTTTGCGCGTCGCGAATGGAGCATTTCACTTACCCGGTGTAGCCTTCCTGTTAGTGTCACACACTGTTCATTAATGTCACTATATCTCATTCTACCCCTGTAGGTCAGAAGAGCGAGAATCCATTAAACCCCGACTATGTGCCAAGTTTGTTTGCTTATCTCACACTTGAGCAACGCAAAAGAAAAAGAAATAGTTTAAGCAAATTTGAGCAAATGCAAGCTGTCAAAAGAAAGAGAAGGACGGGTGATGTTGGACCGGTGGCACCCTGTGACAACAGCAGCCATATGCAGATTGATGACTGTGATTACACCACAGCTCAGGAGGGTAGAGGTCAGACAGCTGATCACAGCTACTGTAATTCTGCAGTCTATGCTGAGAGCAGTGTACCATGCTCCAATGAAGCCTGCCATGAAACTGTGAGGAGATTGACAGATGAGTGCACAGCACTGAGGTCAGAGGTTTATCAGCTCAGGGAAAAGGTTAGCAAGTTATCCTTCAGCCAGGAAACCTTCAAGGACAATGATGACATGGTGCAGGACTTAACTGGCCTTCCATTGTCAAGGTATACAGATCCAATGTTCCTTCTCGTCTCGTGTTTGTGTTGTGGTATGAAAGCACGTGTGTAGTGGGCGTGAGTGTGTTGTCATTCCTTGATCCGCTCCAGCTGATCATCATTAATCATCACCAGCTGCAGCTCATCCCCACACTGCTTAAATACTCAACTCATTCTCATTCCCTTTGTCAGATCGTTGTTTGATGTCCTGGGTGTCGGTGTTGTGTCTTGTTCCTGGTTTCCCTGTCATCGTGTTCCTGTGGATTCGTCGTCTCGTCTTTGCACTGCACACCACGAGGATTCACCGCACTCTGACCATCGAAGTCCTTGCGTTACCTGTCCACACCCGTGTCAGTTTGCTTCCTGTTCTCCTTTTCGATCATGACATCCATCCTTTGCCAAGCTGATGGTTGTCTTCACTTTTGTGTCAGCCTTCCTCAAGGTGGGACCTGGATTGAATCCCTTTCAAAGCTTTTTAATGACCTTAATGAGAATGAGACTGAATTTACCTCTGCACTACTTTTCATATATATTTCATGTGTCAAAGCCTACTGCAGGCCGAATTTTTAACAGTACGTTAAATGTCTTGCATGATAGGTTGTTTAGATTCATACTGTGGCCCAGTAAGGAACAGATTCAAATTAGTTTACCCATGTGTTTCAAAAATAGTAGTTATAGAAATTGTACATCCATAATAGACTGCTTTGAAATTTTCATTGAGAGACCTAAAAACTTGAGAGCCCGAGCACAAACATACTCACAATATAAGCACCAGAATACTGCCAAGTACTTGATATCAATAACTCCACAGGGAGTCATATCGTTTGTGTCTCGTGGCTGGGGAGGGCGAGCAAGTGACAGGCACATTACAGAGAACTGTGGCTACCTGGAAAATCTGTTACCTGGTGATTTGGTCCTAGCAGATCGAGGGTTCACAGTAGGAGATGCTGTGGGATTGTAGAGTGCTCATCTCAAAATACCTGCCTTTACTAGTGGGAAACGGCGCGATCGGCGCGCAGGGATAAAAAAAAAAAAAAAGCCTCAATTAAACGCACTTCGGCAAACCTGACCTTATCTGATAAGCAGTGGCGGCCTTAAGCATCTGGGTGCCCGTTTCAATAACTAATATGGGGCCCTACATAAAACATAAGCATAGAGCAGAAAAGGCAAGGATTCCTGTTGGTTTGCATTAATTGTATATTCTTTTATTACGTGCACTTTCAACTTCATGAACAGGCAAGCTCAACATATAAATAATCTAACCTTATTTAATTAAAACTATATACAATTATACAGCGTTTTACGTTGGAATAAGCCTCGCCCTTAAATTATTATTTGAAGTTAACATTATACAATATACGTAGACCTACTACACCACAAAACTAGTTGAGGATAAATTCTTTAAAATTGGGGAATCCGTTACGGACGTGAGCGCTCTGAAAGCAAAGCGGCACTAAAAGACTGCTTTAAAACTTTCACAGAGACCTCAAACAGAAAGCACAAAGCCTTTCTTTAAAGTGAATTTCGTTTTGTTTTAATTGTATCTTAATTTTAATCAATGTTTCATCAACCAATTGCCTGGATTTAATAAATAAGAAGTAAATATAACAGATATAGCCTAGCCTAATCACAAAACGGAGGTGCCAGCGCGTGAACTGGAGCGCGTCTCAAAACTCAAAACGCGCCTACTTGCCTCACAGACCGAGAAATATATCTAAAATGTCTACTTCTAAAAATAACATTTTAAAACGAAAGAAAACAGACTGCTCTCTGTTTAAATAATCCGTATGAAATGTGCATTTCTCTCTGGCGCGTTCACTAGGCTACTGCGAAGATCACGATCAGCATCGTCAACTTCATCTTTGCAGGCGACAGTGACACAGAAAACACGTTTATAAACAATTAAATTGTCTCCTCGGCCTTGCTATAGGCCTATTCGACATATTCATAATCATTAGGCTACTTTTGCCGGTTCTTTGTGACAACTTTTAGGTGCTTTATTGGCAGCGCGCCACCCTTACATGTTACCTGAACGCGTCACCACAACATCATTTTTTACAATAAATTACAAGCTGCTAGTGACGTTATTTAGTTAATCGCCTGTCGCCTGTCAAAGTTGCAAAGTTGATTTAATCATGGTAAAACTGAATTAATTTACAAAAAAGTTTTCATTTGTATTTCAGCACTTTGCGAATGGACACCGAACGCGAATAGAGCGTCAAATACGCGTCTAGTTAGACGCTTGAACATTCGCTCGAGTTCAAATTTTTCAACATGCGCGGAAGACGCCCGGGGCGAATGATGCGTCTATTGGCGTCTTTGCATTGACTTTGTATGTAATCTATTCGCGCAAATAATTAAATTTGCGTTCATTAAAGTAGCACATAGACTTTTTTGGGATGTAGGTATAGACAGAGAACAATATTTATCAATCTATACATATATTTTTCATTTGATTGGTTTAACCGCCCGCCACCCGCCCGAATTTAATTAAAATGTTTTTTTTCCGTCACGTCATCCGCCCGATCCGCAGTTTATCCGCGGAGTCCGCGGCTGTAACCGCCAACCACGCATCTCTAATATACAGATAGTGCAAGTATAGCAGACCGAATTATACAATATACATAAGAATCAAAAATATAAAACAGATATTGTAATTAGGGTGTGCAAAAACAAGCTGTGTAGGAACCAGATACTTGTACTTTTACTCAAGTATCGCTTTCAACTTTTCTGCACATTTCCATGTCTTAGGCACTCTGGTCAGCTTAAGGCAGGTCTTGTGAAAGTGCTTTCGCCTACAATTTCCAGTTGTGCAAATGATGTCATCTTTGGCCACAGGTTGACCACAGTAGCATCCCACTTCAGGTGGCTGTTTTGTGGCTGTGGTGTATATGGGAGTAAGGCGTGGTGCTGTATACCATTTCCCCAGCAGCTCAGGGAGCACTCCATTCTTGATGAAATTCACCACTTTGCCGTAAGCATCGTGGAAGAAGACAGGATCATATGGAATTCGCTGGGTGAAAACTTCCTGTGGTGTCCACACCATGAAGTCACAGTAACTCACCTCTGCAATGTGCATTTGTGCCTGCACTTGATACATGTACTTGTGGAAATGTCTCAGTGCCATGACCCCATCCTCTCCTATGCCAAGACAGAATGAGGAATCCTTGCAGCTTTCAGTGAGGGAGCAGTTCCTGGTTTTGAAGGGGCATTTTATCTCTAAAACGCCATCTCCATGGCAAGTGCAGGCTACCAAACCATCAGGTGATGCTCCAATCCAAGGAAGTTCTGGGTTGATGATGAAACCTGATGCCCTCACCTGGAAGTCTTCATGGTGGTCTTGCATCATAGCAACATAGCTTTCCCTTGCTCTGTCCTCATTTTGTTGACCCCATCTGACAAAGATTGGAATGTAAGCATGCAGGTAAATATGGTGCAACATGTGAGAGCTTGTAAAATACAATGTGTGAACTTGCAGAACAAAAAATATGTACTTGTAACTTGAAAATTTGCACTTGTAGAAATGTTTATACACCAGTCACAGAAAAAAAAAATTCACAAATGTGTAGATTGATATGTACATGAACATGACAGCTGCAAACATGTAATACAAAAGTCGGGGCGCACAGATTTACCACTTCGTGATGCAAGCTCTCTTGACAGTGTTTTTTTTTCTTAGTGTGACTTCAAATTCAGATCACGTGTGTATATATTTTTTCATAAATGTAAGTGCTACATTGTAAGTGCTAAAATTTAACATACAAGTACAGATTTTTGTTCTGCAAGTTCTCACATTGTATTCTACAAGCTCTCACATTAAAATGTGTCTATCATTTACCAGGTGCAGCATTATGACCATTTAAAAAAAAGCATTGATTTACTGGCTTATAAATAGCGGCTTCACAGCGGCTTAATCTTGGTTTATGCATGGTTGTCTTGCACAGTAGGCCTATGAATAGCTCTCCAATGAAACTGTTCTGTTATCGATGTACCTTGTTGCCTCAGTGGAGAACTGAGATGCACGGGGGTAGCAAATTCTTTTGATCAAAGATGCAGGTGTGTCTGCTCTGGCTGCCTCACTGAAAACTGACGCTGTGACTCTTCCTGCCCTCTGATCAAACCATACTCTAGATTTACTTTTGCTCCCTGCTCTCCTCCTCAACTATCAAACACTGGGGAAAAAGTTAGTGACACATGACTATTTAGAGATTAACTACCACTGAAGTGTATAGATTGACTAAAACTGATTACATTCAAGAAAATCATCCATAGGAATACTTTCAAAATGGAAAGGCTTATCATTTATTTCAGCTGAACCGATACACTGAAATATTGTATCAGTTGTACCAAAACAGCATAGATACTACACTCCAATAAAATTGAAGTAGGCCTATGGCAAACTAAAAGGAGAATGTTTATAATGTTTACCTGTTGCTTCGTTAGAGCTTAGTTTTCAGTCACTCTGTGGAGCAGAGCATCTTACCTTTTCGGAGTGGCCTTCAATGACAGAGAGGATGGCACTCTTCTTTGGTTTGGACTCCTGCAATTCACTATTATGAAGCGCCTCAAAGAATGCTTGGCAGTCTTTATCTGATGGTCTGATATCAGGACAACCAGGACCTTGATCGTCACGGCTTGAACATGGCTCTTGTTTATGAGAGAATCTGATATTGCAGATCTCTTCATATGGGACCCCTCTGACAGAGTTCAAACTTGTCTGAGCCCAAGCACAAGGCTTCTCAGTGCAAGCCTGCCCATTTTTAAAATCAGCAGCAGCCAACACAGAGAACAGAAGAGCTGCTGCATGAGAGCAGACCTCTCCTAGGCCTGCCTTACAGGTGCAATGAGCCATAAGTACAGTCCCGTCCTCTTGGACTGTGATCCAGGGATGTGTTGGGGTCACAGAAAGGTTTTATGAATGCTTAACCTTAAGTATGAAACACAAATTGAGAATTATTAATTTAGCAATATAGCCAGATTAACCAATGATGTTTAAGATCAACATAATAAAATTATCTAAGACTCCTAGCTATTTTCTACATTATGTTTCCGCTAACAAACTAGGGGTGGAACGGTACACAGAAGTCACGGTTCGGTTCATACCTCGGTTCAGACATCACGGTTCGGTACGATTTCGGTACAATGGAGGGAAAAGCAAAACAAAAATGCATAAGGCATTGTATTTTTTAAATAAGTTTTATTAATAAAGGCATAGAACCAGTTTATTTGTAGTGCACTGACAATAGTTTTATATAATTAGTTTATTAATTAAATTAATAAAAAGATCTTGAGATGTGTTTGGTAATTGTACCTGAAATAATTTAAAATTAATTTGCTATATTTCAGATCAATATATTTGTTTTCCTTAATTTTAATTAACATTATTACTTAACAATGTAACATTATTCTCATCTGAATTATAAATAATGGATTTCTGTATAAAATAATACTACCATTAAAAACACATTCGATTTTCTTTTTTAATCAATGTAGAATGTGTAACTTAAAAATAAACAGATTAGTGCTCCGAGGACAAGAAATGAAAACCAATGCAATATGATGAATGTCCAAAAGATGGGACCCACAGACTGTTTTGAAATGGGGTTGGATAAATATGTTTTGCTTTTAAAACAGTGTGTGTGTGATTTTGGTTGGGTGACAGTTGTAGGTTACAGTTTGACAAGAGTTTACAGTGTGACAAAAGCACAATGTTGTGTTTTATTGCGAGTGTACACAAAGTAAACACTTTGCAGGTTTAATGATCTGTATGAACAAAATGACGGAGTATGTTTTTTATGTTTCCATTGTTCGCTCGCGCCTCTCTCTCTCTCTCTCTCTCTCTCTCTCTCACACACACACACACACAGTTCGATCGCGCCCGCGCCTCTCTCTCTCACACACACACACAGTTCGATCGCGCCCGCGCCTCTCTCTCTCTCGCGCGCGCACACACACACACTCCAGCATTGCAATCTTGACATCGCAGCCTGTTCATTATGCGGTCACACCAAACGCGAATAAAGCGTCAAATTCGCGTCTAGTTCGACGCTACTCCAAAGCGAATAGGACGCGCGTATAAAGCCAACGTTTGAAGTGAACGCGCGTTCAGAGCTAAGCCGAGGGTACAGATTATGTGTCCCTAAAGAACCCGCGTATCTAACAGTAGTTCCGCATTACATTAATTAATTTGCACGCAAGTTTTTTTTTTATACCGTGTATTCTGCGTGTAAATTCCTGCACCGAACCGTGACCCCCGTACCGTTTCGGTTCAATACGAATACATGTACCGTTCCACCCCTATAACAAACGTAAGGTCAGCTATAAAAAACGAAATTCCATTGGCAATTTTTAATTATTATCCTAGCATTGACCTAGCTAGCTTTGCCACCTAGCAAGTTAGTAGCGTAGCTAGTCAAGTTAAGTAAACAAATATCTTACCTTTCCTGTAAATAAGAAAAGTTTCTTCATCTCCAGATGATAAACTCGAGGATCATTCACCCATCCCGATTTAAAATACATGTACGCTTCAGTGCTCTTGTATGCCTTGAGGGACTCCCTGCTGTATGGAGAAGGATTGTGGACGAGGTAGATGTAAATGTCACCAAAAGACATGTTTGGCAAGTTAACGACAGATTTCAGCGGGGTCAGTAGTTGATTCGGAAGTAAATACGGATCAAAACCCAAAATATAAATTTTCTTGTAATAGCGTTGCTTTTCTTTATCAGAGAGATGAGCGATTTTCGTCTGAGTAACGTTAGCAGAGCCCGTTTCTTTGACGTTAACGTTTGCCATTTCCCCTGGAATCATAGACAGTAAAATTAACTAAATCTGGAATCATAGAAAGTAAAAGAAAGCCTGGAATCGACGGTCGGTGGCGCGGGCGCTACGGTCCTAAAGATGGTGGCCACAACAAAAAAGTCACGTGACTGAAACCCATGTATAGCCTCAGTTCAAGCAGTATGTGAACTGATCGATCATCTCTTCTAGTTACAGCATATCAGAGGATATGTTGTTTAACCTGTTAACCCTCGGCCAGTGCGCCGGCGCTCTGAAGCATTTTTCCCCCCACTAGTTTAATGTTTATGAATGGATTTAACGTGAAAGAAGATCGTTAATCTTGGCAAACTATATATCATTTTAACCCTCTGGAGTCTAAGGTGTTTTTGGGGTTCTTGAGATGTTTTGACATGCCCTGACATTTGTGCTTTTTTCAGTTACTTATAAACATATTAATGACACAGGTGAAATTGCACTCTATTTAGCACAAATATGGCTACCATAATGTATGAGCAACATGAATGTACATGTTTGTATTTTTGAGAGAATATTGTTTATGCATGGTTATTGAAAAAACAAAAAAATAAAGTTTCTGAAATAAGGCCACAAAACGCATACTAAATATCGGTCCACAAGACTTTTGACTAATGGATGTTGTCGCCTAGAGTTTTTTTTTCACAATGATCTGAAAATCATCCTGCCTAATCACTCACATAAAACAATAGATTGTTTTAAATTGAACGGCCCAACCCCCTCATGAATAATTAGGTGGTTCTCGCCTGACTAGATAATGACCCTGCATAATAATGAGCCTTTCATTCAGGTGTGTCACACAAGAATGAATGCAAGGACAAAATATATATATATATATATATATATATATATATATATATATATATATATATATATATATATATATATATATATATATACACTCACCGGCCACTTTATTAGGTACCCCATGCTAGTAACGGGTTGGACCCCCTTTTGCCTTCAGAACTGCCTCAATTCTTCGTGGCATAGATTCAACAAGGTGCTGGAAGCATTCCTCAGGGAGTTTGGTCCATATTGACATGATGGCATCACACAGTTGCCGCAGATTTGTCGGCTGCACATCCATGATGCGAATCTCCTGTTCCACCACATCACAAAGATGCTCTATTGGATTGAGATCTGGTGACTGTGGAGGCCATTTGAGTACAGCGAACTCATTGTCATGTTCAAGAAACCAGTCTGAGATGATTCCAGCTTTATGACATGGCGCATTATCCTGCTGAAAGTAGCCATCAGAAGTTGGGTACATTGTGGTCATAAAGGGATGGACATGGTCAGCAACAATACTCAGGTAGGCTGTGGCGTTGCAACGATGCTCAATTGGTACCAAGGGGCCCAAAGAGTGCCAAGAAAATATTCCCCACACCATGACACCACCACCACCAGCCTGAACCGTTGATACAAGGCAGGATGGATCCATGCTTTCATGTTGTAGACGCCAAATTCTGACCCTATCATCCGAATGTCGCAGCAGAAATCGAGACTCATCAGACCAGGCAACGTTTTTCCAATCTTCTATTGTCCAATTTCGATGAGCTTGTGCAAATTGTAGCCTCAGTTTCCTGTTCTTAGCTGAAAGGAGTGGCACCCGGTGTGGTCTTCTGCTGCTGTAGCCCATCTGCCTCAAAGTTCGACGTACTGTGCGTTCAGAGATGCTCTTCTGCCCACCTTGGTTGTAACGGGTGGTTATTTGAGTCACTGTTGCCCTTCTATCAGCTCGAACCAGTCTGGCCATTCTCCTCTGACCTCTGGCATCAACAAGGCATTTCCGCCCACAGAACTGCCGCTCACTGGATGTTTTTTCTTTTTCGGACCATTCTCTGTAAACCCTAGAGATGGTTGTGCGTGAAAATCCCAGTAGATTAGCAGTTTCTGAAATACTCAGACCAGCCCTTCTGGCACCAACAATCATGCCACGTTCAAAGTCACTCAAATCACCTTTCTTCCCCATACTGATGCTCGGTTTGAACTGCAGGAGATTGTCTTGACCATGTCTACATGCCTAAATGCACTGAGTTGCCGCCATGTGATTGGCTGCTTAGAAATTAAGTGTTAAGGAGCAGTTGGACAGGTGTACCTAATAAAGTGGCCGGTGAGTGTATATATATATGAAGAGTTCAGATGCAAAAGCCTCTAAGTGCCATTTTAAATTTTCTTCTAGAATGATCATTTTTATCAAGCTTGTATATTTAAGTCCAGTAATTTCATTTAAGTGGCAATGAAAATTATCTATTAATTGTCATTTAAGTGAAATTACTGAACTTAAATATACAAGCTTGATAAAAAAATGATCATTCTAGAAGAAAACTTAAAATGGCACTTAGAGGCTTTTGCATCTGAACTCTTCATATATATATATATATATATATATATATATATATATATATATATATATATATATATATATATATATATATATATATATATATACAATCCAAATATAAATTAAAGTAAAAAGCACATTTTTAGTCATACCTAGAAACAAATCCTGGTCAAATAGGCTATATAGTTGGATGTGGTCATGTAAAAATAACGTTTACTAATGTAGGAGAGAGTGAATGAATGACACAGATGCGATGGACAGCTGTAGTAACATCGCGCTCGCGTCTGTGCCATTCATTCATTTACACACAAAATTACACACAATTCTTATTTAAACAGTCTTTGTGCAGTTTCCAGACACTATTCAATAACGCGATTAGAACAAAGCATTTAAGAATAAATAACTTCACCAGCTGAATCCGTGCTCCTGAAATGAGTAATGAATCTAACGTTACCAGCACTTCTGAGGTAACTTTTCCAGGATTATTACGATAGTATTATTGCTCACAGCGCAGCAAGACGAGGTATACAAGATTCTTATCTTTTTACTTCTTTGTAAAAAGTATACGTATTTCAAGGGTAACATATGAGCAGAAATTGGCAAACAAAAGCTTATTTAATGTGGCAGTAGGCTGTTTTTACAGTAAAAACTTTATAATCCATCCAAAACTAATCAATGAAATCTTGTCTAAATATTCATATTTAGTCTGTAACATATCGTGTTTATGCGAGTGTGAGATGCGCGCTGTACAGCTGTAAACAACAGCACGCGCGCGTCTGTGCCTTTCATTCATCATTCACACTATCAATATCGCAATTATAACAAAGCTCTTAAGAATAAATAACTTACTACATCAGCTTGATTCGCTGCTCCTCGGAATGAAACTGCCAGGACTTCTGAGGTAAATTGTTCCAGGATTAGGACGATAGTAGCTATTATTCCTCAGAGCGCAGCAAGAGGTAAAGTCCACGATTCTTGTTCAACTTGATGTGTTTTATCCAGCTGATATGGGGGCGTTAACAGTTGTCATGACTTGCCTCAGATTATTTGCGTTTGAATAGCGTGCGCTCTCTGTGGGCGTGGTCACATTAAAAGATAATTAGCTGAAATGAGGAGGACTGACATCTCTCTCTTTTTATATAGATTACATAAACAGAGAATATTTGTTTTAGTTTTGAATTAGATAATTTAAAAGTACACACTTTAATGATTATAAAGATATATTGCTCATGCATGTGTGACTAGTATTCGCTGAGTTTTGTTTACATTTAGAGACGTGCTCCAGAAAAAAAGTTCACGGAGACGGAGAGGCAGAAAGCACACCCTGTTTATTTTCTTTATTTTACAAAAGTACAATGTTTTATTTCGATTGGAAGTGGACCCATAAAAAAGTAAACATTTAACAGTTCATTTTTTCATATTTCTTAAGTGTGTATGACAAAAAATGACTGAGTATTTTAAGTCTATATTGCTGCTATGTGAAAAAAATCGCGCAAAACGCGCCGGCGCGTTTTCAGACCCCAGAGGGTTAAAGGTCTAAGCCTCAAGCATCAATGATAGAGCACTGTTTTTCGATGGAAAGCTTATAACAAATGTATTTCTTGCATTTAGGTAAGCAGTACACATCAAAACACACGTAATCAAAAACGGAGTACTTACCGGTATTGTCGTAATAACGAGCCACACACGCATCCACTGTTAAAATCTCCAGATTGAATGAAAAGCTGAGGGTCCACTGAATAACATCCCATAGAGTATTTTTTGTCCAAAGAAACAATAACGTTGTAATATCGATGGTTATTCCTTTGTTTACATCGCGTTCCCCTTCAGGGACTACCGCTGCGTGTAATCGCAGTGGGAACGCCCCCCAGCGTAGCGCGTCTGAATACATGAATGAATCAGTCAATGGAGAGAATAAGCGTACGGCGAGTGACGTCATCGACCAGGAAGCTATAAATATCCCCTGAATACACAAGCCGCCAGCTTTTTTACTTCAGCAAGCGCTCTATGTGTGTCTGGAATCTTTCGATTGTGTTTGTCTGTTTTAGTCAGGAGTTTATCACTATATATATATATTTATATATAAAAAAAACAATATGAGCGAGCAGTATAAAAAGTGTGCTCCCCCTGTACTCGATACATCACGGGTGGGGATTCACACGAGTTATGTGTTGCTTGTTTAGGAATGCAGCATGCCCAGTCGGCTCTCGAGGGGGTCGATTGTGTGCATTGCGAGCGTTTTCCTATTAGAACTCTGCGCTCGCGGCGATCGCTCTTCGAGGAGAGCGGTATGCTGCGAGCTCCCCAAGGCTCGGGTCCCGCTTCTGTTGAGGCAGAGCGGTGGCGCTTGTCTTGGGGATCGCAGATGGATCTCACCGGCGACGCTGAGACGGGCTCCGCCCTATCTCAGCCATCTCCGGCGGGATCCAGTGCCTCTCACTCGGCTCTGGAAGCACGCGCTGCGGCGGTTACTTCTGCCCGGGTGGAGGCACATGATGATGTTGTATTGAGATTATCCAGTTCCGAGGAGCTGGATGTCGATAGTGTTGCATCAGAAGAAACGAGTTTGTCACATTATACTGCTAATGAGGAAGGGCTGATGAATGTGTTATCTCGGGCTGTTGAAAAGCTCAGCATCGAGTGGCCAGCTGATAGGCAGGAGTCTATAAGTAAAAGCAAACTAGACGATAGATTTCTGTCTGCACGACCTCAGCCCGCTCGTCGGTGCCTACCATTTTTCCCAGATCTCCACGCTGAGGTTTCAAAAACCTGGGTTAGACCTGTTTCTAGCAGAATTTACACTAACCAGTCTAATGCTTTTAGTAACATTGTTAGTGCTAAATCTGCAGGGTATGTGACGATGCCGAAGGCGGAGGAGACGCTCGCTAGCTATCTCTCTCCTGCTTCGTCATCCTCACTTAAAGCACCGACTCTTCCATCCAGACCTTTAAAAAATACATCTGTGCTCGTAGGGAAGGCTTACTCGGCGGCTGGTCAGGTTGCTGCATGTATGCATACTATGGCCATTTTGCAGGCTTATCAAGCCGACCTGCTTAAAGACGCTTGTGAGGGGGGGGAAATTTCTGCTGATATGATCAATGAGCTGAGGCGGACCGCTGATCTCACTCTTCGGGCCACCAGGGAGACGGCTAAATCTATTGGTCGGTCTATGGCAGCCATGGTGGCCACAGAAAGACATTTATGGTTGAGTCAAACTTCTATGAAAGAAAAATATAAATCTCTTCTTTTAAATGCTCCAGTTTCGCCTGCGGGTCTCTTTGGTGACGCTCTTCTTTCTGTCACTGAGAGGTTCCAGGAAGAGAAAAAACAGGCGGCTGCTTTTCATAAATTTATTCCCCTCAAAGTACGTGTCGCTGGGGCTGCTGAACGAAAAGGGCAGTCCCAGCCGCCGAGTTCCTTCTCTAGTAGAGCGCAGCAGAAGCAGAGTGTCGCGTCTCGTGCCCCCCCGCAGAGAAACTGGAGGGACGAGGCGGGGCGCTCTCCGGCGCGGCCTTCTCGGGGCAGGGCTGATCTGAGGACAGTCATTGTTGAGGCTATTCTATAAGCCTTGGTGTAGATGGCATGGTGTTCTCAACGCATAGCAGAAATTCTGGAGTCCAAACATTAGCTCTCTTTGGGTGGTGTTCCCGTTTATTATAAAGGTAAAAAGGTATGATTTACATAAAATGGTATTTCACCAGTGCTAAGTAATAAAGTGCTGTCGTGCTGTTGGTAAAGTGCTCACGGCTATGGTAAGAACCGTGTGTTCCTCGCCATCCACACCGTTCCTAATTGATTGCCACACCTGTTAATATACCTAATGTGACGTGTCACACCCAGTGCAACACTCCCACCAAGTGGCTAGAATAAGTAATTTCAATGTCAACCTATCAAGAAAAGGTGCATGTATAAATGGCTCCTACACCCCGGCCCCATAATTGTGCATATTTACTTTAACCACAATTACCCAAATTACTTTAAACTAAAGGAGTCATTTTTGCAATGCTAATCTAAGTGAAATCTTCTTCTTTTGAGCTTAGGACATCTGTGGTCAGAGGTCAAGACCTCATCTGTGACACTTCGACTTCCATCAAAAGGCAGATCTTCGTTACAGGCCGTTCAAGCTGACCCGTTTTTGTTTTCAGCAGCACTGAGCGGATAAAGCCCTTCTTGTCAGGGTACGTCTGCGTAATTTTTCCCATCAGCCAGGACCCTCGTGGAGCGACAGGATCCATTATGACCACAATGTCTCCGACAGAAAAGCTTCCTTTGGGTCTCGTCCACTTCTGTCTCTCCTGGAGTAGCGGTAAGTATTCCCTCACCCAGCGTTTACAAACGAGATCGGATTGGAACTGCACCTGCCTCCATCTTCTCTTCAGATACAGATCATCCTTACAAAAGAGCCCAGGAGGAAGGTGTGGCTTTGACTTTAAGAGCAGGATGTGGTTGGGTGTAAGTGCTTCAAGGTCATTCGCATCATCAGAGGCCTTTGTGATGGGACGACCATTGAGAATGGCTTCGACTTCACAAAGAATGGTATGAAACCCTTCATCATCCAGTGTTTGGAGTCTGAGCGTGGAAGAGAGGACCCTTTTCACAAGACGAATAAGACGCTCCCAAACCCCTCCATGGTGAGACCCGGCTGGAGGGTTAAAGGACCATGTCAGATCACTCTGCAGTAAGGCATGCTGAATCTTCTGATGGTCTAACTCAGCAATGGCTTCCCTTAACTCCCGCTCAGCTCCTATGAAATTGGTGCCATTGTCTGATGTCATGTGTGTCACCTGACCTCTGCGACACATGAAACGGCGAATAGCATTTATACATGAGTCAGTGTCTAAAGCATAAGCAACTTCGAGATGAACTGCCCTACTCGCCATGCAGGTAAAGAGAACGCCGTAGCGCTTTGCTCTGCCCCGGCCCTTCTTCACCTCCACTGGCCCAAAGTAGTCGACTCCCACATTTGTAAAAGCAGGTAAGTCTGGCACAATTCTCTCTACTGGTAGGTCAGCCATTTTCTGTTCCCCTGTCTTTCCTTGGAGGCGGCGACAAACTACACACTCAGAGATGACTTTCCTGCAAGCAGAATTGGCATGAGTAATCCAGTATTGCTTCCTGAGAGAAGAGAGCATGTGATTTCTACCTGCGTGACCCAGCTTTTGATGGATATGCTTTAAGATGAGTTTGGACACATGTTGCTCTTTAGAAAGAATGACAGGATGTTTTTCAACTTCAGGCATGGCAGCCCTACTTAGCCTCCCTCCCACACGCAGCAATCCATCCTCCAACACTGGGTCCAACTTGTAGAGGCTGCTGTTTCGTTTGACAGATCCTCCGTCTTTCAAAACAGCAATCTCATCGGAAAACCTCTCTTGCTGGGAAAAACAGATGATGGCACCTTCTGCCCTCTCAAGGTCACCTGCTGTCAGTGACTGTCCACGAAGTGCCAATTTTTCCCTTTGCATTTCTGCATAAAGGTATTCGTTTCTTCGGCCTCAGTACTAGTGGTCTTGGAGCGCTGTGGCTCAGGAATACTAGCCAATACTTCACTGCTGTTGCTTGTCCACTTCAACAGGCGGAATCCTCCCTTTGCACAGGCTTCAGTCAATTCATGCACCATTTTTATGGCTTTAGCTTCCGATGACACAGATTTTAAACAATCGTCCATGTAGAAATTTTGGAGTATTGTGTTCAGAACACTGGGTTCAAAGTTGTCTTTGTAGTCTCGCACAATTCTCCGCAGTGCATAATTCGCACAACTGGGCGAAGACACAGCGCCAAAGAGGTGAACTCTCATCCTGTATTGCATGGAAGCTTGTCTTGTATCGCCATCAGGATACCACAAGAAGCGTAAAAAGTCTGTGTGCTCCGGAGTCACCCTCACCTGATGGAACATGGCTTGGATGTCTGCCATCAGCGCTACACGTTCCTGTCTAAACCTGGTAAGTACGCCAAGTAAGGTGCTTGTGAGGTAAGGCCCCTGCAACAGCAGTGAATTCAATGAAATTCCTTTAAACACAGCAGCACAGTCAAAGACAACTCTAAGGGTTTTCTTTTTCGGATGGTATACCCCATGATGGGGAATATACCACACCTTGCCATCATTTCGCTTCAACTGCTGATGTGGTACAAGCTCAGCATAACCCTTTTCAATGACTTCGGAGAGGAAAGCTGTGTACTCCTGATGATAATCTTTGTTCCTCTTGAACTTCCTGTGAAGACTTAAGAGACGCTGCTCTGCGATGCTGTGGTTATTTGGCAATATGACATCTTCAGCCTTAAAAGGCAAATCAAAGCAGTAGTGTCCTTCATCAAGCTGAATTGAAGACTCCATTATTTGCATGAACCTTTGATCCTCTCTGGAAAAACAAACATCGTCTGATTTTTCATAGAAATCCCGATTGTATTGGGCGACCAATAAGTCTTGTAGCTTGGCAACTGAGATCCTATTGGCAGTGACAGCAGGACGGCCCATCTTGTCTTTACATGGCTCACCACCTCTCAGCGGACCATTCACAACCCACCCCAGTAGAGTCCTGACAGCATATGGTCCTTCACCTTGGCTATTTATTATTTCCCATGGTTCCATGAGCTTCGGTGCATTGGTGCCTATCAGCAATTCCACCTCTGCCTCAAAACTGGGAACTGTAATGCCTTCGAGATATTTCCATCCCTCTAGGTCCTTTTGATTGAGAATGTTATTTCTACTCACAGGCATGGTCCTTTGAGTGTAGACTTCAGGTAAGTCCAGGAAGTTTTCTTCATTCAAGCCAGAAACCTCGAGACCACTAAGCAAGAATGTGTCTACAGACCTCTCTTGGCCAAGAGTACGAAGAATAATGCTAGTCTTGACTCCTGAAAGGTTCAATTTTCTCATGAGATGTTGGGTACAGAAAGAAGCTGAACTCCCTGGGTCTAGAAAGGCATAGGTGTTCATAATTATGCTCCCGGACTTGGCCTTCACCTGTACAGGCACAATAGCGAGAACACATTCATCACTTCCGGCCCCAGTATGGCCACATGTCTCCAATGACACAGATGCATTATTGACTGCCACTTCCTGTGTTTTAGATTCAATGTGTAGGACAGTTGGATGTTTGTGTTTACATACACTCACCGGCCACTTTATTAGGTACCCCATGCTAGTAACGGGTTGGACCCCCTTTTGCCTTCAGAACTGCCTCAATTCTTCGTGGCATAGATTCAACAAGGTGCTGGAAGCATTCCTCGGGGAGTTTGGTCCATATTGACATGATGGCATCACACAGTTGCCGCAGATTTGTCGGCTGCACATCCATGATGCGAATCTCCCGTTCCACCACATCCCAAAGATGCTCTATTGGATTGAGATCTGGTGACTGTGGAGGCCATTTGAGTACAGCGAACTCATTGTCATGTTCAAGAAACCAGTCTGAGATGATTCCAGCTTTATGACATGGCGCATTATCCTGCTGAAAGTAGCCATCAGAAGTTGGGTACATTGTGGTCATAAAGGGATGGACATGGTCAGCAACAATACTCAGGTAGGCTGTGGCGTTGCAACGATGCTCAATTGGTACCAAGGGGCCCAAAGAGTGCCAAGAAAATATTCCCCACACCATGACACCACCACCACCAGCCTGAACCGTTGATACAAGGCAGGATGGATCCATGCTTTCATGTTGTAGACGCCAAATTCTGACCCTACCATCCGAATGTCGCAGCAGAAATCGAGACTCATCAGACCAGGCAACGTTTTTCCAATCTTCTATTGTCCAATTTCGATGAGCTTGTGCAAATTGTAGCCTCAGTTTCCTGTTCTTAGCTGAAAGGAGTGGCACCCGGTGTGGTCTTCTGCTGCTGTAGCCCATCTGCCTCAAAGTTCGACGTACTGTGCGTTCAGAGATGCTCTTCTGCTCACCTTGGTTGTAACGGGTGGTTATTTGAGTCACTGTTGCCCTTCTATCAGCTCGAACCAGTCTGGCCATTCTCCTCTGACCTCTGGCATCAACAAGGCATTTCCGCCCACAGAACTGCCGCTCACTGGATGTTTTTTCTTTTTCGGACCATTCTCTGTAAACCCTAGAGATGGTTGTGCGTGAAAATCCCAGTAGATTAGCAGTTTCTGAAATACTCAGACCAGCCCTTCTGGCACCAACAATCATGCCACGTTCAAAGTCACTCAAATCACCTTTCTTCCCCATACTGATGCTCGGTTTGAACTGCAGGAGATTGTCTTGACCATGTCTACATGCCTAAATGCACTGAGTTGCCGCCATGTGATTGGCTGCTTAGAAATTAAGTGTTAACGAGCAGTTGGACAGGTGTACCTAATAAAGTGGCCGGTGAGTGTATATCACATGTCAAAGGCTTGTCACATTCCCTGCTCTTATGACCTCTCCTCAGACAGCTGAAACACGCTCTGCCTACTTTCAAAGCCTCCAGTTTCTCCCTGTGTGTCATCTCATCAAGCTGTGAACAATTCTCCACTGAATGTTGGCTCTTACACACACAACATGGCTCTTCATCATTCCTTTGTGAAGCTGGCCCTCTGCGCTGTTGGTACCATGCTGTGGTTGATCCTGAGGCAGTGTTGATGGCAGCAACAGTAGCTTGGCCTCTTCCGATAGATCTACTCTTGGGTTTAGAGGAAGGGTCTGGTGGTGTACCCTGTAAGTCACCAAAGAGAGGATCAGACAGTATCTTTACCTGACGCTCAATGAAGGCCACAAAGTCTGGGAACATAGCTCTGCAACCACGGCGCTCCTGTAGTTCCCATGCGACAGACCTCCATTTTTCCCTCAGTTTATATGGCAACTTCATCATTATCAGGCGAAGATTGGATGGCACGTTCAACTCCTCCATATGCTGTAAATCTTCCATGACATTGCAACAGTCCCTTAAAAAGATTGAAAAAGACTGCAGAACATTAATGTCATCAACCCTCATGGTAGGCCACGCCATAGCCTTCTCCATATAAGCTGTAGCAATTTTTATTTCATTTCCAAAGTATTCTTTCAATAGATTCTTTGCTCTCTCATAGCCCTGCCCAGGAGCCATGTTATAGCAACTCCGAACCAATTCCCTTGGCTGCCCTCTGGTATGTTGCTCGAGGAAATAAAGACATTCTTGTTTATCTGTAGTTTTCCTTTCGATAGCTTGCTCGAAAGCTCTAATGAAAGCAGCATACTTAAGTGGATCACCATCAAAATCTGGGATAGCTCGTGGAGGAAGAGAGGCTAAGGCTTGATTTTGAACCAGCTGAACAATAATGTTAGTTTGCTGTTGCATAAGGTCATACAAAGTAGGCTGTTGAACATTGTCAAGAGAGGAATAGTGATGCGACTGTGGTTGCATACGTGTACTCCCTTGTGAGGTCAGTGGCTGAAATCCTGCTGTTAAAGCATTGGTAAGTCTGGATCCGTTTTCCTGCACTTCAGACTCATGCATGTGGGTAGGCCGACTCCCTTGTAAGATCAACGGCTGGAGTGCTGTTGGTGCAACGTTAATGGGTCTGGTTCCGAAGACGTTCCCCTGCGCTTCAGACCTTTGAGCAGATGGTGCATATGACACTGAAGACAAAGAGTTATCAGACCTTACTGAAGACTGGGCTTGTGGAATGCACGGCCTTCCCTTAGGCCGTACAGCCAATAGCAGAGAATGGTCCTGTTGGAAAGAGACAGTTTTAGGACGTTGCAAGACCTGTGTTCGAATAACTTGATGTTTGTGATTTCAAATGAGCATGAAGATAGGCATTCATGGCATCCTCTCCATTATCCTCCACATCTTCACCACCACACACATTTTCAAACACAGACAATCTAGCCGTAGCAGCAGCCAACTTGGCCTCAACCTCTAGCTGTTCCTTTTTCCTTTTCAGCTTTGCCTTTTCCATTTGAAGGGCTGCTGCTTCGGCATCAATATCATGCATTTTTCTCAAGGCAGCTGCAGACTGTAAAAGTGCAGCCCTTTCAGCCTTTGCCTTTAAACGTACAGAAATAATACTGGAAGCCTTTGAATGGACAGAAGAGTGATCTTTATGTTTTGACCCTTTACTTGAAACATTGGATATACTATCTTCAGGCCTCATGTCAGAATTTATTATAGACAGCACAATGTCTCGAATGTAGTCATTTCCTCTGTTTTCTGTGCAAGCCAATGTTGTTGTTTGTCATGTTCAGGATCTGAGGGTGGTCCCCATCGGGAAAGACTTGAGTTCACCACACAAGAACATGGTTCCCTGTCTTTCTCGATGCCCTCAGGGGTCTGTTCTACTAACCCTGCCTATACAGGGCGTAGAGAGACTCGGCGAGTGCTTTCCCGAGGGACGCTCGCCCCCTCCAAGGAGGGTTGTGGAGTGCTCAGACCAGTTGTTTCCTGCCAGTATGTTACAGGGCGCTGTGTCTGTCACTCGGGATGTTCATCCAGAGGCCAGCCTCGAGAGGCTGGTTCCCTTAGTAGAGTTCCTGGCGGAATGGGAAATGCTTCCCAACGTTTCTCAGTGGGTCCTGAATATTATAAAGAACGGGTACGCTATTCAGTTCAGAACGGTTGAGAACTCAGTTCAGGTCCTCCACCCAGCAGGAAGTTAGGATACTACAGCCGGTACTTCATCGTTCCGAAAAAAGATGGAGGGTTGCGTCCCATTTTAGATCTGCGTCTTTTAAATCGCACTGTAGGGAAGCTCAAGTTCAAGATGCTCACTCTCAAACAGATCGTGTCACAAATCAGATCCGAGGACTGGTTTGTCACGATAGATCTAAAGGACGCTTACTTCCATGTATCTATCCTCCCTCAACACAGGAAGTTCCTGAGGTTCGCTTTCGGGGACGAAGCATACCAATATCGGGTTCTTCCGTTCGGCCTAGCATTATCACCCCGCACGTTCACGAAGTGTATGGATGCAGCCATAGCCCCGCTGAGGCTGCAGGGCATCCGTATTCTGAACTATATAGACGATTGGTTAATTCTAGCTCAATCGGAACATCAGGCGGTTCGGCATCGAGATGTCGTTCTTGCTCACATCAAGAGTTTGGGGTTGAGGCTCAACGCCAAGAAGAGTGTCCTTTCTCCATTACAGAGAACCACTTTTCTCGGTGTAGTGTGGGATTCGACGACGATGCAGGCACAATTGTCACCTGCTCGTATTGCTTCGATTCTCGCCGCAGTAGGACAGGTCAAGCTAGGCCAGTCACTCACTGTAAAACAGTTCCAGAGGCTGTAAGGTCTCATGGCAGCTGCGTCCAACGTGATACCTTTTGGCCTCTTGCACATGAGACCGTTACAGTGGTGGCTCAGAACCAAGGGGTTCTCCCCGAGGGGAAATCCGCTTCGCAGGATCGTGAGTTTGCGACGGTGTCATCGCGCCCTGATCATGGGGAAAGATCCTTGGTTTCTGTCCCAAGGTCCTGTGTTGGGGGCTCCTTGTCGTCGTGTGATGCTAACGACAGATGCCTCTCTCACGGGTTGGGGGGCGATCATGAGTGGTCGCCCAGCTCAGGGTCTGTGGGGGGACCATCACCGTCTATGGCACATCAATTGTCTAGAGATGTTGGCAGTGTTTCAGGCCCTGAAACATTTCCTCCCAGACCTAAGGGGCCACCATGTTCTTGTCCGGACAGACAACACATCGGTGGTCTCTTATATCAACCATCAGGGGGGTCTGCGTTCTCGCCCGCTTTACAAACTGGCACGTCAGATCCTTCTATGGTCCCAGGGGAAAATTCTCTCTCTCAGAGCTATTTATCTCCCAGGGTATTTGAATCAGGGGGCAGACATCCTGTCGAGGCAGGGCCCGAGGCCCGGGGAGTGGAGTCTTCACCCCGAGGTGGTGGAGCTCCTATGGACTGAACATTTCGGTCGTGCCGAGGTAGACCTATTTGCGTCACGAGAGACATCACACTGTCCAATGTGGTTCTCTCTCAGCCAGCCAGCCCCACTGGGTTGGACGCGATGGTACATCCGTGGCCGAGGTCACGTCTGTACGCTTTTCCCCCGATTGCTCTGCTCCCGGGAGTTCTGGAGAGGGTTCGCCGGGACGGGCTCAGTCTCCTGCTAATAGCCCCGTTCTGGCCGGCCCGAGTATGGTTTGCGGACCTAGTGTCTCTCCTCGTCGGCTCTCCCCTGGAGATACCGATCAGGAGAGATCTACTTTCTCAGGCGAGTGGGTCGATCCTTCACCCCCGCCCAGAACTATGGAGGCTGTGGGCTTGGCCTCTGAGGGGGCCCAGCTGATAGATTCTGGTCTCTCGACTGAGGTCGTTGAGACCATCCTCCAATCCAGAGCTCCTTCCACGAGGAAGTTATATGCCGCGAGGTGGAAACTTTTCACCTCTTGGTGTGGAGAGCGCCAGCAGGACCCAGTTAACTGCCCGGTTGGTACAGTGCTGGAGTTCCTGCAGGACCGTCTCTCCACAGGGTTATCCCACTCCACACTGAAGGTGTATGTGGCGGCCTTAGCTGCTTACCACGCCCCTTCAAGTGGAGGTTCCCTCGGGAGACACCCACTTATATCTCGCTTCCTTCGTGGCACCTTGAGGCTGAGGCCTGCAGTTCGCACGAGGGTACCAGCTTGGGACCTGGCCATCGTCTTAGAGGGTCTCTCCCTAGCTCCTTTCGAGCCCATTGAGGAAGTTTCGGAAAAGTTTCTTACTCTAAAGACTATCCTTCTTCTCGCTATCTCATCTCTAAAAAGAATTGGAGATATTCAAGCACTTTCGGTGGCTCCCTCGTGCCTGGAATTTGCGCCTGGTATGGTTAAGGCCTTTCTCTGTCCGAGACCAGGTTATGTTCCTAAGGTACCAACTACTTTTGATAGACCTATAGTTCTGCAGGCTTTCTGTCCTCCGCCTTTTATGACGTCAGACCAGGAGAAACTTAATTTGCTGTGCCCCGTTAGGGCTTTAGATGTTTATGTCCTGAGCTGTCCATTCTCATACAGAGCTGCCCTGTGGAGGAAATCGGAACAACTGTTCGTTTGTTTTGGGTCACCCAGGAAAGGGTGTCCTGCATCTAAGCAAAGGATGAGCAAGTGGGTGGTCGAGGCCATCTCGCTCGCTTATGGTTCGGCCCATCAGCCTTCACCTTTGGCTGTAAGGGCTCATTCTACTAGGAGTATGGCTGCCTCTACAGCTCTTCTTTCAGGAGCTTCTCTTCAGGACGTTTGTGATGCGGCAGGCTGGTCCTCACCGCACACTTTCGTCAGGTTTTATTCCCTTGACCTTAGCTCCACTCCCGGGGCTCAGGTTCTCTCGTCGGTTTGTGTCTCCGAATGACACACGACGGGGATTTGGTCGTATGGGGATGTGGGTATTGCGTTCCCACTGCGATTACACGCAGCGGTAGTCCCTGAAGGGGAACGTCCCGGGTTACGTATGTAACCCTAGTTCCCCGAAGGGACGGACGCTGCGTGTCCTGCCATACTCTCTGGCATCCCCTTGGGTCGCTTGCTTCAGTAACTTTAGAAGCTGGCGGCTTGTGTATTCAGGGGATATTTATAGCTTCCTGGTCGATGACGTCACTCGCCGTATGCTCATTCTCTCCATTGACTGATTTCATTCATGTATTCAGACGCGCTACGCTGGGGGGCGTTCCCGCTGCGATTACACGCAGCGTCCGTCCCTTCGGGGAACTAGGGTTACATACGTAACCCGGGACGTTTCTTCAGGGTGAATATCATACTGGTCGGTTATGCAATAAAATAATGCATAGAAAACATACTCCCGGTAGCAGACCGTTATATGGGTGTGTTGCTTAGAGTGTAATGAACAAATTAAGACCGCACACACACCCACAAATACAAAGATAAACAATATCTAGTTCAAAATATCCAAACACTGCAGTCAGTTTTTTTATGTCATGATATGCACATCCTATCATTTTTTCTTTACAACGAAAGCCAATGAAAGAATCGAAATGATATGACTGAAAGAAAATGTAGCCAATCGATTCCAACGATACCCGGGAAGTTTAAATTTCTCACACGAACCGTATGTTTTTTTTTATTTGAATGAGTTGCTCTCCATTCGGCTTGAGGAGCTAAGCAGCGACGTAGGCTGTGACCACACCCCTGACAGGTTCATTTGACAGGCCAGCTAACAAGCTACAGCTAGTAAACGGTTCCCTAGTCAACAAACATCTGTTTTTGCGTCTTACTGACTGCGGATTCTGTCATCAAATTGATCGTCAAAAGAAGTTTTTTTTCTGCTGAAGATGTTTTATTTGAGATCACTCAAAGCAGCAATGATGATATTGAGGAGAGTGAACGAGAACGAGGACAGCGACGAGCGTGATATGCCTGAGGATGGAAATTTATCCAATTTTATATCGGTGAGTTGCTATAACGTTACATCATTTATGTAACATACATGCACACATTATACGTGTGTGAGAGAGTGTGTGAGAGAGAGTGAGAGTGAGAGAGTGAGTGTTTGGGTTCCATTTGTTTCATAAGGTAAATGCATTGTGGTCTGAAAAGATTATGCTACTTTATATGCATTTATTTATTTGCATCTATATGTGTTGTGCTTGTGCAGTTGTTTGCCGTTTTTTTCTGGCACACACACACTATCTATCTATGTGGTGTGTGTGTGCTGGGAAAAAGGATGGAGGGGGCTGGACACCTGTGCAATATAGATGTGAATAGACTGAAATTGTCTGTGTTTTTTCCTAGCACACATACTGTATGTATATAGATTTTTACAGTATAATATTTATAGTACAAATACAAATAGACTGAAACTTTTACCACACTACATATATATGCTAAAGGTTTCAGTCTATTTGTATTTGTACTGTAAATAAATAACGTAGCCTATGTTATACTGTAAAAATTTATACAATGTATATGTGTGTGCTGGGAAGAATTGCAGAAAATATGTGCTAGAGATAAATAGGAAGGAGTTGTATGCTATCAAAATTGCATATTCCTGTCTGATGGCCGGCCATCAGTGTGATTGTTGGTTCTATGTCTGGTCATCCATGTGAATGCTGTCTGTATCACTGGCCATCACCGGCCATTGATTGTTGATTGAATGGATGACCTTTAGTATGAATGCTGTCTAAACGACTGCCCATCAATTTGATTGTTGAATGAATGGCCAGCCATATAAAAACTAAACAGAATTATTTACTTGACATGCAGTGCTAATTATCTTTCCATTCTTTCCCATGACACAGCCATCAAGTTGAATCTTCAGATGAAGAGTGGCATCCAAGCACCAGCCAACCAGCAGAAAAGAGATGCAAGCTCTCAGTTTCTTCAAGATCTACACTTGCTGTTTTAGATGTGAATCGACCAGTAAAAGTAAGAGGCAAAAAGTTCTGTTGTGCAAATAAATCACTTGCATAAAGTCTTCTGGTTGTGTGTATTATTTTAGGGTTATGAATTGACTAAAATAGCTTGCAGTACCCTTCATAACATTAGGTCATTAGGTTGCTTTTTGATGTATCCAAGGAGGTTTCTTGGTACCTGGACACAGTCTTGGAAAAAATATTGTAGGAATCTCATTTTTCATAATATCTTCCTCAAATGTGAAATATAAACTGATGAGACTTACACTCACCGGCCACTTTATTAGGTACCCCATGCTAGTAACGGGTTGGACCCCCTTTTGCCTTCAGAACTGCCTCAATTCTTCGTGGCATAGATTCAACAAGGTGCTGGAAGCATTCCTCAGGGAGTTTGGTCCATATTGACATGATGGCATCACACAGTTGCCGCAGATTTGTCGGCTGCACATCCATGATGCGAATCTCCCGTTCCACCACATCCCAAAGATGCTCTATTGGATTGAGATCTGGTGACTGTGGAGGCCATTTGAGTACAGCGAACTCATTGTCATGTTCAAGAAACCAGTCTGAGATGATTCCAGCTTTATGACATGGCGCATTATCCTGCTGAAAGTAGCCATCAGAAGTTGGGTACATTGTGGTCATAAAGGGATGGACATGGTCAGCAACAATACTCAGGTAGGCTGTGGCGTTGCAACGATGCTCAATTGGTACCAAGGGGCCCAAAGAGTGCCAAGAAAATATTCCCCACACCATGACACCACCACCACCAGCCTGAACCGTTGATACAAGGCAGGATGGATCCATGCTTTCATGTTGTAGACGCCAAATTCTGACCCTACCATCCGAATGTCGCAGCAGAAATCGAGACTCATCAGACCAGGCAACGTTTTTCCAATCTTCTATTGTCCAATTTCGATGAGCTTGTGCAAATTGTAGCCTCAGTTTCCTGTTCTTAGCTGAAAGGAGTGGCACCCGGTGTGGTCTTCTGCTGCTGTAGCCCATCTGCCTCAAAGTTCGACGTACTGTGCGTTCAGAGATGCTCTTCTGCCCACCTTGGTTGTAACGGGTGGTTATTTGAGTCACTGTTGCCCTTCTATCAGCTCGAACCAGTCTGGCCATTCTCCTCTGACCTCTGGCATCAACAAGGCATTTCCGCCCACAGAACTGCCGCTCACTGGATGTTTTTTCTTTTTCGGACCATTCTCTGTAAACCCTAGAGATGGTTGTGCGTGAAAATCCCAGTAGATTAGCAGTTTCTGAAATACTCAGACCAGCCCTTCTGGCACCAACAATCATGCCACGTTCAAAGTCACTCAAATCACCTTTCTTCCCCATACTGATGCTCGGTTTGAACTGCAGGAGATTGTCTTGACCATGTCTACATGCCTAAATGCACTGAGTTGCCGCCATGTGATTGGCTGCTTAGAAATTAAGTGTTAACGAGCAGTTGGACAGGTGTACCTAATAAAGTGGCCGGTGAGTGTATTGCTGCGTCCCAATTCGCATACTATCCGTCCTAAATAGTATTCGAAAGTAGAATTAGTACGTCCCAAATCATAGTATGTTGAAATGAGTGTTCCAAAGATACCCGGATGGTCTACTATTTCCGGTCAGAATCCGAAGTGTAGATCGATGCGCACTCTAACGGCTGATATTGCCCACAACCCAACGCGCGTTGGACGAGGATTCGATTAGAACTACAAACACGAGTGAAAAGTGTTAAAAAACTACAGACATGGAGGATGCGCGAGTCCGGCGGTTATGTAGAGAGGTTTAGATAAAGGGGTTTGAGTGATTAATTACCAGTTTCTAACCTGACGAAAATGTATTTATTCAATGTTGTCTACATTATATTGCATCTGCATCAGCAATGTGAACTTTTGTAAAGACACGTTTAACCATTAACTTTTAAATGCATCATTACATTCAAATTGCAAACACATGAGGAGAGTCTCCGCATGAAAGACCCGCGACGGGCAGATGAAAGAGCTATTACACTTCTCTCAGAAACGGTAGGAAAGTAAATTAGATTGAATGGAGGATTTTAACTGTGACAAGATGATTGACAGGGCAGTTTACGGGTACGGCGCACGCGACAGAGCTGTCCGTTAAAGATGACGGAGTAGTATGTCCCAAAGCTTGCCTACTCTTTTGCTACACACTCAAAAGTATGTACTTTTTCTTCACAAAAAGAGTACATACTTTTAGGGCGTAGTATAAGTAGGCGAATCGGGACGCAGCATATGTCTTTCAATCAATTACCTAACTGGATTCCTCCCGGTTTGTTTTCATTTATTTTTACATGAAATAATAAAATATTACTTGCAGTACAAATTATCTTCAAGACACTTCAGATTCTATAACTTTTTGTCTGTGTAAGTTTTTTAAACTTTAACATTTGGGTAATAAACTCTAAAGTGTCTTCTTTTTAAATATGTCTAAATTGTGTATGTAGTGCTAATAGTTCAGCAACTGCAATTATTTTAGTTTGGGGATGTCATTTCTGGGGATGTGCCTCAGGCAGGGGGAGGGAGAAAGAGAACTGACATAGTCTTGGAAAAAAGTTAGCAGGAACCCCATTTTTCATTATATCTTCCTCAAATTTGAAATATAAACTGATGAGATTTGTGGCTTTCAAGCCTTTACCTATCTGGATTCCTCCAGGTCTATTTTTATATATTTGTACATGAAATAATAAAACATTATTTGTAGCGCACATTATTTTTTAGGCACTTCAACTTTATAACTTTTTATCTGTTTGAGCATTATCAACTCTGATTGATTGGAAAGAAGACAATTGGGACTCCACTAACAAAGAGACCTTAATTGTGCCTGTGGTACACTGTTCTCAGGAGCTGTATTTATTTTAATCCAGGTATGTCATTTTCAGCTGTGATCCCCCTAGTGGGGGTGAAGGTTAACAGGTTAAGTGTGATAATAAAAACCACGGGAGAATTAAAAGAGAACCCCTGGGTGTAAAAGCCTATCTGCTAAACATTAATAATAAACTGCGCTCACCTTTCTTTTTTGAGGTATAACCGTTATAAAAAGTATAATTCCGTTAACTGCAGATCGCCTACCAATCAAACTTCGGCGAAACTCTAAAACTAAATATTACAACGCTAAAATTATTACAAATATTATTTGTGTTGGTCAAGAGACTCCTAGTGGTGAACATTTGGTATACCCCCCGCCCCCCAGCAGCAGACGCAGACGTCACGTTCGGCAGACGAACGAGTGATGTGGCAGACTGTTACGTGGATCTATGTATATTGAATTACTGAGTGTATTAATTTTGTTATTTGAGTTCGTAGGTGGAGTTAGGGGGTTTTCCCTGATTTGCGGAATGAGTGACGTCATGGGAATTCCTGCACTTAAGCCGCCCTGGTGTGAGGGGAGTTAGGTAAGATCTTTCCTGCTACGATAGGCTTAGTTAAGGGATTATGTTTCTTTCTGTTGCCCTACCTGTGCTGCTTATTTTGTTTACTGTTTATTATGTGGTGCTCTGTCCTTTGTCTGTTGTGGATTGGATTAAAACTTATGGCGTGATTAACGTCAGAAAACCACTCAATCGTCTGTGATTACTAAGTATGTTCGGTCCTTGTCTTATATGTGATTTAACGAGCCAAGCTAGATAAAGGGCCGTAACACAGACGCAGACGAGACGTTCGGCAGACGCAGACGTCACGTTCGGAAGACGCAGACGTCACGTTCATTGAGACGAGTGCATGTTGCAAAGTTATATTAAAGAGCCGATTGGTACGCCATATAATGAGGCCTTTAAAAGATGAACGACACGTTTAATTCATCTATCTGTAAATATCTTGATATTGATGAAAGTTGCACGTTTATTTTGTGAATACATTTAGGGTTGATTTAAGTAGTTGTATCCTTATAACAATATAATTTTTTGATTAAGAAACCCCAAAATCGTCATCTCTTGAATATGTTGTTAATTTCTTTATTTCCGTTAAGTTTTCCTATTTTTTTTATTATGAAGAACTATTTAAAGATATATAGCCTTGTTATTGTTCTTTTTCCCTGTGTATAAATATCATATTATGATGTACACAAACCAATTATCTTTATGTTTTCTGTTTTGTCATTATGATTGTTCATTGTTAGATACAACTATGGTATCTTTCCACGATCTTGTATGTAATAAGTTTATAAGTTTAAATGATATGAGCGACAGGTGCACTAACACTTCATAACATCAGTAACTCGACAGCACAACCTAGAACAGTTTTCCTCAGCGTTTGTAATGTCTGCACAAAGGAGACGTGCGGCTGCTCGAAGAGCTCTCCTTTGGAGAAAACTGTTGATTTTATACTTTATAGGCCTAAGTATCGCTCCTTAAAAATTAATATTACCTCAGAGTGAATTGCATTGCAAATACTTAATTATATTACTTTTTTGTATACTAAAAATTATATAATTTAATAAAACAAGCAAAATGTCATTTGTTTTGTCATATGATAGTTATACATGAATAGCTACACACTATAAATGCAGTGAAACATCTCAATTGTCAGTCAAGCAATGACTTAATGCATACATTAGGCTAAATAATTATATTTTATTTACTGACAACAATAAGAAACATGAATAAATGAGTAAAATAACAAATAAAAGTAACCATCACAATAAACAAATGCATATACAAGACAACAACACATGAAACAAAGCTTTATTCAGACTACAAGCATGTATTTACAGGCGCTGAACCGCACATCATAACATCTCAACACAGCGGTTCCCATTCTGGGCTTTATCCTGATGAAGTCACCAGAGCTGAGCCGTGCCTTCGTGCCGGTGTTGTGCCGAATTTCGACCCCCTGCCAAATTATTACCCCCCTCGTTGAAGTCAGTACCTGATTGCCTAATCCTAACCCCACCCCTAATCCTAACCCCTCCCCCACAACTAATCCTAAACCTACCAATGCTAGGGGGGTAATAATTTACACCGGAGCTTGTTGCTGCACTTCACAATCTGCAGTAAGGGCAGATGGAGTGATGGAGGGACTCATAAGGGCAGATGGAGTGATGGAGGGACTCATAAGGGCAGATGGAGTGATGGAGGGACTCATAAGGGCAGGTGGAGGGACTCATAAGGGCAGATGGAGGGACTCATAAGGGCAGATGGAGTGATGGAGGGACTCATAAGGGCAGATGGAGTGATGGAGGGACTCATAAGGGCAGATGGAGGGACTCATAAGGGCAGATGGAGTGATGGAGGGACTCATAAGGGCAGATGGAGGGACTCATAAGGGCAGATGGAGTGATGGAGGGACTCATAAGGGCAGATGGAGTGATGGAGGGACTCATAAGGGCAGATGGAGTGGGCAGATGGAGTGATGGAGGGACTCATAAGGGCAGATGGAGTGATGGAGGGACTCATCCATGGCACCGTTTCCAGGATTCAGCTCTGGGCTCCTCATCCTCAGTGCTCATGTAATACCCCTGAAAAGAAGTATAAAAAGATAAAAGAATAAATAAAACGAGCGCTTCAGTGATGGCTTCCTGGTCGTCGTTTTTACTCTTGAACGAAGCACATCACGGGCGCGCGCGCTACTAAGCCGTGCGATGACGTCATCACACTGGTATGCTAAGCGAAAATAATTTAATAAATGGACATAACACTCTTCTTTTTAAACAAAGCACAAATAAGCATTTAAGCAATATCAACAATATTAGAAAAATAACATTTACAAATTCTACAATGCATTTGAAAAAAAAAACAATAAAGATAAAATCTACTAGGCTATATCACACCCACACCAGTCTGTAGACATTTCAGATCCTACAAAAATGCACAAACATTATATAAAATTATTTACAGCACATTTGTCTAATGTAAACAGTGTTGACAACAGTGAATTATCCTGCATAATAGCACACATTCATCACTCAGATGTAGGGCTGGGTATCGTAACAAAATTTTCGATACCGATACCGATACCTTGACTTCGATACCGGTTCCTGAACGATACCTTTTTCGGTACCAATTTTAGGAAATCCGTTTTAACAATATTACATTACCTTTCTTTTTTTTTCAGTTTGTTGACTTTTTTACACTCATATTTTGAGTCTGTAAAAAAAAACAAATGCTAAAGTTTTCTATGTTTCCTAATCATTTAACAACATGTAGGCCTATTCTTTACTTCAATGAGCTCATTGTTTCTGCCTTAATGCATTGTTGAAACAATGTGTGTCACAATGAAACAATGAAAATTAATTGAAATGCATTACACAGTCACTCACCTCTAACAGATCACAAATTGTAATTTAGACACATGCATTTTCTGTCAAGCTGCTTTGAAACGATATGTTTTGTGAAAAATGATATACAAATAAATGTGAATTGAATTAAATATACCGTAAAACTTCAAATAATAGCCGAGTCCCAAATAGACGCCTGTCTCTTTTACACGCCTGGTGTGGCGACAGGTTTGGGTAAATAAAGGCCGGTCTCAAATAGAGGCCGGGTATGTTTTTTAGTTTCGGGTTGTATTTAATCCTCTAAAACCCGTCGCATCGTCCGCTTTTTGGCGGCCGGGTCGGTGAATGATGTAGAATAGAATAACTGCTGCTCTTGACAGGGCGCAAACGAGCAGAGAGAGTGCGCGCGCGCGCGAGAGAGAGAGCGCGCCCTCTCACGTCTTCAAACAACACGAGCGCTGTCTTGATCTCTCTCCCTCGCGCATATTAATCAAAATCTATTGACACGATAGTAAAAGGTCGGAAGACCGCAGTTTCACGTGGAGCATTTGGAGATATTTAGAGATTAGAGACTCTAGGAACAACATCTCAATGAACAACATCTCAACACTAAATTATAAAGGCCTGTCTCATTTAGACGCCTGTCTCAAATACAAGCCGGTGCAGTTCGGCGATTTGGGAAAATAAAAGCCCGGGCTATTATTTGAAGTTTTACGGTAGGCTATTGGGGTGCAAAGTATACCTCGCGCTAAAAAACAACAACAACAAAAAAACAACAACAACGCATAAAGCTTGCCGCAAGCAGTGGCGAAAGTAGCCTAATGATTATGGATGTGTCGGGAAAAAACAGCAAGGATATTTAAAATATATATTAAGATGAATATGGCGATGTTGACTCGATCGTCATTCCTGCAGTAGTGAACACGGACGCGCGCCTATGGATTATAATCAAACTCTTTATTTCTAATTGTATATTTACAAGTATATTTATATAGCGCTTTTCACAATACAGATTGTATCAAAGCAGCTTCACAGTATCAATCAAAACAACATAACAATGTTTGTTTATTAGTGGAAAACAATAAAATAAAAAAGACATCCAAGTTTGGAAGGGCTGATCAATGTTATTAATGATTGGTTAATTAATTTGAATATCCCCAACTGAGCAAGCCAAAGGCAACAGTGGCAAGGAACCGAAAAACTCCATCAAGTGACCCAGTGGTGTCCTGAAACTCCATCAAGTAACCCAATGGAGAAAAAAAAACCTTGGGAGAACCCAGGCTCAGTCGGGGGCCAGTTCTCCTCTGGCTTTTATGAACTAGAGGCCGGATTTACAGTAACTGTAAGTTTTAAAATTTTATATGAATGCCTGGCTGAAGAGATGCGTCTTTAGTCTAGTTTTAAACTGGGAGAGCGAGTTTGAGCAACGAACAATATCAGGAAGGCTATTCCAGAGCTTCGGAGCTAAATGTGAAAATGCTCTCCCTCCTTTGGTGGATCTGGATATCCTAGGTATGACCAGAAGCCTCGAATTTAGTGATCTTAAAGAGCGCGATGGATTATAGGGCGATAGAAGGTCCGTTAAGTAGACTGGAGCTAAACCATTTAGGGCTTTATAGGTCAGTAGCAATACCTTGTAATTAATACGGAACTTTATAGGTAACCAATGAAGTGATGATAAAATCGGTGTTATATGATCATATTTTCTTGATCTAGTAAGAACTCTAGCGGCTGCATTTTGGACTAACTGTAGCTTGTTTATTGAGGATGCAGGACAACCAGCTAATAAAGCATTACAATAATCTAGTCTCGAGGTCATGAATGCATGAACTAACTTTTCTGCATCAGAGACTGATAGCATATTACGTAGTTTAGCAATGTTTCTAAGGTGGAAAAAGGCTGTTTTTGTAACATATGAAATATGCTTTTCAAAAGACAGGTTGCAGTCTAATATAACACCCAGGTCTTTTACAGTAGAGGATAAAGTAACAGGGCATCCTACTATGTTAAAGTAGTGTTGTGAGAGGTTTTGTGGACGGTTTTTAGAACCGATAAGTATTACTTCTGTCTTGTCTGGATTTAATAAAAGAAAATTACGCGTCATCCAATCTTTTATATCTTTAACACAGTCTGTCAATTTGGATAATTTAGCGTGTAATAAGAAGGTGTACTTTACACCTTGAACAGTTAAAACGTTTAGTTTAACACATACGATTTAAACACAAGGAACCGTGTTTACTCACCTTTGAAAACCCCCGCGTCGCTGATCTCCGTGATGTTGATAATGACGTATGCTCTCGCGTGGCCTCTTGGGATAGATGAGTATCCTGAGGACCCATCGGTTGAGCACTCAAAAATCGGGCCGGAAGCAGTAAGCCATCCGGGAACTTCTCGCCTACTCTTTTATGAATACTGATGTTTCGAACGTACTGCTTCCTTCACGTACTGTTTTCGCCTACTATATAGTAGGAAAGTAGGCATATTCGAACGCACTTAAGTCCGAATCTCGCGATAATTAGTACATCACCCAGGTAATTCTCGCCTACTCTTTTGGATTCATACATACTTTTTCGCTTGCCTACTCTTTTGCCCATACTAAATAGTAGGGAAGTATGCGGTTTGGAACGCAGCCATTGTTTTCCGGGTAACAGTCCGGGTAATTTTAAATGTAGGCTAATTACTTGGACGGTTCGGCTCCGAGGAAAAAAATTGGATTTTCAGAGTTCAACACTGTGTGTGACGTGCGTGTTGGTTGAAATGCCCACATTGAACTATTTTCAAGGAGTGAATTGAACGGATTATGACAACTTTTTAATGATTTTCTGCACTTTTTTAAAGTTGAAATTGTTGTAATTCTTCTTACTTGACTTTCCCCCTTGCAAAAAACACACTTCTGATCTCCAGCTAGCGGTCTGTGTGACCCCCACTGCTGCGTGTTGCCATGGATACAGAGTGAAACGGCACACATATTACTACGCACATTAAAACAATCACCTATCACTACTTGTTTAAACCGCACCTAACATAAAAAATATAGTCCATACACTATACGGCGGTGGTCACTCCTCTTCCCCACGGACCATGAGTTGCTCTTATCTCGCTGTCTTGTCACTGCTGTGCCAGGTTGATTGAGTGCGAGCAAAGCTTCTTGTACGAGTCACGATGTCACGTAGTCACGTAAATTGTAGTTAACTTAAATTGGCGGGTTTACCCGGGTAAAATGTTCCCACTGTTCACACATTTTCCCATAATAACGAGGACAGGTCTCGCACCGTTTCACTCGTATAAGAGTATATTATCGGTGCCAAATACTTGTTACAGTCGAATATGAGGCTCAACCCTACATTAAAGGTGCCCTAGAATGTTTTTTTATTATTATTTTATAATGTTTCCTGGGTTGCCCTTATAATGTTAGTATGTTTTTTAGATCAAAAATAGTCATAATTTAGAAATAAAAGGCATTTCTCCTAGCCTGATTTTAGTCTCTGATTTGAACACTCTGTTTGAAGGGGCGTGTCTGCTGTGAGAACCGGCCACTGCTGTGATTGGCTGACATGCTTGCATATGAAATATGACATGTGAAACTCTCTCGAATACTTTTATTACAGCTGTTATATACGTTTTAACTATTACAGCTATCGAGATTAACGAATCGTGAGATGTTTTTAAAGTATTTAAATCTATTTCCATCACATAAAATGTTGCTGTGATGAGCATTGAGAAAGCAGATGACAGTCTGTTGATCGCGAGACAACGCAGTTTCTCTCTCTAATGCTTTCACCAATGCAAACGATGGGCATACAGTAAGAGCTTCGTTGTGGAGTGTAACAGCGTCATTGATTTCATAACGAGTTTGGCAAGAGAGATAAACTCGCGCTGTGTGGATTGTTCTTTGACCGCTTTCTGTATACTTTTTTCACTGAGAATTAGCCTATTTAACGTTAGTTATGTATGCTCGTTACTTGGAGTTTGCTATTACTGTACTAGGATCTTGCGCTGGATCTAACACAGTGTAAATTATCTTTAATAAAATCACTAGCCTACTTACCGGTTGCGGGAATATAGTTGGAATTACCCCCTTCTTCAGTTTGAGACGCTGAGAGAAGCTTGATATTGTCCCAGGTTCAAAAATAAGTCCGTGGTGAAATGGGCAGAGCAAACTAACAACTTCGAATTAAACTGTTGCGGTATCCGATTATATATAAACATCAACCACGCGTCCACGCCTGTTGACATTTCTTTTCTGTGGGAAGGGTATGAAAATACCTCACATCCCCTGCACAGCCTGGACCATAGCATTTATTCCACGATCTGCCATTTTCTCTCTGATCCTCGCTTGTTCCGATGACTCGGCTGCGCAGTGCTTGTCATTGAGGGCTGGGATATGCAAATCTTTGGAGGCGTGATCCCCGACTGTTGCGTCACAGTCGGTATTATGTGGAGATTCGCCTGTTTTTCAGGGGTGTTTTTTAAAAACGAGATTTAAATAAGAAGGAGAAAACAATGGTGTTTGAAACTCACTGTATGTCATGTCCATGTACTGAACTCTTGTTATTTAACTATGCCAACATAAATTCAATTTCACATTATAGGGCACCTTTAAGTAACTTGCTGTAACACTCCGGCTGCGCTAGCCAGCTAGTGCTACACATGCTAACCTATTTTCGAAAAACGAACGAACATGAAATATTCATCACAGGTTATATTGACGGATATCATTTGAGACAGAGAGACATTAGACGAAAAATGCACATTATCAACAGATGAACTAACTAAGCCAAAATAATTTTAAATGTACTTACTTGGACGGTTCGGCTCCGAGGGAAAAAGATGGCGGTCGGCTCGGATTTTCAGAGTTCAACACTGCGAATATTCTTTTGGATGAGAATATTTCCCAACTCCTCCAATAATCGAGAGGGCTCACCGCACTCCAACATTCTGTCACAGCGATAGATCTGGTCCAAGGCCTATTCTGATTAAACTTCTTAACTTTCAGGACAAAGTGAGAATCCTCCGTCTTGCCAGAGAAAAAAAAGGAACTTTTGTTTAAAGATACTCACATATTTATCCCGATTTCAGTGCCGAACTCACGAAGAAACGCCGGTGTTTTGATACAGTTAAACGGAAACTCCGTGAAATGAACTTGAACTCTCTCCGGGACCCATGCACACTAAGTGTCATTGTTGATGGCAAACCTCAAGTGTTTTCCTGCCATAAAGCTGCGGAGGCTGCCTTCATGTCTCCCATGAACTCTCCTACATAACAGGTAGTGACAGTTGGTTTGAGCTAATGCTGTTTGAACACTATTATTCCTGTTTGTTTGAATTCGGTTGCCTAACTTCAAGCCGTAATTGGTAAGTTGATCTATTGTGAAGGTTATGTTAACACGGCCTGATATTTTTCTCATGATTTTTCTTTTTATTCAATAATTGACGAGTGTCTTATTTGTGCTGGCATGTCTTTTAGTTATCTGCCGAAAATCAATTTGTTTACATCCGGTTGACGTAAAATCTATTGATGTATTGCCAGTTGTTGTCTAAAAATATTGTTACATGTTGGATTGTTTCACATTTTGCCAGAGGCCTATTGATTTGAAAAGGAATGTCGGTATATTATTGGCTAATTGTTTATTGAGCTATGTCTACTTTGTTATCTCTATTGCAGACCTATGTGTGTGCTATTAATGTTTTTTTGTTTAGTTTCTTTATTTGGCCTTCTCACGGAGATGCCTTGGCATAAGATGGCTGGGGCTGAATTTGTGTTTTTTTGTGATAATGTTTGTTTGTGTTTGTGTATTTTTGTGTGTTTTTGTTGTTATATCATCATTCAATTGCAACCCTATTACTTTTTCTCTCTCTCTCTCTCTTTTGCTTATACTTACATCTTATTCTCTAATGATTTTGTACTCCCATGAACTTATTTTTTAAACGAATAATCATAAAGGGTTCCTCATATTCCTCTGAATATTCAGACTGATCTCATGAAATAGCGTATGTACGACACGCCAATTCGTATTTCCATTTTTGGCGTGCTATCAACACGCATAATCGCTTTTCAGCGTGTTTATCAACGCCATTGACTTAACGTTACATTACTATATATAAATATATGACCTACCCCAACGACGTCCCTAAACCTACCCGTCACTTGGGTTATTAGCATTTATGACTCTTCCCCTACCATCCTAGGGAAAAAAATATCGCTCCCCAGATGTAGATATTCATTTAGCTTAGTTTCGCTCGGAAATTTAACGGCGTACACATACACGCGGCGTGGACATACACGCGGCGTGGACATACACGCGGCGTACACATACACGCGGCGTGGACATACACGCAGCGTAGACATACACGCGGCGTGGACATACACGCGGATAGCTGAAAATGCGTATATAGATAACACGCCACTTGATTTGAAAGTGGCGTGTATGTTTACGCAAAGTCATGATGTCATGTTGGAATATTAGAAGTCTGTTACCAAAAATGTATTTATTCCGTGCATGGGTAGTCTATCATAATCCAAATATTATTACACTTTCTGAAACATGGCTTAACAGTAAAATTTCTGACAATGAAATTAAAATTGAAAATTATACACTAAATAGATCTGATAGAGGCTCAATGGGTGGCGGTGTGGCTACATACGTTTCCTCTAACTTAGGGCTTGTCCACACGGACACAGGTATTTTTATAACCGTGACATTTCTTATGCGGTTCGTCCATACGGAAACGCATTATCAGGTCATTTTTGAAAACCCCTGCCAGGGTGAGGATTTTCAGAAACGCCGGTTGCAGTGTTGTCGTGTAGACAGTAAAACCGGAGTTTTTGCCTTGCGACGTCAGAGTGTGCGTCGTTATCCGCTGTGTTTGACGTCAGATTGTGCGCCGCTGACAGCTTCTGATTGGCCAACGTGATTGGCCACATTTTTTTTTAAACGCAGGAGGAAAAACTCTGGTTATATACCTGTGTCTGTGTGGACTAGGCTTTAGTGTCTGAGCTAATTACACCCTTAGTTAAACCAAAACATTTTGAATGCCTGTTTATGAAACTTTTCATCAGAATAAATATATAACTATTGGAAACGTGTATAGACCTCCCTCTGTCCCTGTAGGGTCCTCTGACTGTTTTACGAAAATAACCAGGCCCGTGCAGGGGGACAGGACACGGGACGTGGCATGGCGTGGGCGGACCTGGCAGTTCAGGTGGCCAGGGCGGAGCAGGATGCGCAGGCGGCGTCGGAGACGACCCCTCGGGCGGCCACGGCGGCGAAGACCCCTCGGGCGGCCACGGCGGCGAAGACCCCTCGGGCGGCCACGGCGGCGAAGACCCCTCGGGCGGCCACGGCGGCGAAGACCCCTCGGGCGGCCACGGCGGCGAAGACCCCTCGGGCGGCCACGGCGGTGACCTACTGCCCCCCCCCAAAATCTTCTTGGGGGTAGCTATGGGGTCATCAGCTGGAGCAGGCTCAGGAACGGACACCGGCTCAGGAACGGACACCGGCTCAGGAACGGACACCGGCTCAGGAACGGACACCGGCTCGGCGGCGGCCATCTTATCCGGGGACACCGGTTCGCCGAACGTGACGTGAACAGTCTCTGGCAGGGCAGACGTGACGTGAACAGTCTCTGGCAGGGCAGACGTGACGTGAACAGTCTCTGGCAGGGCAGACGTGACGTGAAGCGTCTCTGGCTCGGCGTGGCTGACGTGAAGCTCTGGCTGGACGTGGCTGACGTGAAGCTCTGGCTGGACGTGGCTGACGTGAAGCTCTGGCTGGACGTGGCTGACGTGAAGCTCTGGCTGGACGTGGCTGACGTGAAGCGCTGGCTGGACGTGGCTGACGTGAAGCTCTGGCTGGACGTGGCTGACGTGAAGCTCTGGCTGGACGTGGCTGACGTGAAGCTCTGGCTGGACGTGGCTGACGTGAAGCTCTGGCTGGACGGTCTCTGGCTGGACGGTCTCTGGCTGGACGGTCTCTGGCTGGACGGTCTCTGGCTGGGGTCTTCCCCTGGTAAATTTAGACTAGTGTCCTGTTCAAGTCCACTCCAGAAACATTCCTTTAGCATAGCATTGTCACCAGGAACGAGGTGACTATAAAAAAGGAACTCCTCCACATAATCTTCGATGCTGCGATCATCTTGATAAATTGAACAAATTTTGCTCAGTGGGTCCCGGATAATACCTGCTAGATCCATAATGTTGGTCAGTTGTTCTGTAATGCAGCGGAGGAAAACAGGCGAAGATGAGGATCTATATGCAGGGTTTTAATGGAGAAACACGTAGTACAAATAATCAAGAACGAAGGACAAAGAAACAAAACCACGAGCAGGACCGAACCAGAAGCACCCATACACGTACAACAACTGACAAGGTAACAAGTGAAACACAAGGGCTATAAATACACCGAGACAAACAAGCTTAACTAAGTAATAAGGGGGCGTGGTTAATAAGAAACACCTGAGGAGACTAATAAACAAGAAAGACTACAAAGGACTACAAAACATGGCACAGAACAGGAAATAACAAAAGTGCACACAAGACAAGGGAAACACAGGACAGGAATCATGACAGGTGGTGACAGTCTTGATCCTAATAATTACAGACCTACGTATAAGGGCCTAACTTTGATGACCCCACTTTCTTTGCTAAAATGGCGCCGCGGATGGCTGCCATGGTGTGGAGCTCTCCAGCTATTGTGTTGTTTTTGTTCGTTTGTCCTGTGTTTAGTCATTATTTTCCTATCAGTTTCACCAAAGACGAACTGCTGGACATTAGGAAACACACACCAGAAAACTTCTATACAGTTTTTGATTATTCAGACGTTTTGCTGGACATTCTCGTCGGAGGGGCAGCGCTGTTGTTCAAACGCAAACGAGGAAAGCGAGCGGGCGCGCTGGTGAAACTCCGCGAGCGCGGCCTGCGCACTGCACTCCCCAGTATTCATCTTGCGAATCTCCGATCTCTTCCCAACAAAATGGACGAACTTCTCCTCCTCACCCGGATTAACAAGGATTTTTCTAACTCGGCTGCTCTGTGCTTCACTGAAACCTGGCTGAGTGAAACCATACCGGACAACGCAATACATCTGCCGGGCTTCCAGCTGTTCCGAGCGGATCGCATCGCGGAGCTAACGGGGAAAACGAGAGGTGGTGGATTGTGTTTCTACATTAACGAAAATTGGTGTTCAGATGTAACAACACTGAACAAGATATGCTCTCCTAACTTAGAGACCCATTTCATTAATTGCAAACCTTTCTACTCGCCACGGGAGTTTTCCTCTTTCATTCTCGTGAATGTGTACATCCCTCCAGACGCGTGCGTGAGCACTACAACAGCTGGCTGAACAAATAGCTGAAACGGAACAAAGGTACCCAGACTCTCTTTTAATCATTCTTGGGGATTTTAACAAAGCAAATCTTTCGCGTGAACTACCAAAATACAGACAGCACGTTACATGTCCCACAAGAGACAGTAATATACTGGACCACTGTTACACCACAATAAAGAATGCGTATCACTCCGTCCCACGGGCAGCTCTGGGGCTCTCTGATCACTGTTTGGTTCATCTTATACCGACCTACAGGCAGAAACTGAAATCAGCTAAACCTGTAATAAGGACTGTAAAAAGATGGACTAATGAAGCAGAGCAGGATCTACAGGCCTGCTTCGATTGCACTGATTGGACTGTTTTTGAAGCTGCTACCAACGATCTGGATGAGCTCACAGAACAAACACTTCTCCGACAGCAGAGACACACGGAGCCTGTGGCATGGCATTAAGACCATCACTGACTACAAGCCTCCACCACAGGCCTGTGATGATGATACATCCCTCCCCGATGCACTCAACCACTTTTATTCACGGTTTGAAATGCAGAATGACATACCTGCACAAAGACTGCCCATACCGCCCAACGACCGGGCGCTCTGTCTGTCTCCAGCCGATGTAAGGAAGTCCTTATCTAGGATTAACCCACGCAAGGCTGCAGGTCCCGACAACATACCTGGCCGTGTTCTGAGAGACTGTGCTGCTCAGCTGACAGATGTGCTTACAGATATCTTTAACACCTCACTGCACCAGGCAGTCGTCCCCACATGTCTCAAATCCACAACAATCATTCCGGTACCAAAGAAATCACCTGTGTCCTGCCTAAATGACTACCGTCCCATAGCACTGACTTCAATTATAATGAAGTGCTTTGAGAGGTTAGTCATGTACAATATCAAAGCTTGCCTCCCCAACACTCTCGACCCGCTTCAGTTTGCATACCGTCCAAACCGCTCTACGGACGATGCAATTTCCTCCACCCTCCACCTGGCTCTAACCCACCTAGAAAATAAAGACTCCTATGTTAGAATGCTGTTCATTGACTTCAGCTCGGCATTCAACACAATTATTCCACAACAGCTCATAAATAAACTAAACCTGCTGGGCCTCAACAATTCCCTTTGTAATTGGATCCTGGACTTACTTACTGGAAGACCTCAGTCAGTCCGTGTCGGCCACAACACCTCGAGCACTACCACACTTAGCACAGGTGCCCCACAAGGCTGTGTGCTCAGCCCGCTGCTCTTCACACTGCTGACCCACGACTGTACTGCCAAGTTCAGCTCCAACCACATCATCAAGTTTGCTGATGACACGACAGTGGTAGGTCTCATCAGCAACAATGACGAAACGCCATACAGAGAGGAAGTGGCACAGCTGGCTGAATGGTGTGGCACTAACAATCTATCCCTCAACATGGGAAAGACAAAGGAGGTTGTGATAGACTTCAGGAGAAACTCGGTTGACCACCTCCCATTGGCCATCGACAGCTCGACTGTGGAGAGAGTCAGCAGCACTAAATTTCTGGGGGTGCATATCACAGAGGATCTTACCTGGACCACCAACACCATGTCACTCTCCAAAAAGGCACAACAGCGCCTACACTTTCTCCGCCGGCTGAAAAGAGAAAACCTCCCTCCACCTATTCTCACCACATTCTACAGGGGCACCATCGAGAGTGTGCTGACTAGCTGCATCACTGTTTGGTACGGGAACTGCAGTGCTGCAGACCGCAAGACCCTCCAATGGACAGTGAACACAGCTGCAAAGATCATCGGTGCCCCTCTCCCTTCTATCCAGGACATTTTCCTTACACGATGCTCCAGCAAAACCAACAGTATCGTTAAGGACTCCACCCATCCCTCCCACAGTCTCTTCCAGCTCCTACCATCAGGAAGACGGTATCGTAGTATCAAAGCCCGCTCCGCCAGATTGCTCAACAGCTTTTTCCCTCAGGCCGTGAGGGCCCTGAACTCAAACTACACCCTCTGAAACCCCATGAAAACCCCTACCTCCTGAAATATACTAAGACACTTTACAAACTACGCACTAGACACTTTACACACACTGCTGCGTGTATAAAAATAGACTCAGCATTGCAATTATATTTATGTACATTTTCATGCACTACTGTACTGTTCCCCAACCAGTGGCTTGACAAACAATGTTTATGTTTATGTCCGTTATATCTTTGTATGTTTGTACTTATGTAGCACCGTGGTCCTGTGAGGCACGACATTTCGTCCCACTGTATGTTCCCACATGTAGTGGAATGACAATAAACCTCAACTTGAACTTGAACTTGATACTGTAACATCATATATCAGTTTCTGTGAGGATACATGCATTCCTACCAGGACATTCTTATCATTCACCAATGATAAACCATGGTTTACTGGGAAACTCAAACACCTTCGTCATGCCAAAGAGGATGCTTACAGAAGTGGGGATAAGATCTTGTATAACCAGGCCAGAAACAGACTGACAAAGGAGATCAGAGTTGCTAAAAGAGCCTACTCTGAAAAGCTGAAAAAACAGTTTTCAGCCAACGACCCGGCAACAGTCTGGACTGGCCTGAGGAACATCACCAACTACAAGTCACCATCCCCCTGATCTGTGGACAATCCACACCTGGCTGATGATTTAAACTCATTTTACTGCAGGTTTGAAAAGCCCTCATTCACACCACACACCGGCTCTGATCTGCACTTCACACACCCACCATCACCTTCTGCACTCCCTCTCCTCCCCCCTCCTGCCATCCAACCTGAGCTTAAGGTCTGTGTGGAGGACGTGAGCCGAGTCTTCAAAAAACAGAAGATTAGGAAAGCCTCAGGCCCAGACGGCATCTCATCTGCTTGTTTAAAAGCCTGCGCTGACCAACTGGCCCCGGTCTTCACGCAGATCTTCAACAGATCATTGGAGCAGTGTGAAGTTCCCTGCTGCTTCAAGTGCTCCACTATCATTCCGGTCCCCAAAAAACCCAAAATCACTGGACTTAATGACTACAGACCTGTCGCTCTCACGTCTGTGGTCATGAAGTCGTTTGAAAGACTGGTGTTGGCCCACCTGAAGGACATCACTGGACCCCTGCTGGATCCCTTTCAGTTTGCCTACAGAGCAAACAGGTCTGTGGATGATGCAGTCAACTTGGGACTGCATTATATCCTGCAACATCTCGACAGACCTGGGACTTATGCAAGGATCCTCTTTGTGGACTTCAGTTCGGCCTTCAATACCATCATGCCTGATCTTCTCACAGCCAAACTGACCCAGCTCTCCATTCCATCCTCTATCTGTCAGTGGATCTCCAGCTTCCTGACGGACCGGCAGCAGCTCGTGAGACTGGGGAAGCACACATCCAGGACCACCAGCACTGGCGCCCCTCAAGGGTGCGTTCTCTCCCCACTGCTCTTCTCCCTGTACACTAACGACTGCACTTCTAAAGACCCCACTGTCAAGCTCCTGAAATTTGCAGACGACACCACTGTCATCGGTCTTATCCGAAACGGTGACGAGTCTGCTTACAGACTGGAGGTCGAACAGCTGGCTGTCTGGTGCAGTTATAACAACCTTGAGCTGAACACGCTCAAAACAGTGGAGATGATCGTGGACTTCAGGAGGAAAAGCCCAGCACTCTCCCCACTCACCATCATGAACAGCACTGTGGAAGCAGTGGAGTCATTCAGGTTCCTGGGCACTATCATCTCTCAGGACCTGAAGTGGGACAATCACATTGACTCCATTGTGAAAAAGTTCCAGCAGAGACTGTACTTCCTTCGCCAGCTGAGGAAGTTCAACCTGCCACAGGAGCTGATGATTCAGTTCTACTCAGCCGTCATTGAGTCTGTCCTATGCACTTCCATCACTGTCTGGTTTGGTTCAGCTACCAAATCAGACATCAGGAGACTACAGCGGACGGTTCGGACTGCAGAGAGGATTATTGTTGCCCCCCTGCCAACCCTCCAGGACCTGTACTCTTCCAGAGTGAGGAAGAGAGCAGGTAAAATGACCACAGTCTCCACTCACCCTGGACACCACCTGTTTGAACTCTTACCGTCAAGACGGAGACTCAGATAACTGGCCACAAGAACATCTCGGCACAGGAACAGTTTCTTCCCACAGGCCATTTCCCTCCTGAACAGTTAACACACCTCCCAAGGCATGTGCCTTTAAGTGCAATACCCCCACTGTTTTAATGCAACAACTTACAACTCAGGTGACACTTACATGTAGATTTATTTATTTATAATATTCAAAACACTGTAAATTTGTTCATAATCTGTAAATCTGTAAATGTTTATTCTGGCTAAACCCAACTGTGATACTTTTATTCTCATATTTTTATATTTTATATCTTATTCTTAAAATTTGTATTATTATGTTTCTTGTTGTAAATTATGTTTCTTGTTGTATTTGTATATGTGCACTGGAAGCCTTAGTACCAAAACAAATTCCTTGTGTGTGCAAGCACACTTGGCAATAAAGCTCTTTCTGATTCTGATTCTGATTCTGATTCTAAAATATTTCGTTTACTGTCTGATTTTACTGATTCACATGTTATTATAGGTGGTGATTTTAACTGTGTGCTTGATAATGTTTTGGACAGGTCAGCCCAAATAAGCCAGTTACCTTCTGCCTCTATAGTTTTAAATAACTTTATGTCCTCTATGAATCTGGTTGATATATGGAGACTGATATACCCCACAGGTTGAGACTATTCTTTTTTTTCACAAAGGCACAAGTCTTTTTCTAGAATAGATTATTTTTTACTTGACTCAAAACTTATATCAAGCGTGATCTCCTCAGTCCTAAGACTAAACCATATTGCTGGCGTTTTCATCCTTCTCTACTTTCTGATGTATCATTTTGCCAATTTATTTCTGAAAAAAATCAGATTTTTTGGATATTAATGATAATTCTGAAGTCACTGACTCCACTTTATGGGAATCTTTTAAGGCTGTTATTAGGGTCATATTATCTCTTTTGAGTCTTCGAACAGACGAGCCAAACCTAGACGCCTTGCAGAAATAGAAGAGGAATTATCTCAATTGGAACCCTCCTATAGAATTTCCTCTAGCCCCTCTACCTGGCAGAATATTCTTAAATTAAAGTATGAATACAATACTATTTTATCAGGGCAGGTATAGGATCAATTGTTGAGGATAAGACAAAAATATTTTGAGTTAGGGGATAAGCCCCATAAATTGCTGGCGTGACAGCTGAGGGGTTTACAAGCAAATAAAGCCATACACAAAATAAAATCAAAAGCAGGGGACATGCTTGTGGATCCTAAAGGTATAAATGATCGCTTTAGAGACTATTATGAACAACTATATACATCAAGACCAAAAGGTGACATTTCTAATTGGCTAGGGCATTTGAATCTTCCTAAACTGAGTGATGCTGCCTGTGAGGTTTTAAACTCTGAAATTACTATACCAAAGATTGTTGATTCTATAAAATCTTTTCCTAATGGCAAGGTGGCGGGGCCAGACGGTTTCGGCATTGAATTATATAAAAAATATTCTGAAAAGCTGGCACCCCTTTTACTGAGGATGGTCACTCATTCTCTTGAAACTCAAAAATTCCCTGACACATTATATGATGCCAATATCTCACTAATATTAAAAGAGGGTAGAGATGAGACTGAGCCTTCATCTTATCAACCTTTTGCATTACTTAACTCTGACATTGAATTTTTTTACAAAACTATTAGCTAATAGGTTAAATAAATACATTTCATCCATTATACATATGGATCAAACCTAATAGATAAACCTAATGTTCCTAATAGATTTTCATTTTTTAATGTTAGAAGATTAATGAACATAACTTTACCATAAATATAAAAAAGGCTCTAAAGTGGCGGCTCTGTGCTTAGATGCAGAAAAGGCTTTTGATCAGGTGGAATGGCCTTGCTTATATGGTGAGAGTTATGGAGAAATGTGGATTTGGTAGTCGTTTTGTGTCATGGATTACAACATTATATGCTCACCCAACCTCTTCCGTAGTCACAAATCAAGAAAAATCAAAGTCTTTTTTTATTACATCGAGGGACATGTCAAGGATGTCCCCTCAGCCCTTTGCTTTTTGCAATTGCGATTGAGCCCCTTGCGATTAGTATTAGAAACCATCCATCCATTGAGCCTGTAAGACTGGGAAATGTAGATCATCGCATCTCCTTATATGCAGATGATGTTGTTCTCTTTGTCAAATCCTGAACAGTCAGTCCCTTTGCTGTTGGATCTTATAGAATCTTTTGGTACAGTGTCTGGATATACAATTAATTGGCAGAAGAGTGAATTCATGTCTTTAAGTGCTGATCTTGATGATGAATTCCTACAAAATCCCCCTTTCAAAGTTACAGACAGACTTAAACAGAGTTGTTTTGCCCAAAAACCCTAAATTAATTTTCAAGGTGAATTTTCTTCAGAAATTGGAATATTTAAAGATAGACATTAGCAAATGGAGAACTCTTCCTCTTTCTATGATAGGCCGTATAAATGCTGTTAAAATGGTCTCTCTGCCTACATTCTTGTATCTCTTTCAAAACATTCCTATTTTTTTGACAAAGTCTTTTTTCAAAACATTAGATTCGATTATCCTGCCTTTTATCTGGGGTTTTAAAGCTCTCAGAATATCAAAAATACATTTACAGAAACCAAGGGAGAGGGGTGGGCTAGGGTTACCTTGCTTATTGCATTATGATTGGGCAGTGAATGCAAGGGCCCTTGTTTATAAAACAGAAATTTCTATTGACACTCCTCCCTGGGTTGCCATTGAAAAAAATGGTGTTAAAAATAGTTTGCTTCCAGCACTTCTCTTTTCAACTCCTGTATTGCCTGCATCTGTTAAGGTGGATAATTTAATTGTTTAAAACTGTTTGAAAATATGGCGCCAAATTAAGAAGGTATGCAAATTGCCTGTCACTGCTATTTTCGCCCCAGTATATCGAAATCACGCATTTCCTCCTTCTCTCTCAGATGCAACATTCAACATGTGGAGGCTGAATGGTATTGTTACCTTGGAGGCTTTATATATTAACAAACATTTTGCTTCTTTTTCTCAATTAAAAGAGAAGTTTTCTCTACCCACAACACACTTTTTTCGACATTTACAGATTAGTAATTATGTACGTCATGCAGTGCCTAATTTTGAATCTATGCCAGAGGAAAGGAGGATTTATACACTGTTGTTGCGGGCTCGCCTGGTTCCAGGCATTTGATTTCAGAATTTGTTACTGTGTTTTCTGAAGAAATGAACTATTTTACACACTCTTTAAAGAATGCTTGGGAGGAGGAATTGGGTACACAAATTGGAGCTGATGTGTGGGAGGAGAGCCTTAGCAGGGTTCGTTCTTGTTCTATTAACTCTAGAAATCAGTTAATTCAATTCAAGGTGATGCATAGATTGCACTATTCAAAATCTAAATTACATAGAATTTTCCCCACCGTTTCACCTACATGTGACCGGTGTAAATCTGCAGAGGGCTCTCTTACCCATCTCTTTTGGACGTGCCCTAAACTTTACGAGTTTTGGTGTAACATATTTAAGTGGTTTTCTGACATGTATGGTTTTGTGTTTAACCCTGATCCAGATTGCATTATTTGGATATTCTGTTTCTTTGTCAGACCACAATGTCTCTGTACAAAGCACTATTATTTATGGAATTGCTAAGAGCATCATTCTAAGACTCTGGAAATCAGATGCTGTTCCTCAGTTCAAGTTCATTTTACGATATATGGCAACCATTTCTGGATCATCTTACCCAGTTTAACACTAACTCTGATCAGTAATGTCTGCTCTGCCCTCCACTGAATTTTTGCTTGTGCTTCCTTACTGGAACCGCCCTGGTTGCTCTTAGATTTTTTATTTATCCTTTAATTTAATTTAATTTAGTTCTTTAATTTATCCTTTTTATTATTTATTTTATTTTATTATTATTTCTTTTAATTCGTTTATTTTTATATTATCGTTATTAATGGTGGATGATATGAATAATTATTCATGTTTTTTTGCTGATATTATCATTCATTGAGTCGATGTATACATCTTCTAAATGTATTTTGTTTGCTTTTGTTTTTTTGTAAAATGTAAAATGTAAATGTAAAAAATCCTAATAAAAATACTTACACGAAAAAAATATATCTAAATTACACCATATGCTCTCCTTGACAAATGTGGAACAATTAGTTAAGCGGCAACTTTTTTTTAATCATATTCAGCGAATTCAACACTATATTCCGACAGAACAACATAAATAAAGTGGTTTTAGAAAAAAAACAGAGCTTCTAACTCCACCTGGAGCATGTTATTTGTGTTGCAAAAATCCACCGCTCCCGGTTCATTGTGTCCAATCAGCGCAGGGGGGTGTGAGATAGGACTGTCAATCACAAGTCGTGCATGCACTCGTCAATCACATTGGAAGTTCGCGCATGTAGCGAATAGTGATGGCGCAATAACGAGCACGAACTCGGTGGGAGGGTATTCGTTGATAGTGGGGGAGGGGCATGAGAGTTGTTCCTAAGTCCACTCAATCAGCCAGAGTTGCCGACGGCAGCTTTAATGCGTTCATGACATCAAGATAGCTTACAGAGAGGCCTTAAAAGCTGCTAGATCTGCTTATTTTTCAACCCTATTAGAAGAAAATAAACATAATCATTGGTATTTATTTGAAACAGTGGCTAAACTAATGAAAATGAAAGCGGTAACACTTTAGAATACTGTATCTTACTTACTGCATAATTAATAAGGAATTATTTACTACTTCTTCACTATTGTTAACTACTAAGGAAGATGTGTTAAGTAATATAATTTTATGATTGTGTTAAGTATCAGTTAGTTAATCAATAACTAATGAATTCTGTCATACCTCCTGAAGAACTACTATTAATTATCTACTAATTAAGGTTCAAGAAAAATAACTAAGTAACTACTGACCAGTCATACAAAACTAACCTCAGATTATTTGTATATTTTATATACAGTACTGTGTGTGTCTGTTTTCCTCAGCATAGAATGCCATTGAGTAAATTCATGTATTTGAGGCAACGACTGAGGGAAACTGAAAATATAGGGAACTTATTAGTAATTAATAAATAATTCGGCAGGAATTACTTAGAACCTGGAACAGTATTCTAAAGTGAAAATATAGGGAACCCATTAGTAATTAATAAATAATTATCAAATAATTATCCAGGAATTAGGCTACTTATAATCTGAAACAGTCTTCTAAAGTGAAAATATAAGGAACTTATTAGTAATTAATAAATAACTATTAAATAGTTCTTCAGGAATTACTTAGAACCTGGAACAGTATTCTAAAGTGACAATACAGGGAACCCATTAGTAATTAATAAATAATTATCAATTAATTATCTAGGAATTAGGCTACTTATAACCTGAAACAGTCTTCTAAAGTAAAAATATAAGGAACTTATTAGTAATTAATAAATAATTATTAGATAGTCCTTCAGGAATTACTTAGAACCTGAAACAGTATTCTAAAGTGACAATATAGGGAACCCATTAGTAATTAATAAAGAATTACCACATACTTCTGACTCAAATCAAACTTACTGTAAAATAAAAAATATATATAGCCTATATATATGTTGCAGAGTAGCACCTCTGGCAACCTTGTGAATTTACAGTTCTGTAGGCGGACAATTATGGACAGTGATTCCGGTAAGAGAATCAGGCAAGGGAGAAGTATATCCTCATCAAACTTCTCTTTAATAACACTTGTCAGGCAGTAAGTGACATCCAGTTACAATCTCAGAATGGTAGGAGCATTATATGATGATATCACGTTATGTTGTGGTCTGTAGAATATATAAATAAAGAAATACAGTATGAATACAATATTTCTGTACACAAATTACCTCACAAGGTATCAATAACTCGCTAAATAGTCAACACAAATGAATACTCGACTGTTAGATAGCAAACAAACATAAGATAAACTTCAAATAAACAACATGTAGCATATAATAACAACGTGATCATATGATATGATTAGCGTCTGTCCGCGATCGCGCCGCGATCGATCGTCATTTGCATATCTCGTTCGTCATTTGCTAAACATCTGACATTCACAATAAGAACTACAAAGTGTTAACTAAACAATATCCACATTATTACTCACATTTGTTGCATGAACGCACAACATTGAACAAGATCAGGGAGAGCGCGTCTGAAACTGGCTGTTGCCTCCGTCTACTGGAAGTAGCAACTATAATATTAGTCCGTCAAACCCGCTGCTTATTTTCGGTTCCGGGACGGACTTTCTGACAATATATATATATATATATATCAACGTAATCATCTAAACCTTTGTAAAATACACGACAATTACTTGTTTACATGACATCTTCCTTTATTTCAGATGAGACATTTTTTTAATACAGCAAACATTTTATTTCATTTTAACATGTATAATACTGCCTACATTTAAACTCATTTAACAAACATTTTAGAATAAAAAAAATACTTGACTCCATAACCTGCCCATAACAGTGCACAGCTCTGAGAACAGATTTTAACATCTGATGTAAATAGATTTAGTATCTTTATAAATAAAATAATTTGTTTTATCAGGCGTTTCCATCACACAAAAAAGACCAACTCGCTAGCTAGGCTAACTGACATCGTGTCCTTGTATGTTGCCTTGTAGCCTATAAAACAAAATGATTTACAGCACAGTAATGATTTTATGGATTAAATAAAACGTACACAAATCTGTATTTCGCTGAAGAAATGCACCAAATCGGCGGTGCTGAGAACTCTCCAGAGGAGGATGCAAATGCCCGCGCTCTTGCGTCACCAAATCACTGTATGTGGCTACCGCGATATTGCCGGAACTTGAATGGTGCAAAATAAGTTTAAAATGTATAAGAACTAACTAAGTATAATAAGGTGTAATATACATGATACGTTTTTCTAATGAAATAAAAAGTTTGATTATTTGCAGATCATAGCCTATAGGTAAATGTCTGCACTTATCTTTCTTATTAGTGCTGAAGAATGACAAACTGACTACTGTGTATGACTGTTCAGTAGTAGTTACTTCATAGTTATTTTTCTTGAACCTTAATTAATAGATAATTAATAGTAGTTCTTCAGGAGGTATGACAGAATTCATATAGGCTAGCTATTGATTAACTAACTAATACTTAACAGTTAACACAATCATAAATTATATTACATACTGATTAGTTAACACATCCTCCTTAGTAGTTAACAGTAGTGACTTAAGTGTGAATAAAGAATTTAGTTTCTAAACCTATTAGTTCTTCATTAATTCCTTAGTAGTTATGCAGTAAGTAAGATACAGTATTCTAAAGTGTTACCAAGAAAGCTTCAAGCCCAGAAGTGTCCAAGCAACACAGCAGTAATGACTTTATGAATTTCTTTACTTATAAGATTGATAATATCAGGGACAAAATTATAACTATGCAACCGTCTACTACAGTATTTGATCAGGGAATGCATTGTAGTCTCCCTGAGGAAAAACGTTATGTCAGATCAACGACTGGAAGCAAGTGCAGTTACACAATGTTTATTAAGAATAAACAGAAGCGCTGGTCAGACACACTGAACACAGAGAACACAGACAGGGCGAGCGACGCAGGGACCTCGACAGGCAACCGGGTGGTAGTGATGGTTTGTGGTGATAATCCTGAGTCCAGGGAAAACGAGAGCAGAACCGGCAGTGCAGAACAGGTATGGCGAGTGGATAGTGTCACGGATAACCTACCGAATTCGACAGTCGTATACTTTTACGTGACAGAAGGGGTACGCCGCACCACAGACGCGTGACACCGACGTGTGACTCCAACGTCGCACCACAGCACGCCGCCCCACAGTTTTTTTTTTTCACTTTCTACTGGATATGAGGACTATGCAAATTATAGCCTACACCATCAAAGTCACAACTTTTTGCACAATTATTACCAACAACTTTAAAGTTGAACAGATAAATTCATTAATTGTAATCTATAAACATAATATTCTGGACTGTGTCATTCTGAGTTTTTACTTTTGAAGGTGGTAATCATTTTAATTAACACAGTTGACCATAATGGGCGAATACACAATATGAAACTATTCACGAAATTGTTTACAGGAGAAGGTGACAAGAAAGTATTTTAATAGCCTATTATTTTCAAGAAATCAACATTGAAAAAATATAAGACATGGAAATAGTCTTTAAGTCACAAAATGCAAAACAATGTAGGTTCATGTTCAAATGTTCAAAACTAGGGCTGTCAGTGTCGACTATTTTATTTATGTATTTTTTGGTCATAAAGATAGATCTGAAGTGAACAATTGCCTTTAGTATGACTTAAATACATTAAATCATCATCATGAGACACTGAAGACTGGAGTATGCTGAAAATTCAGCTTTGATCGCAGGAATAAATTAGGCTACATTTTAAAATATATTCATATTTTAAATTGTATAAATATTTCACAATATTACTGTTCAAAAATATCTTACCGTTCAAAAACTTTTGACTGGTAGTGTATATCTAACAGGGGCGGCGCCAGATAATTTTTTTTACAGGTGTTGAGAGGGTGCTAGATCATTGACAGGGGGAGCTGAGCAATTATATATATTATGATATATTATATATCAATACTATTAATAAATTAGCAAAACTTAGCCACTCAATATTTAATATTCAATTATTTTATTTATTCAATTATAAAGTTTTAATTGTATTAATTTGAACAAGCACAACATTTAGCATTCAACCAAATATTTCAAAATATTTATTATTATTAATAATGTTATTTCAACATATCTCATTATTTCGACATTATATGTGCGTATTATAGGCCTACAATATGTGCATTTGTAAATCCGGTGACACGCGTGCATTCATTTTTATGAATAAGTATAAGTCACAGTGTCTGCTGCAAATATGCAATTGACGATCGCCATCTCCGTAGTGAACGCGCCTAGAGAAATACATAAGCTATAATTACACAATCAGAGAGTAGCCTATTTATTTTCGTTTTGAATTGTTTCGTTTAGACATTTCAAGCTCTCTATATATTTCTCATGTCTGAGGCATACACACTGAGTTTCGGTTGAACCCCTACTATTAATTTATATTGAGATGCGCACCAGTTTATGTGCAATGCAAGTGAACGCTCGGGCGCCTCCAAGTTATGATTATATCGTCTGCTATATTTGCTTCTTATTTATTAAATCCAGGTGTTTCGTTGATGGTAAAAGATTATTCAAATTAAGATACAAATTATACATAACGAAATTTACTTTAAAGAAAGGCGTTCTACAAAACAAAACTTAATGAAATGGTCAAAATCATGTCTGTGTCATGATTCTGCCATCATGTTATTGATTATTCCTAGTCTTGTGGCAGGATCGTGACAGAACCAATGTTTTGTGTGCAAACACATGGCCTTGTGTTTGGGCCATGTGCTTGCGTTGTCTCGTCACCTTACCCCGTCCCCTTGTTACCCTTGTTTAGTCATCAGTAATTAATCTGTGTCACCTGTTATGTCTTGATTAGTCTCCTTATTTTATCCCCTTGTGTTTGCTGTCCTGTGTCGGTACATTGTCTATCTTACCTTGTCTACTTTGTTAAACCTGCTGTGATTCTTATCTGTGAGATTATCTTACCTGTGAGTACGTATACCTGTTAGAGTTTTTGATCCTGTTTCTGTTGTTAGTTTTTAGTCTAGTCTTGTCAAGTGTTAGTCTAGTTAGTCATCCTCTGCCTTGTCTTGTTTTACCCCATCGTGGGCATTATTTTCCCCTTTCTGTCAATAAATCGTGTGTTTAGTGTACTCTGTCTGCGTCTGGGTTCATCCGCCATCCTCCTCATAACAGAATGTACCGACCAACGCAGCACCCAGCAGACAGTATGCTTTCTTCTATCGATCACCAGTCGGATGATCTTCAACATTGGTGGCTGAGGACCATCTCTGATATGAAGCAGGGCAAGCTTCCTTTCCCTCCTCAGGGAGAGAGGTCCTTGAGGGAATACGCTCAGTTCGCGGATGAGAAGAGGTTTTTCCTGCCTGATTGTCTCCTCAATCGCTACCTCATCGCCGGTCTCAATGTTCCCCCACCCTTGGCTGAACGGGAGAGACTGGTCCACCGCCCGTTCCGAGATATGGTGGACTGTTTGTCTCAGAAGGGGTCGCCGGCTTCCACCACCTCGTTTCCACCTGCCAGGCTGCCAGAGATCCCGGAGGGTCGTGTTTTAGCCGTTGTCACGCAGGGGAACCAGGTACACTCCACTTCGACTCCCGAGGCGTAATTTGCTCCGGTAGACCTTCGCGGGAAGAGAGGGAGACGGACCTCGTGGGAGTCTCCGTCGGAATCGTCCTCATCAGAGTCTACGCTGCCTGAGTCTGTCCTCCCTTCGCCGCTCACAGTTCCCGCTGTTCTTCCCCAACCGGCCACCGGTTTGGCCACGGCCTCTGCTCCACGGCCAAGGAGAAAAAGGAGGAAGAAGGCAGTCAGCGCAGTCGCCGAGCCCGCTGCAGTCAGCGCAGTCGCCGAGCCCGCTGCAGTCAGCGCAGTCGCCGAGCCCGCTGCAGTCAGCGCAGTCGCCGAGCCCGCTGCAGTCAGCGCAGTCGCCGAGCCCACTGCACTCGCGCCAGTCGCCGAGCCCGCCGCAGCAGTGAACGCTGTCCCAGAGCCCTCCACAGCAGTGAACGTTATTCCTAAACCTACTGTCGTGAGCGCTGCAGAGAGGGCCGAGGCCGATTTAGCTGACGAAAGTGTTTTGCGGTCTGTTTCTGCTCGCCAAGGCATGCCTATCCTCGTCGCCGCTGAAACTTTGTCCGAATACCTAAAGACCCTTGCCAAGATCCTAGAAGTCCCTGTCAGACCTGTCGTTTTGCCCTGTCCTGAGTCCACAGCTGCAGTGAGCGCCGTACCCCAGACAGCTGCAGTGAGCGCCGTACCCCAGACTGCAGCTGAGAACACCACACCCAGATCGGAGATGTTGAGCGTGGGATCAGAGTCATCTTCAGTGAGCACTGTCCCAGTTTCCCCTCTACGATCTCCTACTACACTCCCCATCATGAGTCCTGCTTTGTCTCCGTCGTTCGCTGTACCCCCAGGTGCCTTCCCTGTTGTGACTTCCACTATTCCTAAGACCCCGTGTGTTTCCCCGGACGTCCCTGTCACCACCACGCCCCGGACTGTTTCCCCCAAGACCTCTCCTCGTGTGTCTCCGTCCAAACCTGCCCGTATTCCTCGCCCTAAGCCCTCAGCCCGTATTCCGAAGACCCCCAGTCCTCCCGTCTACCCTGGACTGTCCCCCATGAGTTCTCATGTTCCTCCACCCGTCCACCCTGGACCTCCCCCCATGAACTTTGTGTTTCCTCCACCCCCTCTGCCTTGCATGTTGTTCCTTATGTTTCACCCTAACCCTGTTATTGTTTATTCATGTATGCCTTTGTTGATGTTCACCATGTTTTGTTGGTTTTTGTCCATGTCTCGTTCAGTCTTGTCTTGTGCTTAGTGTCCCTTTGAGGAGCGTCTGGTAGCCGCTCCTTAAAGTGGGGGTTCTGTCATGATTCTGCCATCATGTTATTGATTATTCCTAGTCTTGTGGCAGGATCGTGACAGAACCAATGTTTTGTGTGCAAACACATGGCCTTGTGTTTGGGCCATGTGCTTGCGTTGTCTCGTCACCTTACCCCGCCCCCTTGTTACCCTTGTTTAGTCATCAGTAATTAATCTGTGTCACCTGTTATGTCTTGATTAGTCTCCTTATTTTATCCCCTTGTGTTTGCTGTCCTGTGTCGGTACATTGTCTATCTTACCTTGTCTACTTTGTTAAACCTGCTGTGATTCTTATCTGTGAGATTATCTTACCTGTGAGTACGTATACCTGTTAGAGTTTTTGATCCTGTTTCTGTTGTTAGTTTTTAGTCTAGTCTTGTCAAGTGTTAGTCTAGTTAGTCATCCTCTGCCTTGTCTTGTTTTACCCCATCGTGGGCATTATTTTCCCCTTTCTGTCAATAAATCGTGTGTTTAGTGTACTCTGTCTGCGTCTGGGTTCATCCGCCATCCTCCTCATAACAGTCTGACCCATTCTACCGATATATTTCGACTCATATCTTACTTATGCTGTTCACTTTTCAAAATTAACATAGATGTAAAAAAAATAACATTATAATATTTTAACAAATAGGAAACTAAATGCGCTTATTTAATGGCTACGGCACGTATAGTGTTTGGTATACAGACTCTGTATTTGTACAATTTGCTGCACATTCATTTAATTCTGAATTTTGCACACATAAGTTGAAAGGCATTTGTTTGTGAATAATAAAACATATCTGCAACATTTATCAAGTTCACGGATAATTGTGCGTGCATTTATTAATCATTATGATAAAAATAATAATAAACTATAGGCTATTACAAAAAAAAATCAGATGAGCCCAGAATATGAACGCAACGTGTTTAATTACACGTTAAGCATTTTCCTCCCATAGAAAACTATTATTCGGCTTAATGCAGAGAATGTCCCCTTATATGTCGAAATAACGACTTATTATGTCGAAATAAGCAGATATAATGTTGAAACAACTAATTATTATGTCTAAATTAGGAGATATAATGTTGAAATAACGACTTAATATCTCGAAATAACAAAAGATTTCTTTTTCGTTTTTTCTTCACCATGCGGTTCAGGGCTTCCATAGAATAGTAGGCTAATAATATACAGCCTACAGCCTGAATATAATTGCTTCCAGAAAATATTTTTGCTTTGTCTTTCTTGGGGGTGCTGAAGTCCCGCTAGCCCCTCCCTAGCGCCACCCATGATATCAAACATTGAATAAACTTAGTTATTATGCACCAGGGGCCCTTTGGGAAATAAGTTAACTAATTAAAAGCAATAGCCTATAGCAAGTAGGCCTACATCCACTAATGCAAACTTTAAAATGTTTTAAAGGCGACATACATGGGGACGACGTGTGTATCAGGCGTCTTATAATGAGACGTACAGAGGGACGACGTGTGTATCAGGCGTCTTATAATGCGACGTACAGAGGGACGACGTGTGTATCAGGCGTCTTATAATGCGACGTGCCTAGTTCAGACGTCTGATTTTTTTATGGATTTCTCACATACGCCGTCGCCACGTCGCCGTAAGGTATACGTTCCTACTGTGACATCGCCGTGACGTCGCCGCCGGTCTGTCGTCTGCCGTCTCTATCAATCCCATTCAAAAAATTACACGGACTGACGACGACGGAAGGGTAGACTGCACCTTCACCTTCTTCAGGGAAGTCTTAGAAATGACACTTTCTACTCGCCATAGAACAGGAACCAATCCGGGAGCACGAACACCACGACCACCACGACGACCACGAAGACGACCAAGAAACGAGACAGGAACATACCAAAACGATCTGACAAAGAGAGACATCAGTCACTGGAATAAATAGCCGCTGAGAAGTGAGATCAGCTGGCGCTGATGATCAGCGGCCACGCCCACACAAAGACACACGCAACACACACATAATCACGAGACATGAAGAAAGCAGAGAATTCAAAAACCGTGACACGTTATTCATTTGTTGCTATAGGAGAGGAAGAATTTTGCAAACATGTTAATTCATCTAAATCGACAACTTGTATGTTAGACCCTATACCGACTAAGCTATGCTTCCAGATGTCATAGATCCTCTTCTTAATATCATTAATTCGTCTTTGTCTCTAGGATACGTACAAAAACCTTTAAGCTGGCTTTGAAAAAATCGCTTGTTACAAAAAACGCAACTTGGTCATACAAAATTAGTCAATTACAGGCCGATCTCGAATCTGCCTTTTCTATAAAAGATATTAGAAAAAACAGTATCCTCACAACTGTGTTCCTTTCTTGAAGGAAATGATATCTGCGAGGATTTTCAGTCCGGATTTAGACCGTACCATAGTACCAAGACAGCTCTCGTTAGAGTCACAAATTATTTACTTTTATCATTCGATCGTGGTTATATCTGTCTGTTAGTGTTTCTTGATCTTAGTGCTGCATTTGACACAATTGACCACAACATTCTTTTAAATAGACTAGAAAACTATGTTGGCATTAGTGGAATTGCACTAGCATGGTTTAAATCATACTTATCTGACCGTTATCAGTTTGTAGCAGTAAATGAAGATATGTCTTATCGATCACAAGTTCAGTATGGCATTCCACAAGGCTCAGTACTAGGACCGCTGCTGTTTAATCTCTACATGCTACCATTAGGAGATATCATTAGGAATTAGCTTTTACTGTTATGCCGATGATACTCAGCTCTATATTTCTTCAAAACCTAACGAAACTTACCAATTCACAAAATTAACGGAATGCATAGCTGATATAAAAAAATTGGATGACTAGTAATTTCCTACTACTAAATTCTGAAAAAACAGAGATTCTAATTATTGGACAAAAAACTTCTACACGTAATAACCTAGAATACTGTCTAACACTTGATGGCTGCTCTGTTAAGTCTTCGTCGTCGGTTAGGAACCTGGGTGTGCTCTTTGATGCCAATCTTTCATTTGAAAGTCACGTGTCTAGTATCTGTAAAACCGAATTTTTCCATCTTAAAAATATATCTATATTACGTCATATGCTCTCATTGACAACAATTAGTTAATGCGTTCATGACATCAAGACTAGATTATTGTAATGCTCTACTGGGTGGTTGCCCTGCACGCTTAATAAACAAACTACAGCTAGTTCAAAATGCAGCAGCTCGAGTTCTTACCAGAACCGGGAAATATGACCATATTAGCCCGGTTCTGTCAACACTGCATTGGCTGCCTATTAAATACCGTATACATTTTAAAATATTGTTGATTACTTACAAAGCACTAAATGGTTTAGCTCCGCAGTACTTGAGCGAGCTCTTAACGCATTATAGCCCTTCACGTCTATTGCGATCTCAAAATTCCAGCCAATTAATAATGCCTACAATATCAAAATCGACTGCTGGTGGTAGATCCTTTTCCTATGTAGCACCAAAACTTTGGAACAGTCTTCCTACCATTGCAGACACACTCTGTCAGTTCAAAGCTACACTAAAAACATCTCTTTGAACTAGCATACACATAATACATTATAGACTTCTATAATTCAATGTTAGGCTACATAGATTAGGTAAGCCGGAACTGGGAACACTTCCCTTAAATCCTGTTGTAGTCGTTACATCATAAGAAGAATGGCATCTACGCTAATTTTAGTGTTTTTGTTTATCCCGAGGTTTTCCCGCAGCCTGCCGGATCCAGATCTGATGAAGGAGCTTCGCCTGGACCCGATGACAATGCAGTGCTGACGTGCCAACTAGCCTCTCCCTATGGAGGATCCCTTTCCCACTCTACAGATAAAGGGTTGTGAATTTCGGTTTGCGTACCTACCCCGAAGTGATAAAATAAAACTAAATTCTGTATCAAATTTATAGGCAAGACAAGTAGTTTGTTTAGGCATGGTTTGTAGGGAATTTCTGTAACGATGAGGCAAGAATGCTGAGAGTGAATCCAAATTCAAGCACTTTATATATTAAACAAACAGGAAAATCCAGACAGAACAAGGAACTCGGAACACTGAACAGGACAGGAAACAGCTACAAGCAATAACGACCAACAAACAACAACTGGAGAACAGAGGTATAAATACACAGACAAACAAGCTAAACAAGGTAAAAGGGGGTGTGGCTAATCAGAAACACCTGGGGAGACTAATCAACAAAACGGGGAACAGCTGAACATGAAAAGACAGGGGAACACATGACAGACAAGAACAAGATACAAAAACCCACACGTGACTCTGGATCGGCAGAAGTGACGTGAACAGTCTCTGGATCGGCCAACTTGTCCGTAGACACTGACTCGGAGGAAGTGACGTGAACAATCTCTGGATCAGCAGAAGTGACGTAAACAGACTCTGGATCGGCAGAAGTGACGTGAACAGTCTCTGGATCAGCCATCTTGTCCGTGGACACTGGCTCGGAGGCGGCCATCTTGTCCGTAGACACTGGCTCGGAGGAAGTGACATGAAGCGTCTCTGGATCGGCAGAAGTGACGTGAACAGACTCTGGATCGGCAGAAGTGACGTGAACAGTCTCTGGATCGGCCAACTTGTCCGTAGACACTGGCTCGGAGGAAGTGACGTGAACAGTCTCTGGATCAGCAGAAGTGACGTGAACAGACTCTGGATCGGCATAAGTGACGTGAACGGTCTCTAAATCGGCCATCTTGTCCGTAGACACTGGCTCGGAGGAAGTGACGTGAACAGTCTCTGGATCGGCAGAAGTGACGTGAACAGTCTCTGGATCGGCCATCTTGTCCGTCGACACTGGCTCAGAGGCGGCCATCTTGTCCGTAGACACTGGCTCGGAGGAAGTGACGTGAACGGTCTCTGGATCGGCAGAAGTGACGTGAACAGTCTCTGGATCGGCCATCTTGTCCGTCGACACTGGCTCGGAGGCGGCCATCTTGTCCGTAGACACTGGCTCGGAGGAAGTGACGTGAAGCGTCTCTGGATCGGCAGAAGTGACGTGAACAGTCTCTGGATCGGCCAACTTGTCCGTAGACACTGGCTCGGAGGAAGTGACGTGAACAGTCTCTGGATCAGCAGAAGTGACGTGAACAGACTCTGGATCGGCAGAAGTGACGTGAACAGTCTCTAAATCGGCCATCTTGTCCGTAGACACTGGCTCGGAGGAAGTGACGTGAACAGTCTCTGGATCGGCCATCTTGTCCGTCGACACTGGCTCGGAGGCGGCCATCTTGTCCGTAGACACTGGCTCGGCAGAAGTGACGTGAACGGTCTCTGGATCGGCAGAAGTGACTTGAACAGTCTCTGGATCGGCCATCTTGTCCGTCGACACTGGCTCGGAGGCGGCCATCTTGTCCGTAGACACTGGCTCGGAGGAAGTGACGTGAACAGTCTCTGGATCGGCAGAAGTGACGAGAACAGTCTCTGGATCGGCCATCTTGTCCGTCGACACTGGCTCGGAGGCGGCCATCTTGTCCGTAGACACTGGCTCGGAGGAAGTGACGTGAACAGTCTCTGGATTGGCAGAAGTGACGTGAACAGTCTCTGGATCGGCCATCTTGTCCGTCGACACTGGCTCGGAGGCGGCCATCTTGTCCGTAGACACTGGCTCGGAGGCGGCCATCTTGTCCGTAGACACTGGCTCGGAGGAAGTGACGTGAAGCGTCTCTGGATCGGCAGAAGTGACGTGAACAGTCTCTGGATCGGCCATCTTGTCCGTCGACACTGGCTCGGAGGCGGCCATCTTGTCCGTAGACACTGGCTCGGAGGAAGTGACGTGAACAGTCTCTGGATTGGCAGAAGTGACGTGAACAGTCTCTGGATCGGCCATCTTGTCCGTCGACACTGGCTCGGAGGCGGCCATCTTGTCCGTAGACACTGGCTCGGAGGCGGCCATCTTGTCCGTAGACACTGGCTCGGAGGAAGTGACGTGAAGCGTCTCTGGATCGGCAGAAGTGACGTGAACAGTCTCTGGATCGGCCATCTTGTCCGTCGACACTGGCTCGGAGGCGGCCATCTTGTCCGTCGACACTGGCTCGGAGGCGGCCATCTTGTCCGTAGACACTGGCTCGGAGGAAGTGACGTGAAGCGTCTCTGGATCGGCAGAAGTGACGTGAACAGCCTCTGGATCGGCAGAAGTGACGTGAACAGCCTCTGGATCGGCCAACTTGTCCGTAGACACTGGCTCGGAGGAAGTGACGTGAACGGTTTCTGGATCGGCAGAAGTGACGTGAACAGACTCTGGATCGGCAGAAGTGACGTGAACAGTCTCTGGCTCGGCAGAAGTGACGTGAACAGTCTCTGGCTCGGCAGAAGTGACGTGAAGCGTCTCTGGCTCGGCAGAAGTGACGTGAAGCGTCTCTGGCTCGGCAGAAGTGACGTGAAGCGTCTCTGGCTCGGCAGAAGTGACGTGAAGCGTCTCTGGCTCGGCAGAAGTGACGTGAAGCGTCTCTGGCTCGGCAGAAGTGACGTGAAGCGTCTCTGGCTCGGCAGAAGTGACGTGAAGCGTCTCTGGCTCGGCAGAAGTGACGTGAAGCGTCTCTGGCTCGGCAGAAGTGACGTGAAGCGTCTCTGGCTCGGCAGAAGTGACGTGAAGTGCAGGCTTGGCGTGGCTGCCGTGATCATCCTCTGTGACTCCCACAGTGAATTCAGAACCACTCAGCTGTAATGCTAGCTCTATATAATATTCAAGAGTCCCATTAGGGTCATGTAATGGCATTACAGAGCTGAGCGGCTCGGATAGTCCTCCGCGGAAAAATATCATGAGGCATACCTCGTCCAACCAGGTCAAGTGAGCCAGCTCCAAAAAGTCCTTTACAAAGTCCTCGATTGGACGATCTCCTTGACAAAGGCACATAATTTGTGCTGCTGGATTCATGTTGTTGGTCGGTCATTCTGTAACGATGAGGCAGGAATGCTGAGAGTGAATCTAAATGCAAGCACTTTATATATTAAACAAACAGGAAAATCCAGACAGAACTCAGAACACAGGACAGGAAACAGCTATAAGCAATAATGGCCGACAAACAACAACTGGAGAACAGAGGTATAAATACACAGACAAATAAGCTAAACAAGGTAACAAGGGGGTGTGGCTAATCAGAAACACCTGGGGAGACAAATCAACAAAACGGGGAACAGCTGAACATGAAAAGACAGGGGAACACATGACATACAAGAACAAGATACAAAAACCCACACGTGACAATTACAAACCTGCACACATATATTCAGAAGCACATAACTATAGAATCAATTCTTAATGCGCATGTGAACGCCATCAGCGTTTATCACAGGTTCGCGTTTAAAGTCTGTTTAGAGAGAACAACGTCGTCTTAGCGTCCCCTAATTTAATAACAAATGATCATTTCGCCGGAAGTGAATCAATCAAAACTAACTTTACTGGAAATAACATTATTCAAGAATCACTAAAGTCAAAACAATCTATGTTACCATAAATTATATGTTTGTCTCTGTAAAGCTGCTTTGAAACAATCCATTGTTAAAATCAATATATAAATTAAGATGACTTGACTTGACTTGACTATATACACTCACCTAAAGGATTATTAGGAACACAATACTGCCCTACAAAGCAAAAAGGCAGTAACTACGCAGAGTGCAGAACTGAGAAAAATGACTTTAAAGTTATCCTGTCGTTACCTTTTTTGCAGTTACTGTTCAAACGACTACCATTTTTCTCCAAAACGACACACATTTGAGATAAGATGTTTTGTCACATAACAAAGGATGCCTTGAATGTCATGAAAATGATAATAACTCATTTTTGACCAAAAATGCAGTTACTGCCTTTTTGCTTTGTAGGGCAGAATACTAATACTGTGTTTGACCCCCTTTCGCCTTCAGAACTGCCTTAATTCTACGTGGCATTGATTCAACAAGGTGCTGAAAGCATTCTTTAGAAATGTTGGCCCATATTGATAGGATAGCATCTTGCAGTTGATGGAGATTTGTGGGATGCACATCCAGGGCACGAAGCTCCCGTTCCACCACATCCCAAAGATGCTCTATTGGGTTGAGATCTGGTGACTGTGGGGGCCATTTTAGTACAGTAAACTCATTGTAATGTTCAAGAAATCAATTTGAAATGATTTGAGTTTTGTGACATGGTGCATTATCCTGCTGGAAGTAGCCATCCGAGGATGGGTACATGGTGGCCATAAAGGGATGGACATGGTCAGAAACAATGCTCAGGTAGGCCGTGGCATTTAAACGATGCCCAATTGGCACTAAGGGGCCTAAAGTGTGCCAAGAAAACATCCCCCACACCATTACACCACCACCACCAGCCTGCACAGTGGTAACAAGGCATGATGGATCCATGTTCTCATTCTGTTTACACCAAATTCTGACTCCATCTGAATGTCTCAACAGAAATCGAGACTCATCAGACCAGGCAACATTTTTCCAGTCTTCAACTGTCCAATTTTGGTGAGCTCTTGCAAATTGTAGCCTCTTTTTCCTATTTGTAGTGGAGATGAGTGGTACCCGGTGGGGTCTTCTGCTGTTGTAGCCCATCCGCCTCAAGGTTGTGCGTGTTGTGGCTTCACAAATGCTTTGCTGCATACCTCAGTTGTAACGAGTGATTATTTCAGTCAAAGTTGCTCTTCTATCAGCTTGAATCAGTCGGCCCATTCTCCTCTGACCTCTAGCATCAACAAGGCATTTTCGCCCACAGGACTGCCGCATACTGGATGTTTTTCCCTTTTCACACCATTCTTTGTAAACCCTAGTAATGATTGTGCGTGAAAATCCCAGTAATGAGCAGATTGTGAAATACTCAGACCGCCCCGTCTGGCACCAACAACCATGCCACGCTCAAAATTGCTTAAATCACCTTTCTTTCCCATTCTGACATTCAGTTTGGAGTTCAGGAGATTGTCTTAACCAGGACCACACCCCTAAATGCATTGAAGCAACTGCCATGTGATTGGTTGATTAGATAATTGCATTAATGAGAAATTGAACAGGTGTTCCTAATAATCCTTTAGGTGAGTGTATATATACTGTATATATATGTATGTATATATATATATATTTAAAATGGTATAGTACCGGTCAAAATTTGGACATATTACTAATTTTGTTTTTATTTGTTTTAAAGAAGTCTCTTAAAATAATTGTTTTCTATTTTTTTTTTTTGGGTGATTTTTGCCTTTATTGTGATAGGATAGTATAGAGTGGATAGGAAACGAGGTGGGGGAACAGGATCGGGAAAGGTCCACGAGCCAGGATTCGAACCCGGGTCACCTGAAGCACTATATGTCGGCGTGCTGCCCATGAGGCTATCGGTGCCAATGATGGTTTTCTATTTTAATATAAAAATATAATTTATTTCTGTGATGCGATGCAAAAAATGTCAGCATAAAACTCTTCAGTATCACACGATTCTTCAGAAATCATTCTAATACACTGATTTATTATCAATGTCTGAAAGAGTTGTGTTGCTTCATGTTTTTTATAACCTGTGATTTTTTCAGGATTCATTGATAAATAAAAATTAAAAAAGAACAGCATTTAATTAAAATTGAAATTCTTTAAGTCTTTACTATCACTTTTTATCTTGCTGAATAAAAATTTATTAATTTCTTTCAACAAAAAAAAAAAAAAAAGAAAGGAAAATTACTGACCCCAAACTTTTGAACAGTAATGTATATTGGTACAAACAATTTAAATTTTAAATAAACGTTATTCAAATTGTAGTGACTGTTTAAACTTGTTTTTTTTTCTTTTCTGTATTTTGATCAAATAAATGCAGCCTCGATGAGCACAAGATATTATTTAAAAAAAAAACATTAAAAAACAGTAATGTGTCCAAACTTTTGACTGGTACTTTTATATTGTGTGTATATGCCCCCTTTTTACGTTTGAGCCCCTACCCCTGCCCGCTGCCCCTGAGGAACACTCTGCACACCCTGGGTGTTGTAGCCAAAAGTTTTCTTGCATGTTTTGCATGTTTTTTTTTTTTGGTTGCATTTACACTGTTTTGATCAGCAGGTGTCACCAGCGTATCGCGTTCGAACACTTCGAAAGTGAATCATTTTGCGGCAATTCAAAGCTTTGAAAAGCTTCGTTTCTCCCATCATGTAGAGGTCGCTACAATCACATACGCATTGAATAAGCATGCATCACAACAACATACAAGCTACTAGAGAACATATCGAAGGAAATAATGACAGCTTCCATTGATTATTTATCAGCGTGTTATTTGTGACGATGATGATGACGATGACGATGAAGATGCGCTGCTGAAGCTGTGTAAAGCGTAAGATAAACAATATCACACATTATTAAGATGTGATGCTAAGAGGTTAGCACGCTGGCTAAATTTCTTGTTTTTTTTGCTGTTGCCATATAAACTGTGTATTATACAAACATTTATTCTTCATCAATTTGACTAATTTGCACTGATGTCAAGCTGAACACTGTCAGTATTTTCAGTTGTGTCTGGTAAATGATGATGATGCAGCTCATGCTGATATTAATTGATTGCATGAAATTACAGTTTCAGTAGAAATATTTATTTTGTTGATTTAGAGAACGTCGACAGCTGTCATTCAGATCTTATCCTGCTGTCATTGCATAAAACATGAATCACAGTAAACTGAGAGCTAAAACTTTCCTTATTTAATAATCTTATGTCTTACATATTTCCCTTGTACCTTAGATGTGAATATACAAATCTTCGTCAATATTTTCAAATACATATTTTAAAATGAAAAGTAAAAAAAAAGTGCTAAACATAAAGCGAGCAAGGTGAGGCATTAACTTTCATAAATTTGGACCAGTCTCAAGAATATTTGGAAGAATTAATTTGTTGATTTCTAGCTGTTTCAGCCTGGTTGGTAGATCAAATACAGTATTGTTCCGTTTTTACTGTGCTCACATGTTATGGGATATGCATGCTAACCGAAAGTCCTAAAATTATTATAGGCCTACACGTTGGTGTAATTTTTCTACTGGTTTGAACAAGGGTAGTGTGGTGGCCTGTTCAGTTTTAGAGATAATTCGTAATAAGTTTATATCTGATATATATTCGTAAAGTTCATAATATCACATGCAATTTCTATGGATATTCCACCCAAACCTGAATTTAAACTATTTGACTGACTTTTAAAAAATATTTTATTTTCAAATACACACATTCACTCTTTCATACAAGCTAATCTATACATTTATAAAACACGTATCTTAAAGTTAATTTAAATTGTATCCCTTAAAAGTAATCTTTGATCACCAAAATGACATAGGCTATTTAAACGTTTTTATTCCTTGAATTTCTTTTTGTCATGCTTAAAATACCTTGAATGTATCTCATGTTACACTCATACTCACTCACAATGTGCCTCATTTAGTATACCCGGTTGTATGAATATGCAAATTAGCCCTGTCTCCACTAACTCGCACCAGCTCAGAGATCCACTTGTTGACAAACACACGTTGTCATGATAACTGTTACAATGTAGTTTGTGACGTCTAAAAACACCAGTGATTTCAAACTGTGTTTTTGAGACTGTCTTTGGTTCACTCCAGGTTTAAGGAGAAAATACTCAGCAATGGTGTTGACGTATGAATTTGTACATGGTTTGTCTTAAAGCATATTAAAAACACCACATAACAGCATTAAAAACTTGATTTTCACCACAGGGGGACTTTAATAGGTTGAAAACGCATGTTTCTTGTCTCTTCACATTCAAGTCAAGTCAAGTCATATTCATTTATATAGCGCTTTTAACAATGTAGACTGTATCAAAGCAGCTTTACAGAGATAAACATATAATTTAAGGTAACAGAGATTGTTTTGCCTTTATAGTAGAGATGCACCGATTACAATTTTCTAGGCCGATTCCGATTTTCATTGAGTTTGACCTGCCGATACCGATTTTAGCCGATTCCGATTTAATTTTTTCTAACCACTTTACAGCACACATAAATATTTATTTTCTATCTTTTCTTTAATAGAACATTTTACAATTTACATAGAACATAATGTTTTTAACAGATAATCGCTATAAAATAGAACTATATAAATTACCCCTGGTGTGGGAAATTCACACACATCTAAAGTGCAGTGTTATGGAAGAACAATATATTTTTTTTGATATATATTTAGCAAACTAAACGTCTGTATGAAAACAGGTAATGCAATAAAATAATATAATACTAATATATATATATATATATATATATATATATATATATATATATATATATATATATAATAATATAATACTGCCTTGCAGTATAAAGTTTTGCGGTTTAAAGTTTAAATGGGTTCATCATGTTCTATAAATATTTTTAAGTCTAACGTTTTCTTTTCTGACATAGCCTACTCCAGTTCTTGATAAAACACGTAAACTCTGTGCATTTTGTGCACTTTTTGTGTGATATCATATTTAGGCTATTTTGTCGATCAAAAGTGTGCTTTCACTTTAATTGAGCGTCAGCTGCAGCAAATAGACTCGGCGCCGAAACGTTTCACGGCTGCTCACGCGACGCTTCTGCGTGACGCTCACGCTCACGCGCTGCTCCCGCTCCCGTGTGAATGCACTCATTGATTAACATGCACGCCGACAAAAAAATACGCGCTTGCGGTCTGAACGGTCATGTGCGTTCCGTGTGCACGTGTGATACTGATGTTGCGCGATGTTAATCATGCGGCACCCGAGTGCATTTGACCGGCATAAAATCGGCATATGTCAGACTGACCGATCGCCGGTCATGGCCGATCACGTGAAAATCGGCCGGTTCCGGTCACGCGCCGGTCAATCGGTGCATCTCTACTTTATAGCGGTTCTAGAATAATGTTATTTCCAGCTAAAGTTAGTTTTGATTGATTCACTTCCGGCAGAATGATCATTTGTTATTAAATTAGGGGCCGCTAAGACAACGCCGTTCTCTATAAACAGACTTTAAACACGAACCTGTGATAAACGCTAATGGTGTTCACATGCGCATTAATAATTGATTCTATAGAGTATAGAGATGCACCGATTACAATTTTCTAGGCCGATTCCGATTTCCGATTTTCATTGAGTTTGACCTGCCGATACCGATTTTAGCCGATTTCATTTTTTCTAACCACTTTACAGCACACACAAATATTTATTTTCTAGCTTTTCTTTAATAGAACATTTTACAATTTGCATAGAACATAATGTTTTTAACAGATAATCACTATAAAATAGAACTATATAAATTACCCCTGGTGTGGGAAACTCACACACGTCTAAAGTGCAGTGTTATGGAAGAATTTCCTTTTCACATCCAATATTTTTTTTTATTTTTTTTTATATATTTAGCAAACTAAACATCTGTATGAAAACAGGTAGGCTAAATAAATAAAAGAAAAGAAAATAATTTTTAAGTTTAAATGGGTTCATCATGTTCTATAAATATTTTTGAGTCTACGTTTTCTTTTCTGACATTTCTGACTCCAGTTCTTGATAAAACATTTTTTGTGTGAAATCATATTTAGGCTATTTTGTCCATCAAAAGTGTGCTTTCACTTTAACTGTACGTTCACACCGCCGCCGACTTGAGCGTCAAAGAAGCTCTGGCCGCTCTGTTAAGGACGCTTGTCAAAAAGCACGGGGAAGCTCGTTGACGCTTTGGACGCTCTGACGTAGCGGAGAAGAGAAGTGTCACAACATGAAATGTTAATAAACAGAAAAAACAAGCAATACATTGAAGAAACCTTTTATAATGACAGCATTTTTATTACCGTTTTGGTCACATTTGGGCGGGGAAAAAAGAATAATTAGCTATTATTATTATTTGCATTAGTGCAATTGGTCAAATCGTGTTACCGTGAGCAAATGAATTGCATTCCCGCTTAAAACGAGCGTTCGTAAATATTTAAAATAAAAGTTGCGCTCATTCTCAAATGTGTATCACTGGATGTCTGGATCATTATGGACAATCGTTGTGAAGTTGTTGTGTTTGGTGCTGCTTTATTGTATGCGGACAAGACGTCGGACTCGGAGATTTTGGGTTTGTTCATTACACCCTCCAGGACCGTTATCAATTCGGAGAGTATCACCGGCTGGTGCATCAGCTGCGGCTAATGTTTTAATCGGAACTAATGTTTTGGTAGGAACGAAAGTTTACATCGTATGTTTCTCCGGAATTAGCCAGCGTGAAGCACGTCTATATTCCGATTGGTTGCTGCGTTTTGCCGCTGCTTGCCGCTGAACCGCGTCATAGCTCATTACCATAAAGTTGAGCTACTTTCAACTTTCCGATTGACGCTCAAGACGCTCAAGACGCTCAAAACGCCCAAAACGCGACGCCGAGGGATCCGACGCTCCTTGCAGCGGAGAGAAGCCAGCTTCCATTGAAAATGAATGACTTCCGGCCGCTTTGGAAGCTCAAGTCGGCGGCGGTGTGAACGTACAGTAATTGAGCGTGAGCTGTGCAGCAAATACTAGACTCGGCGTGGAAACGTTTCACGGCTGCTCACGCGACGCTTCTGCTTGACGCTCACACGCTGCTCCCGCTCCCGGTGTGAACGCACTCATTGATTGCATGCCGAACATGCACGCCGATAAAAAAATACGCGCTTGCGGTCTGAACGGCCGCAATTCACAAGGTTTCCTACATGTGCGTTCCGTGTGCATGTGTGATGCTGATGTTGCGCAATGTTAATCATGCGGCGCCCGAGTGCATTTGACCGGCATAAAAAAATCGGCATATGTCAGACTGACCGGCCGATCGCCGGTCATGGCCGATCACGTGAAAATCGTCCGGTTCCGGTCACGAGCCGGTCAATCGGTGCATCTCTAATAGAGTATAGATATGTGCGTTTGAATCTGTAGAGTGGGAAAGGGATCATCCATAGGGAGAGGCTAGTTGGCACGTCAGCACTGCATTGTCATCGGGTCCAGGCGAAGCTCCTTTGTCAGATCTGGATCCGGCCTGGATCCGGCAGGCTGCGGGATAACCTCGGGATAACAAAGACACTAAAATTAGCGTAGATGCCATTCTTCTTATGATGTAACGAGTACATCAGGATTTAAGGGAAGTGTTCCCAGTTCCGGCTGACCTAATCTATGCAGCCTAACATTGAATTATAGAAGTCTATAATGTATTAGCCTATGTGAATGCTAGGTCAAAAATATGTGTCTTTAATCGAGCTTTGAACTGACAGTGTGTGTCTGCTTCCCGTACAATGGTAGGAAGACTGTTCCAGACTTTTGGTGCTAAATAGGAAAAGGATCTACCACCAGCAGTCGATTTTGATATTCTAGGTATTATTAACTGGCCGGACTTTTCAGATCGCAATAAACGTGAAGGACAATAATTCGTTTAGAGCGCGCTCAAGTACTGCGGAGCTAAACCCTTTAGTGCTTTGTAAGTAATCAACAATATTTTAAAATTTATACGATGTTTAATAGGCAGCCAATGTAGTGTTGACAGAACTGGGCTAATATGGTCATAAGCCGCTTTCCGACTGGAGGGACTTTAGCAGTTCCTAGAACCTAACGTTCCTATAACCCTTTTTTTCGCGTGTTCCGACCGGACTAAGTTGGGGATTTTTTAGTTCCTCAGACCGTAGTTCCTATAACTCTCAGTACCTAGTCTAGAGCGAGGACTTTTTTTAGTTCCCTTTCCCTAGGTCTACGTTGATTGGTTTAACTTATAAGTCACGCCCACTGTCAACACATTTTCTTCACTGTCTGTTGCACTTCGCCTATGTAGGCTATGCTAACTCATAACTTAAGACAAACATAACGCATTCAACCAGCTAATTGCTAATGCTAACTAAACTTACCCGTCGTTTTGTTTGCCTCCTGCGCTCTGCTCTTCTATCTTCTTCCATCATATTACTTAAGATCATATTACGCTGGAGCCTTCGTCTTCTGTGTTTCTCTGTACAGAACTCAAGCATAGTCTTTAAACGCCGCCGTTCGTACTCCGTTAATAAGGTCCCGGCAAGGCAGAACAGGAACATTGCGATAGCCTCCTCCGTGCTGGTTTGTTGTTGTGTGGCGCCGCCGCCGTGCTTAAGTCACTCCCTTACCCCTCCTACCAGTTCCTATGGCCACTTGGCCAGTGCGAACGCAAACAGCAAAACCGAGTTTGGGGGAGAGTAGTTCTTAGAACTGTTTAGAAGTGGACAGTTCCTATAACTAAGTTCCTGTAACTACTTGGTCGGAAAGCGGCTATATATGGTCAGAACTCGAGCTGCTCCGTTTTGAACTAGCTGTAGTTTGTTTATTAAGCGTGCAGGGCAACCACCCAGTAGAGCATTACAATAATCTAGTCTTGATGTCATGAACGCATGAACTAATTGTTCTGCATTTGTCAATGAGAGCATATGACGTAATTTAGATATATTTTTAATATTCAGCTATGAATAAAAAATTATTTGATAAAAGTTGACTAGTTTGCATCACTGTATATATATATATATATATATATATATATATACAGTATATGTATATTATTATTATTATTATATATATATATTTTTTTACATTTCTAGCATAAAACAGTTTTCAAAAATTAAATATTAGCTACTTGCATCTCACCATGTACTGGTTATGGTCCTGACACAAATGATGAACAAGACACCCAAAGTACCAGTAATATAATTTTCCTACAAAGACGGGTTTTCTATAAATTTTAAATTTAATAAAGGCAAATTATAGGGTACAATGGGACTAAAGGTGTCTTAAGAAAAATGTGCTTTTCCCTCCTCCTTTGTGTATGAATGCAGAAAAAAAAAGTTTTAATAAACATTGATGGAGCAACAGATTTTGTGTAAAAATAAATCATAAAAGTGGTTTTTTAAAAAATCGTATAAATGGCAAGGTAGGCCCTTGACCCCACACATGAGGTAAAAGGCTCACCAGCACGTGGCAAAAGGCACAAAGTGAAAATGAATGTTTTTAATAATGTTTCAGTTAATACCTGTTCAAAACAATCACTTTTAGCAAAGTTTGTACTATTTTAGGTTTATTTTGATAAATAAAATAATACATTTTTGTTCAATAAAAATACTGTTTTTATACTAAATATGTTCTAAAATACTAAAATGTTCATTTTAAAAATACAGAAATAAAATTAAAGTTCTGAAGGTTCTGAAATCATTATATATGTAAATGGTTTTGTAAATATATTGAGTTTGATTCGGTAACGAGCTAGTAACATAAGGCAAAGCACGCATTCGAATACTGTCTTCCTTTTTTTTTTTACTTGTTTGCCTTCGCTGACTGTATATGCAGGTACTGAGAATTGTGACTGCTCTTTCTCTGCCATAATTGTTATTAGTACTAGCTTCCGTGCCTCTTCCAGTCCTCAAAGGGATGCGCGCGTGTGGGCAGCTCCTGTAGCAGCAGGGCTGGTAGCCATGGTAGCGAGGGAGAGTGACAGTCGCCCAGCCAATCATTTCATTCGTCCCGAATGGAATAATGAGCTGTGTTTATTGCAGCCCTGAGAGGACTACAGACACTCGATTTTTAGAATCTCTTTTTCAGAGTACTTACATTTAAAAAAAGAAATTTTCGACAAAACGACCTACCCTACCTTTAAGGGCCTGAGAAGAAGGACTCAAGAAGAAGTGACAACATGTAGACAACATTTATAAATGGTTAGTTGATGAATTTATGTAGCTTATGTGTTGTTATCTTCTAGCTATTGATTAGCATATTCTGTCTTGATAATCTATAAATCGTGTTCCAGGGGCGGGGTTTATGTAAAATTTAGGGTTTGTGATGTCACTAACCCGGGAGGAATGTCATGTAGTCCCTACCAGCTGTTTGTTGTAGTCCTTAAAAAGCAATTTCTTTAAAAGAAAATATCTCTCTTTGATTTGAACTTTGAGCGTTGTAACTTTGCAGTTACAAAATTTCTAAAGTTAGAAAAGTGAAATCATAATCAACCACCCCTTTAAGCACAATAAGCTGCGGAAAACAACTCATTGCGGTACTCACGCTGTCTGACACGCATCCGAAGCACACAGAAAGCCGCCTCTTGGACAGCGTGCAATCCCGAATTCAGTTCTCTTTCACAGCTTATTGCACTTCAACGGTCAAATACACACAGACAGTTGTCAAAATGCCTGTTTTGGCGAGTATACATGTAACACAGTCGGTTATGTCTTAAGCGAATGTAAACAGTTAGGAAAGAATTTGGATGTGTGTCAATAGGATTCGTGCATTAGGTCTTAAAGTGACTGCAGCCTTATACAGTATACCTGCTGCTGTCTTTTAAACAAAAAGAAAATCACTCACTGCTCGTGACTGAATAACTTTTGTAGCTTTGATATGAATTAACGTATATTTATTTAATGTGAAGACTATGCAGTGTTTTATTTTTACATTTGATTATTCAGTTTTTGTATTGTTGCTTACGTGAATGCTGCTGTTAGATCTAATGTAGATAAAATGTAATGTAATTTATACACATGATGTCAGACTTTAAAAAAATCTATTTTAGTGCACCTTTTCGCTTGATTTTAGTGCACATCCTTGCTATCATAAGCCCAAGCCTACATATACGTATTTCTCTAAAGAGCAGAACATTTGTTCTTTACTAGAATCTAAAAAGAGAGTAATGCCGAGTTCAGACTGCACGATTTTAGCCCCGATTTTGGCTCGCCGACAGGTTTTGAGAAATCGCCGACAAATGCCCGGAATCACATTTTTAATAACAATTTGAGTCTCGCGCGAGAACTCCGGTCTCACGCACGCGTGGTCTTGCGTTATTTTCTTATCACTTTTCGCGTGTGTTTGGTTGTGAAACGTAGTTTGTGTGCCAAACAGTTGTCGGCGATTCTTCCTCTTGTAAAGTCATGCAGTGTGAAACCTCCTGTCACCGATCCATCGTTCAGTGTGAACACAGCAATGACTGAATGCTGGCCAAGATAGTCATGCAGTGTGAAAAGAACAGTGACCCGACTACTTTGAAAATCGTGCAGTCTGAACTCTGCATTAGATGTGACTTGAAATTACTACAGATTTTTCATTTTTGTGTGAGCTATCCCTTTAGGTGTATTATGTGACATTGATTATGTGTCTGTCTTCTACAGATGTAACCAGTGTCATGGAATATAATGAAAGACTTGCTCGCTTTCGTCAGGGTCTTGTCAACCCATTTGACAGGGGAGAGAACGACAGCAGCACTGAGGGGAAGAATCTTCCTAAACATGGTGTGTCAACTTTTACATTGAATATGCACTCCTCCTCTTCTGAAGGTACAGGTCAATGAGTTTTTACAGAGAAAGATATTTCTTGTGTTGTTAATGAGATCATGTGAGTCAAACAATACACGCTCTTGTAGCCTACCACTGCAAAACACAATGACACTGACTAGGTAAATAAATATGGCAAACAACAGGGTAAAAATGACAAACAATTTCCTTTTTCCTCACACAAACAGACTTTCTGTCATAAACTGCTCCGAGACTAAGTACAGGCAAGGTCAAACACAGGCAGGCAGTCCATACAAACAAACACAAAAGCAGGGAACAGGGCAAAAGAGTAATCCACGGAACAGGCAAGAAATCCAAAAACAAAGAGACCAGGGAGAATGCTCGGAATTGCAGTGTAACACTAAACAAGACTTTGCAGGGAATGAGTGTGAAAACCAGACTTATATGAGGTGAGCTAAACAAGGTAATGACATACAGGTGAATGTGATTAGTGATGATGAGTCCGGGCAGTGAGTTATGGGAAATGTAGTTTGTGAGGGAATGATAATAGTCTGATGTAGAGCTTTGATCAGGCCCAAACAATCAAGCCCGACCCTACTCGAGCGAGCCCGTTGTGTCCGAGCCCGGCCCGGCCCGGCCCGACACATTAACTGTAATTATGAGCCCGAGCCCGATTTAAACCCGACCATTTTTTAATACGTGGGTCATTATAGCTGACATTCTCAACCAGGGTTCGAATTATGATTTCATCTTTGTGGGGGTCTCTTAAAAAAAAAAAAGTAGCCTATGAGCAGGCTACTCATGAAAATAATTCATGTGAATTTCACATTGTGTGTGTGAAAATAATTCCTATATTTTCGTATAGCAGTAGCCCAAATGCGTTCTTTTGGAAAACATGTTTCTTTTAGGCTGTTTACCCTTTCATACTTATAAGTTTAAAATATGTGACCCGCTCTGGCGAAATGAGTCGGAAGTCGCAACGTTCTATTTTAAGATATGGGCCGATTATGTGGAAAAACAATGAAATATTTGAATTTTTTTTGTTGTTGCTAATTTCATTCAAAAGACATTCAAAAATAATATCACAAAGTTTCATAGTCCATATAATTGAATAAAGGTATTTAAATGACTATTAAAGTTTACAAAGTTTTACTAAATTCGCTGGAAATGAATATTGCTTTTCTCAACTCCTCTCTTCACCTCCGCTGAGCATTTCCCGGGTATCCCCTGAAACGTCACTATCTCTGCTCTCCAAATATGGTGTTGCACGTTGTATACAACAAAATCAAAAAGCTTAGAAATGTACACAAACGCTGATCGGACCGGAACGCGATTGGTCCAGCCATCCTCCTGTCAGACTCACAGCGCTCTGTGTAAACAAGCTAGCAGATCTCCTCAGAAAGATTAAATATTAATTTGAGAAATGTCGATGTCAAAAGAGAGCAAAGTCGCCAAGAGTGCACATACTCCGTGTGCAGTGCGTATGCGGTGCGGGAGCAGCACGCGCTATATAGTGCTTTCACATGCTGCGTGCATTTGCAGTGCGCAACTAATCCGCGGCTGTACCACAAACACATTTACTCACTATTTGTATTTCAAATCCAGAAGTTATCATCAACTTTTATTTTAAAAAAAGTTGTCACCAGTGCGATTCTCTTTTTACACATATGCACTCTTAGATGTTAAAAAACACTTTTAACATTGCATTATTTAATGCATTACTTCTATATAAACACACACACACACACACACACACACACACACACACACACACACACACACACACACACAGACCCTCTCTCTCTAGCAAAAATGTAGTCTCTGTTCAATCTTTCTTTAGTAAATTTTTGTAAAAGTGCCTTGTAAGTTATTTATTCAAATAAAAACTTTAAAATAATTTGAGCTTCAGCCTGGTTTAATAGCATTTATATATGCATTTGGTGAAATTAAGCTGTAAAATAAATAGTTTATTGCTTTAAATGCAATGGATTTTGAAAGATATCAACAAAAAACGGGCAAAAAAACTTTAAAAGCAATTTACTCAGGTTTTCAATTGGAAAAAGGCGGCAGACGACCATAATTCAAATGTGTATATCTTTACAACCATTCAAGGTATGACTTTGACTAGGATATCATTTGAAAGTTTATGGTCTCCTCTTTCCATTAATTCCAAAATCTCAATTGTGCAATTTGGGTTACTGTGACTCATTTTGCTGGATCAGGTCACATATTCCAACTGATCCCTCAGCGTGAGTATTTCTAGCCGACGGTTATTTAGAACCTTTAATGTTTCCATGGTGACGCGTCATTGCTTGTCACGTGACACAGCGGAACCACAACACAGCGCTGAATGAATGATGATCTGCTTTTATGTCATTTTTCCTTTTTTATTCAAAATATTCACAAATGTATTCGCTTTAACATGAAACACTGATATTCCGATTGTCAAATATGTGCAAGTGGATGTGTTTTGTTGTTTAAACACCTTTTTAACGATCGCGTTAGTTGAGCTGTATGTGCGATGGGCGGGTCCATGTTATTTTAAAACACGTAAATTCCTCAACTTCTCACGAAATACATGAAAGTAAGTGGCCGGTGAACTGGAAGTAGAATAGGGTAAAATGTAAAGCTACTTACACAATGTGTATCTGATCTGAATAAAACGTGTCGTCTTGTTATAATGGAAAGGATTATTATTGCCGCTTCCATAGACATGAGTGTGTATTTTACAAACTCAAAATATTTTTTTGCTAGAACGTATGTGTATTTAAATGCCTGAAACCTAAAATAAACATTATGTGGTTGAAAACACTGAATAGTTGTGATATATGACAGCACTGAGCGCGTCTGTCTCTGGCTCAGCTCCAGCCAACGCGCGAAAGCGCGTTTGAATTTGGCAGTTGATCACGTGATGCACTGACCGTTCTAATCAAACCGGTGTGATCGGATCGTACCTGCGAAACGGTTTAACATAAATCTGACTCGACATATTGAAGGGAAAAGTGCTTTATTTGTCATTTACAATAATGGTGCTGATGATTTTTAGAGACCCCCACAGGTGTATGATTTTACTGCTTTCATGGGAGCTCATCCTCTCTCTATGGCAGCTCAGCTCCCACTGGCTCCCACGTAATTCGAACCCTGTTCTCAACTACTTTCTATGTTACTTTCTCCCGCCTGCAACATTCATGTTTTGTGGAGTGCCCTCTGGTGGCTCTCAAGGGCACTCCAGCTGGTGACCATTACACTTAGGGCCCGTCATACACCGGGCGCAATGCAGGTGTATGTACGCAAGTGTTTTTTGCTAGTTTAAGCCCGACGTAGCTATGATTTACACGTCCTGCGCCACGTTGTTTAAATAGCAAATGCATTTGCCCCCATCTGTGCGCTCATGGGCGTGCTGGTCTGAAAACGAGGTGTGTTCAGGCCATACCTGCAAACTATTCGCTTTACTGTGTAAGGCTGAAAAATATTGTATTGGTTTAGTGATATGTCTGCAAGGCTGAAAAGCTGTTTGAAGCTGACCACTGGTCAATGAAACAAAGGGCCTTGTTGGAATTTAACATTTGACCTCCCCCCTCTTCCCTTGAGACAAGTCTCACCTCATCTACATTCTCTCTCTCTCTCTCTCTCTCTCTCTCTCTCTCTCTCTCTCTCTCTCAGTAACATCTAAAACTCACATAAGAATATATATATATGGTTTTAATGTGAATGATTATCATTAAGTATTGTGTTTAGTATCATATTAAAGGTCTCAGGGTGATTGGTACAACTGGCTCATTCCCAAAGAGTAAAACATAAGGTAATAAGGTTTTTTGGAAGTTTAGAGATAAGTGACACACAAAGGAAGGTGGACTCTAGGCAAATGGTCTTTCTCCCCCACCCCAAGAGGTGTAACTTTGTTAATGCAAATTAGCATGTTTACATGTGAAAGATTCTGGCTATTTAATGGACTGCAGCAGGGAACTCGAGGCCCCTTTCTGAACCTCAGATTGGCCCATGAGGCTGAGATTTATCAAGATTCTCAGCTCATGTATTTATTCAGGTTGGGTTCGCATCTCTTCTCTTTATTCATGTTTTGTATTGATTATTTTTTAATTGATTATACAGTTGAACTGATACCTGATATAATAAATTGTTACATTTGATTATTCTAACTGACTTTGACATTGTTCATTTGGCTAATGGTTAAAAGGAATAGTCAAACATTCACTCACGTTTTAATGATGCACAGATATCATTAAAACCTTTTCATATTTGGAGTCAGATGAAATTACGAATTAATACATATGAGAAAGTGTATTGCATTTAATCAAAAATCCCTTTACCGTGAGAAAAGACGGAACACGCGCGAGACCTTCGCCGCTGATCGAATGCTGCCATTGGTTCGATTTAGCGCGACTTACAAAATTTTGATTTCCTGCAGGGGTTCAAGCTGCAAGACTGCCGAATGACTAAGAAATGTTATCAGCAAGGTGGTAGAAAACTGTACATTTCTTGTCTATTCCACCCACTGCCACTTATACCAACGACGGAAATAAGCGCAGTTACAATAGCTTAATATGAGGGAGAGCATTGCTATAGAGTGACAATATTGTATTGCAATAGGTAGCACTTCAAAGCCAATACCAAATCAAAACCATTTAGCACATTATTTGTAATTGAAAAGGTTTAATGACAAAATATGGTTATGGTTACAGTTAAAATAGTTACAAAATAGATGTATGAGATGATTATAGCTTATATAATTAATTGTACCCAGCATGTATGTAAAAGTTACCAGAGAGAGAGAGAGAGAGAGCAGAGGAGGTAAAGAGAGAGAGTCCCAAGAGGGACCCAGAGAATCAGAGCGCCAGAGCATAAAAGAGCGAGAGCAACAGTTTCAATCTTCTTTTATCCTTTCCCTGACCATGTGACTAAAACCCAAATGTGAGACATTCAAACTGACCAATCAGATAATTACACTTCCCCCATTGTTCTAAAGGTGTGACAATTCATTGACCCCCAAAGTACAAACATCTTGGCCTACAGGCCTTGATCACTATCAGCCCCTATCTGTCTTTGGGAACTCCAAATGGTCAACTCCAAACCACTCCTTGTGGTTGAAACGAGCATATGAGTAAAGCATATGTCTTTGTTCATTTCAAATATCTTGGATTATTTTCAATCCTACAACTGCAAAATTCGCAGTTTTGAAACAAAATATGTAATTTATGTGAATCGTGTAGATCCGATGAGTTTTTTTAGAGATGGGGGGAGGGGGGTTGAGGGCTGAAATTGCAAGCACAATAAACTTCACAATAACAATTGGCTAATTTAATATAGACTGGAGTGAGGCCATAGACGTCTCTCAAGCTGTTGCAATCTTTTTCTGCTCGATCACTGTAGCGCCTCAGTTCAAGCAAAGGCAGCGCGAGCGCACATGACCTGATCATCTGTATCTCCCCACTGGGAGCATAACGTTGCCTGAGCTGGATCCAGAATTGTCAGCTATGGTGAAACGGGCTGCCGAGGCTGTGGGGCGGGCCGTGCTGGTTCTCAGCCTGCCGCTCCAGTACTCTTCTTTTCCGAAATACATGGAGAACTTACTAGGTTGTGGACTGCACCTTTTACTGCCAAAAACTGCCTGATTGGTTCCCCCCCCCCCCCTCGCTACCCTTGACGGAGGAGTGGTGAAGGGTTATGAGGCTAACCCTCCAGTGGGGCAGTCTATCGCGACACTGTCGCAACACCGGAGGCCGCTGCTTTTGGGGGGTCCTCGTCTCCCCCCTAAGGCCTGTGAGTTTTCGTTCGACTGGCGGGACTTACAAAGCCTGTGGGCAAGCCGCCTCCTCTTTTGCGTGCCATGACGTTGCTACAGGTCTATCAGGCCAGGGCACTCGTGGACATGCACAAGGTTAGACCAGGCCGGCGTGAGTTCGCTAACTTCCATTCCCTCCGGTTGCCCCTGACCTTTGCCGCTTTTCATCCCAGGAAACCAGACCGTGCCCTCATAGGTAAGCACCGCACTGCATCTAACCTCGCCCTCCGGGGCATGAGTGTCATGGCGTGTGCGATCTGTTTGGCGATGTCCACATTTGTAGACGGTGCGGTCGAGGCTAGCTCTCTCGCAAGATGGCGACCTCGCTCTACAAAAAAGCATGCTTCTTTTTCCTCTACAGAAGTAGAGCGGGAAAAAGAAGGGCGGGAGAAGCGGCGTCGCCATCTCGCCATGCCACTCATGCCACGGAGGGCGAGGTCGGATGCTGTAATGTGCTCACTTATGAGCGCACGGTCTGGTTTCCCGGGACAAAAAGCGGCAAAGGTCAGGGGCAATGGGAATGGAAGTTAGCGAACCCACGCCGGCCACGTCCCCGCATGCTTCGCTTTCCCCTACACAGACACCATCTCCGGTCCTGTTCGAGGGAGACCAGCAGGCCCATCTCCCACGCGGTGGGCCTAGTCTCTTTCGGCGGATTGATCGACGTCTGTGACGATAGACTCTCCATTGCTGCTTCTGAGGAGGATTGGTCGGACTCGGCTGACCTCGCCATCGCTTCTCAGTAGGGTGCCAGCGCCACAGCTACCAAAACTAACTCTGACGCGGAGATGCTGAGAATCCTCACGAAGGCTGTCGTGGACCTCAGGCTCGAGTGGGCTTCGCCTGAGGAGCCTCCTCGAAGTTGGTTGGATGGCTGGTTCCTGCTGGGGCGCCAGTAGGCCCCTCGTCATAGGCCCGCTCCGTTCTTCCTTGAGCTGTCCAAAACGTGGCGCGCGCCCTACTCTGCATGCACAGGATCCTCGATTTCCGCAACGCTCTCCTCCGTGGGCGGCATGGCGGAAAAGGGCTATGAGTCTTTGCCGCCCCTCGAAGAGGCTGTGGCCGCTCATCTATTTCCCGAACACCGCTGCTAGTTGGAGAACTAGAGCGGGGCATCCTGTTAAGCCATGTCGAAACACTTCAACTCTCATTGGAAACGCCTATGTCGCCTCCGGTCAAGCTGCTTTGGCCCTGCACACTATGGCGGTGTTGCAGGTTTACCAGGCCAAACTCCTTCAATCCATGGACGAGACTGGCCTGGAACACAAGTCTTTCCATTACTTATTTAGCGCTACGGACCTAGCTTTGCGGGCTTCCAAAGCTACTGCACAGGCCATTGGGAGGAGAATGGCTAACATGGTCGTTCTCGAGCGCCACCTGTGGCTCACGCTCAAGGACATCAAGGATGCAGATAGAACGGTGTTCCTCGACGCCCCTGTCTCCAGTTCCGACCTCTTCGGCCCAGCGGTGAAGGGCTTTTCGGAGAGATTCACCGAGGCTCAGAAGTCGTCCCAGGCAACGCACCCCCTCCTCAGCCAGTGAAACCAGCCAAGCAGGCCTCTCAGCCCCACCCTGTGGCTGATGCCCGCCATCAAGCAAGGCCGGCTAAACGCTACCCGCTACCCCGGCGCCAGGGCCCTCGTTCCAGCGGCACGTCGGATCCCAGGCCTCTGGCTACCTCCTAGCATCGGAGGGAAAAGGGAGGGCTCGTGTCTCGCGCTAGCCGGACCACCCTCGAAAAGGCCCAGAACACTTCTCACAGCTCCCTGTTTAGTTCAGGCGGCTGGAGATTTTACTGCTGTAAACAGGTCCGCTACACTGCACGTGCCTTTGCAAACAAATGCCGTTTTCACGGCGACCCAAAAAAAGCACAAAAAGAGTATGTTTCAAGCAAACAACACACGGGTTTCACAGTCCCCCTTCATTAGGTGGCTCCCTCCCAGTTGCTTCCCTGACTTTACCCCAGGTCAACAGCCTTTATAGTCAGTCCAACACTCAGTATGTGCACAAATTACAATATAAGGGTATCAGGTCCCCCTGTGTTAGGCGGCCCGTCCCAAAACATGTCAAACCCTAGCCACACAAGCCCTAGCCTGGCAAGCCATCGCGCAACTATGCGCCATCGCGCAACTCGTGTGTCGAGTTGGGTTATAAACACAATAAAGCGAGACTACTCGCTCCAATTCGCTTGCAGACCCCCAAAGTTTCAGGCGGTTGTAGAGACTTCGGTGAGAAGCAACGTGGGTCACGTGCTTCGCTCCGAAATACACAATCTGTTAGCAAAAGGGTTGATAGAGCCTATCCCCCCCCCCCGCGCTACAGCACTCAGGGTTTTACAGCCGTTATTTTCAAGTTCCGAAAAAAGACGGCGGTGTAGCATTCCCGGCTGAACAGATGCAGTTTACTCTCAGGGACTGATGTTTATAAATAATTTTATTCCCAGAAACACCGTAAGAGCTAAATGAAAGTAAACAAACAGATATTAGACATCTCACTGCAAATTATACATGTCCATAACAAACACATGAGAATACACATATACAATCTAATTGGCTTTAGTAAATAGTGTGACACCTCAAGTTTTTAGCGAGCAGGCTAATGTAATAACCTTGCCTTATTGTACTGTAGTAAACTTGAATATGAATTATAAATCGTTTTTATTACAACAATCTCCTTTTAAAGTGCTAAATGGACTAAATGACAACTGAATTAACTGAATTATTTTGTACAGCTGACAATCTCAATTCAGAGAGAAAAAACTCAAATATATGAAATGACCAAATAAAGGCCTAATTTCCTGAAACCAATCTATCAGACCTTCAAATCAAGAGAAACAAAGCAATAATACAGAGTTCTGCATGTGACAGTAACAATCAATCACACACACTCTACATAACATATCACTGATTTACACACACTCTACATAACATATCACTGATTTACACACCTGCATAGCCTAACATCATATGCCAACGTCCCAGTAACAGCTCCAATGGAGAACAAAACAAACACTTTAGTCTCTCAAAATTTAGCATACGACATAAAATTAAAACGGTACCTTGTGCCCTTCATCAGCCAGGAGCTAAGAGGTAGAAATAAACCCTTTTAAAAGCTATATTTTTACAGTTCGGAAACCTCTCATCTCACTGCTCTGGTAGCTTTAATCAGAATGAAGCGTCACATAGAAGGTGCACCAACACACATACAGCGTGGCACTGCACTTCCTTTCACAGACTTCAAAATAAAAGCATGTGAGGTAAGTGACAGACGCTCTTGTAAAACAAAATACAAATACAATGTCAACATTATGTATTCAGCGAAAAACATTAATAAACCAAACCATAAACAAATAAAGAGTTTTTTTTTATAGCTCAGGTTTCGCGCAAGTTAAGGCTGAGTGAAGGATCTGGGTGTTCTTGTGTTTGTGATTGGGGGGTGTTGGTTATTGTAAAATAACGTAAGTATTGATGATTATAAACGGTTCCTATTATTTTATCTTGATATTGTATATGGTGACACAATTACAATAGAGTGGGATATGTATATATAGCTAAACTATGATTAAACAATATACTAGGAAATGGTTATATTTTATATATGATGTGATTATTATAAATATTATATATATATATATATTTTATATATATAAATATTATATATATAATATATATATATATATAAATATTTGAATGTTTACGATAATGATGATTATTATATAGCATTATTGATTATTTTGATTATTGATTATTGATTATTGTGATTATTGTGATAAGAAACTATAATATCAAATAAATATTATCAAAAAAATATTATTAAGTTAACTGTTAATGGAAGTGCTATAGGGGGTAGGAAGGAATTGGGGGTGGGAGCAAATAAGTTATACTTCTTTCCACTCCCTTTCGAGCAATTATTATTATAAGTGTAACTAATGTATGTAGATATGTGTATCAAAATTGTAATGTGTGTGTGTGTGTGAGTGTATACAGGTACACATGTGTATGTATATGTATGTATATGTGTATGTGTATAGTTATTATTATGTATGTGTGTATATATGTGCATATATATATATTAGGGCTGTCAAATGATTAATCGCGATTAATCGCATCCAAAATAAAAGTTTGTGTTTACATAATAAATGTGTTTGTACTGTGTATAATTATTTTATATATATAAATACATACACATGCTTGTATATATTTAAGAAATATTTGCATGTATATACTATATATAGATTTATATATAATTTATATTATATATAAATATAAATATTTTATATATAAATATCACATTTTTCTTAAATATATAAATGCACGTGAGTGTACTTATATATACAAAATAATTTTACACAGTACAAACTCATTTATTATGTAAACACAAACTTTTATTTTGGATGCGATTAATCATTTGACAGCCCTGATATATATATACTGTATATATATATATATATATTAGGGCTGGGTATTGTTAGGAATTTCACAATTCGATTCGATTTCGATTCTTGAGGCTTCGATTCGATTAGATTTCGATTCGATATTGATTTATTGGCTTCGATATCGATTCAATAATAAGTAAATACACAAGTAATTAAGTACCTGAGTATATTTTTAAATAATGTGCAGTATTACCAATGTTTAAGAACAAATTGACCCCTGCATGTTTCCTGTCATGGTTTATTTAGCAGAACACATGTACAACATTGTAACGTTACATGTGTTGAATACAAACCACAACTGTAACAAACAGGTGCTTTACTAACACCTCTAAAGTGCATGTAACTGTAAGTAGTAGAAAGTATATTTCTTTCTTCCTATACATTCAAGTTATAAAAGAAATGTAAACAGAAGCACAAAATGTGCATACTCATAAAAAAGTGCAACCATAGATATTATAACATTACAAAGTGCTATTTTGTCAACACAATAAATAACACTGTATTGATCGATTGTCGAGTTCGCGCGTGTGATCATTGGTAACTAAGCAACAGTGGAGTTACTATCCATTTGCTTTGAAATTCCCAGAACACCACACAGACCCGTCATCGGCTGACAGTTGCTCAGTTACCAATGATCGCGCGCGCACGGCGCGCGAACTCGACAATCGACTACTGTGGACTTCGACCGAAAACAGGAAGTAAATACAGGTATGTGAGCTGGCTGAATTAACATCACTTTTATTCATATCTTTCACATCTACTGCAGTCAGATTCACCGTGTCAATAAAATCACTCACATGGCTGTGCACTTGTAATGACATATCAAGGATGTTAAGAGGCTAAACGCAGGTTTGAAATGTGCCCCATTTAAGTCAACAGGGTGCACATTTTAAAAAGAGGATAACACGGTGTAGGCAACACCGATTTTGTCGTTGTTCTCTGTACTGACAGCACTCCAAATGTACAAAAAAAAATGAACTCAATGTTAAAATTGACCGGAGTTCTCCTTTAACGTTGGTGGTGCAGGCTTGAACGGAGTGCAGCTGCTGTCCGCCTTTTTGCTGTTTTGGTAAAGCGCGTCTTGTAAAAAGCTGAACGCTCTCACTAGAGTGTTGCCCACAGCGCCGCCACTGGCCGGTGGGCTGAATCGATTCATTGGATTTGATGAATCGATATTGAATTGAGAAACAAATAATTGCAATGCATTGATGAATCAATATTTTTACCCAGCCCTAATATACACTCACCGGCCACTTTATTAGGTACCCCATGCTAGTAACGGGTTGGACCCCCTTTTGCCTTCAGAACTGCCTCAATTCTTCGTGGCATAGATTCAACAAGGTGCTGGAAGCATTCCTCAGGGAGTTTGGTCCATATTGACATGATGGCATCACACAGTTGCCGCAGATTTGTCGGCTGCACATCCATGATGCGAATCTCCCGTTCCACCACATCCCAAAGATGCTCTATTGGATTGAGATCTGGTGACTGTGGAGGCCATTTGAGTACAGCGAACTCATTGTCATGTTCAAGAAACCAGTCTGAGATGATTCCAGCTTTATGACATGGCGCATTATCCTGCTGAAAGTAGCCATCAGAAGTTGGGTACATTGTGGTCATAAAGGGATGGACATGGTCAGCAACAATACTCAGGTAGGCTGTGGCGTTGCAACGATGCTCAATTGGTACCAAGGGGCCCAAAGAGTGCCAAGAAAATATTCCCCACACCATGACACCACCACCACCAGCCTGAACCGTTGATACAAGGCAGGATGGATCCATGCTTTCATGTTGTAGACGCCAAATTCTGACCCTACCATCCGAATGTCGCAGCAGAAATCGAGACTCATCAGACCAGGCAACGTTTTTCCAATCTTCTATTGTCCAATTTCGATGAGCTTGTGCAAATTGTCGCCTCAGTTTCCTGTTCTTAGCTGAAAGGAGTGGCACCCGGTGTGGTCTTCTGCTGCTGTAGCCCATCTGCCTCAAAGTTCGATGTACTGTGCGTTCAGAGATGCTCTTCTGCCCACCTTGGTTGTAACGGGTGGTTATTTGAGTCACTGTTGCCCTTCTATCAGCTCGAACCAGTCTGGCCATTCTCCTCTGACCTCTGGCATCAACAAGGCATTTCCGCCCACAGAACTGCCGCTCACTGGATGTTTTTTCTTTTTCGGACCATTCTCTGTAAACCCTAGAGATGGTTGTGCGTGAAAATCCCAGTAGATTAGCAGTTTCTGAAATACTCAGACCAGCCCTTCTGGCACCAACAATCATGCCACGTTCAAAGTCACTCAAATCACCTTTCTTCCCCATACTGATGCTCGGTTTGAACTGCAGGAGATTGTCTTGACCATGTCTACATGCCTAAATGCACTGAGTTGCCGCCATGTGATTGGCTGCTTAGAAATTAAGTGTTAAGGAGCAGTTGGACAGGTGTACCTAATAAAGTGGCCGGTGAGTGTATATATATACAGTGAAGAAAATAAGTATTTGAACACCCTGCTATTTTGCAAGTTCTCCCACTTAGAAATCATGGAGGGGTCTGAAATTGTCATCGTAGCTGCATGTCCACTGTGAGAGACATAATCTAAAAAAAAAAAATCCAGAAATCACAATGTATGATTTTTTAAACTATTTATTTGTAAGATACAGCTGCAAATAAGTATTTGAACACCTGAGAAAATCAATGTTAATATTTGGTACAGTAGCCTTTGTTTGCAATTACAGAGGTCAAACGTTTCCTGTAGTTTTTCACCAGGTTTGCACACACTGCAGGAGGGATTTTGGCCCACTCCTCCACACAGATCTTCTCTAGATCAGGCTGTCGCTGAGAAACACGGAGTTTAAGCTCCCTCCAAAGATTCTCTATTGGGTTTAGGTCTGGAGACTGGCTAGGCCACGCCAGAACCTTGATATGCTTCTTACAGAGCCACTCCTTGGTTATCCTGGCTGTGTGCTTCGGGTCATTGTCATGTTGGAAGACCCAGCCTCGACCCATCTTCAATGCTCTAACTGAGGGATGGAGGTTGTTCCCCAAAATCTCGCAATACATGGCCCCGGTCATCCTCTCCTTAATACAGTGCAGTCGCCCTGTCCCATGTGCAGAAAAACACCCCCAAAGCATGATGCTACCACCCCCATGCTTCACAGTAGGGATGGTGTTCTTGGGATGGTATTCCTCATTCTTCTTCCTCCAAACACGGTTAGTGGAATTATGACCAAAAAGTTCTATTTTGGTCTCATCTGACCACATGACTTTCTCCCATGACTCCTCTGGATCATCCAAATGGTCATTGCCAAACTTAAGACGGGCCTTGACATGTGCTGGTTTAAGCAGGGGAACCTTCCGTGCCATGCATGATTTCAAACCATGACGTCTTAGTGTATTACCAACAGTAACCTTGGAAACGGTGGTCCCAGCTCTTTTCAGGTCATTTACCAGCTCCTCCCGTGTAGTTCTGGGCTGATTTCTTACCTTTCTTAGGATCATTGAGACCCCACGAGGTGAGATTTTGCATGGAGCCCCAGTCCGAGGGAGATTGACAGTCATGTTTAGCTTCTTCCATTTTCTAATGATTGCTCCAACAGTGGACCTTTTTTCACCAAGCTGCTTGGCAATTTCCCCGTAGCCCTTTCCAGCCTTGTGGAGGTGTACAATTTTGTCTCTAGTGTCTTTGGACAGCTCTTTGGTCTTGGCCATGTTAGTAGTTGGATTCTTACTGATTGTATGGGGTGGACAGGTGTCTTTATGCAGCTAACGACCTCAAGCAGACCATCTAATTTAGGATAATAAATGGAGTGGAGGTGGACATTTTAAAGGCAGACTAACAGGTCTTTGAGGGTCAGAATTCTAGCTGATAGACAGGTGTTCAAATACTTATTTGCAGCTGTATCTTACAAATAAATAGTTAAAAAATCATACATTGTGATTTCTGGATTTTTTTTTTTTTAGATTATGTCTCTCACAGTGGACATGCACCTACGATGACAATTTCAGACCCCTCCATGAATTCTAAGTGGGAGAACTTGCAAAATAGCAGGGTGTTCATATACTTATTTTCTTCACTGTATATGACAACACTGGCTGGAAATAATATTAACCTCCGTGTAAATAGGTCGTCATACTATTTAGTTATCTATGCTCGTTACTTGAAGCTTGCTAGTTAGCTAACATATGTGTATGTATGTATATATGTGTATATGTATATGTATATGTTCATATATATGTATATGGGAGATAAACTTTTTGTGTGTGTGTGTTAATTTTGGGATGGGCGATATGGCCTAAAATCCATATTGCGATATACATTGCAGCCTCTTGCGATAACGATATATATCACGATTAGGGGTGTAACGATACACGTATTCGTATTGAACCGTTCGGTACGAGGCTTTCGGTTCGGTTTTCGGTATGCATTTTCAAACCGAACGGTTCGTTGGACCATTTTTCCTGCCGACCAAAATTTCGCTATTTCAAATGTAGGCGCGTTGCGTGTGTCAAGCGTGCTTGAGATGCTGGCGCGACCACAACATTGCCCAACATCAAATGGCAAATGTAATGTAAGCGGAATTGAGCTACTCGTTATTGTGTGGTCGACGGACCGTTTATCAGTTTGGACCAATGCAGCGCGAGCCGATCTTGATCAAGCGACACTGTTACTACACAGTGCTGAGAGATCCAGTAAAGAAAGGATTTGAATTCGCCTCTGAAGTAATAACATCGCTGCGAGATCTAGTGAGAAACATTCACATTTCTCTGTTATTTACGGATCAAACAGCGCTGACGTGGAAACTAGGAAGAAACATTGTGCCATGAATGAACTATCCAGTGTCCACAGATCAGCAACATCACCATGGATTTACTGTAGTAACACTAACTGTAACCATGGAGGTTTGGCAGGAATAGTAGGCTATAATGCTTTCAAGTAACATTGCGTCGGTTTTATTTTGACATTATGAATACAATTAAACTAAAATACAACTAAAATAAACCTTTGTTTATAACTACTACAATATTACATTTCATTTTGTCCAAGGAGCTGTTTTGTTTTATATGCTCCTAAGAAAAGTCAAGTATAGCGCCATCATTGCTCAAAGTAAAAAAAAAAAAAAAAAAAAACATTATGATGTTAGTTTTAATAAAGATATAATAATAATTTTTTAAAAATCAAGAAAATTTCTCTGGCATTTCTTTCTTTTTGCTGTATCGAAAGCGTACTGAAGCGGACCGAACCGTGACACAAGTGTATTGTATCGAACCGAACCGTGAATTTTGTGAACCGTTACACCCCTAATCACGATATATAAATTATAATAGGGTCTATGTAACCTGTTCTAAAATGGTTCTTAGGAAAGCCAAACTGGTAAATGTAATTTTTAAAAAGAAAGAAAGAAACATTGCATGTAGTTTTGAGAACATTTATTGTGCAAAACTGTAATTATACAACATAATGTTGCAGATAAATAGAATTCAAGTACACTAGCTGCAGAGACTTTAACAAAGAAAAAGCTTAAAGTATTGGGGTTCTTTCCTTTAGTGCATGCGGCACGCCAGTTTCACACATACTCCGTGTGCAGTGCGTATGCGGCGCAGCACGTTATTGTGCTTTCACATATGTTGCGTTTGCTGTGCACAACTGATCTTCGGCTGTACCACAAACACAACATTTATTCTCAAATTTATTTATTTTTTTTATCACAAATTTTTTTATCAGCGTCCTTTAGAAAATAATATAAAAAAGTTTCAGCATTGCGATTATATTTGTACACAGACAACGTCTACACTCTTTCACAGACGTAGACTATTCACGTTTAAAATCAATACACTTAAACTTATTATTAGGCTACTTCTATGTAGATTTATATATTAAGCTGCTCAAGCAAGTGGCAAAACATTTGTTAACATAAAACATTTTAAATTAAAACATACTCAATTGACAAAAACAGCTCTCTCATACCTTTTCTTTTGCATTTAAATCAGTTAAATTAAATTGCAATTAAATTGTGGGTCACAAAGAACTTGTTTTTCCACCTCCACGAAGAGACGAGTGCCATCCATTATGTCGCGTTGTTGAGGTAGCCTAGCCTACTGTGTAGTTTTCCTTGATTTAATTACACAGAGCTTAAAGTTAAATGACTGAAAAAATGACTGAAAAATAGTAGTATGATTTAATTAAAGGGGTCATGACATGAGAAACCAAATTTGCCTTGATCTTTTGGTATATAAGAGATCTATGTACTATTAAAACTTCCTGCAAGTTTCATAGCTTAAGACGTCCTCCCCATTATAAACAAAGCATTTATTTAATCAAGCTCTAAATGCAGCTCGTTCTAGATCCTTTGAACTTAGTGACGTCACGATACGAAGTGAGTACCAGTCGTTTGCATATGACCACCTCCAGCGCAAGACAACTACGCCTCATTTCGCATCATCGCATGCGCAGTGAGTGGGTCTGTTTACAAGATGACTGCGATGCCACGCAGATGTGCTGTTCCTGTTTGAGTGTTTGAATACGCTGCCGAACGATCGAGACGTCAGGGAAAGCAGTTGAATGCAGTTTATTTGCAGCATATGCAGCCCGCCAAAGCTTTATTTGAACGGTGAGTGATCAGATGAGTGTGACAGGGCATGTTACTGAAAGAACGAGCAGAGAGAGAATGAGCCCCGGCTCTCTCTCCCCCCCCCCCCCCCTCCCTCGTGCATATGAATCCAAATCAATTGAGAATTGACACGATGGTAAAAGATCGGAAGACTTGAAGTTTCACGTGGTGGAGCATTGTGTAGCCTACATGTGATACAAAATGATTAACGGTAATAATTTATGCATTAGCAGCACTGACGTTAGCCAATCATAACAGTAGGCGTTAACACTGAACTCTTAAAGGGGAAACACCTTCAAAACAGACTGTTTGAATCAGAGGTGTGCTATGTGCTAACTCACTTACAGATGTTCTCACAGATATCTTTAACATCTCTTTGAGCCAAGCCATCATACCAGAATGCTTCAAAGCCACTACTATCATACCGCTACCAAAGAAATCACCAGCCACAACACTGAATGAATACCGGCCTATAGCACTCACGTCTATTATGATGAAGTGCTTTGAAAGGCTGGTCAAAGCTCACATAACATCCAGCCTGCCTGCTACACTTGACCCATTTCAGTTTGCATACCGTTGTAAGTGCTCCACTGATGATGCCATAGCAACAGCACTTCACCTTAGTCTGGCTCATCTGGAGAACAAAAACAGCTGTGTGCGGATGCTGTTTATTGACTTCAGCTCTGCCTTCAATACAGTTATCCCACAACACTTGGTGAATAAACTCAGTGCTGTAGGTATCAGCACCCCACTTTGCAACTGGCTACTAGACTTTCTCACCAACAGACCACAGACAGTAAGAGTTGGCAAAAACTCTTCGCAGACCACCATCATGAACACTGGGGTCCCTCAAGGATGTGTGTTGAGTCCACTGCTGTTTACACTGATGACCCATGACTGTTGTGCCAGATACAGCTCAAACCACATCATCAAGTTTGCAGATGACACAACGGTGGTGGGTCTCATCGGCAATGACGATGATTCCGCATACAGAGATGAGGTATACCAACTCATCAATTGGTGTGACACTAACAACATAGACTTAAATGTAAATAAAACAAAAGAAATAACTGTGGACTTCAGGAAAAATCATAGGCCACACACACCCCTCACCATCAATGGCAGCGCTGTGGAATCAGTGAAAAGTATCAAGTTCCTGGGGGTGCACATCACTGATGATCTGTCATGGTCTACCAACACCATCTCCCTTGTTAAGAAAGCTCAGCAACGCCTCCACTTCTTACGCAGGATGAGAAGAGCCAACCTTCCCTCATCGGCACTCACTACCTTTTATAGGGGTGCCATTGAGAGTATCCTCACCAGCAGTTTCTCAGTTTGGTATGGCAGCTGCACTGTTGCTGACCGGAAAGCTCTACAGAGGGTGGTGAGGTCAGCTGAGAAGATCACCAGATCAGCCCAACCATCCATCCAGGACATATACCCATCTCGCTGCCACAAAAGAGCCACCAACATCATCAAAGACCCCGCCCATCCCACACACAAACTGTTCACCCTCCTACCATCTGGTAAGCGCTACAGCAGTATGCGTTGCAGGACTACCAGACTCAGCAATAGCTTTTTCCCACAAGCCATCAGACTGCTCAACTCATTCATGAAAACTGGATCATAACACCCCTCCTTCCCCCCACACCCACACACACTAAGACCTGTGAGATTGTGGAAAAGACATACTCAATGTTTGCAAAATACTTATATGCACATTGCCGAGATCCCCATGCACACGAATGTAACAAGTTTACAATATTTATGTATCTCTATGCTGCTACTTGCACTTGCCATATTGCACTTTATATTGCACTACAGTGAAACACCTTAACCCGACTATTTTTTTAAACTCTGATAGTCTGGTAGCTGTAAGCTCCTAGTAGGCCATGCTATGTTGACTTGGACCATCTGCACTTGGTTAGTGATGTCCTATGTTTTAGCTGTATGTTTAGTCTATGTTTAGTATGTTTTAAATCTTGTTTTAATATTGCACATTGGAGTATGGGAGAAACGCAATTTCAGTCTGCTGCGTAATGTACTGTTACATGGTTTGATTGACAATAAAGTTGACTTGAACTTGAGGTGAGAAACAGGGTGGGAAAAGGTCATAAATCACAAAAAAATTTAAGTTTTTTTGTACAAAAAAACTATAGTAATACTATAATTGCACCTAAGGGAACATAATAAAACAAAACAAAAAACCATGTCATGACCCCTTTACATGCATTTATGGAGAGATTACTATATTTTCATGTCAATCCGTGTTCATTTTGACAATGAACCATAACCTGTCACTTTAATTCAGCATGTGTAGTACAGCAAAAATAAACTCGGAGCGTAAACGATCGCTGCACTGCTGTATACCCTACCCTGGAACGCATTGCCGGACCGCATCCGCGTGCAGTGTGAAAACTCTGCACTGTAAACGGTGTATGTGTGAAACAGGCGTAACGCCGGAACTGTTGCCCCACCCAGAGTATAGTTTGCTGCTGCTCGTGGGACTGCTTAAATCCGAACCAAGTCCAAATAAGGGATGTTTCACCGGTCTTTTTCACCAGCTCCTCCGTTTCGCTTTCATCCATGTTTACTCAAGACTACGAATATGGTTGCACCTCGTAGCTCTAAATTTCGCGGGTAGATTGCGTCATCAACATGCATTATTGCGATAGTGCAATAGAATTAAAATCTCTATCGTAGGCCAATTTTGTATCGTTTATATTGCATATCGTTTCTATCGCCCATTACTAATATACACTCACCTAAAGGATTATTAGGAACACCATACTAATACTGTGTTTGACCCCCTTTCGCCTTCAGAACTGCCTTAATTCTACGTGGCATTGATTCAACAAAGTGCTGAAAGCATTCTTTAGAAATGTTGGCCATATTGATAGGATAGCATCTTGCAGTTGATGGAGATTTGTGGGATGCACATCCAGGGCGCGAAGCTCCCGTTCCACCACATCCCAAAGATGCTGTATTGGGTTGAGATCTGATGACTGTGGGGGCCATTTTAGTACAGTGAACTCATTGTCATGTTCAAGAAACCAATTTGAAATGATTCAAGTTTTGTGACATGGTGCATTATCCTGCTGGAAGTAGCCATCAGAGGATGGGTACATGGTGGCCATAAAGGGATGGACATGGTCAGAAACAATGCTCAGGTAAGCTGTGGCATTTAAACGATGCCCAATTGGCACTAAGGGGCCTAAAGTGTGCCAAGAAAACATCCCCCACACCATTACACCACCACCACCAGCCTGCACAGTGGTAACAAGGCATGATGGATCCATGTTCTCATTCTGTTTACGCCAAATTCTGACTCTACCATCTGAATGTCTCGACAGAAATTGAGACTCATCAGACCAGGCAACATCTTTCCAGTCTTCAACTGTCCAATTTTGGTGAGCTCTTGCAAATTGTAGCCTCTTTTTACTATTTGTAGTGGAGATGAGTGGTACCCGGTGGGGTCTTCTGCTGTTGTAGCCCATCCGCCTCAAGGTTGTGCGTGTTGTGGCTTCACAAATGCTTTGCTGCATACCTTGATTGTAATGAGGTTATTTCAGTCAAAGTTACTTTTCTATCAGCTTGAATCAGTCGGCCCATTCTCCTCTGACCTCTAGCATCAACAAGGCATTTTTGCCCACAGGACTGCCGCATACTGGATGTTTTTCCCTTCACCATTCTTTGTAAACCCTAGAAATGGTTGTGCGTGAAAATCCCAGTAACTGAGCAGATGTGAAATACTTAGACCGGCCCGTCTGGCACCAACAACCATGCCACGCTCAAAATTGCTTAAATCACCTTTCTTTCCCATTCTGACATTCAGTTTGGAGTTCAATAGATTGTCTTGACCAGGACCACACCCCTAAATGCATTGAAGCAACTGCCATGTGATTGGTTGATTAGATAATTGCATGAATGAGAAATTGAACAGGTGTTCAATAATCCTTTAGGTGAGTGTATATGTATATGTTATTTTATTTTATTTTATTTTGCTAGAAATAAACTTCAATCAATCAATCAGGTTTAACATTTGGCTCAGGTTTAGTAAGAGTCCCTTTTTGTGAAAACCTTTCTCAGGGTATTCCATGACCACACCGCCCTCTATGGCTGGAGGTAATAAAGGTGATGGCCCATTTTAGAGATGAGGATCTGAAAGACGCTTACTTTCACATTCAGAAGTTACACCAGCCCCCCGTCACAGGCCATTCTTGAGATTCGTCTTTGAGGGGCAAGCTTATCAGTACACAGTTCTGCCATTCGGCCTGTCTCTGGCACCCCGTACGTTTACGAAGTGCATGGACGTTGTGCTCTCCCCCCTGAGGCTTCAGGGGGTGAGCGTGCTGAATTATCTTGACGATAGGCTGATTCTAGCTCAGTCGAGAACCGAACTGTTACATCACAGATCTTTGATACTCAGCCATTTGCAATGTCTGGGTCTCAAAATCAATATATCCAAGACCAAACTGAGTCCCAGCCAGAGTGTTTCTGGGCACAGTTATTGACTCTATAACTATGAGAGTGCGTCTCACAGCAGAGCGCGTGCTCTCTTTTCAACAGTGCGAGCGCTCATGCCTGAAAAGGTTTAAAAAATTCTAGGTCTTATGACAGTGTATGCGCCCACTGCAACACTGGCTCAAGCGCCGTTTGCCAGCCTGTGTGTGGCGGTCAGGCAGCCTGTATGTCATGGTGAATCACGGTTGTCTACGGACCCTGATTCCCTGGCAGGCTCAAGACTGGTATGTCGAGGGCGTGAGCTTGGGGGTGATTTCCACTTGAAACGTGTTTTTCACAGATGCATTCAACCAAGGTTGGGGAGCGTTGCACGAGGGCAAGCCTGTCTCCGGCCTCTGGTCGAGCACGGAGCAGAGCTTACGTATCAACTGCCTGAAAATGAAAGCAGTGTGTCTGGCCCTCAAAGCGTTTCTGTTAAACATCAGGGGACACCAGGTGTTAGTCCGGACGGACAACACATCTGTGGTGTCATACATAAATCGCCAGGGTGGCGAGAGACCTCCTTGTTTGGGCACAAGTCAATCTGAGCTCTCTGAGAGCGGCACATATTCTGGGCATCCTGAACATGGGTGCTGATATGCTGTCACGGGGCAACACTCCCCTAGGCGAGTGGTCCCTGAATCCTCAGACAGTGCGCCTGATATGTAAAGTGTTTGGCAAGGCCGAAGTCGACCTCTTCGCCTCAAGGAATAACACTCATTGCGCAGTGTTCTTCTCGAAGGACAGGGATGCGTTGGCCCACCGTTGACCCAACCTCGCCCTCTATGCATTTCCCCCCGTCTCAATGATACCCCAGGTTATCGAACGGGTCAGGGAGAGCATGCCCAGTCCTCCTAGTAGTCTCCCTCTGGAAATCCAGACCGTGGTTTCCGGAGCTGGTTCAGATGATGGACAAAGTCCCCTGGCCTGTTCCTTTGAGGAAAGATTTCCTCACGCAGGCGGAAGGGACAATATGGCATCCACCACCCCATTTATGGGCTCTCCATGTGTGGCCCCTCAATGGGTACCCAGGGACCTTCCTGAAGAAGTCCTAAGCACGATCAATGAGGCCAGGGCCCCTTCTACTAGGCGCTTGTATGCTTCTAAATGGTCAGTGTTTTCCAGCTGGTGTCTGGACAAACGTTTTGAACCCATGTCATGCGAGGTACCAGTGGTGCTTCCCTTCCTACAGGAGCTACTAGTCTACGCTCAAAGTGTACGTGGCAGCCATCGCAGCTTATCATGCTCTGGTGGCTGGCCGATCGTTAGGAAGAAATGACTTGGTGGTACGGTTTCTGAAAGGAGCCAGGAGGATGAACCCCTCCAGACCTCAGTCTGTTCCATCTTGGGACCTCTCCACGGTCCTTCGGGCCCTGAAGGGTCCGCCATTTGAACCGCTCCAGTTGGTTGATCTCAAACTACTCTCGCTAAAGACTGCTCTCCTGCTGGCACTGGCATCTATCAAGCGAGTGGGAGATTTGGAGGCGTGAGCCCCTCTTGTTTGGAGTTTGGTGTCGGCGACTCGAAGGTTGTTCTCAAAAGCAGACACAGCTATGAGCCTAAAGTGCTTTCAACACCATTTAGAGCACAGGTGATCACTTTATTTGCTCTCCCCCCTTCCACAGAGGATGGGGAGGCTAATTTACTCTGTCCTATCAGAGCACTGAGAATATATCTGGAGCGTTCTGCGTATTTTAGATATTCAGAACAGCTCTTTGTCTGCTTTGGTGGTTGGTCCAATGGGTCTCCCGTCACAAAGTAGAGAATATCCAGATGGATAGTAGATACTATTTCTCTAGCATACACCTCAGTGGGTAAGGTTTGCCATATTGGGATAAGAGGTCATTTGACTAGAGGCATGGCCTCGTCTTGGGCTTGGTCTTCTGGGTTTCCCATTCAGGATATTTGTGCGGCGGCTGGTCTTGAATGGGAAACCCGACAGTGCCCGACGGTGTCTGGTCTTATTAAATATATTAGGTAGAATATGGATGTAGGGGCCAGGGTGGGAATTATACCGCGGCCACGCGGCTATGGCCGCCGTTGCCCTATACTTTGGCCTTCATGCCCCGTGAAAAAAAAATCATTGTACGGCCACAGTGGCCTGTGTGCCCTGGCCCTGTCCAAGTTCCATGTATAAAGCGCCAGTGCGGCATAGTGGGCTTGCTTTTTAAAATAAAACAATAAAATTGTATTTTATTGTAGCTGCGCGCAGCTTGCTCCATCCCCCTCTCTCTCAAGCCGCGTTTCCACCGCAATTACCAGGAACTATTTGTCCCAGGAACTTTTTTAATAAGAACTTTTTTTGCCCCAGAACGGTTGCTTACTGCGTTTACACCGCGATCTAAAGTACCGGGAAGATTGTCTGGTGACGTTGAACTGCGTGCGATGCGACTGCTCCTCCCAGTCTGCGCGTTTGTTTTGAGTTTTGAGTGCGTTTTGAGTTTGAAGTATGGAGGAGATTCAAGCTGTGCTGCTTTTGTGTGCGATCTATTGGTTTACTAACGAGGTAATTAACAAAAACGGCAGAAAAGAGACAAGCACTAATACTAAAGCGTATTCAGAAAGCTCGTAATGCTAGATATAAAAGTAAAGAACTTTTGTTATCAGCTATAGCGGACATTGACCGTGAGATGGATGGGATGAACGCGCGCCATCGGGCAGAAAGAACAAGATTCGGTAAGAAATGAATCCACCAAAATTAACAAGAGTTGTGAATAATGTGACGTGAGCTCAACCAATCAGCATGTTCAGCGAACAAGTCCCACCCTGAAAGTTCCTGAACTCTGAAAAAGTACTACCTCGCCAGCAGGGACTTTCTGGGGGGGAACTTTTTACCCGGAACTTCATTTAGACCCTGGTTCCTGCGGTATAAACACACCGAGTACCACCCCAAAGTTCCTAGTTCCTGGGGAAAGTTCCTGCGGTGGAAACGTGGCTTATCACACAAACTTATAACGGAGGCGCGCGCGCAAATAGCCCCTCCTCTTCGAGCACGATCTCAAACCATGAGCAGCATGCGTTGGAGGACGGATTGTTGCGGTGCTTATTTCCCCAGCGAAGATTCCAGAATCAATCCGGAGTTGAATGGTTGTTAGTATGATGAACACTGTTGCAAAACAACTCTGAGAAGTTTGTCTATGTTAAACACTGTCGCGTTTCCATTACAGATTCAGGGTTTCCCGCAGCACTTTGTAACTAAGGCGGCCGCCTAAGCAACACACGCCTGCCGCCTTAACTAACGTTGCGTCGTCAAAAAAAAAATGTATGAGCGATATCCGCCGTGTTACTCTGTCCTGTTTATAACTTAGATTTTCTGCCCAATTCTCTGGCCGAGGCAGAACTTGGGCCGATATTTCCTGCCGCCATCCTCGGGCCGGGCCAATGATCTAGAGACGTGCGGCGCAGGACTAGATTTGATGGCCGAGCGCTGGCGGTAATGCACTCACTCTGTGTGTGTGGGCTGCGGGAGAATAAAACGATTCGCGGGACTCCCGCAAAATATGAATATCATTGAATAAAACATAAAAACGAATAAATTGTTATTAATCTGTTGCAGAAAAGAACAACTAAACAAAATTGAGACTATTTACAGGCCAGACTTTCTATTTGTAACATGTTTGCAGCGTTGAGCGATGTAGCCAATCACAGACGTATGTGTTGATTTCTTAAACACAATGGCCAATCAGAAGCATTTAAGATAGACTCCCATCACCGTTCAAAACCAAAATCCTCTGATTATAACAAAGTGTAGATATTATGAAATATTCATTGTGCAATCAGCTTCATTGATAATAACAGATGTTTGAGATCGCGATGATGTCAGCTTTTTAGGGATTATTAAGGGAGCGCACTTTGCGCGCATTTAAATTAACAGTTGTTTGTAAAAAAAATTGTAAATTAATAGTTGTTCTCTCTCTCTCTCTCATTAAAAATGTTTTTGTTTTTTTATTAAAAAGTCATAATCCATGTCTTATTCCAAATTGGGATGTTATGGTATCAATCTGAATGGGAAAACCATCGAAATGTACTCAATGGCCTTTGTGTCCTGTCATATGGCCTTGGTGCCCCTAAAAAAAAAGAAAAGGTGGAGGCCAAATGGCCTTGCCCCTAAAATTACATAGGCTAATTCCCATTACATATTACAGGGGCATTACATATTTATATGTGTATATTATGAGGCCCGACGGTGTCTGGTCTTCCTTAATATATATTGGTTTTTGGCTGGTTCTGTGGGCTCAGAGTTCTCGAGCCGCAGTTGCAACCAGTTACTTGGTGCGGCGTTTTACATGGTGTCCCCACTGCGTATAGCTACGCAATACGAAGTGACCGTTCTCGAAAGGGAACGTACTCTGTTATTATCCCTCGGTTTCCTGAGAGTTAGTGAACGAGTATTGCATAGCTGGCCGCACTGAGTAACATGGCAGTATGTCGCTTCAGTCGATGTAACCTGCTATAATGGCTATTTCGTGGGATATTATGGGCTCTGGCCACGCCCCCTTGGCGGCTCTGATGTATATGACGTAATGCTATTGTTATGCATGTGTTATTTATTTCAGTTTCACATGATCCTTCAGAAATAATTATAATATGCTGATTCGACACTCGGTTATTATCAATGTTGAAAACATTGTGCTTATTTTTTTGGAACCTGTGGTACCAAAATCTGTGGGGTTTTTTCAGGATTCACTGATGAATAAAAAGTTAAAATGAACATAATTTATTCAAAATAGAAATCTTTTTTATCTTTACTATCACTTTTTATCACTTTAACACATCCTTGCCATATAAAAGTATTCATTTATTTTAAAAAACTTGAATGGTAGTGTATATTGTTACATTATATAAATTCTTTTCATTATTAACTTTTTGTTCATCAAAGGGTGACACTTTAGTTTAGTGTCTAATTCTCACTATTAACTAGTTGCTTATTAGCATGTATATTACTATGTTAGCTGTTTATTAGTACCTATAATGCACATATTAATGCCTCATTCTGGATGACTATTGTAACAGCTCCCTTAATTTGAGATTATACATCTGAGGGGTTAGACAGAATTCGTTAGATGAAATAAGATGATTAAGATCCAAACGGTTATTTGAGAGTGATGTAATGTTATAATCCAGTAAGCCAAATGAGTGTGAAATGGAGATAAGCAGCCCTGTAGATCCGTAACATCAAACCCACGTTGCTTATGGAAGAACGAGTGGTAAATAGTGATCAAATAAGCAGCATGGACCAACTAAGGTATCAAACAACCTCCACCAAATATCCAAACTGTCCAAAAAGTCGTTTCTATAAAAGAAAGCAAATAGTTTACATTAGCCTTTGTAATTTCCAATACATCACATATCAAACATTTATTAAACAGTATACTCACGTTTGAGCATAAACTTAAACAGTTCTCAAACAGGACTAAGTAAGTAGGACTAACAGGAGAAAGTAGGTAGACATGAGTTCAACTGCAGGGTTTCCTCTACCAAAACAAACTGACTTGCTCGTATCACAGGTTATTAATAAAATATTAAGCACAAGTTTCCAACATTGATAATAAATTTGCATATTAGAATGATATCTGAAGTAGAGCTGTAATCGGGCCTTAAAAGTTAGGCCCGACAAGGCCCGAGCCCGAAAGAATTCAGCCTGAGCCGGACAAGTACATTTTGATTGACAGCTTTTTAAAAGCCCGGACCCGTTTACAGCCCGACATATTCAAATGTGCGCACGCACACCGCTCTTTTGCCTTTTTCAAGAATGAGTCATTTATACATTTTTTTTTACATAATTTATTTATAACTAATGTAGTAGGCTATAGGCCACTTGGAAGTTGGGACAATGAAATATAACGAAATAAAACGAAAAGTTACATAAAATTGAGATAGTCCTAAGACAAACGAAAACGGGACTAACTCTCTCCACAATATATATATAAATAGGCCAACGCACTAATAAAAAGGAGTGTAACAAATTAGATTAAAATAAATTCTAAATTAAGGTGGGTATTTGGCAATAATGAAATTAAGATAAAGGCTCCACGGGATTTGCTTCGCCACTTCCCTCCACAATCCGGCCTCAACGTGATGGTGAACACAGCAGCTGAAATTTAATAAACGAATAATGCCAAAATTAGTCTATACTCTGTCTACATTATGCCTTAAAGAGTTAATTAATATTTAGTAATAATTTGGAAAACCTTTACTCACCAAGATTAGGCTACATATTTTTGTGGAGGAAAATTATTGAATCCACTGTAGATGGCTTCAGCGCGGTCCTGCGCTCACTGATGGTGCGTCCAGCAGCACTAAACACCCTTTCACTGCTGCTGCTACTGGCCGGAATGCATACAGTAGTACTGATCTAGCTAATTTTGCAAGTTTTGGGTAGGATGGTTTGTTGGCCGTCCACCAGCCAAGAACATCCATTTAATTTTCTATGACGGCCGTTTCAATGTAGCGAGTGACCTCGTCATCATCTTCCCAGTCAGCTTGCCTTACATTTTCCCACTCCGCAAAATTTGCTCTTTTTGCCAGAGGAGTGGGTTCGACTGCGGAGAGCCCTGGGTCTCGAATCTCCACATATGGTGCACCTGCAGCCATGGCTTGCAGAAGAGTGCAGACATGAGCATGTGCGGCATTCCTGCCTGAGTGTGACAACATTCTCAGCTGATTAAATTTTGGCCAGAGGAATGTTGCGATCTTGTGGAGGTCCTATATTATCACTTTACGCGCGAGCCAGTCTTCCGCACGACAGCTTGCTGAGGGGAGTCCAGGGCATTGGGCTGACAGTGGCGTTTCAGTTTCTCACACCAGAGACACACACTATTAAGTGTTGGATACTTGTCTCCCTCAAGTTCTCGCTGTGCTTCATAGAACGGCTTCAGAAAGTCTATCAAAAAGCCCAGTGTGTCCGGTGCAATGTTGTGGACAGTTGCGCAGCCAACCCCGACTGTGTAACGTACCTTACTAATGATTTAGCAGCAGAAATGGTATCTCTTATGTCAGGAGCACCGTCGGCTTTGGATAGCTTGGCAATGTCGAGTCCATGGCGCAGTACCGTATTAATGACATGGTCAATGCAGTCCAATCTCTGGTATGGTCGCAGAGCTAATTTAATGTTTGCCCCCTCATCGGTCACCCATACAATTTTGCTGAGAGAGGAAGCGTCAAGGCCAAACTTTGTCACCAGTAGTTTCAGTATCTCCCGTCTAATATTTTCTCCCGTCTTTGCCTCTTCCAAAGGGAACATTGTAGTTGTCAGGGTTTTATTCACCAATTCCATATCCTCACTAATGAAATGGCATGTGATTGTCAAATATATCGATAATCCTTTGTCCACATGTCTGTGGTCATTGCGACTGTGCCATCCTTTAACAAAATCTTAAGTTTCTGTACTAAAGCTTCCCTCTTTTCTTCTGCCATGTCAGTGCACCTCTTCGCAATTGTCACATGGCGGGGAATAACAGAGTTTACAGGAACCCTCCCATACGCAGCCCCGACATTAATTAGTTCTTGCGCCAGCTCTTCAAACCCCACGCCATTTACGACATTAAAAGGCCTAATGTCTTTACAGCAAAAGCTGACACACTTCTCCGCCACCGTTTGTTTCACCTTTGCAGGGATGGGTTTTGATGCTGTAACAAACGATGTGATTGCAGGTTGATCCTGGGCACTGGCAGGTGTTGAAAAGCTTCGATCAACATGCATTATCAGTGACGAATTCCCTGTAGTTTTGCTGTCGTACTTTAATAGAACGTCACATCTTTTGCATTTCACATAACCAACTGGCTCATTATTCTCATTATGCACATGGTCAAACGTTTTCCACACCTCAGACTTTGTTTTCTTTGACGGTGCAACCAAAACGTAATCACCAGAGGCCAGCCTCTGTTTCACCATCTCCGCATCCATTTTTGCATCAATCGAAATGCATCACCTGACTGCTCATTTGCCGTGCAACCCGGAGCGCAAGCCCGAGCCCGAGCCCGGCCCGAGCCCGTGTAACATGATAGAAATTAAGACCGAACCGGACCGAACCCAGCAAAGATCTTCAGCTCTAATCTGAAGGATCATGCGACACTGACGACTGTAGTAATGGCTGATGAAAATTCAGCTTTGCATTACAGAAATAAATTATATTTTAAAGTATATTAAAATAGAAAACCAATATTTTAAATTGTAATTATTTCACAATATTGCTGGTTTTTTTAATGTATTTTGATCAAATGTGCATGTTATGGAGGAATGCACAGTGCATGCAGGTGTGGCCTCAATAGCACTGCAATAAGTAGTGTGCTGCTGTGTACATGGGATTGAAGAATGAGCAGGATATAAATTCAACTGAAATTGCATTAAATCTGGTTGTTTTTACCAAGATTATGCTGCAAGATTTTTTGTCAACTAAAGTTCCTTGTTATAGGCTAACCTGCAATTTTGCAAAATCCCAGTTTATTATAATTGATTCCCATATATTCCCATGGAAAGTTTCCAGCCTTGAAAATTCATGGAATTTTGCAACCCTACAAAAAAGTAACTTTATTCTTTATTCCCCCCACTGTTTTTTTTGCTTTTTTTCTCTGCTTGTATTTTAATATTAATTTGTCTGAATAATGAGTGTGTTGCAGGTCTGTTTTATTGGTAGTTTTCTCCCCTCCTCTCACCCTCTACACTCCCACTTGTCCACAACTTTATTTCTTTTTTGAGTATTTTTCAAAGATAAGGTGTGAATGACCAGGCTAAAACAGGAGGGTTTCATGACACTTAAAAGCAGTTTAGCACTGTATATATGGTTATATTTTATTCAGAAAATGTAAAAGAATGACCAAATGGATGTTTGCCAGGTCACTTAAAGGTGCCCTAGAATGGTTTTTATTTTTATTGTATAATGTTTTCTGGGTTGCCCTTATAATGTTAGTATGTTTTTTAGATAAAAAATAGTCATAATTTAGAAATAAAAGGCATTTTTCCTAGCCTGATTTTAGCCCTGAGCTCAAACGCTCCGTTTCAAGGGGCGTGTCTGCTGTGTGTAACCGGCCTCTGCTGTGATTGGCTGACATGCTTGCATATGAAATAGCTACGTATTACATGTGAAACTCTCTCGAATACTTTTACTACAGATATTATACGTTTTTACTATTACAGCTATCGAGATTAAGGAATCGTGAGATGTTTTTAAAGTTTTTAGATCTATTCCCATCACATAAAATTTTGCAGTGATGAGAATTGAGCAAACAGATGACAGTGTGTTGATCGCGAGAATAAAGATCTTATCATTGCAACGCAGTTTCTGCACTCTCTCTGCTTTCACCAATGCAAACACGATGATGTAAATACAGTATTGAACGATTTTGAGAGAAAGATTACCTGTCTGAACTTGAACAATTACACATTCAGAAAGTGTTGCTTGGTAGCTCGATCGATCGAGGCCAGCTCTGTATTGGCCCAAGTTGAGGAAACAGTCTCGTCGGTGAAATGTTTGGAAATTTCCAGAGAAAATAAAATTAACCCATTGTTTCTTCAGAGGCTCGGATGAAGGAACTAAATACCTTTGTGTTCATTTGTACATCCAAACACTGAACAACTGCCATGCCTCGGCTGCGCAGTTCCGCCTGTCATTGAACATGGGCTGGCAAATGCACATTTTTGGAGTCGTACATATTAATGATCCCGACTGTTGCGTCACAGTCGGTATTATGTGGAGATTCGCCTGTTTTTCAGGGGTGTTTTTCAAAAACGAGATTTACGTAAGAAGGAGATTGATGATTGATGAGATTGAAACAATCAAATGGTGTTTGAGACTCACTGTATGTCATGTCCATGTACTGAACTCTTGTTATTTAACTATGCCAAAATAAATTCAATTTCACATTCTAGGGCACCTTTAAACATAATGCCTTTGAGACAATCAATTGTAAAAGGATGTGAAACTGTGAGAGGGAACAGTGAATTGGAACCAGAAGACAGAAGTGGTGACTGTTGTGTCACTTCCTAGATAAAGCAGCAAATATGCAAATTTACTAAAAGACTCATTCTCCCTCTTGAGTTGGCATATGTGAAATTCTCAGGAACGTCTCTAAACAGGTGTATGTGGCAAAATGCTGTGCTGTGAAATCTATGCAGGTTAGTCAAACCAAAACCCTATATATTCATAATGGGACATTTCTCTACTCAGCAGTATGTTTTTTTTTATAATCTGAAAGGGTGTGCTGACAAACTGACACAGTGTATTATAAACATGATATATTCTATTATTTAAAGCACCTGGTGTTTTTTGTATTACAATTATTACTATTATTATTAGTTTTGTTTGCTTTCTGTTTACAGTACCTGTCAAAAGTTTAACAAATATTCTTTTTTTTCTTCTTTTTTTTATCGAATCTTATGCTCACCAAGCTGCATTTATTTAACCAAAAATACAGTAGAAAATAGTAATATTGTAAATCATTATTACAATTTAAAATGATTTTCTATATTAATACATAACATTTTTTTATTTATTCCTGTGATGACAAAGCTGAATTTTCAGCATCATTACACCAGTCTTCAATATCACATGATTTTTCTGTAATCATTCTAATATGCTGATTTTGTGCTCAAAAACATGTTTTACTATTATCTATGATGAAAACAGTTTTTGCTGCTTAACATTTTTTTGTTTAAAAAAGAGAGAGAAATTAATACTTTTCATCAGTGAAGAAATTTATAATGTTACAAAATATTTATATTTAACCCTCTGGGTCTGAGGTGTTTTCTGGGTCCTGGAAGGGTTCTGACATGCTCTGACATTTGTGCTTATTGATACTTGTGACATTTTCATGGCTAAAGTCTGATTACACCGTATTCAGCACAAACTCTGCTACAGTAATATGTCAGCAGCATGGATGTAAAAGTTTGTAGTTTTGAGATAATGACGTTTATGCATGGTTTGTGAAAAAAACAAAAAAACATTGTCACTAAAATAAGGTAATGAAACCCATACTAATTATTTCTTCACAAGACCTTTGAAAATTGTATCACGTGGCCTAGAATATTTGCTTCAAAACTATGTGAAAATCATCCTGACTACTCATTCAGATAAGACAATATATTGATTTAAAATTTGTAAGACATGTTTTGTGTAAGAAAGCTTTATGCAAATGTGCGTTAATCCATTAATATTTAGTTTTTCACACCTGAGAAAGACAAAGACCCACCCATAATGGCCCTATAAGGTGCTATCAGGTGCTATCTTTATGAGGAGCCTTGCACAAAGAATGAGGAGAGACTTAAAAAAAGAATGGCTTTTAGATTGTTTGGATTTATTTACAACACAACATAATCCAAAGATACACAACAAATGACAAAAAAGCACATTAGTAAACACACTGATCTAAAGACAGAGACTTGGACAGTCACACACATTTGTGCCATTCCTAAAACATAGTAGGCTACATACCTGAGTAGTGTTAACTTAACATACACCATGTGTCAAAATGTCAATCAAACTATGATTATGACATGATTTATGGCTCTCTGGTTTGGGTTGCTGTCGCTCATGACTGACAGTGCGTCTGTATCAAGAAAACAGCGCTGATTTACGACGCGCGCTGGCGGACGTATGTCTAGTCAGCTTGGCGTCGTCCTCCTGTGGTGATATCCGGGAGACTTTTAAGGTGTCTGTCCGTATGTTTCCGGGGTCTATTGCATCTTTAGATGTTGACTATAGGTGTTATAACGTGTGTTAATTATGTCGGCGGGCATGCCCAGGAGTTCACACATACACCGAGCCGAACAGACCGCGTCAGGCCTCTGTTTTTTTTTTTTTCAAACTATTTTCCGAGCCAGATTGTGTTGTTTTGAAACGTGAATGCAAGAAGATGGATGCCTGTCTTAACAGTAAGTGTGTTTTATTATTTAGTAATATTATTAAGAAGCTTTATCTGTTTATATGAGAGTCACTGTTCTATTGTGTTACTTAAATAGGTTATCTGCGCCTCAGGTGAGGCTAGTTTTGAGGAACTTAAATTCCTGAATCACGCGACTGGTATGTAGCCTAATTACGTTTTATGTTTAAATATTGCATAGAGTGTGTGTGTGTGTGTGTGTGTGTGTGTGTGTGTGTGTGTGTGCCACAGTAGGATGTAGTACCTGAACTATAGGTTTGTGTTAATACCTAAGACTAAGAATCAAATCGTTTATCTAACTCACTGTGAAGGTGTTTACAAGTGGAACTGGCGTGGGAAGAGTGCACCCTAAATGGGGTTTGTTAATGGTTTTACGACAGTTGCTTAGGCTAGCCTAGATGTTTAAAGAATGACACTTCATCAAAAGCTTTCTGGCGATTCTCTGGGACCTCGCACACAAAAACATCATATTAGTGTATATCAATTTGGTTGTTACTTTTGTTATTAAAAGAAACATTTTTAAAGAAAATGTTTTAGTTTTTAACCCATCCCATTTGTGTGTGTGTGTGTGTGTGTGTGTGTGTGTGTGTGTGTTGCAAAACAACAGAATTACATATTTGACTTAAAAATTCAAAGTAAATAAGACGCATAGGGATTTCAAGCATTTATACATTTGTTTGCCACAAAAAGCAAGGAAAGTTGTCTATTTTCTTTAAATAAAACTTTTACTTTATTTTATTCTTTAAAACAGATTGATGACCAGCAACTTTTATTAGTACTGTAGCCAAGCAGGGTCCTCACATAATTAAAACACAATTTTCACTTAGAAAACTTGTACTAGAAAATGAATGACTGAACCTTTTTTTCTTTTGACAAACCTACATTACCTGAGATGTGTAACAACCACAAGGGATACATGTTGATTCCTAAGTTTCGGGTACAGTGCAAACATGCAATACTCAAGACATCTAATCTTAGTGTTATCTTTTTTGAGGTCAGAACACAAAACTTTGTGTTGAGTGATCCAGACAAAGCTTCATGCTAGAAAATAGTTTTGTTTTAGGTGAACACCATTGGTGTTAGTTCATGTTATTCCACACATGGGAAGATGTGTGTGATGAACGCAGGCCTTTCATTTAAGAGGCTTTTTAAATATATGACTGAAATATCTCTTTTTGACAAACCAGTATTTCATATTATATTATACTTAATATTATATTAAGTTATTTAACGTCCAGAATAGTTTTTCAAAAGCCCCGGGTAATATCAAGGTTCTATCAAAGCGTCACAATAATTAGTTAGGTGTGAGTGTGTGTGTGTGTGTGTGTGTGTGTGTGTGTGTGTGTGTGTGTGTGTGTGTGTGTGTGTGTGTGTGTTAATAGTTGGGGTAAACTCTTTGTGCGTATTTTTACACGCCAACATATTCTGTCAGGTATGTCACACCGCTGTGAGGTAAAGTTTTACACTCTTGAATAACTTTCAAACATAATCTTTATAAAGGAGTTACTGTGTGTCCAAAACACATGTACAATTCAAAAGACCAAATCAGTAAGAAAAGAGGGCATAGCATACATTGAAAAGTAACATTTATAATAAATACACAAAATCCATCTGTGAGCCTTTGTGAAAGTTTGGAAATTTTTTATTTGCATGTGATGTTTTCATCACACAACTAGTGTTAGTCGTCTTATTCAGATAGCACTATTTAGTTTGTCGGACTCTTCTTTGAGAACTCAACATTCAGTGTTTAGGAATAAATGCAAATTAAGAATTTAAGTGATAGTCTTTCTGCATGAGAGTGTTTGACTAAATTTATATTTCTTTTAGGGCAACTGTACAGATATCTGTGATTTCAGATTACAGAAAGCATCAACAACACAAAAAGTAAGTTATGCTGTTTTACACTTAATCTGATACAACTGAATCGCATCTGACTATTGCACTGAGAGCTGCACATTCATTAAAGTTTGAGGCTGGTAAACAAAGTTCCACACTCTGGTAAAACCAGCAGATAAAAATAAAAAAAGGACGTGCACAGAAAGCACCATGTAAATTCAAGACCCCAAATCACTAAGAAAACAAGTTACGCCAAACAAACATTGTTTATGGTGCATACAGAATATAGAAAACTCAAATGATGAGCAATTTGTAAATTTGTTACACGTTTGTAAATATGGTTTTGCAAACGACTTTTTATTACTCCACTAGATTAGTCGTCTGGTTGAGATGACACTGTCCCCATTTCTTTGTTTGTTGGTCTGTTTTGTTTTAGGTGAAGACAATACGATGTAAGCTCAAGCTATTCCTCACATGGGAAACGGTGTGTTTTGAACGCAGGCCTTTCATTTAAGAGGCTTTTTAAATATATGTCTGAACTTTCTCTTTTTGACAAACCAGTATTTCATATTATATTATATTATACTTAATATTATAGTAAGTTGCTTAACGTCCGCAGAATAGTTTATGTCAACGTACTGCTTAGCATTAAAGATTAGTTTAGTTTTTTAATTGGTATCATCATCTTTGACTCAAATAAAGTTACTATATGTGCTATAAATCTTCATACATTTTTTCTTGCTCTTCTGTCAGATTTGGTTAGAGGAACGATGCCACAGTATTGTAATGCAAACACATTAAGAACAATAAAGTTACATGTCCTTGTAAAGACTATGAGTAAAATTCAAACAATCGTTATACAGGATTTATGTTTGTACAAAAGTAAATACAAGAGGTAAATTTACTATACCAGTGTGTACGGGGTATAAGAGGGTTGAAAAGCTCTGTTTATAATAAACACACAAAAGTGTGCAAATGACGGTTCTGTTACGCCAATAGATTTAGTCATCTTGTTCAGACAGCAGATGATACTGTTTCACATTATGTATGTAGGACTGTATGTTTTTAGGTGAAGACTTTTTCTTAAAGAGCTGTCAACATTCTGCGTTTTATAGGAATAAATGACAATTCATTTAAGTAATAGTCTTTCTGTTTGAGAATATTTGACTAAGCTGATACTTTGTTTAGGTCAACTTCCCCTCTATCTATGATGTGGTCTATATATGTTGTTTTACACTTAAAACTATACGCCAGAGTCACATTTGACTATTGCCCTGAGAGATGCGTATTCATTAAAGCATGAGGTTGTTAAACAAAGTTCCACACTTCGGTAAATCCTGCAGATAAAATTGCACAAAAGCAAATTCTAGAGGTCAAATTGCAAAAAAAATAAAAAAAGTAAATACAACATGAGCCATTTAAAACCGATACAGAAACCCTCTCTTCCGATCTATTGCTAAAGTTTAAGAATAAAATAAAATTGCTGTTTAAGAACAGCATAAGAAAATGACAAAAATTTAAACTGATATTAAACAGCGGTGTTAAATGAAAAAATATTTTGACTGAATTTCTCTCCGGTGAGATGCAGGACTTGTTGTTTATGCAGGACATAGTTATTTATAAACAATACATTGCGTTAATCTGACATGAAACAGTTGCGTTTGACTTAACTCTATATTTTCATGTTTCAGTTAAGTATACAAAAAATAACATGTTAAAATGTTAAAGTTCAGTCCCTGAAGCGTTCATTAAATTGTCTCTATAGTGACATTAAATACAATGTACCGATTGTATATATCCCTACACGTCGACTTTTTTAACAGTAGTCTAAATTCTGGATAAACATTTTCCGTCTGTAAGATTCTTTGAGATGTGAAAATTGGATCACGGTTATAAACATATGTTAAGAAACAAGGAGATCATGTCGAGTAGTACAGACAGATGCAAAAACTCTATACATTACAATATCATTCCACCGATAGTGGTTTTGCTGTAACACAATGGTCTTTTCCATACATGTTGACACTTACCGATGCTTACGCTCAACATAAACAGCTTGTCTATTGTTGAAAAGATGTTGTGTAACACAGATATGGATATAATACACTGCATTCGAAGTTATTAAATCAATCAAGCAAATTCATGTGAAAACTGTCACTTATGACAAAATAGAAGGCGAGAAGACAGAGTTCACTAACATGACATGGGAAACAGACATCCATGGGGAAAGTGTAAAGAAAACACACAAGCGTTACAATCACACCCGACATTACAATAAGAATGCTGCTGTTAAGAATGAAACCGTGGTAAACCGTTTCAAACAGTCTGTTTTAGAAAAAAATTAGAGCAAAATCAAAGAACATAACTCAATCTCCATACTGCTACAACTAATTGCGGTTTTCTGTTTTTGGCCTGGCTTCATAGTCAAAACTTTGTGGTTTATATGTGTACTCACTGCGATGTGACAATACCAGGGCCACTATCACTAATAGCAAACTAATGTGCCAGTGACATTCTGTAGATAATCTCTTCACTAGCATTTGGTAACAATTGAGCTGTTGCTAATCAATATTTATAATTGTGGAAAATTAAGATATATTAAACAAATTTGGTATTCACTGATGATGGACACATACTGTTTTTCTTAAAGAACCCCAGATTGTGAAAACAAACATGACGAATTGTGTGTCTGCGACACCTTGACACCTTGATAATGTGTATAGCTAATCGAAAGGTTTTGTTTTAAGTGTAACAGTTGTATGTGTGTAACAGAAAAACATCAAGTCTCACTTTTCATGTTGATCCTATTATATGTCTTGTGACCTCTTCGTAGACAGACCTAAAATAATATCAGTTTAAATTTTTGTCATTTTCTTATGCTGTTCTTAAACAGCAATTTTATTCTTAAACTTTAGCAATAGATCGGAAGAGAGGGTTTCTGTATCGGTTTTAAATGGCTCATGTTGTATTTACTTTTTTTTTTTTTTTTTTGCAATTTGACCTCTAGAATTTGCTTTTGTGCAATTTTATCTGCAGGATTTACCGAAGTGTGGAACTTTGTTTAACAACCTCATGCTTTAATGAATACGCATCTCTCAGGGCAATAGTCAAATGTGACTCTGCCGTATAGTTTTAAGTGTAAAACATCATATATAGACCACATCATAGATAGAGGGGAAGTTGACCTAAACAAAGTATCAGCTTAGTCAAATATTCTCAAACAGAAAGACTATTACTTAAATGAATTGTCATTTATTCCTATAAAACGCAGAATGTTGACAGCTCTTTAAGAAAAAGTCTTCACCTAAAAACATACAGTCCTACATACATAATGTGAAACAGTATCATCTGCTGTCTGAACAAGATGACTAAATCTATTGGCGTAACAGAACCGTCATTTGCACACTTTTGTGTGTTTATTATAAACAGAGCTTTTCAACCCTCTTATACCCCGTACACACTGGTATAGTAAATTTACCTCTTGTATTTACTTTTGTACAAACATAAATCCTGTATAACGATTGTTTGAATTTTACTCATAGTCTTTACAAGGACATGTAACTTTATTGTTCTTAATGTGTTTGCATTACAATACTGTGGCATCGTTCCTCTAACCAAATCTGACAGAAGAGCAAGAAAAAATGTACGAAGATTTATAGCACATATAGTAACTTTATTTGAGTCAAAGATGATGATACCAATTAAAAAACTAAACTAATCTTTAATGCTAAGCAGTACGTTGACATAAACTATTCTGCGGACGTTAAGCAACTTACTATAATATTAAGTATAATATAATATAATATGAAATACTGGTTTGTCAAAAAGAGAAAGTTCAGACATATATTTAAAAAGCCTCTTAAATGAAAGGCCTGCGTTCAAAACACACCGTTTCCCATGTGAGGAATAGCTTGAGCTTACATCGTATTGTCTTCACCTAAAACAAAACAGACCAACAAACAAAGAAATGGGGACAGTGTCATCTCAACCAGACGACTAATCTAGTGGAGTAATAAAAAGTCGTTTGCAAAACCATATTTACAAACGTGTAACAAATTTACAAATTGCTCATCATTTGAGTTTTCTATATTCTGTATGCACCATAAACAATGTTTGTTTGGCGTAACTTGTTTTCTTAGTGATTTGGGGTCTTGAATTTACATGGTGCTTTCTGTGCACGTCCTTTTTTTATTTTTATCTGCTGGTTTTACCAGAGTGTGGAACTTTGTTTACCAGCCTCAAACTTTAATGAATGTGCAGCTCTCAAGTGCAATAGTCAGATGCGATTCAGTTGTATCAGATTAAGTGTAAAACAGCATAACTTACTTTTTGTGTTGTTGATGCTTTCTGTAATCTGAAATCACAGATATCTGTACAGTTGCCCTAAAAGAAATATAAATTTAGTCAAACACTCTCATGCAGAAAGACTATCACTTAAATTCTTAATTTGCATTTATTCCTAAACACTGAATGTTGAGTTCTCAAAGAAGAGTCCGACAAACTAAATAGTGCTATCTGAATAAGACGACTAACACTAGTTGTGTGATGAAAACATCACATGCAAATCAAAAATTTCCAAACTTTCACAAAGGCTCACAGATGGATTTTGTGTATTTATTATAAATGTTACTTTTCAATGTATGCTATGCCCTCTTTTCTTACTGATTTGGTCTTTTGAATTGTACATGTGTTTTGGACACACAGTAACTCCTTTATAAAGATTATGTTTGAAAGTTATTCAAGAGTGGAAAACTTTACCTCACAGCGGTGTGACATACCTGACAGAATATGTTGGCGTGTAAAAATACGCACAAAGAGTTTACCCCAACTATTAACACACACACACACACACACACACACACACACACACACACACACACACACACACACACACACACACACACACACACACACACACACACACACACACACACACACACTCACACCTAACTAATTATTGTGACGCTTTGATAGAACCTTGATATTACCCGGGGCTTTTGAAAAACTATTCTGGACGTTAAATAACTTAATATAATATTAAGTATAATATAATATGAAATACTGGTTTGTCAAAAAGAGATATTTCAGTCATATATTTAAAAAGCCTCTTAAATGAAAGGCCTGCGTTCATCACACACATCTTCCCATGTGTGGAATAACATGAACTAACACCAATGGTGTTCACCTAAAACAAAACTATTTTCTAGCATGAAGCTTTGTCTGGATCACTCAACACAAAGTTTTGTGTTCTGACCTCAAAAAAGATAACACTAAGATTAGATGTCTTGAGTATTGCATGTTTGCACTGTACCCGAAACTTAGGAATCAACATGTATCCCTTGTGGTTGTTACACATCTCAGGTAATGTAGGTTTGTCAAAAGAAAAAAAGGTTCAGTCATTCATTTTCTAGTACAAGTTTTCTAAGTGAAAATTGTGTTTTAATCATGTGAGGACCCTGCTTGGCTACAGTACTAATAAAAGTTGCTGGTCATCAATCTGTTTTAAAGAATAAAATAAAGTAAAAGTTTTATTTAAAGAAAATAGACAACTTTCCTTGCTTTTTGTGGCAAACAAATGTATAAATGCTTGAAATCCCTATGCGTCTTATTTACTGTGAATTTTTAAGTCAAATATGTAATTCTGTTGTTTTGCAACACACACACACACACACACACACACACACACACACACACACACACAAAATGGGATGGGTTAAAAACTAAAACATTTTCTTTAAAAATGTTTCTTTTAATAACAAAAGTAACGACCAAATTGATATACACTAATATGATGTTTTTGTGTGCGAGGTCCCAGAGAATCGCCAGAAAGCTTTTGATGAAGTGTCATTCTTTAAACATCTAGGCTAGCCTAAGCAACTGTCGTAAAACCATTAAGAAACCCCATTTAGGGTGCACTCTTCCCACGCCAGTTCCACTTGTAAACACCTTCACAGTGAGTTAGATAAACGATTTGATTCTTTGTCTTAGGTATTAACACAAACCTATAGTTCAGGTACTACATCCTACTGTGGCACACACACACACACACACACACACACACACACACACACACACACACACACACACACACACACACACACTATGCAATATTTAAACATAAAACGTAATTAGGCTACATACCAGTCGCATGATTCAGGAATTTAAGTTCCTCAAAACTAGCCTCACCTGAGGCGCAGATAACCTATTTAAGTAACACAATAGAACAGTGACTCTCATATAAACAGATAAAGCTTCTTAATAATATTACTAAATAATAAAACACACTTACTGTTAAGACAGGCATCCATCTTCTTGCATTCACGTTTCAAAACAACACAATCTGGCTCGGAAAATAGTTTGAAAAAAAAAAAAACAGAGGCCTGACGCGGTCTGTTCGGCTCGGTGTATGTGTGAACTCCTGGGCATGCCCGCCGACATAATTAACACACGTTATAACACCTATAGTCAACATCTAAAGATCCAATAGACCCTGAAAACATACGGACAGACACCTTAAAAGTCTCCCGGATATCACCACAGGAGGACGACGCCAAGCTGACTAGACATACGTCCGCCAGCGCGCGTCGTAAATCATCGCTGTTTTCTTGATACAGACGCACTGTCAGTCATGAGCGACAGCAACCCAAACCAGAGAGCCATAAATCATGTCATAATCATAGTTTGATTGACATTTTGACACATGGTGTATGTTAACACTACTTACCTGTCATCTCCAAGGTGTTTGATTTTTCACTTTACCATGTTCATGTACAGAGACTCATGAGAATGTTTAAGTCAGCAGTACTCATCATTGGCATCTGGTCCCTGTAAAAAAAAAAAAAAATTAAAAGAAAACACCAGTAAACATGCTGATATCAAGAGAAACTATAGGGCTGGACGATTTTGGGAATACATTTTAGATTTTTCTGGTTAAAATTATTACATTTACTAAATACATACACTACACTATACACTAAATACATACACTATGAACACCAAGTTTGTTGTGCCTTGTAGGCATATATGTGTAGGGCTCCATAAAATAATACCAATAGCCTAGATAACAGGCGGCCTATAAATCGTTAAAAAGGAACACTTCAATAACACTACACTATAAAAATATATGGATTATCATGTTACTTCAAACGTTTCCATTCGTTACGACGTGATGAAATGAGATTGGAGTAAAAACATGAAGCCTAATGTTTGGTACGTTTTGCTTTTCAAACCCACAGCGCGAGTGACTCAAACGCGTGCAGAGAACATTTTCTGAAGCGATCGAGCCGCCCCAAACTATGAAACATTATTCTTACCAATAATTATACATATCTACGTGTGAGCAGATATCCACAAACACAGTATTTAACAGTAAACACAGGTCTAAACATTATAATATTCACCATGAATAAACACTCATACGAGTCTACTGTTATATCGTGCTGTTTAATTATCGAACATAAAAACATTCTCGTGTCGTACATGTATATACATTTAGCATTAGGCTTTATGTTTTTACTCCAATCTCATTTCATAACGTACATTTTAGCCTGGCACCAGTTTAACTAGTAGCTACAATGTAAAGTTTATGCAACAATAACATGCTACTACACTCTAAAAACTGCAGGGTTAAAAAATAACCCAACCTTAACCACACTGCTGGGTCACTATTGGACAGAACATGCGCTGGGTTGGTTTGACCCAAGTGCTGGGTTTTATTATTTAACCCATATTTCTGGGTCATTCATTTAACCCAACCAGTGGGTAAAATTAACCCTCTTGCTGGGTAAGTCTTACTGATGTGCTGGGTTATTTCCTGTCTCATTGCCTTATTCAAATTAGTAACAAATATTTGTTATATTACGAATGTAAAATAATTATTGTCTCTGTAATACAATAAACCAGAGAGGCCACCGTATATGTGATATCAATCATTTAATTTTTAATTTTTTTTAAACATTTTTAATACATTTCTTTAATACTTTTTTGTATACAATTATTACAATTATACAATGTATACTCATTATAAGGTAATAAAAACGGTTTATACACCGTCAAACGGTTCATTAAGTAAGGTCTTTATACACCACTGAAAACAGTTATGTATATGATATTGCATTTCTGTTGACAGATCCTCCTAAATATTACACAATGCACCTTTAAAAGTCATTAAGCAACTCAATTGAACTCTTATACAATTATGATTTAATTTATTAAGATGTGTTGATTTATTAAGAACAGCAACAAACATTTAAAATGCTACTAAATATCACGTGGGCCTAAAAGAACTGTTTTCCTCAAATTTGACAGAGGACAACTCTTTTACATTAATTTTATACACTGCTTTGTGTATTTAACATGAAAAACAAAATAAGGCTTTTAAACAAAGATCAACAGCCTCCAGCAAAGACTCGGTCTCGATGGCGTGGCCTGGAACTAGTGCTGGGCGGTTTGACCAAAAATCTATATCACGTTTTTTTTCAAAATTATGCCGGTTTTCCGGTTTATGACGTTTTTTTATTTTTATTCATGCATTATCAGGTGTTCAAAGCATTTTCTACTGGTTGAGAGAGGCAGTAAAATGACTTAGGATGGTCTATTTTACTGTCATTAGTGAATATTGTAGAATAATTCCACACTAGTAATACAGGTTAGCATGGCCCTAGAAAATTATGCTGTTGTTTACAAATAAGAGCCAGTCATGATTCTAATGGAGTGAGAAATCAGAATTGCAGTCAAAAATATTCCAAGACGTGCTTGCGGCCGTTTCACACCGCAAGCGTCAGGGGCGTGTGAGCAGCGCATATTTTTTTCGGCGTGCATGTTAATCAATGAGTGCGTTCACACCACGAGCAGGAGCAAGTGAAAGCACACTTTTGATGGACAAAATAAATGATTTCACACAAAAAGTGCCCAAAACGCACATAATTTGCATGTCTAGTGTGTTTTAACAAGAACTGCAGTATGTCAGAAGATGTTGAATGTCACTGAACATTTTTATAGAAAATGTACCCATTAAACTTTATTTACTTTATTATTCAGTTTGAACAAATCTATCACGTTTATGACCAACTTCTAAAAACAAATTTAACAAAAGTCTTTGTAACGCCTCGTCTCATCCCTGATGCTCCAGTCATCTCTTTTTGGAAATATTCAACCATGTTGGTCGACCTGTTGATTACACACAATCACTTAGAGTGTTGCAATATAACTGACATGCAAGTTAAAACTTTTTTTGTGGAAGTATAATTTTTTTTATTGCAAACATTACCAAATATGACCAAATGTTAAAAACAAACAAAATGTCTATTTACACATTACCTCCGCCAGTCTAAAATAGTCTGAATATAAACACTTATTATAAGTGTACCGTTAGTGATTCAGGATAAGACAAAAACACGATTTGGAAAATGGATTCATGATGTACTCGCTCATTATAAAAATTTTGTACATTTTGAACACAAAAAAGTTATGGACGATTCAATGTTATGTTGCAAACAGAGATTGCCGCTTTAAATATCCTAACCCTAAATTACTTTCATAGTTATCAAGCATATCAAACAGTGCAAACGTCTACCCTTATTGAAGTAGAAACACTAAAGCAAAACTTACAGGTTGCATGTCAAGGACCTCTGTGCCTCTGTGGTGGGTCTAAAGACCTTTCCTCCTCTCCTGATGGATGGGGGAAGCAGAGTTTGCAGGACCTTCAAAGCTGTCTCCCCTTTAGCACAATAGGAGCATAATACATAAAGTTGCATTAACATTTAAATAGAATGCTGTATATAACAATTCATATTTCTAAAATATTATTTTCTGCCTTGTGGTGTTTAAAATGGCGCTGTTGTGAATCTACACATTAATCGCGCACACTTGGTCCATGAGCTCTTAATACTAAATTATTCTTCGTAACGTTAGGCCTACCTCAAGTCTTAACAACTTGGGGTTTCAGGGCGAGAACATATGAAATCGATTTATTTCGCCTTTCCTCAGTCGCCGTTTGTAAAGATTTCACGTCATACATTTACGGGGTTAAAACGGGGAATTTAATCCCCCCCCCGCAAAAAGGGTTCCGACATAGGCATTACAGAAGAAAGACACAGACTATGCTGGAACTTACCCCAGTCGCTTCTTCTGACGAGTATTTCTTAAATGTGCCAGCAAACTTCCCAGACGCAACTCAATTGACAAATTTCCCGCAGTTTTTACGTGCGAGCCCTGTGAGGGACTAAAACAGGTTACTGCGCGTGTAACTTACGGTTTCATTCAAATCGCTTTCCTCACTTTTAAATACGCAATGTCCACAATGAATACGATAATTACGTGATGAATTTACAATTTAAACTGCATATTTCATAAAGGCTGCTGATATAGCTGGTTTACAACTAAAGATGCGGCAATTTGTAAAAAAATCTAACCAGCTAACGTTAGCTGTGGCTATTTTATGTTTTACAGAATACATACATTACCCCTCACACTTCCATATCAAAGACTGTAACGTTATGTTGAACAGTGAAATTAGCTTGCTGTTACCACAACTTGTTAAAAATATAGGTAAATATTCATATTAACTTACCATAAAACACTGCCCGCTCCGAGTGGTGTCGTGCTCCTCGAGTCAGAAGTGAAGAATCCAGAAAGTTCCACAAAGAATGAAAAAGTAATAAACCTGTTGCTGGGTCAAAATAACCCAACCAGCTGTTTATTTGTGAATGACCCCCTTAAAACTCATTTGACCCAGCATGAGCAATCCAAGAATGTGTTTACAATACCCCAAACAACCCAATATTTTGACCCAGCACAATCAACCCAACAATTTGTTTACAGAAACAACCCAGCATTTTTTTTAGTGTATTAGTGTCTTACCTTAAAAATCGTTCTCATAATCAAATCGTGTTCTTCTAACTCTTCTGGGTAAATATAAGGTGCACAGCACAAACACATTCTTCCAAACTGGATGAGAAGCAGAGCAGGACTGAAGTCGCTGATTCTTTGTTTAGAGGTGATGAGGGCGTTGCGTTCCTCCACGTGGATCATTAGCATGTGAACAGCTCTTGAGCGCGTGGGTGTGGTCACATTACGCGCTCAGATTGGAGAATGAGCTCAGATTGAGCTCAGATTGGAGAAACTGGAGTACGTCATTGCTTTCATACGAATTACTTAAACAGAGAATGTTTGTTTTTGATATGATTTGCATCATTTAAAAATAGAGACTTCAAGCTTCGTAAAGACATATGTTTCATGTCACAGTGACAAGTATTCACTGAGTTACAGATCATTTTCTTTCGCGTTTCAGAATGAACTTCACATTGAGAGAGACGGGAGAACGTTCATCATGTTTATTTTCTTTATTTTACGAAAAACACAACATTTTGTTTTTATTATGAGTGTACACAAATAAAAGAAGACATTTAACAGTTTTGAATGATGTGTAACACTTATATGTAAGCTCAAAATCAACAGAGTATTTTTAGTTTGTTTTGCACTGAAGAGAAAAAAAGCAAGCAGATCACGCCGGCATGATTGCCGACCCCAGCGGGTTAATAAATGCTTTAATAAATGCAATAAATACATTTAATAAATGCAAATAAATGCTGTTGATTGAACTTTCTATTCATCAAAGAATCCTGAAAAGGTATCACTATTTCCACAAAAATGTTAAGCAGCACAGCTGTTTTCAACATTATTAGTAATAATAAAATTTTCGTGAGCACAAAATCAGTATAAAATAGAATGAGGCATTTATATAGCGCTTTCATATGTACTACTGTACAAAGCGAAAGTTAAGTCAAGTCATCTTCATTTATATAGCGCTTTTAACTATGTAGATTGTTTCAAAGCAGCTTCACAGAGATAAACATACAATCCAAGGCAACAGAGATTGTTTTGGCTTTATAGCGGTTCTTGAATAATGTTATTTCCAGCTAAAGTTAGTTTTGATTGATTCACTTCTGGCGAAATTATCATTTTTTATTAAAGGGGTGGTTGATTGTGATTTAACCTGGTGCATGGCCACTAAGGGTGCATGGCCATATTTCTGCGGTTTTGTCGAAGAGGAAGAGTTATAGTGGATAGCTGTAGCCATGCCGTCGAAAGTGTGTTATTTTCACCCAGCTGTCAGGTCTTCTGTGTTCGGGCTTCCTACGGACGCTGTAGTTCGTCAACAGTGGCTAAAATTTATGCTTGATTATGTTCCTGAAAATTACAATCGTAATTTAGCTCTCTGTGCTACGCATTTTACGGAAGACAGCTTCCTGAATCTCCACGAATTCAATGCCGGATTCAACAAGAAACTGTTACTAAAACATGAAGCAGTTCCAACTTTAAAACCAGAGGCAGCAGTTGTTGTACTTACCACAACCTGTAAGTAAGACTTAATAATTTTAAATGTATTTGCATGTATAATTTCAGACGTAATGTTTTAGTTTTATCAAGGACGTAAACAAATGCCAGCGCTGGCTTTAGTAGCCACTTAGTTATGCAATTTCGTGTGTCTATGACAAACGCATACAAACTTTTTGGACCTGAATTTGTAATTATGTAAAAAAAAAAAAAAGTATTTTCCATGTATATTTAATGACGTAATTTTTCGATTTGATCAAGAACGTAAACCAATGCCAACGCTGTTTGTTTATAGTAGCCAGTTAGTTCGATGCTGTTTAAAAAAAATTTACCATTCAAGAGCCGTGTTTGGGGAGGTTCTGCTTGACTCTCTTCATTGACACTTTCTGGGTCTGATTCTGGCTCAAACTGATACGGCAGTATTGACACCATTATTTACATTAGAACGGAGCACATGCAACTTTCGCCCGTAAAGGTAATGGGCGTGTAGTTTCCGGACAACGTAGTTTAGCCAATTACAACACACCAGCCCAACTAACCAATCTGAGCCCATTGCCTGTTTCTGAGGGAGTGGTTTCATAGAATCAGGAAGTCAACCAGTCGTTCAAATGACAGAGGAGAAAGCGGCTTACAATAAAAGTGAAATTTATGAAAAATAAGGCTTTTTAAAAACAAACAAACACGAAGACATGTTATATTGCACCCCATAAACACAATCATGCAAAGAAAAAAAGCAGTAAACCACCCCTTTAAATTAGGGGCTGCTAAGATGGCGCCGTCCTCTCTAAACAGACTTTAAACGCGAACCTGTGATAAACGCTGATGGCATTCACATTATTAATCGCATTAAGAATTTATTCTATAGTTATGTGCGTTTGAATATATGTGCGCAGGTTTGTAATTCTCTACAAACCACACCTGAACAAACTACTTGTCTTGCCTATAAATTTTATTTTATTTTATCACTTCGGGGTAGGTATGCGAACCGAATTTTCCACAACGCTTTATCTGCAGAGTGGGAAAGGGATCCTCCATAGGGAGAGGCTAGTTGGCACTTCAGCACTGCATTGTCATCGGGTCCAGGCGAAGCTCCTTCGTCAGATCTGGATCCGGCCTGGATCCGGCAGGCTGCGGGAAAACCTCGGGATAAACAATGACACTAAAATTAGCGTAGATGTCATTCTTCTTATGATGTAACGAGTACATCAGTATGTAACCGTCTCTTATGGTCCATCGTATGAGATGTGATGATGGTTTTGGATGTTGGAATGCCCATGTCAGAGCTGCATGATCTGTTTCTACCTCAAACGTTTGTCCTTCCAGATACTGCCTCCATTTCTCCACGGCCCAAACTACTGCCAAACATTCCTTTTCCGGTACAGAATAAGCTTTCTCTGCTCTTCTCAACAACCGGGATGCATAGGCGATAACATGTTCTTCTCCCTCCAACTCTTGGGTAAGAACAGCTCCTAATCCAATGCCACTTGCATCGCTTTGCACTCTGAAAGGTTTACAGAAATCAGGGGAAATCAAAATTGGAGCTCGCACAAAATCTGGTTTTATGGAGTTGAATGCTTGCTGACATTTTTCAGTCCATTCCCATATGGCAATTTTTTTTTTTTTGTGCATGCAAGGGAGCTGCCTTTTCGGAAAACGGGGGTATGAAACTGTGATACCAACCAGCAAAACCTCTGAACCTTTGAACATCTTTAATGGTTTGTGGTATAGGAAATAATTCGACTGGTGAGACTTTGGATGGGTCCGTCTTTACTCCTTCATGTGTCACAAATTTGTCCCAGGAATGAGAGCGATTTCTGGATAAAGTTTCAGTTTTTTAGATTGAGGGTGAGACCAGCCTTATGGAGACATGTGAAGACTTTTTGTAGATGCTGGAGATGTTCTGAAATGTTTTTGGAGTACACAACAATATCGTCGATGTATACCATACAGCATTTTCCCTGTCACCTCACGTAATACCTGTTCCATCAGCCGTTGGAAAGATGCTGCTGTGTTTTTCAGGCTGAAAGGTAAACAAATAAATTCATACAGCCCATTAGATGTTACAAAGGCCGTTTTTTTTAAAGGGGTCATGACATGGTTTTTTGTTTTGTTTTATTATGTTCTTTTAGGGTGCAATTATAGTATTACTATAGTTTTTTGGACAAAAAAAACCCACCCTGTTTCTCATCCTCTGATTCAAACTGTCTGTTTTGGAGGTGTTTCCCCTTTAAGAGTTCAGTGTTAACGCCCACTGTTATGATTGGCTAACATCAGTGCTTATGCATAAATTATTAACGCCCCCGATCAGTGTTTACAATAGTTAGCGGGTGCTGCCGATTGGTGCGAGCGAGGCGATGGCTCTTGCAATGATACAACCCTATTATATACTGTATGTTTGAGCCAGAATCAGATGAGGAATCAGAAGAAAATGAATGGATCAGCCCATGTCATGGAAAGTGTGAAACTATTTTTAATTAATATGTAATTTGTAACTCGAGACACTCGAGAAAATGGGTTATTGTTGCGTGATTATTATTCCGGTGTACCACGGACAAAATGCATGCACAGGCCATATTTGAAGATGCAGCATTGACATAGCAAAAAGGTTAATTTTGTATCACATGCTGGCTACACAATGCTCCACCACGTGAAACTTCGGCCTTCTGATACCATCGTGTCAATTCTCAATTGATTTTGATTCATATGCGCGAGGGAGGGAGAGAGAGAGAGCAAGACAGTTTGAAGGCGCGTGCGGCCGGGGGTCTCTCTCTCTCTCTCTCTCTGCTCGTTCTTTCAGTAACATGCGCCCTGTCACACTCATCTACATCACTCACCGATCAAATAAGGCTTTGGTGGGACAAAAATTCATTTCATATTCTGCATATGTATGTGCTGCAAATAAACGGCATCCAACTGCTTTCCCTGACGTCTGGATCGTTCGGCAGCGTATTCAAACATGTTTGTCCACAGCCAGGAACAGCACATCTGCATGGCATCGCAGACCCACTCACTGCACGTCAACTGAACACATGCGGGCATGACAACGATGCGAAATGAGGCGTAGTTGTCCTGTGCTGGAGGCGGTCATATATGCAAACGACTGGTACGTCACTTCGTACCGTGACGTCACTTCGTACCATGGATCCACAACGAGCTGTATTTAGAGCTTGATTAAATAAATGCTTTGTTTATAATGGGGAGGACACCTTAAGCTATAAAACTTGCAGGAAGTTTTAATAGTATAGAGCTCTTATATAGCAATAGATCAAGGCAAATTTGGTTTCTCATGTCATGACCCCTTTAAAAAAATCATACTACTATTTTTCAGTCATTTTCTTTTTAACTTTAAGCTCTGTGTAATTAAATCAAGGAAAACTACACAGTATCCAATATGCCAATATCCACTTTTCAAGTCTAGGGTGCTGAACACTGTTGCTCCATGGAGAGATTCGAGGATGTCCTGAATTTGAGGCATGGGATAAGCATCCAGATGCGTCTTGTTGTTAAGACCTCGATAATCTACACAGAATCTAGAACTTCCATCCTTCTTTTTGAACTATAACCACAGGTGATGCCCAATGAGAAATAGATGGTCGGATGATTAATTTGTCCAATAGTTCTTGTACTTGAGATTCGATGAATTGCTGCTTTAGTAGGGAAACCTTGTAAGCACGTTTTCTTGTCGGAATCTCATCTAGAGTTATGATACGATGTTTTAAACAGTTGGTTCGACCAATCTGCCGGGTGTACACAGTAGGTCAACTTAACAAGAGATTCTCTACCTCTTTTTGTGTGGGGAGATCTGTGTCTGATGCTTGGGCTAATCTGTGAATCTGCTGACAGGTTTCTTCATCAAAAAACTATCCTGGTAGAGCGAGACAGAAATATGAAGAGGGTTGAACATCATGTTGTTGAAAAGGAACATTTTTGTTTCTGAAATTGCAGGCATACAGTATTGGACTTTGTGGATATCCAATACCATCTTGGATTCTAACAGAAAGTCCCAGAATAACAGGTATGGTTAGATCAGCATCTTTAATGATAAACAAATTTACATCCACACCCTGTCCTTGAACTTCACATCTCCAACTGACCTTGCCTAAGGAGTTTTGTCTCAGTCCATTGGCCAGCAGGAACGATTGGCCTCCACTCGGTTGACATTCCTCATGATAATTTAACCGCTTCCATAAAGGTTCTTGGATTAGTGAAAAAGTGCTTCCAGTGTCCACAATGGCAATGAGATTGCTGTCTCGGATAATTATGGGAAGGATGATGTTCTTATAAGCCTGAAGGTCTAGACTCTGGTCAAGTAGAACAAATCTGTTGCCAGCCTGTGGTAACTCTCGCTGCTGTTCTTGAACAGGTGACATTTTCTTCTTCTGTTCCTCCCCATTGACCTGACTCCAATACCTTTTGGACTCATCAAAGTCTCGTTCAATTTGTGTCCCAATCCTGACCAATTCTCCCACCTCTTTAACAGCTCCAGCAAACTGGCAAGCCGTGGGTTGTAGTTCCTCAGGATTACCTGAACCATTTCTCTCTCAGACATATCCTTTTTCCATCGCAAGCACAACGGACGATACTGGAATGCAAAGTCTCTGAGGCTTTCCTTGGCCCCTTGTTTCCTTTCTATCAGTTTCCTAGCTGCTACATCCTTGTAGTTCTCACTTGAAAATGAGTGTAGGAATCTCTCCTTAAACTGTTTCCAGTTGATCACATTTATCCTCTCTGCCATCCACTAATCTTTTGCAGTTCCTTTTAGTACAGCCGAGAGTGAGACCAGGATTTCATCATCTCTGAGGGGTCGAACAACAAAGTATTCCTCACACCGCTCAATGAACAAAACTGGATCATCATTAAGTGTGTTGCTAAAACTGGGAAATTCAAGTTTCACAGGAGGGTTATATTGAACTAAAGACTGGTTGTTAATATGGCTGGGTTGTAAGTTATACGTCATGTTACTAGATGGAGAATTACTATCTTGTGGATTGGCTTCTAGTATTTTTGGGGTAGATGAAGACATTCTCAGCGCTTGAAATTTTTGCTCCCATTGCCGATCTCTTCTTTTCAAACAATCTACCATTGTCTGTCCTAAATCCTTAACCAACATTTCCAATTGTACTTTAACCCTCTCACACTCCCGTTGAACATGATATGCCATCCTATCTTCCATCTTTTTACACTGTTTGTCAAAATTATCCCTAGAAACTTGCTCACTCACAACCTGTTTAATGTCTGCCATATGACTTTCTAATATCGCAATGCGTTCATTCAGGGATGTCATGGATGAATAAGGATTGTGGTCTGTCTCTTCATCCATTTCTAATGGTGGTGGAGGTAGAAAAAAAATCATCCTCAGGTGCACTACTCACAACTCTTTAATTTTCCTCATTGGAGTTGAGGTACAGATCGCTGAATGTGTTTATCAACTCTTTCATCAGTTCTCTTCAGGCAATGAAAGATTCAGAGGTAAAATGTGCACTAGGTATAGCCTCCTCCTTATCCATGGCAGATGACAGTAGGATTGCTCTAAGTGACCGAAAACTGTGATAAACACTCTAATTAAAGATCCTGATGGCCATCAGGTCCCTGTTTGGGCCCCATTCTGTAACTGTCTCCCTATCCACTCCAAGTGAGACATGCTACAAGATAATTTTGAGGGAGGGACCCACAGACCAAACTTGTTTTGAGAATATAAAGAGTGTAAAAACAGTTAAAAGAACAACCTCAATACACCAGTAGCATTGCTTTCATGTTTATATCAGATGACCCACACGAGAATATTCACATAAAAACCACCCAACAAACACTGAATATACAATAACATAAACCCCAATGAATTCACACTAATGCAATAATGTCATTGATGAGTAGCAATAAAAATAAGAACGGAAAACCTTTTTCACTGTCCTGTGATCCTTAGTGTGCATCCAATGTTTTGTGTCAATTGTTCCATTTGTGGAGAGATATGGAGTAATAGTCCCGCAACAGAGGTGAAGCAGTAACTTGTTTAATCCACAATGATTCCAAATCCCGTACTGCCACAGTCAGGCTTTAAAACTACTATCCTTAGGGTACAGGATTCTCATGTTCCAGTTCATATTGCAGCCTTGAGCCTCATCGACAACATGAAAAATAAAAGATATTCAAAAAGTCCTTCTACAAACAAAAAAATACATACTAGGATTAGCATAACGTTTTCAAACCAAACAATAGCCAAACTTTAAGATCGCAATAGACGTGAAGGACTATAATACGTTAAGACCTCGCTCAAGTACTGCAGAGCTAAACCATTTAGTACTTTGTAAGTAATCAACAATATTATAAAATGTCTACGATGTTTAATAGGCAGCCAATGCAGTGTTGACAGAACCGGGCTAATATGGTCATATTTCCTGGTTCTGGTAAGAACTCGAGCTACTGCGTTTTGAACTAGCTTTATGGCGTAATTTATATATATTTTTAAGATGGAAAAATGTGGTTTTACAGATACTAGACAGGTGACTTTCAAAAGAAAGATTGGTATCAAAGAGCACATCTTAACAGAGTAGCCATCAAGTGTTAGACAGTATTCTAGGTTATTACGTGTGGAAGTTTTTTGTCCAATAATTAGAATCTTTGTTTTTTCAGAATTTAGTAGTAGGAAATTTCTAGTCATCCAATTTTTTTATATCAGCTATGCATTCCGTTAATTTTGTGAATTGGTCATTTTCATTAGGTTTTAAAGAAATATACAGCTGAGTATCATCGACATAACAGTGAAAGCTAATTCCATGTTTCCTAATGATATCTCCTAATGGTAGCATGTACAGAGTGAACAGCAGCAGTCCTAGTACTAAGCCTTGTGGTACGCCATACTGAACTTGTGATCGATAAGACATCTCTTCATTTACTGCTACAAACTGATAACGGTCAGATAAGTACGATTAAAACCATGCTAGTGCAATTCCACTAATGCCAAGATAGTTTTCTAGTCTATTTAAAAGAATGTTGTGGTCAATTGTGTCAAATCCAGCACTAAGATCAAGTAACACTAATAGAGAGATACAACCACGATCGGATGATAACAGCAAATCATTTCTGACTCTAACGAGAGCTGTCTCGGTACTATGGTACGGTCTAAATCCGGACTGAAAATCCTCGCAGATATCATTTCTTTCAAGAAAAGAACACAGTTGTAAGGATACTGCTTTTTTAATATCTTTGACAGAAAAGGCAGATTCGAGATCGGCCTGTAATTGACTAATTTTGTGAAAATTGACTAATTATACAGTTGCGTTTTTTTAACAAGCAGTTTTATCATAGCCAGCTTAAAGGTTTTTGGTACGTATCCTAGAAACAAAGACAAATTAATTATATTAAGAAGAAGATCTATGACATCTGGAAGTATCTCTTTCAGTAGCTTAGTCGGTATAGGGTCTAACATACAAGTTGTCGATTTAGATGAATTAACGAGTTTGCAAAATTCTTCCTCTCAATAGCAACAAATGAATAAAAATGTTCCTCAGGGAGACTACAATGCACTCCCTGATGCGATACTGTAGTAGACGGTTGCATAGTTATAATTTTGTCCCTGATATTATTAATCTTTTAAGTGAAGAAGTTTATAAAGTCATCCCAGACAGCAACATAGTGTCGGCCCAGATCCGGCCCACATCTGGTGCATGTGGAATCAATGTGTACCAGATGTGAGCCGTATCTGGGCCCGACACTGTTGCTGTCTGGGATTACTGCTGTGTTGCTTGGACACTTCTTTAATTGATTTAATTGATATTAATACTAGTGTAGAACATTGCATAGAAACTGTGTCTATTCCTCGTTTACTGAGATCAAATAATAAATCTACTGCGGGATCTAGAAAAAATCTAATTGTTATTAAAACAGAAAATCTTGCTATTAGTGAACAAAAACTATTTCTAAAGCTAGGTCTTCTAAACATTAGCTCACTCACACCTAAGGCAGTTATTGTAAATGAAACAGTCAGACAGATAATAACATAGATGTATTTTGCCTTACTGAAACCTGGCTTAAACCAAATGATTATTTCGGTCTAAATAAGTCTACTCCGCCAGGATACTGTTATAAGCATGAGCCCCCTCTGATTGGTCGTGGCGGCGGTGTTGCAACAATCTACAGAGATATCCTTAAAGGTTGTATCAGTGATTTCAGGCCCAAAAATAAATGTCTAATCTTTCCTAACGATCCGCTAGCTGCCCGCCCCATAAGCAGGCTGTCAAAAAACGGCGTCTCTGTAGGCAGCTAAATGGTGTACCCATTTGTTTTTGTGTGCAGATCTCAGAGCCTAGGCTGCCTACAGAGACGCAGTTTTTTGACAGCCTGCTTATGGGGCGGGCAGCTAGCGGATCATTAGGAAAGATTAGACATTTATTTTTGGGCCTGAAATCACTGATACAACCTTTAATGTTACTCAGAAAACAGGTGACAAGTTTAATTCGTTTGAAGTCCTTGTGCTAAATGTTACGCTCTCAGATGTAAGAAAAAAATCCCTATCTCTAGCCTTGGCAACCGTATATAGACCTCCAGGGCCTTACGCTGATTTCCTGAAACAGTTTGCAGACTTTCTCTCAGATCTATTGGTCAACGTCGATAAAGCATTAATTGTTGGAGATTTTAACATACACGTAGATAATTCAAATGATGCGTTAGGGGCTGCGTTTACAGATTTACTAAACTCCTTTGGGGTCAAGCAAAACGTCACCGGACCAATTTATCGTCTTAATCATACACTCAATTGAATTATATCATTTGGAACCGATCCAACCGATATAGATATCATTCCACAAAGTGATGATGTTACTGACCATTACATGGTAACTTGCATATTACGTACTGCTGTAATATGTCATGCTGCGCAACGTTATCGACCAGGCAGAACAATCCTTCCATCCACCATAGATAATTTCACAAATAGCTTATCTGATCTGTCTCAGCTGCTGCCTGAACCCAAACAAACAGATGAATTAGACGAACTAACTAGCACTATGAGCACCATTCTCTCTAGAACATTGGATATTGTTGCACCCATTAGATTAAAAAAGGTCAGAGAGAAAAGTATAGCACCATGGTACAACAATACTACGCATGTTCTAAAGAGAGAAACCCGTAATTTAGAGCGTAAATGGAAACAAACTAATTTAGAGGTCTTTAGAATTGCGTGGAAAGACAGTATGTCACGTTATAAAAAGGCCTTAAAAGCAGCCAGGGCTAAGCACCTCAGCAAATTAATAGAAAACAACTAAAACAATCCAAGGTTTTTATTCCACGGCCCGCACATGTAACAAGGCACCTGACATTGATGGAGGAAATGTGGGAATTAGGTTAAACTGAAATGTATGATGAAAATTGGCTAGCAATTTCGCCAAGCAAATACCAAGAAATAGGTTACAGCAGTTTGTCTTTCGAGTACACTTGCAAAATCCGCAAAACTTAGCTTGAATAGCTTCAGCGTCAGCGACTTTTTATAGTACTTAATCTCTGTCAATCAAAAGGAGGTGCAGTCTTTCGACAGACCCTCCAATCATCATGCAGAAGCCCGGAGTTCAGGCCAGCCCACTCCTCCATTCACCCCCAGAGACGCTGAGCGTCTGTGGGTGGAACATAATCACAGCATTTTTCCAATGACCGTCTATTTTCGAAGCACTGAAAAAAACTGTTCAAAGCAGCCCCATTGAAGTCAATGGACGCTAGGCTTCAACAGGGAAATGCACTGTGACGCTACGGGAATGTATGAGAAGGAAATCGAGTCAGCCGACCTGCTATATGTAGCTGATTCTAAACGAACTAACGCATTTTAAAGTCAATAAAATGTTAACACTGTCACAGTCATCGTCTGCACCATTCTGTCTTCGTCATCTTCACTACACTTCCCAGCATCCTCTTGTCTCCACACCTGAACTCACTCCCTCAATCATCCACCTGTTCATCGTTTTCATCATCTGTGTCACCTGTCTTCACCTTGTTATGTTTCATTCATGCTTGTATTTAGTTTGCTTCTGTTCAGCCTGTCCTTGTCGATCGTTGTAAATGTTACCTGATGTTTATGTTACTTTGTGTTTGCATTTGTGAGGAAACCTTCTGCCTGCCTGTATCCGTGCGATTATTTGTTATATAGAAAGTAAAGTTTATTGAAATTTAATCTTTGACTTCAGCCTCTTCATCTGCCCTCAACACACCCATGACAGAACGATCGACCAAAAACATGGATTTCCCTGCAGTAAAACTGATGTGCCTTGAGCAGGGAAACGGCTCTCTTGAGGAACACCTAGTCGTTTTTCTGGATCTGGTGCCTCAGACCGATTTCCCAGACGACTGCCTCTGCACGTTTCTACGTGTGGGACTGAACAACGCCACTCGAGCGCAGATGTCCGGGGAACCTCCTCGAGGGAGCTTCGCCGACTATGTGGAGTGGATGCTGGTATCCTGCGGTTCATCCTTCACCGTCTATGACGTCACCAGCCCCACTCCAACCCTAACGTCCAGCCCAGCCGAGCCTTCACCGCTGGTTCTGTCCAGCCCAGCCGAGCCTTCACCGCTGGTTCCGTCCAGCCACGTCCAGCCAGAGCTTCACATCCGCCACGTCCAGCCAGAGCTTCACGTCAGCCACGTCCAGCCAGAGCTTCATGTCGGCCACGTCCAGCCAGAGCTTCACGTCGGCCACGTCCAGCCAGAGCTTCACGTCCAGCCAGAGACCGTCAAGCCAGAGACCGTCCAGCCAGAGACCGTCCGTTCTGAGCCCTCTCCACTGCTGGTTCCGTCCAGCCCAGCCGTGCCTTCACCGCCGGTTCACGTCAACCACGCCGAGCCTGCGCAAGAGACTGTCCACGTCCCGTCTGGCCAGCCAGAGACTGTTCCAGAGCCAGTCCCAGAGCCTATCCCAGGACAGCTTCCTGACTCTGTCACTCTCCCCAATAATTTTTTGGGGGGGGGGGGGCATAGGTCCTCGCCGTGGCCGCCTAAAGGTCCACGGCCATCAAAAAAGCCATGGCCGCCCGAATGGTCTGCACCGCCATGGCCGCCCGAGGGGTCTGCACCGCCATGGCCACCCGAACGGTCTGCACCGCCATGGCCACCCGAACAGCCTGCTCCGCCCTGGACGCCCGAGGGTCCAACAGCTCCGCCGTGGTCACGCCCACGTCCTGCTCCGCCCTGGCCGCCTGGACTTCCTGATCCGCCCTGGAGGCTTCCTGTCACTGTTTGCCCACGGCCTGGCCAGCCTTAAGGGCGCCCACCCCCCCACCCCCCCACCCCAGTTGATGTTTCTCGGCGCGAGGTGCGCCTTTTTGAAGGGGGGCGTTATGTCACAGTCATCGTCTGCACCATTCTGTCTTCGTCATCTTCACTACACTTCCCAGCATCCTCTTGTCTCCACACCTGAACTCACTCCCTCAATCATCCACCTGTTCATCGTTTTCATCATCTGTGTCACCTGTCTTCACCTTGTTATGTTTCATTCATGCTTGTATTTAGTTTGCTTCTGTTCAGCCTGTCCTTGTCGATCGTTGTAAATGTTACCTGATGTTTATGTTACTTTGTGTTTGCATTTGTGAGGAAACCTTCTGCCTGCCTGTATCTGTGCGAGTATTTGTTATATAGAAAGTAAAGTTTATTGAAATTTGATCTTTGACTTCAGCCTCTTCATCTGCCCTCAACACACCCGTGACAAACACCATATTTGACCATAAATTTTTTGACATCATAGGGGAAGCCGAGCTTCCTTTTGCAGTTTTAAAGAAATCCCCACTGGTCACATACTCGAAATCCATCTCTGTCTCTCTTTTCACAGATTCCAGCTTTGTGGGAGAAATTGGTCATGCACCACTGACTGCATTCTCATAAACCTCCACTTCTTGCACTAATTCAGAGACCACTTATGAAATGGTTGGCTGAGGGTGTCGTGAAACCGTATTACCGACCACCAGTTGTTTGCCAGGTACATATTGTGCAACAGGATTGTAACGCATCATTCACAGGGGAACTAAATCAAGATCCTTGGTATTGATCAATGGATTTAGTGGCTTATGGTCGGTTTGCAGGATGAAACTTTCCAATCCATACAGAAACCGTGAGAATTTTTCACTGGACCACACGGCCGCCAGGCACTTCTTTTCTATCGGGGCATACCTTTTTTCAGCATCGGTCAGCACCCTGGAACAGTAGCCCACTGATTTCAGCTGTCCGTCATGGTCCTGCAGCAAAACACCCCCAAGACTTGTCTAAGTCTTGTCCCCCTTGTCTAAGACATGTCCCAGGTACCTGAGTTGACTCTGCCGTAACAGGCACTTTTCCATGTTCAGCTTGAGACCAGCCCGGTCAATGGCTTTCAGAGCCATCTGCAGTCGCTGCTAGTGTTCCTCGGAAGTGTTGATAAATGCTAAAATATCATCCATGAAAACTGCAACTCCTTCCAGGTCTTTGAGGATTACCGATATTTCCCATTGGAAGATTTTTAAAAAATCAAACACCTTGGAGATGACAGGTATGTAGCCTACTATGTTTTAGGAATGTCCAAGTCTCTGTCTTTAGATCAGTGTGTTTACTAATGTGTTTTTTTTGTCATTTGTTGTGTATCTTTGGATTATGTTGTGTTTAATAAATAAATCCAAACAATCTAAAAGCCATTCTTTTTTTAATTTCTCTTCATTTTTTATGCAAGGCTCATCATAATGATAGTACCTGATAACACCTAATAGGGCGGTTCACGCCTACTCGCATACAGCTTTCTAACACAAAACATGTCTTACAAATTTTAAGTCAATATATTGTCTTATCTGAATGAGCAGCCAGGATGATTTTCACATAGTTTTGAAGCAAATATTCTCGGCCATGTGATAACATTTTCAAAAGTCTTGTGAAGAAATAATTAGTATGGGTTTTATGACCTTATTTCAGTGCCATTTTTTTTTTTTCACAAACCACACATAAACGTCATTATCTCAAAACTAAAAACGTTTACATACATGCTGCTGACATATTACTATAGCAGAGTTTGTGCTGAATACAGTGTAATTAGACTTAAAGCCATGAAAATGTCACAAGTATGAGAAATAAGCACAAATGTCAGAGCATGTCAGAACACCTCCAGGACCCAGAAAACACCTCAGAACCCAGAGGGCTAACTAAACCCATTGCATTTGCTGCATCACGGCCAAGGAGATTGTTTATATGGGGACCAGTCACCACAAATGCTTAAAAAATATATTGCTCATCTTTTAAGGTAGTCATAGCTCTGAACTGTCCTCTGCAGTGCAATGTACCCCCTGGGCTCTCAAGTTTCACATCAGCTTTAAGAACTCCACTGAGTACATTTCATTAACATTAACTAAACATTACATATTGTAGTCCATAAATGTACCTGATACTTGAACTTCTGTCTTCCAGTTTCTCTTTCTTTCTGTTGGTGCTGTTCCTTAATAGCTGTCAGGAACTCTGACAGCTTACCATCTGGTTTGACTCTGGCTGCCATAGTGTGTGTGGTAGCGAGGAGACTTTCAATGGCACTAACAACCTGGGAAGACAGTTGTTTTCTTACTAACATGTATGAAACATATTGAGGGGTTAGATCAAACATATGTCACGCCTGGCCCCTATTCTAGTAAATAGTCTCCCTTACCTGAGGTAGAATTACATAATTTCTCTGGAGCAACAGGCTGAATCGGCTGATGGAAGAAGAAATATCTGACAGGAAGTGGCAGAATGCCACAAATGTCCCATCCTCCATGGTGGCTTTGATCTGCAAAAGTATAAACATTTCTTATTCTCAACTCTTATACAACACTTTTCTTTTCTTATACAAAGTCAAAACTGATTTCAATAATGAAACACTATCCAACTCAAAGAGATGAGATACTAACCTTCCTTGCTCTGCCAGCTATGTCTGCATTGGCCGAGGCACCAGCCAGATGGGCCATGTGCATATATACTGCAGCAAACTGTCCAGAGCTCTGGGGGTCGCCATCCTTTCCTAGTTTTAGTAACGTGTTCAAACTATGGGACACATGAGGCAGCCACCTTGTCCCTTTCACCCCACTGGGTGCATATGCTGTGACTCCAATTTCAGCTCCCAATGCTGTAAGCTCCCTCATTGATTTGGGGCTGAAGTGGTAGGTTTTCCAGATAAGGTGTAGCAGGTCATAAACATGCCCAATCATAGAGACATTCTTTTGTACACTAAACAATCCCAGCTCCAGTCTTTGTGTGGAACATAATATAAAATGGTCAGGTATAATGTAATTAGATTCTGTAAAAAGATTATTTATGTATACAGGCAGATGTTAAACTGCAACACACCTGTGTGGCATCCAGTGGAATGGGATAACAAAGGACCCCACATCTGCTTGGAGGAGGGCTATCACTCCACCTTTGTGGCCCAGGTTAACTGCAGCACCATCAGCGCCCAAGGCTATGGCTTTTTCAAGCCAGTTCTCACATTTTGTACCAAGGCCAGCAAAGGCTTTCTTGGTTGCAGCATAAATACATAATTTCAGGATTTTCTATCTTTTAAAAATCATTAAACATTCAAATGTATGCATTACATTTTAAAAGATTAGACTATTATAATACGCTGACACAGATTTTTTGTTATCAAAGTTGATAGTTTTATGGTATCAAAAATCAGAAATCTCACACTCCTTACCTTCTGCATGGGCGTGTTGAACGTCAATGTGACCAATTAGGATATTGGTAGGTCTTCCATTATCAATGCAACGGGCATAGACAATCTCACATTTTTTGTTGGAGATGTCAGTATCTCCATCAGTCATAAATGATAAATAGTGGGCGGAGGAAATTTTGTCAGCCGTCTTTTTTCGCAGATTGTCTGCTATCACTCCTATAAATTGGGCACAGGCCATGTCGTTGGCATAGGTGGGATTAACATTCAACATGTTCTTTTTCATCAGTATAATTTCTGATTTGAATTTTGTGAACAGGAGTTCCTCTTTTGCTATGTTATAAGCAGTGTTAAATTTTATAATAATTTCCTTTTCCTCTGTGAAGCGATTACTCTCATCTAACCGCTGAAAAGACGTAGGAAGGGGCTCGGTGTTTCGTGAGACACACCAGTCCCTACAGGTTTTATGTTTTTTTGCTTTCATTGTGCAGTTTGATAGACTCAATCTTAAATTGCGTAGACCTCGTAACAAATTTTGAATGACCTGCAATGGATGGGCCACACCGTTTACAGTACAAACAATGCATGGCATTAGCCTCGTATCGCAACCACGGGTACTGTCTAAGCCAGGGGTTCTCAAAGTCTACATTCAAAGGTCCAAATCTGAATTTTCAACAATGTCAAAGGTCCGGAAATAATTGGTTATTACAAAACTTGTTTTTAATAAACATGCATAACAAATCAACGAATTTAAAAAATAAATAAAGTGCCTTTTGCATTTAAAGATACATTTATAACAAGTACAAAAGTGGCAAAACACTTAGTTTAAGGATCAGCATTTTATTTAGATTTTTTTCCAAATCAAAGGCCGCAATAAGAGATCCCTGGTAAGATCATTTTGGTTCTTTACTTTTAATGAAGCTGATTGTGTGTTAAGCGTCTGCGACTTACTTTCATTTTGATTTGCGATAGTTCGCTGGTTGGCTTGATAGATGCTCATCTGCGGTAATGCTTGTTGCATCATATCTGGCTATAACATGTCATTTAGCCTCTCACACGTTTATTTTTTAGCATTTTTGTAAGGAGTAAAATTGACATATGTGTTTTTCAACAACCAGATGCATTTACACTTGTCCAGTTTCGTCTGGAATGCGGCCCAGACCTCCTCCTGAAGTGGTTTTTGAGCGATTGGATTTAAATCCATTTCGAATGCGTTTCGGAGGGCATTACACCTGGTCTTTTCCATAGGTCTTTTCACGATCAGTTATCATATCACAGAAAACGCATGAAGTGGCCAGGTGCACTCCAAATGTTGCGTTACAAATCAAACAGAATGGCTTTGTGTTGGATCTCTGTCCGCTCCAATATTTGAAAACTCTATTTTCTTCGTCAATTTATTTTTCCCCTTAAACTGACTAAACTAAACGCTCACTGCGGTGAAGCTGTCGCCCGATTACGTCAAACTTCATACGCTCACTGGATGTCATGACAACAATATCACGGAGGAAAACTTTAAATATCTCGCTTTCGCTTTCATTTCGGACCATCTCCAAGAATACATAAAAAAAAAACTGAAACAAATGATTTTAACAAGCATTTATCAAAGTAGGAAATCCACACTTTTAATCCCTTAGTGCTCTTGAAATACGAAATTGAGGCGGGTCCGGATTGATTTCTCTCCGGGTCCGGATCCGGACCGGAGTCCGGAGTTTGAGAAGTGCTGGTCTAAGCCATTGCTGCTGGAAGTAGTGCCTTTTCTTTTTACTTTGCTCACTCGGTTCCTCCCTGTCCGCACCTGTGCCCTCGTCATCAGTTGTGTCTGTGTGCTGGCTTGTTGGCTCGTCCTTTCCACCAGCATCCTTGACCTCCACACTTTGTTTTTTAAAATATTCAGCAATTGACCTTTAAATTTTCCTATGCCTTAATTCCTGAATTCAAAATTGGCGCATTTCACCACTGCAAGTGTCTTGCGGAAGAACATTGTAGCCGGAGCTACTTCTCTCCGTTAATGTCTATGGCGAGTCATGCAGGCACTGGGCAACTACGCAGCCGAGCCGACCCCGGATGGATTCATGATGTACTCGTTCTGCAGCAGCTGCTGATACAAAGTCGTTCTGTTGCGCATGCGTGAATTTAACTGAGTAGTACATGACCATGCACTTGCACTCGCACAAATGCGACCACATAAAATTTGAACTCGCACATTCTCAAAAAATGGTCGCAGTCTGGAACCCTGGCCCTATCATTATGAGGAACACTGCACAAAGAATGAGGAGAGACTTTAAAAAATGGCTTTTTGATTGTTTGGATTAATTTACAAAACAAAATAATCCAAAGATACACAACAAATGACAAAAAAAGCACATTATTGAACAGAGACTTGAACAGTCACACACCTTTATGCCATTCCTGAAACATAGTACATACCTGTCATTTCCAAGGTGTTTGATTTTTTTCACTTCACCATGTACAGAGACTCATGTGAATGTCAGCAGGACTCATTAGTGGGGGCATCTGGTCCCTGTAAAAAAAAACAAAAAAACACCAGCTGTGAACATGTTGATTTCCAGAGAAACTTGGGCTGCACCATTTTGGGAATACGTTTTAGATTTTTCTGGTTAAAATTGCTTTTTAAAATTTATAAAATGCACTTACACATACATACATACACACACACACACACACACATATATATATATATATTAGTGGTGGGCCGTTATCGGTGTTAACGTGCTGCGTTAACGTGATACTCTTATCGGGCGATAAAAAAAATATCGCCGTTAATCTATTCTCAAAGTTGGGTTGGGAGCTGGGTCTATACTACGCAAGCTATGATGACTTTCAGCTTGATATTTTAGCGTCAAACTACTATGTAGTACATTTACATTTAAATTTAAACGAGCTGCTTTGCATTGCTTGAAAAGCTTGCGCGCCACCGTCATTCATCAAGGTTTCTGCACACTTTTTTAATTGTCACACACCACCACGCACATAAAGAATGAATAGAACTTTTCAATGCGGACAGGACTCTTACGTCATCCGGACCCGCCTCAATTCCGTATTTCAAGAGCACTACGGGATTAAAAGTGTGGATTTCCTACTTTGATAAACGCTTGTTAAAATCATTTGTTTCAGTTTTTTTTTATGTATTTTTTTATGCACACAATATGCGCTTTGTGCCGCACTGTATTGGAGCCTTTCATATCATAATACTTTTTTGCGCAATGAAATATTATTAATAGCCTTTCTGTTTTTTTTTCATCTTTTTTTTCATGAATGTATTTTACAACAACACAAAGAGCAATGTAGCCTAACGTTTTATCAGATTTATTAGTACACTTATTGTCTCTTAATTATTCTCCACTAAATAATGTTTTTTTTCACTAAATGTTCAGATTTTATCAAATTATTGTTTTATTTAATTATCCACTAATGTAGATAGAGTATAATATATTTTTTTGATTTGTTGTTTTTCTTTGTAACGTCTGTATTAAGTAGATTGTGTTCACACAAAAGAGTGATTATCAGTTCAACACACAGAGTTATAGAAATTCTACTTATATTAAAAAAATAATAATAATGGTGGTCTAATGCGGCACCTGGAAACCTGTTCTCAAAGACTTACTTTTAGTAATTTTTTAGGTAGCACACATATTCTGAATGCCTTCGGCAGAATTCAAATGAGCCATTTTAATCTAGAATAATCTACATTAATTCCAAGATTACAGTGAGATTAATCTAGATTTAAAAAATTTATCTATGCCCACCTCTAATATATATATATATATATATATAAATAATGAACACCAGGTTTGTTGTGCCTTGTAGGCATATAGGCTATGTGCAGTGGCCTATAAATCATTAAAAAGGAACACTTCAGTAACACTACACTAGAGAAAAATATATTGATTATCATATGTTACTTCAATCTCATTTCATAACATCATAACGAATGGAAACATTTGGAGTAAAAACCTGAAGCCTAATGTTTGGCGCATTTTGCTTTTCAAACGCACAGCGTGTGCAGAGAACATTTGAAGCGATCAAGCTGCTCCAAACTATTAAACATTATTGTTACCATATTATACATCTACGGTTTGAGCTGTTGGAACCTCAGAAGCAAAGACCAGGAGACTCGGTTGTATCTTCAGCAGGATTCTTTATTGAGAACACGAGCTGTCGGTAGCTACAGTCATCAAGTCTGAACCAAGGGAACATTACATTGTACTTTATATACCTTTCAAGGGGGTGGGATTACATAGTGGTGGAATGTAAATGAAGTACAGGAGTCAGCCCATTTCCCCATTCCTGATCTCATTAGCATAAGTGTAATTCAAATGCATTGCTAATCCAATCAGCCTAACTATTCAACAATTGGTGGTTCTGCCATCTCTCTCAATGTGAAGTTCATTCTGAGCATGTCAGAGCACTTCCAGGACCCAGAAAACACAAACCAAGTTTCCTAATGTTGTTTTGGAGTCTCCTACAACAGGTTTACATGCATCAAACGTCAAAAAACTGTTTTATTTTCTCATAATATACATTTGCACATCACCAGATTTTCAATGATTCTCAAACTACTCACTACGTCACTACGAAACGGCTTATGACTCGTTTGAAAAACAATTAATTTCATTGGCTCAGAGTCGACTCTTACTTTTGAAAGACAATAATTTTATATACGGTGCACTTTCAGATTTAAACATTTCCAGGATGTTTTCATTCACTTAGAGCTATATTACCATAGACAGTAAAATAAATGGACACAGCAACCCCATAGACTTCAACAGAGAAAAGGGAAGTCAATTAGAAGCACTCACTTCCTGATTGCCTTGCGTACTGCGCAGGCTCAGACTGAGCTTGACGACGTAGATGTCACGTGAGCAACCTGTCTGTGTTCTAGTAGCTGTGCCGAGAGAAATCTGAATAATGCCCTTCCGAATCTCACAGAGACGGAGAGCGTGAGTAGGAGCTGTCCATGACCTAGCAGCAGGATCAACTTTATGACTCTCTATGGGCTTCTCCCTTGACTTTATGCCTCCACGTCCCCCCAATTGCCCGTGGTCTTCTCCTCCTGTCTACACGGTAATTTCTCTACTGTGCGACAGAGAGTCGAGTGGTTATGACGCAATCGTTAGCCTATTTTTACAAAAACTACTTCTACGAGGCCATAAAGTAAGATACAAGGTAATGGAGCCCTTTATACATTGTTGTGTTTCTTTAGAAATAAACAATGAACAAATGGAGTCTTTAAACGCCTCAGATGTAAAGTTATTCACTGTCAACTTGTTTCTTTGTTTCTTGCTCTGCTTTGTCAGGCACTCTGAGTTTGTCTTGAGCTTTCGCTTTGAGCTGGTCTGTGCAGTGTTGAGTGTGCATCAGCTCTCTCAGGAACTCAGTAGTCTGACGCTTGAAGTCGTCCTGCACTTCCAGCTTGTCTATTGGGCACGTGTCAGCTCCTCCTGGAGGTGGATGATGTGCTTGTCGCTTAGTTTCAGCTGGGCTGTGAAGGCATTACTTAGGGAACAGGGGATCTTGGTTAGTTAGACATGGTTTTGGTTCTGGCTTGAATCGTGTGTCAGGAATCTTCTCAGAATTATGATTATTATTAAAAATAATAACAGTTCAATTGTCTTTGGTGTGAGGCAGTCTGTAATGCCTTTGAGCCAGGCATCCACATCTTCCCTTTGGGCAGTGGGGTTTGTCGTCCTCGACATGTTGGCACGCTGGGTGAAGAGACTGACACAGATCTGTGTGGGGTAAAAGCCTATATGTGGCTGAACAGCTAAGTGTCGTTTCAGTAATTGTACACCAATAGTGAAGTGTCGTAATGACGAAGTATTGGTCTAAGTGTAGACAGGTAGGCTAGTGATGTGAAGACTTTGTCACTCAAATGAGTAAAGGAAAGAGAGAGAAAAAGGTTAAAACAAATCTCAATGGAAAGAAAGTATTTTTTTCTCAATGGGAGAAATATTTTTTTATAATATTTTCTATCAATGAAAAGCTGGTTTCAACTCATGATGTGAGGACTTTGTCACTCAACTGAGTAAGGGAAAAAAAGAGAGAAAGGTTAACAACCAATTTCAATTACAAAAACAAGAAAGAAAATTCTTAACTATAATAATTAAATTATTATTATTATTATTATTAACTAGGAGAAATATAATTTTCTCATAAATGCTTCCTATCAATGAAAATCGGTTACCAGAAAGGTAAACAATATTATTGTTTATGTTTGCGAGGAAAAATAATACAATAATAATGCTGATACCTCTTTTCTGAGTTTGACAGGATTGACACCACACACCTTCAGTTGGACCGCTTTTACAGCAGGGATGCTTTGAAGGCAACGTTTGCTCAACACTTGTCTCTGTTAATTGATCTTGGATAAGATGTCAAAATTTAAATTGCGTTTACTAATGCAGGGAGAGTATGGAGAACAAAAGAGGGTTTGATTAAAAATATCTAATAATACCTAATAATTTCTTTGTTGGGAAAGATTATCTTTCTCTTTCTTTTAGAATCGATTGATGGTTCTTCCAGGTTTGTTCCCTACAAATGTGAAGAATAAGATGGAATAAAGCAGGACAGAACAGGAAAGACGTGATAAGAAGGAAAGAAAGCAAGGAGATTGGATCCCACAAATGGCTCTAAAGCCTTTATGTCTACTACGAGTATAGAATTGATAGTTGATGAACAACTAAACACTCAAAAATAAAAATTTTGTAAAAGAGGATTGTCTCTAATTTATTTGAAACTCGTAGTGAGATGGTAATGTCTCCTATTGAAGCTCAGGTGTTTTCACTCCCAAGCTAGAATAAAGAGGAAAGGAAAAGGTAAGAAAAGGGAAATAAATAAATAAGAATAATGGACAAAATAAGAAAGGGGAAATTAAATGAGGTAAATGAATGAATCAAATAGAGTGGTTAAGTTTATAACCACAACAGGAAGAAAGGAGAAACGGGGGATACAATCAATAACAATAATGAGCAAGTATGAGTCTAGCAATCTTTTGTAATAGGAAAAATTTGGGTTTTGACTTTCAAAGTTCAAGACTTATTCACCTAAAGTGATTAGATCTCAAAGAGAAATTTAGAAATTATGAAAATTATGACATTAGAATTATTAAGAATAAATCTAGAAATCGTTAGAATTGACCTGTTTAGAAAAATAGAATTTCAGTTTTATTTTAATATTTCCTTTTTCTTTCAAATCAAATTCGAATTTGACAATTAATATTCATAAACCAATATTTTCTTTTTCAAGTAAAATACAGGTAAAGTAATTAATAATTGTAAACCAATATTTCTATTTCAAGTAAAATATAATGTTAGGTAAAGTAAAATGTGAGAAAGGTAAAAGAAGAAAGAATAAAAGACCAACAGGTGTAAAAGTCAAGGGGCCCTATCTTGCACTCAGTGCACGATCTGAAACGCAAGTGTCAAAGCGCAAAGCGCAAGTAACTTTGTGGGCGGATCCCGACGCTGTTGCTATTTTCCCGGCGGGATAAATGCCTCTTGCGCCTGGCGCAAATCTAAAAGGGGTTGGTCTGAAGTAGCTTCATTATTCATAGGTGTGGTTTGGGCGTAACGTGAAATAAACCAATCAGAGCGTCATATCACATTCCCTTTAAGAGCATGATGAACGAGGTGCGCTTGTTCCATGGCGCAATACTATTATAACGGCGCATTCACAGCCGAGGAGATCGATGTTCTCGTCAGGGCCGTAAAAGAAAGAGAAGTGGCATTGGAGATGGGACAAACCCACCCAAATTAGCTTCGGTTATACATGCATATAATAATTTGGGTAAATATGTAGGCCTAAGCTTTATGCCTATTTTTCCGATCGTCATGGACACAACATATTAATACTGTGAAGCTGCTTTGATACAATCTCTATTGTGAAAAGCACTATATAAATATACTTGACTTGACTGGACAACAATGATTTCCCTCGTGTTTTAATATTTTTCCATATAATAATGTATCATTTGCAAAAAGGAAATGCATCTGTGTAGATGAGAGAATCATCTACAGTGTATGCGCGTTGTTCACACTCTGTATTATGACCGTAACGAATGTACATCAATAATAATATACATAAAATGTATTTAAGGTCAATTAGCTCAATTTAGCTCAAAAGGAATGATTCATCGATTTGCAATGAATCTTGACCGAATCACTATGGAACCGAGCAAATGACTCGTTTAGAGTTCATTTGAACGGGCCGTAATTATAACCTTGGCACAGATATAAATATCCAATCTATAGTGAAACACTATGTATTAGCAAGGTAACTTTAGATCGACAGTACAAGACATTAAATGTGCAAGCACAACACAAGGCAAATATCTTTCCAAAATATAAACAAGACTTTATTGATTATCCTAAAACATAAAACTAATATCTAACACAAACACACGCACACGCATTCATACGAGTTGCAGAAAGAAAGAGAGTGAGGAAAGAATGAGTTTTAAGAGTGAGATAGTGAAATCCCAAGTTTCTATATGCACTTATAAGACATGACCTGAACGAACCATCAATCATTAATTTAACCCTTCTATCGTTTCTTTGGCGGGTTATTTAATTTTACATTAATGCACCAGTTCAGTTAAGAGTCTGGAGTGTTACTTGCTTGTCCGTGTTGCTTTAGGGACCCCCTTTTCGTCGGTGTGTAGGGGGTTCACCGTGTCCGTGGCTGGCTGTCTCCTCGTGCCTGCGAGATCTTGGGCCGCCAATCACGTGGTGTGTTGGCGGATGGATGAAAGTCTTTGAAGTTGGAAGGGCTTTGTAGTCGAAACGTTTAAACGAAACTTTGCAGCAAAGCTTAACTTAGAATCGAGACTTTCAACGAAAAAGAAAATAAAGGAAGAAATGAAAGTAAGACGAGTTAGATGGCTTGAATGAGCTGTTTTAACCCCGATCTTGGTGGGTTATTTGTCTGCTGGTCTAATTTGGTCTGGTCGATGTTTAAGCGTGCAAACACGCTCTTTGTTGTTTTCAGAGAGAAGCATGAACGGGAACACTCTCTTGTCTGTTGATAGAGAGAGGCGCAAACTTAATTCAACACCGAACCGAACTCAAAACCGAACTCCCTGGATGGAAGTTTCTGAACTCCCGAACGAACTCTCCCACTGTAACTCCTCGGTTCGGGTCTTTAACTGAAAAGTTGGCCCAACCTCTTTTGGAGAATTCTGACCAATGAGACAATGGCATCATTTTAGGGGGTGGATTGAGTTCCTACTCATCGTTATCTGGGATCTGCTGGGTTCCAGCACTTAGCAGAGAACAAGAGACCACAGTTTAAACATTATAGATTATTATAATCATACCAAAACATTTTACACAGATTTCAATCAAGCCATCTTTTGAATTAAGAACAGGTTATCGTATACGATCCTGCTGACAGGAAGCATGACACACTTTCATTCACACACCTAATATTTATAACAATTACATGACTTAGATGTGATCTAAGCAGAATAGACACACAGGGGTTGTAACCCAATACATAATCATGTTATGTTATATATTTTGATTACAGGTCAGTCAAGCATTGTTGGGATGATTGTATGCATTTTTATATGAAAAGTCTCTGTCTCTGTGGGTTTTTAATGGATCTCAACACTGAGGTCATTCAACGGTCTTCAGGAAGGGGGAAGTCTGTTTTACATCTCTGTCCTGCTCAGCAGTGGTGCTGCTAAGGGGGGGGGGGGGGGGGGGGGGGGGGTCAAAGGTGGTCAGACCCCTTGGTGGTCAGGCCTCGTTTCACCATTTCTGAGCAACTTTGTCTTGCTTGAGGATGAAACATTGACAGCGTTTTTCCCGTTTTAGGCTTATCTCTGGGTGCCTGCAAGGCCATAAAAGTCTTCTCTGGGGGGTTTTCTAGACAATTTGGAGCCATCTTGTGACTTTGGAATGTGGTGTTCAGATCCGGAATGCTGAATCACATTTGAATGAATCCCATGAGAGATTAATTTGATTAATTTGTGTTTGGTTCATCCTTAAAATCTCTACATATTCCCCCCTTCGATCGATGATGGGTTGAGAAGAAGACATCATTGAACGCTGGAGAAACAGAAGAAGCAAACACACACAGCAAACAACAAGGCAAACACCTCCATGACTGGTCACTTTACTGGTGCAGGGCAGTAGCTTATCTAGGCCTAAAACAGGTTCACTCTCTCAATATAGTCAATCATGTGGAAAAAGTTTAGTTCAATTTTAGGACCGTTATTCTAGTTTGTTTTAAAACGGTGATTGATCAACTTTGTGACTAAATTTGATTTGTTTGTTTTATTCTCTTCTAAATTGTTCTAGGTTTAGACCAATTTACCTTTCAAATTTGATTCGAATGATGCAGGGAGTTCTCTAGGCTAACATTCGTTTTAAGGTGACTTGCAAACATCAGGCGTGGTGCGTCAATCCTTATATGGTAACCTTGACCCTTACGGGGTAACAGGGATTTTACTTAATAAAAGAAGAAGAAAGGGAAGAGGTAAAACACAACAAAGCAGTTGAGTGACTCCTGTATGGCTACTGTTGTGCAATGTCAGGTGTCACAATGTAATGAGAGAGTTACTTGTTGGGTGTATTGCTACATGTTTCCTATGGAAAGGATAGCTAAGTCAGTGTTGCGATTTCAGTGTCTACCTGTGGGAAAAACATGTTTGTTGAATGTTTTTCATGGTAGCTGTGTTTAACTTGTGTATGTTAGTGGTACAGTGTAGTGTAGTGCATGTACTGCATGTATACTGTATGTATGTCAGATCTGTCTCAGTCTGTTTTGCTCCCCCCTTTGCTTGATGGCTTAGCTTTGATGGGCTTGTTGCATCTTTGCCTTGTAAAGGGATCTTCTGTGATCTGCTGGGGGTCAGTCCAGTAAGGCAGGAAGTTCTCTGGCAGACATTGGGAGGTGGTTTGGCATGGATGCGTGAAGCTGTAGTGCAAAACGTGGTCTCCTTTGTTGCATTCCTCCGATGATGCCTTCTGGTTGTGACAGACTTTCTGACCTTCTGTGCTTACTGTTGTTGCTGTAGCACTCACATGGTTCTTGAGTTTGGAGCTCGTTTGGTGGTTTCTTCATGAGTGATGGGTAGCCAGGATGGTGTTTCCTGGTACCTCTGGGCGTTTGTCAGTGGTTGACTGTGAGAAACCACTTTGTTCTGTGTTGTTGTAGAACAGGTGGTTGTCATCTTCCTTTAGGAAGGTGTACCAGATGATCATTGGTCCTCTGTGTTCAGCTTGTTTTCGATGAACACTTGCAGTTGCCTCATTAGTCGCTCCATGTCTTCTGAGAGTAAACTGTCTTGTTCTTGGGCACACTCAGTGCGGTGTTTAGCTGAGTGGTGCAGAGGTGGGTTTCGTCGTCGATTACCCACATAGCATGCTTTTGGATGCGTTGGTTGATTCCAGTTGTTTCCTTCTTGCGGGTTTCTTGAGAAGCGTGGCTGGTCCCATGACTTTTCCATGCGGTTGGCGTGGTAGGTGTCATCGGCATGGGAGTCACGTTCTCTGTGCTCCTTACGAAGGATGGTGGTGTTGTCATGCCACTGGGTGTCTTCCAGTGCAAGGCTTGTTTCTTGGCTGAAGGAGTTTGAAACTGTGGATGTTTTCAAACCTTTCTTTGAGGTCATCTTTTGTTTGACGTAGGCCTTGTGTATCAGGTCACGTAGCTGCTGAATTGTCATTGTGCCTGGGCAGGCCATGATACCAAGATGATGACTCAATCCAGGGTGCAGGTTTCTCAGGAAGAGGGTTTTGAAGTTCACATCCTCTTCAAGTTCAGGTTTGCTATGTGCACCTAAGTAAGCTTGTCGAAAACGGTGGAAATAGGCTTGGGGAGTCTCTTGTCGACATTGTTTGGTTTCCAAGGCGATTAACACACCGTGTTCTGACTCTGGACCTGTAAATTCTTTAATCAGTGTCTCACGTAGTAGCTGGTAGTTTGACATGACATTAGCAGGTTGTCGGTCTAGGAAGCTTCGTACCTCTGGACTGGATGTGGATCTGATGAGGTATAACCTGTCTCTGTCAGTCATATGGGGTCTCACCTCTAGGTGGAAGTCGATATCTCGGAGGTAGGCCTGGATGTCGGGACCCTCTGTGGAGTTCGGGTTGAACTGAGTGATATTCTTAACCAGCTGGTTGAGATCTTTAAATGTCATCCCATGTGCAGCTTTGGAGTCTGCCTGGATGATCTCTCTTCCGTTGTTGGCAGGGAAGAGTTCTGTGGTGAAGGCCGGTGACATTTTGGGTTGTGGCCATTCACTTCTTTCACTGTATGCCAGTTCTTGGATGGAGGACTCTGTTCTGCTCAGCAGGGGTGATGCGAGAGGAGGTCTCTCCCTTCTTGGCTCTGGTTTCTGTTGGAAAATGTGCTGGAGTTCATCTCTGACCGCGTAGAGCTCGTCGTTGACGTCATCTCGCTGTTGGGTCAGATGGTCGATGTCAGCGCTGCACCTTTCCAGGTGGTCTTCCAGAACAGTGATTTTAGAGTTCTTACTTTCAATGTCAGCTTTGGCTTTCTCTAGCTGATGTTCAGCAGACTGGAGTTGGTTTACCAGGTGTTTCTGGACAGTCTTTAATTCTTGTTTGTCACGTTCAGTGACTGCAAGGGCTTCTTGGAGCTTGTCAACTTGTGTCTTTGTTTCTTGCTCCGCTTCGTCGGACACTTTGAGTTTGTCTTGAGCTTCACCTTTGAGCTGGTCTTTGCAGTGTTGAGTGTGCATCAGCTCTCTCAGGAACTCGGTGGTCTGACGCTTGAAGTCGTCCTGGACTTTCACTTCCAGCTTGTCTATGCGGCTCTGGGCACGTGTCAGCTCCTCCTGGAGGTGGGTGATGTGCTTGTCGCTTAGTTTCAGCTGGGCTGTGAAGGCATTACTTAGGGAACAGGTGATCTTGGTTAGTTCCAAGTGGTTTTGGTTTTGGCTTGAATCGTGTGTCAGGAATCTTCTCAGAATTATGATTATTATTAAAAATAATAACAGTTCAATTGTCTTTGGTGTGAGGCAGTCTGTAATGCCTCTAAGCCAGGCGTCCACATCTTCCCTTTGGGCAGTGGGGTTTGTCGTCCATGACATGTTGACACACTGGGGTGAAGAGACTGACACAGATCTGTGTGGGGTATAAGCCTATATGTGGTTGAACAGCTAAGTGTCGTTTCAATAATTGTACACCAATAGTGAAATGTCGTAATGACTAAGTGTTGGTCTAAGTGTAGCCAGGTAGGCTAGAGATGTAAAGATTTCCTCACTCAACTGCTTAAAGGAAAAAGAGAGAAAAAGGTTAAAACAAATCTCACTGGAAAGAAACTTTTTTTTTTCAATGGGAGAAATATTTTTTTATAAATATTTTCTATCAATGAAAAGCTGGTTTCAACTCGTGATGTGAGGACTTCGTCACTCAACTGAGTAAGGGAAAAAGAGAGAAAAGTTAACCAATTTCAATGAGGGAAAAACTAAAAGAAAATTATTAACTAGGGGAAGTATTAATTTCTCATAAATGCTTCCTATTAATGAAAATCTGTTTCCAGAAAGGTAAACAATATTATTGTTTATGTTTACGAGGAAAAATAATACAATAATAATCCTGATACCTCTTTTCTGAGTTTGACAGGATTGACACACACACCTTCAGTTGGACCGCTTACAGCAGAGTTTACTGCAGGGATGCTTTGAAGGCGGAGTTTGCTCAGCACTTGTCTCTGTTACTTGATCTTGGATAAGATGTCAAAGTTTAAATTGCGTTTACAAATGCAGGGAGAGTATGAAGAACACAAGATTGTTGATTAAAAATCAAATACCTAATAATCTGTTTGTTGGGAAAGATTATCTTTGTCTCTTTTTAGAGTCGATTGATGGTTCTTCCAGGTTTGTTCCCTATAAATGTGAAGAATAAGATGGAATAAAGCAGGACAGAACAGGAAAGACGTGATGAGGAAGAAATGAAGCAAGGAGGTTGGATCCCGCTACCTTTAGGTCTACCACGAGTATAGAATTGATAGTTGAGGAACAACTAAACACACAAATAAACTTTTGTAAAAGATGATTGTCTCTGGTTTATTTGAAACTCGTATGGAGATGGTAATGTCCCCTATTGAAGCGTCCCGAAAATGAATTAATCAAATATAGTGGTTAAGTTTATAACCAACAGGACGAAAGGATAAAACGCAATGACAATAATGAGCAAGTCTGAGTCTAACACTATTTTTGTAATAGTAATAACAACTTTCAAATTTTAACTTTCCAAGTTCAAGACCTATTCACCTAAAGTGATTAGATCTCAACGAGAAATTTTAAAATTATGAAACTAGAATTTATTAAACATAAATCATTAGAAATGATCTGTCTAGAAAAATTGAATTTCAATTTTATTTTAATATTTCCTTTTCTTTAAATTCAAATTTGACAATTAGTAATAGTAAACCAGTATTTTCTTTTTCAAGTAAAATGCAGGTAAAGTAATTAATAATTGTAAACCAATATTTCCTTTTCAAGTAAAATATAGGTAAAGTAAAATGTGAGAGAGGTAAAAGAAAAAGGAAGAAAAGACCAACAGGTGTAAAAGTCGAGGTGTTTAAATGGTTAAATCACTTTAACTTTGTTCAAACAGACACTGTATTTAACCACTGATGCTAATTACTAATGATAACAGTACATAATGCGTAAGGCGTTAGCATATAGGCCTCAATGTAAACAACTGCTTAGGTTAGCCTAGCCACCGAAGGGTTTGTTTACACTCTGGCGATTGCACGGGTCAGAGTTCACCCGGAAGCGTTGGTTAAGACTTCCGTGTCACGATCGTAACTATAGCGACCAAACAAACGCTAGTGGGCAAACACGTGAAATGCAATGCAAATAGTTTGTAAGCAGTTACGCATGTGTTACATGAAATCTGAGCGCATTTCAATACTGTTCGAAGAAGATGCACGTACAGTCGATCATATTACGGGAAATGTCGGCGCATTTCCACACTGTACAAATAAGATACACCACTCGTAGCTTTAGCTGGTTTTACGACGTGGGGCTTCACTCAGTTCGTTAAGAGTGATATTAACTTTAAGCAAGCGACAGCTTTGCGTTATACTAGATGGAACAATAGCGATCTCGGCGGATCGCGTCTGTGCAAGTTTATCTGGGCACACAAGAAAAACAACAACAACAGGGTTTTAACTGTTGGTTCAGTTATCACGACTTTAAGTTACTATTCAAATTACACTCGGACATGCGCAGTGTTACACGAGAATTCATTGAACAGACATAAACAGATAAACGTATATTTATTACAGGGATCACAGTGGAACACGCACTGACAATCAGATAAATAAATATAAGCCTTTTATGACTAACGTTAGATGAGGAACACGCTCATCGCTCTGTGAGGAGAATATTCGTCCTTACAGATAACGTTAACTTAAATTACTGCAGTTTAATTTCGTTCAGCTCTCTGACTGGTATAAACACACACACATAATGTTATAGCTATTTGAAAGACTCTGGGACACGCAGACGTCAGTTAAGCTATAATCAAGGTATTTCAGGAAATGAGGAACACGCTCAATTCTTACCTTATAGTGTGAGGTGTTATATCTTAACTCAATTTACTGCAGGTAAAAATAATAATAAAAACAAATAGGGAGGCAGACTAGACTAAAGTAACAGCTTTGCTCTGGATGCATTCACTCAAGCCGCAGCATCCACTTCATTCAAACAGGGCGCGCGCTGCGCGCTCTCCATACGTCACACACAGACTTTCAGAGGTTCGGATCTCGCATCCGAAACAAAATGAAAAGATAAATCTTGATATATGCTTACAATTTAGGTTGAACTGCCCGCATTCTCCACCAAATGTAACGAATGTACATCAATAATAATATACATAAAATGTATTTAAGGGGGGCCGGAAGGCCAATTTAGCTCAAAAGGAATGATTCATCGATTTGCAATGAATCTTGACCGAATCACTATGGAACCGAGCAAATGACTCGTTTAGAGTTCATTTGAACGGGCCGTAATTATAACCTTGGCACAGATATAAATATCCAATCTATAGTGAAACACTATGTATTAGCAAGGTAACTTTAGATCGACAGTACAAGACATTAAATGTGCAAGCACAACACAAGGCAAATATCTTTCCAAAATATAAACAAGACTTTATTGATTATCCTAAAACATAAAACTAATATCTAACACAAACACACGCACACGCATTCATACGAGTTGCAGAAAGAAAGAGAGTGAGGAAAGAATGAGTTTTAAGAGTGAGATAGTGAAATCCCAAGTTTCTATATGCACTTATAAGACATGACCTGAACGAACCATCAATCATTAATTTAACCCTTCTATCGTTTCTTTGGCGGGTTATTTAATTTTACATTAATGCACCAGTTCAGTTAAGAGTCTGGAGTGTTACTTGCTTGTCCGTGTTGCTTTAGGGACCCCCTTTTCGTCGGTGTGTAGGGGGTTCACCGTGTCCGTGGCTGGCTGTCTCCTCGTGCCTGCGAGATCTTGGGCCGCCAATCACGTGGTGTGTTGGCGGATGGATGAAAGTCTTTGAAGTTGGAAGGGCTTTGTAGTCGAAACGTTTAAACGAAACTTTGCAGCAAAGCTTAACTTAGAACCGAGACTTTCAACGAAAAAGAAAATAAAGGAAGAAATGAAAGTAAGACGAGTTAGATTGCTTGAATGAGCTGTTTTAACCCCGATCTTGGTGGGTTATTTGTCTGCTGGTCTAATTTGGTCTGGTCGATGTTTAAGCGTGCAAACACGCTCTTTGTTGTTTTCAGAGAGAAGCATGAACGGGAACACTCTCTTGTCTGTTGATAGAGAGAGGCGCAAACTTAATTCAACACCGAACCGAACTCAAAACCGAACTCCCTGGATGGAAGTTTCTGAACTCCCGAACGAACTCTCCCACTGTAACTCCTCGGTTCGGGTCTTTAACTGAAAAGTTGGCCCAACCTCTTTTGGAGAATTCTGACCAATGAGACAATGGCATCATTTTAGGGGGTGGATTGAGTTCCTACTCATCGTTATCTGGGATCTGCTGGGTTCCAGCACTTAGCAGAGAACAAGAGACCACAGTTTAAACATTATAGATTATTATAATCATACCAAAACATTTTACACAGATTTCAATCAAGCCATCTTTTGAATTAAGAACAGGTTATCGTATACGATCCTGCTGACAGGAAGCATGACACACTTTCATTCACACACCTAATATTTATAACAATTACATGACTTAGATGTGATCTAAGCAGAATAGACACACAGGGGTTGTAACCCAATACATAATCATGTTATGTTATATATTTTGATTACAGGTCAGTCAAGCATTGTTGGGATGATTGTATGCATTTTTATATGAAAAGTCTCTGTCTCTGTGGGTTTTTAATGGATCTCAACACTGAGGTCATTCAACGGTCTTCAGGAAGGGGGAAGTCTGTTTTACATCTCTGTCCTGCTCAGCAGTGGTGCTGCTAAGGGGGGGGGGGGGGGGGGGGGGGGGGGGGGTCAAAGGTGGTCAGACCCCTTGGTGGTCAGGCCTCGTTTCACCATTTCTGAGCAACTTTGTCTTGCTTGAGGATGAAACATTGACAGCGTTTTTCCCGTTTTAGGCTTATCTCTGGGTGCCTGCAAGGCCATAAAAGTCTTCTCTGGGGGGTTTTCTAGACAATTTGGAGCCATCTTGTGACTTTGGAATGTGGTGTTCAGATCCGGAATGCTGAATCACATTTGAATGAATCCCATGAGAGATTAATTTGATTAATTTGTGTTTGGTTCATCCTTAAAATCTCTACAGCGCTTAAAATAGCATCTGAATGTACGCGCAACGCGCCAATGACTTTAGACTAGGTTTTTTCTGGTCAGTGGCGCAATTGTTTTCTGGAACTGCAAAATAGCATGAGGGAAAGTTTGCGCCGGAACATGCCTCCTCTTTGCGCTGAACCGCCCCGGGGAGCGCAAGTGTATTTCTTAGTTAACCGACGTGTGTCTGTGGAGGGAAAAGTCCGCTTTGCGCGGGTGCAAAATAGGAATGATACATGCGTCAGTGTACAAAGTCAATTGCGCTGAGTGCAAGATAGGGCCCAAGGTGTTTAAATGGTTAAATCACTTTAACTTTGTTCAAACAGACACTGTATTTAACCGATGATGTTAATACTAATGATAACCGTAAATAATGCGTAAGGCTTTAGCATAGGCCTCAATGTAAACAACTGCTTAGGTTAGCTTAGCCACCGAATGGTTTGTTTACGCTCTGGCGTTAATTTTTTGTTCATGCATGGGTCAAAGTTCACCCGGAAGCATTGGTTAAGACTTCCGTGTCACAATCGTAACTATAGCGACCAAACAAATGCTAGTGGGCAAACACGTGAAATGCAAACCGTTTGTAAGCAGTTACGCATGTTACATGAAATCTGAGCGCATTTCAACACTGTTCGAAGAATATGCACGTACAGTCGATCATATTATGGGAAATGTCGGCGCATTTCAACACTGTACAAATAAAATACACCACTCGTAGATTTAGCTGGTTTTACGACGTGGGGCTTCACTCAGTTCGTTAAGAGTGATATTAACTTTAAGCAAGCGACAGCTTTGCATTATAATAGATGGAACAATGCCGATCTCGGCGGATCGTCTCTGTGCAAGTTTATCTGGGCAAAAAAAAAACAACAGCAGGGTTCTTAACTGTTGGTTCAGTTATCACGACTTTAAATAACTAAGTTACTATTTGTGGCGAACAGGGCGAGGCCGAGGGACGTGAGAGAACGGCGCGAGGCCGGTGGCGTGATTGTTATAATGAACGTGTTGTGGCGGAAATTCATTAAACAAACATCACTGCGTAAGAGACACTCATAGTCAAATTATAGAAATAGAAGTATTTATTCTTGCAAGAATAGGAGCAGTCTAATACACAGTTGTTACCCTGTGCAGAAAAGTGACACACCCCCAGACAGACTGAACTAGCTTTTATCTTAGTTTCAAGGCCTTCTTCCCCCCAGAGCCTTCCTCCCAGTAGTTTTCCATAGACGTCACTAGTTGGCCCACTAAGCCCCCCTGCACCAAATGGCCTTCTGACATCTAGGTCAGAGGTCCTTGTTCGTCTGTTCTCTGGAGTGTCTCCCCCTTCTGCCTCCCCAGGTACATAAACAGAATCTTCTCTCACTACAAGTGAGAGACACACATGTGACATTCTTTGAATCATCTATATTTTACTAAAGATCAATGAATATCATAAAATCGCCACCACAACTCCTCACTTTTTATCATTCAGATTACTCATAATCACAATAATAAACAAAAAGACAAATTTTAAGTCGTATCATCACTTATACTCTTCTTAAACATTTGTGAAGCATTATTTAGGAAAAGGAAAAAGCTTAGGCTGTTTTTTGTAAGGATAGTCCCTCGAATATTAGCAAGCAAGTAAAGAATTTATCTGAAACCGGGCTGAATGAATAAAGTCAAGTCAAGTCAAGTCACCTTTATTTATATAGCGCTTTTTACAATACAAATAGTTTCAAAGCAGCTTTACAGAGATAACAGGAAAACAATGTTGTAATAGTATTGTTAAATTCAAAATTAAATGTTAAATGTCCCCAACTAAGCAAGCCAAAAGCCAATGGCGACAAAGGCGAAGAGAGGCGAAAAAGGCAACAGTGGCAAGGAACCAAAACTCCATCAGATGACAGAATGGAGAAAAAAACCTTGGGAGAACCCAGGCTCAGTCAGGGGGCCAGTCCTCCTTTGGCCAACGAACGAACAGTGTATGATTATGAGTTAGGCAGCATAATGTCAGGAGTCAGATGTGATCAGAACTTTCACGATATTTATCCAGTTCATCTGGTTGGGTTGGGTCATCCGGCCGGTGAGGAGATGAGTGTGTTGAGGTGTCCATGGGCCTTCACAGTGTTGATGGGGCTGGCTCATCAGGGATGCGTTGTCGTCGTGTCCATGTGATGGTCCTTCCTCAGATCTGGATATGGCCTGGATCCGGCGGTTCGCGGTAAACCTCGGGATAAGCAGAGAGACTAATATTAGCGTAGACGCCATCCTTCTTATGATGTACAAAGTACATCAGGAATTATGGGAAGTGTTCCCGGTTCCGGCTGATCTAAACTATGCAGCCTAACATTGAATTATAGAAATCTATAATGTGTTATGTGTATGCTAAGCCAAAGAGATGTGTTTTTAGTCTAGATTTAAACTGACAGACTGTATCTGCTTCCCGGACTGTGTTAGGAAGATTGTTCCAAAGTTTTGGTGCTAAATAGGAAAAGGATCTACCGCCAGCAGTCGATTTTGATATTCTAGGTATTATCAATTGGCCAGAATTTTGAGATCGCAATAGACGTGAAGGACTATAATGCGTTAAGAGCTCGCTCAAGTACTGGGGAGCTAAACCATTTAGTGCTTTGTAAGTAATCAGCATTATTTTAAAATTTATACGATGTTTAATAGGCAGCCAATGCAGTGTTGACAGAACCGGGCTAATATGGTCATACTTCCTGGTTCTGGTAAGAACTCTAGCGGCTGCGTTTTGAACTAGCTGTAGTTTGTTTATTAAGCGTGCAGGGCAACCACCCAGTAGAGCATTACAATAATCTAGCCTTGATGTCATGAATGCATGAACTAATTGTTCCGCATTTGTCAGTGAGAGCATATGACGTAATTTAGATATATTTTTAAGATGGAAAAATGCGGTTTTACAGATACTAGACACGTGACTTTCAAATGAAAGATTGGTATCAAAGAGCACACCCAGGTTCCTAACTGACGACGAAGACTTAACAGAGCAGCCATCGATTGTTAGACAATATTCTGGGTTATTACGTGTGGCAGTTTTTTGTCCAATGATTAGAATCTCTGTTTTTTCAGAATTTAGTAATAGGAAATTACTGGTCATCCAATTTTTTATATCAGCTATGCATTCCGTTAATTTTGAGAATTGGTAAGTTTCGTTAGGTTTTGAAGAAATATACAGCTGAGTATCATCAGCATAACAGTGGAAGCTAATTCCATATTTCCTAATGATATATCCTAATGGTAGCATGTACAGAGTGAACAGCAGCGGTCCTAGTACTGAGCCTTGTGGTACGCCATACTGAACTTGTGATCGATAAGACATCTCTTCATTTACTGCTACAAACTGAAAACGGTCAGATAAGTATGATTTAAACCATGCTAGTGCAATTCCACTAATGCCAACATAGTTTTCTAGTCTATTTAAAAGAATGTTGTGGTCGATAGTATCAAATGCAGCACTAAGATCAAGTAACACTAATAGAGAGATACAACCACGATCGGATGATAAGAGCAAATCATTTGTGACTTTAATGAGAGCAGTCTCAGTACTATGGTACGGTCTAAATCCGGACTGAAAATCCTCGCAGATATTATTTCTTTCTAAAAAGGAACACAGTTGTGATGATACTGCTTTTTCTAGTATCTTTGACAGAAAAGGCAGATTCGAGATTGGCCTGTAATTGACTAATTCTGTCGGATCAAGTTGCGGTTTTTTAACAAGCGGTTTAATCATAGCCAACTTAAAGGTTTTTGGTACGTATCCTAGAGACAAAGATGAATTAATGATATTTAGAAGAGGATCTATGACCTCTGGAAGCATCTCTTTCAGTAGCTTAGTCGGTATAGGGTCTAGCATACAAGTTGTCGATTTAGATGAATTAACAAATTTGCTAAATTCTTCCTCTCCTATAGCAACAAATGAATCAAAGTGTTCCTCACGGAGACTACAATGCACTCCCTGATGCGCTACTGTAGTAGACGGTTGCATAGTTATAATTTTGTCCCTGATATTATAGATCTTATAAGTGAAGAAGTTCATAAAGTCATTACTGCTGTGTTTCTTGGAAACTTCTGGGCTTGAAGCTTTCTTTTTCGTTAGTTTAGCCACTTGTTCAAATATATACCTAGGATTATGTTTATTTTCTTCTAATAGGGTTGAAAAATAATCCGTTCTAGCATCTTTTAATGCCTCTCTGTAAGCAATCGAGCTCTCCTTCCATGAAATCCGAAATACCTCTAGTTTTGTTTTCTTCCAGTTTCGCTCCATTTTTCTGGCTGCTCTCTTAAGGGCCCGGGTGTGCTCGTTGTACCACGGCGTTGGACTATTTTCTTTAATCTTCTTTAAGCGCAACGGAGCAACTATGTCTAAAGTGCTGGAAAAGAGAGATTCAAACGTTTCTGTTACAATATCAAGTTCTTCTAAGCTATCCGGGATGCTGAGATGATGAAACTGATTAGGAAGATTATTAATAAAGCCATCTTTAGTGGCAGAAGTGATAGGTCTAACATATTTATAACACGGAGTCGGCTTTGCAGCCTTGGCTAAATGTAATTTACACAAGACTAGATAATGATCTGAGATGTCGTCGCTCTGCTGCAGAATTTCAACGGCATCAACATCTATTCCATGAGATAATATTAGATCTAGAGTATGGTTACGACAATGAGTAGGTTCTGACACGTGTTGTCTCACTCCAATTGAGTTTATAATGTCTTTAAATGCCAATCCCAATGCATCTTTTTCATTATCTACATGTATATTAAAATCACCAACAATTAGGACTTTATCGGCAGCCAATACTAATTCTGATAGAAAGTCAGCAAATTCTTTGATAAAATCTTTATGGTGCCCTGGTGGCCTGTATACAGTAGCCAGCAGAATTCTCAAACGTGATTTATTGTTTACACTATATATTTTTACATTAAGCACCAACACTTCAAAAGAAGTATATTTAAAACTAGATTTCTTAGTGGTTTTGAAAATATTACTATAAATTACAGCAACACCTCCCCCTTTGCCTTTCGGACGAGGCTCATGTTTATAACAGTAATCTTGCGGAGTGGACTCATTTAAAGTAATGTAATCGTTCGGTTTTAGCCAGGTTTCTGTCAAACACAGCACATCTAGGTTATAGTCTGTAATCTTATCATTAACTATGAGCGCTTTTGAATTAAGGGATTGAATATTCAACAACCCAAGCTTTATCGTTTGCTCATCTGTATTATATCTGTTTTTTATTTGTTGAACATCAATTAAACTTTTAACCTTAGAAAGGTTTGGCAGTTTTTTGGATTTCCAAATTCGGGGAACAGACACAGTCTCTATATGATGATATCTAGGTGAAAGAGCCTCTATGTGATGGGATTTTTCTGACCTTGGTGACGTGAGGCCGCTAGCAGACGGTCGGTTTAGCCAGTCTGTCTGCTTCCTGACCTGAGCCCCAGGTTGTCATGTTTTATCTCTAAGACTATGAGCCAAATTACTAGAGAGAAGAGCAGCACCATCCCAGGAGGGATGAATACCATCTCTTTTCAACAGGTCAGGTTTGCCCCAAAAACTTTTCCAATTGTCTATGAATTCTATATTATTTTGCGGACACCAATTAGACAACCAGCCATTGAGTGAACACAATCTACTAACTATCTCATCACTCCTTCGAACAGGAAGGGGGCCAGAGCAAATTACAGTGCCTGACATCGTACTTGCGAGTTCAAACACCTCTTTAATATTAATTTTGGTGATCTCCGACTGGCGAAGTCGAACATCATTTGTGCCGACGTGAATAACAATCTTAGAGAATTTACGATTAGCATTAGCCAGCACTTTTAAATTTGCTTTGATGTCAGGCGCTCTGGCTCCCGGCAAACATGTGACTATGGTGGCTGGTGTCTCTATTTTCACGTTCCGTGTAATAGAATCGCCAATTACCAGGGCACAATCAACATTATTCTCAGTGGGTGTTTCACTGAGTGGGGCAAATCGATTTGTTATGGTGATCGGAACAGAAGAGTGGTTTTTTGATCCGCGACTAGAGCGATCTCTCACAGTTACCCATCTGCCTGGCTGCACAGGCAATAACTCAGCCGGAACCGAATCATGTAAATGGTTCACTATGCTAGGCGCATCCAAAGTAGTATCTAAGGCTTGAGCACACTTACTATCCTCAATTAAAGTTTGGATGCGTGTCTCTAATTCTGAAATCTTCTCCGTCAGCCTGACTGTCTCCTTGCATTTATCACATATAAACCCTATATTGCCGACGGGGAAGGCTATGGTAAACATGTGGCATGAGGTGCAGGTGACAATAACAGGACAAGACATTACTCACCGTGTTTGTTGACTGATTCTTACTCACCTAGGCTTTTTATGAACTCAGAGGCGCGGGCGCGCACAAGAAAAATAAATAAATAAATAACTGAGCGCACGGGCGGCGCGTTAACAGGCTAACGAGATACAAGCGTGTTGTGTTAACAATAACGGAAGCTAGCGATGTTAGGTTAGTCTGAGATGTTAGGTAAACTGTTTTAGTAGTATAAACACTAGAAATGATCGTAAATGTATGGTTCAAAACAGAGAGAAATACGAGGCTTTAGATGGAGCTTACAGCCCCGGAGCAAACACACTCACACACAGCAGGCAGCGAGGCAGACCATAAACACTGTTATCGCACTCTCGATCTAGATCGAACCCTCAGTCATCTCAGTTAAATAAGAAATAGTGTACAGATTAGTTAGAAAACCAAAACCATCAATTCACACTGGTTATAAAATACAAAGTATAAAAAAAATCCTTCATTCCAAATTCAAAGCATTCATAAGAAGAAAAAGGAAGGAAAAACATACCCCAACAATTAATACATTTCACTATAATCGCTATTTGAATTGTCTGCATAATTTTGTTCATCATCATCATCATTCGGATAGACTGTCATTTTCACCAATTGAACAGACACTCCAGTTTTCTCATATTCACCCATGAATAACAAAATTATCAGAATAACACATACCATCATAACTCCTACACATTCAACACTTTCCCCATATCCATCTCCCTCTCCATATTTTGTTCTTTTACCTTTAACTTTTAATTTAAACAGGCAGTGGTTCTACTTAATAAGCTTCAACAATTATCCCTATAATTTACATTAATTAATAGATCTTCTCTTCCCGAAAACATTTGCCTGATTTCCATTACACGAGAGTAGATGTTAAAACTTCATGCTGATTTGTACTCGGCTTTCGCCAAGATAAGCAACACTAAGACGTAGCTTTACAGTAAACTATGCTTCTCCATCCATTTACGCTTCTTTCCATATGAGGGTGTGACTCCCCTTCTGTCCGGCGTTAACGGCTGCAGTGTACTTGGCGCGTCAGCACACACGACGGCTGCAACTACAGTGTGGTCTCCCTAGTGGACCAACACGACAACCGTCTGGATTGAGCCGAGTAGGGGACATCTCTAGGGTCTTCAAGTGGGCACCTTCCGTCCTCAGTGTTTCGTCGACTAGCCCACGACACCTCAAGAGGGCTCGACAGTGACTCTGGCGTCCCAGAGTCACCCCCCTCCGTCCCCCACTCAACTCAGCCCAGCTTACTGACCTCTACATCCCTCCTGCTGCTGAGACCTAACCACAATCTCACTATCTCTCCGCAACCCAACCATACGCGCCAACCCGATTGACTAAGGCTGTCGAGCCCCACTGGTGCGTTAAAGCAGTTACAGTGGCAACGGTTCCGTATGGCATACCACCTACCGCAAAACACAATATCTGCCCAACCACCCGTCATTCTATACTATACAACCTATACAAATTGTATAGTATACTATACAATCTATACTATACAACCTATACAAATAAACCAACAGACTCTTCAAGTTTTTCAAGAATTCTACGAAACCGTAGCGTGGCGGCCTGTACCTTGCCAGCTAGAATCTTTCCGTCTCAACCACAGCCAGTTGCTGCTCCTTTCTGCTGCTTCAGATAAGTTCTTTACTGTGCGACGCAACTCTTGGCCGCTGAATCCGACGTCTCTGAGGAACCGGGTTGTAGAGTGTGCCACAAAACCTCGACAACCCACTTCCACTGGATAAACCTGGACTCTCCATCCTCGCTGTTCTGCTTCAGTGGCCAAATGAGCATACCGCAGTTTCTTCCTCTCATATGCCTCATCTACAGCATCCTCCCATGGCACTGTCAACTCTATCAGTTGAACAATGCGTGCTGATCCAGACCACAAAACAATGTCTGGTCGTAGGTTAGTGGTGGCAATCTCAGGTGGAAAAATAAGCCGTTGATCAAGATCAGCCAGCATCTTCCAGTCCCTAGCAGCTTCCAGTTGTCCTGGCCGAGAATTGGTGTTAACACCTTTTCTTGGTGGTTGCTCGCCTGGGCGGAGGAAAGCTTAAATATTTCCTAATGAATCAGTCACCAATCAAATATTTTGATCTACTGTATATCAATACTAAGCCCTATTTTGATTTAATCAAATAAAATCCTCAAAATCATCACAAAACCACATTCTTAAACCATTAGTTGGTTCACATCCTTCTCCAGGCGTGTTGATCATCTCGTTCGCCCCATGGACTATGGGATGGTTGCGGCCTGTTGGTGTAGGTGAGAGGCTTGGACCCAGGTGTCACACTGATCTCCTGAGATCACCACCGCACCCCCACTGGAATGAACCATTTCCTGCTTTCTGTCACCTGTGAATGGAGACCTTAAGTATTTTGTTAGTGACCGCTTGTCTTTCCCTCGTCCCATTTGGTGTGACCTGTGGAATTTTCACCATCTGTTTACAAACTGAAACATATTATCATTAGACATTTCTTGCTTAATAGCACTCAGTCCTTTTCCCCTGAAAAACACATATCCACTTTGCTTACGTTAACAAGTCAATATTCATACATTTGGAAAACAGAATCAGTTCATCTTGATGCATTCCATCCTGACATTCTGCAAAAGGAAAAATTTAGCACCTTTCTGCCACAGTAATAACCCAGGCCAGGACAGTTAGCAAATTCATCCATAGCCATTATTTCATTGTCTCCCAATCCTGCATGCTCTCTGTAAAGAGAAACAAATTTCGAGGTTATTGTCAGATAGTAAAGTACGTAGTTTCTTTTGTCTACTGTTCTCCCGTGGCCTTCGATGCCCTGGCGTTTCCTGTTGAAACAATCTTTGTTATTGGTGTGTGCGGCACACTCACAGACATCAATTTTGTTAGGCAGAAAAATTGCTTCTTTCAGGGCTTTTATCCAATTACCCCTAGTGTTCTCCCAACATTTATTCAGCAAATGTGAACCCCTTAATAAACCATATTTGGCAATTGTTATACCATCTCCCTCTTGATGCACGACACAACTCGAGCATCAATTTAACATAACATTTAACATAGTGTTTTTTATAAAGTTTCCCCATCAACACTAACCCAAACGTTGTCCTTCAGACAAATTTCCTCCAGACATCTTTCTCTGCCTCTGAAACAAAAATATTACATTCTCCACTTAAAGCCACAATCTCATCTTCTTATCGAAGTATTTGAAGGGCAACGGCCCTCAGTCTCACCGCGGATCCTGCTTTTCAGGCCTGTTGTTTTTGTCTCGCAACTCAGTCATCTACAACCATTCTTAAAGTCATCAATTTTTCTCTCAGGTCAGGTCGTGCTGTACAGACTTGGTTAATGTCAGTCAAACAACATTCTCCTCCTGTTTACAATAATCATAAATGGCTCTCTGCATAATTTGATATTGACTCAGCCAATGTGTCACTTTATTGTTGCCGTCAAATCGATGGACGGCGATCTACAACTCCACAATTCCAATTTACCTAAATACCTAAACTGATCCAGAAAGTAATTAAAATCCCCATCATAAATGACAAACGTAATTACTACCAGACAGAGCTTGATGGCCAATCAACTTAAAGCTCGTCCCATGTTCTCTATCTTTTCATCAGATTCACTCAGCATTTGCCTTCTTTAAAATTTGTCACCTGCCTTAACCCATCTGTAATGATAAACCACTCTCCAGAGGTTAAAGACACAATATACACACTATTCAGGCGGAATATTAGTACCCCAAACTAACACATACAAGACCTAAAGTGCTGTCACCATCACACACACACACATACTGGACACACATATCTTAACTGCTCATTCTCAATGTTCGCCTTTCCTTATATCATCGTTAAAAGGATTTAAATTTTAAATAAGATTTTAAACGTTAAATTTTTCCTGTAGCTTTTACCTACCATGCTTTTAACCAGTTCCAAAGCATGTCTGTTCATTATTCATTTGATTTCTAGACAAGTCAGCTGGGTTGTTTTGTTTCATTATCATTATTTTCCTTCAGCTTGCTCTAGCAGGCCAATAACAGAAAGACAGACACAGTTACCATCCCCTCCTCCACTCAAGAAGTCTCTCTCACTATAAACAAATAATATTTTCAACAGCCTCCTACAATTGTAATTTAGACAGAATGGAATATTAAATTAATCAAACCTTTAACCATTAAATTTTGTTTTCCCGACTTTTCTTAAATCAAAAAGCTGTCTTCATCTTTAGCCACCACCATGTCTACCGACCTTCAGGAGTTAAAACTATGTTATAAACATATTAGTTCAAAATCAACACTTCTATAATTTTCCTTGCCCATAAGGCAACCAACATCATGTTCCTGATATAAACTAATAAGTTTTGTTACTGTCTCCCCAACAAATAATGACAATCACCTCAGCTGGCTCTTGAAAGCACATTTCCCATTAGCTCTTTATCTATAATTTCCATCAGGGTGCTGTCCCCTGGCATAGTTGCAGACACTTGTCACAATTGAAAACAAGCCATGCAGTGAATGCGGTTTTCTCATGAGTGGTATAGAGGAAACTCACTTTTTCTGGGTCAGACTGCCGTAACTCCTCACAGCGCATCTCACCTCTCAATGCTCTGCTGACCCCGGTGGCCTCTAGTAATCAGCGCTCAACTCTCATACCTTTCTCACATATAACACCTCCATTCGGAGATGCCCAGTGTTCGTGACCCCCTGCGTTGGGCTGTCCCCTGGCCAGGAAGATCATCCCGTCATTGAGTAGCCACTCGTACACACTGGTGACCGCTCTTTCCCATCACACAATCAGTTATTTCAACAGAACTCAGCTGTTTTCTGGAGCTTAGGAAAGGCACATTCAAGAGTCACCTCATCCGGACTGCCTAATAGTGTTAAGTGAGACAGGTTAATAACAACATTATTTAATCACTCAAATTTGTTAGCCCTGTCCGAATCAACAAAATCTCAGTGAACTTTATTCACAACCATCCATTCAGTGTACTGTTACCTCTGAAGCCGGAGCCATCGGCCCTGTTTCATGGTGGAGGCTAAAATGAGACCAAGAAGTTACAATAACCTAGTCAAAATGTCACTTCTATCGTTTAAGGTCTGTATTACTATTTTAAAGACTTCTTTAAAGTCATTCAGTTTTACTTTTAAAACATTTACAAATACAAATTGCCCTCTGCATGGCAATGATTTCTTTTAACATCTCTGTGTCTATAATTTTCAACTGAAACACTGTGCTTTACTATAAATAGCTTATTATCACTTATGACAGGCTCAGATAACAGCTTTTATATTGAATGAGATACAGACTCTGAGGCATTCAGAACTGGTACACTGTACTTTCATAAACATCAAACATCATACTTTACCTATATACCATTCTTTAACTCTAGCCCAGCTTAAGGCATCTTTGCCAGAAATTACATGCGTGTTCAAATAAACATAATTTTTATTGTCTTGTGCCCATATATCAGGGAATTTAGACATTACAAATTTCCACTCAAATTGAGTCTCTGTCGCACTGGCACTTTCAGTCACACACACACCAGATCCAGATAAGCGAACTGTTTCAGCCAAATCACAAGCTTATCTTTTAAACACCAAACCATCAGCTCTGTTCTTTTCATGGTCAACACTAACAGGCTTTTTTCGTTTAATCAAATGCCTTTCTACACATTTTACATTTAGCAACTGTTAATCCTATAACACTCCTTCTGCTTATTTTATCTTAAAGAAAAAATTATAATTATTCTAATTCTTAGTAACGTTTCAAATTTCATCTAAATTTTAGTTGTCAGGTTCTCAATTACCATAGTTTTAACACCTGACTTCAATGTTTTCTCTAGGAGTTTATCAATCTGCTATTAGGATCCACACTAACTTTCGTACAACTCTTTAAAGTGTTTCATTAAAACACAATCATCCTTTTAGTTACTTCCATATTTTGCAACTCAAATTTCTTTTTAGTCATTATCTGTAATTTTACATCAACCGGTACTTATCCATTCACGTTACAACAACCGGTGCTTTAGATCTTTCCTTTAAAAGGAATTCCTTAAGTCTTCAATCTTATGACCTTATTTTTATCTCCTGTTCTTTCTCAGACGAAAACTTTAATATCGTCATTTAAACACTGATCTACTTTCAAACCCACATTAATACCCGAAATTTTTGTCACTTTATCACATTTTTAAACACCTTCTCGGTGGGCATTTACAGTTATGTGTTAAATGGCCCTGCTGACCAAAATTAAAACACTTTGTCACCTGGTGGGTTTGTTTCAGCCTCAACTACAGCCACAGACACCTTGCCTAGTTTGATCACTGTGAGCTTGCAAACGGCTCCAACTTACTGCACACCATTGTAGCAGTGTGTCCCAACCAGGAATGTAAACAGAGCCACTGATAAGCAGTTCTCTGTATTCTTGTTACAGTCCACCAGTGGCGGATTCAATCACAATAACCAAATCATAATCTTCATCATTATTATTATCATTGGCAATATTAATTTTAATAAGCTGCATGGAAATGCTAAAAACATTCTAAGGGGTTTTCACAAAGTTTCTGTTTATCTTTGTCACACTTGTCCAAGGAAATTATCCCGACCCATAATTTCCTTTAAAATACATACAATATATTTTCGCTTAAATGGCTGAATATCAACAAAATATCTGACATTTTACATTATTTGAATTACAAAATCTGTCTTTACATCTCTCTAATTCGGTATTATCATCACCAACACTAATTACCATAGCAAGTACACATTTAACATCCGGAAGCCGGGTTGAATAAGCACGCGCTGTTACTGTACTCCCAGCATAGCTGGAGTCTTTAGGTTCAAAAGACAATGGTTGTCAAACCAAAAATAAACATAATTTCAATCATTATTTTACCACTAAAATATAGAATTGTTCCCCATTTTGCTTAATGAAACATTCCTTATCTTTATGTCATGTTATATCATGTTTAGGGATTCTGTATATCATACTCAATATCTTATTATTATTATTTTTAATCTGAACCTCACTTTTCATACCATTTCTTAATCTGACTCAACAGGCGTTCATTAATAGTTCCATAAATTTGATCAGAAATGTTATTTTCATAACATACATTTTCAGTTGTTTTCTTCTCAAAATGGTTAGTCTGCAGATTCAACAAGTATTATCATTACTGTCTCAGTCCCACTTATCTCTACATATTACTCAAATCTCAATCCTTCACAAAGACAGCCTTATTGCTGCTTGCTACTTCAACTCTTGTTACGAAAAAATCTTCTGACATCTGTCATGAAAAATAAAAACCCTTTTATCAGTTATATTCAATCTTACTATGGCAATACATTCTACACGACTCCGTTCTCTTTTATCTGCTTCAAGCCAACAACCCACTGTCTGTTCACATTTTTACCCACATTTTTACCCACGCAGATACAACAACTTTTGTTTCTCACTGCCCTGTTCAACTGATTCCCGCACCACCTTTAATTTTGTGGCGCTCAATATCATACATTTCTGCCCTTAATTTTATCTAATTTGACAGAGAACCGGTGTACCAAATTTCGCAAGCTTGCTTTTGAGACATCCCCATACTGGCTGTTTTTCTGTTCTCTGTGGATTTCTCTTCAACGCGCGTTTTCCTAATCTGTTAGGCGTCCCCAACAGACCCGATTCTTTCTTTTAACCCAAATCGGTCGGGTTGCACTATTAGTGCCCTCCTAATTATGGTTTACCAAAAAAAATTCTGGTTCCCCCTAATTAGCCTCAGCACCTAAAAATAATTTGGTCCGTGGTGGAACAACTAATTTTCAGGTTACCTATCTGTATGAAATTTCTTGATCTGTCACAGTTCTCAATTAGTCCCAGATTATTTATCTGCTTGAAATTTCTTGATCTGTCACAGACCTCAATTAATCTCAGATTATGTACCACAGAAACAGCCCTCAGCCAATATGGTTCAATTTCACTCTTCCCCCAATTAAACCGAATTTAAATGACCCTTACCAGAGACGTTGTTTCATGCCACTTGCGGGTTCTTTAGATCCCAGTGGTCGATTCTCCCGGCCCTGATATCGGTCGGCCCCTCTCTCTCAAGTTTACGAGGTAGAGCTGGAACTTACTCATTCCAGGTGGCCAAAGACCGTCCGATCTCAGGTCCAGGAGGCACGTCCAAGGAATCCCACTTCTGACACCAAAATTGTTGTGGCGGAAATTCATTAAACAAACATCACTGCGTAAGAGACACTCATAGTCAAATTATAGAAATAGAAGTATTTATTCTTGCAAGAATAGGAGCAGTCTAATACACAGTTGTTACCCTGTGCAGAAGAGTGACACACCCCCAGACAGACTGAACTAGCTTTTATCTTAGTTTCAAGGCCTTCTTCCCCCCAGAGCCTTCCTCCCAGTAGTTTTCCATAGACGTCACTAGTTGGCCCACTAAGCCCCCCTGCACCAAATGGCCTTCTGACATCTAGGTCAGAGGTCCTTGTTCGTCTGTTCTCTGGAGTGTCTCCCCCTTCTGCCTCCCCAGGTACATAAACAGAATCTTCTCTCACTACAAGTGAGAGACACACGTGACATTCTTTGAATCATCTATATTTTACTAAAGATCAATGAATATCATAAAATCGCCACCACAAACGTCACCTGTGAGACGCACCGGTCTCGCATCTCTCACGGAGGAGCGGAGGCATAAAGGAGGAGCGACGACGCTGAAGTGCGAGAGAGGAACAGGCCTGTGTTTAGTTGATGTTTTGTTTCTGTTTGTCGGTAGCCAGCAGTTCCGTGAGGGACTGCTGGCAGGTATTGTTTGTTTTATTTTGAAGCCAGCAGTCGTCCGCGAGGGGCTGCTGGCGGTTTTATTTACTTTAATAAATGTTTAAATGTTCGCCGGTTCCCGCCTCCTTCTTCCCTGAACTACAAACATTGCTACGCTGGCTATCTGTCCATCTGTTACTTTTTCATGGCTCTCCCTAGAGCATAACTATTCGTACTTTTCTAACTCTAAACTTTATTTGGGTCTAAGATTTTAAACTCAAATGTTTGTCCAGCCTCTTGGATGAAATCCAATAACCAATAAGACAATGTCTTTATTGGGGAGGTGGTATTTTCTCCACCTCTAATCGTAAATCATATGTTATCTGTGATCCCTTTAACTCTGTAGCTCGAGCAGAGAATTCAGTTTAGACATAATTTCTATTTTAAGAACACAAAACATTTTACACAGATTTCATTCAAGCCATCTCCTGAATTAAGAATATATGATCGTATTGATAGGAAACACGATACACTTTCATTCAGACATCTAATAGTGATAACAATTACATGACTTAGATGTGATCTGAACAAAATAGACATATACAGAAGTTGTAGACACAATATGGGATTATGTAGTTGAATGATATTTGATTGTAAGTCTGTCAATAATTGTTTTGGGATGAATTTATGCATTTTATATGTAAAGTCTCTGTCTCTGTGGTTTTAAGAGATTACAACCCTGAGGTTGTTCAGAGGTCTTCAAGAAGGGGGAGGTCTGTTTTACATCCCTTGTCTTTGGGATCAAACAATCTCTGGCGTTATCTTGGTGGGTCCTATCCTGTGGCATCTCTGAACCAACTAGTCTTTTCCAAACTATCTAACTTTGACAACGTTCTTCCTTTAGTTGGCTCATAAAATTATTACTGGGTTGGTTGGCTACCGTAGACAGGCTGGAGCCGGGATCCGAATTCTGTTTGAATGTTGATGTGAGGTCAGGTGTGTTGAATTCTGCCCGAATTAATCACATGGAAGATTCGTTTGTGTTTGGTTCATTCTCAAATCCTACAAACCGCACATCCAATTGCGAGGCGACTAAGATGCGCAAACCAATCAGGGAGCTTCGCGTCAGAGGTCGCCAGAAGGGGCGTGGCTTATGACTATATAAGCCTGGCCAGCTCGCCATGGAGTCAGGTTAAATCGACTGAAGTGAAACACCTGATTGACGTGGTAGCATGGCAGGGTACGCAACACTCGTTCCCTATTCTCAGGGAACCGAGGTTGCATTGGTAACCGATACTTCGTCACTTCGTGTTGCGTCTAGCTAGACGATATGGCAACCCATTGTAAAGCGCCGTGCTATCACCATTACTTCTCCCTATATTATTTCTCTGAGCATACACTACCGGTCAAAAGTTTTAGATCAGTAAGATTTTTTATGTTTTTAAATGAAGTCTCTTCTGCTCACCAAGGCTGCAATTATTTGATAAAAAAAAAAAAAAAAAAAACAGTAATATTGTGAAATATTATTACAATTTAAAACAGCGGTTTTCTATGTGAATATATAGTGAAGTGTAGAGTTGGGCGGTATCCAAATTTTGATATCGTCAAACCTCCTCCCTATTTTAGCGCGGTATACGGTATTACCGCGTGACTAATTCAAAATTATGACATAAGGCTCGACGGCATCACCAAACTGTTGGTGTGTGCAGGGATAAGTCACGATTTTCGAATATTCAATTATTTGATTTTATTATAGAATCTGGAATAGGTTGTGATTGTCTATAAAAAAAATCCCCATGTTTTCCGTTCTGATGCGGTGGTGACACGTTCAACCAGAGGGTGGCGATGCCTAAAAGCTGTCAATCAGCAGGAGAAGATACACTTTGCCTCACACCAGAGAATGTGAGCGGAGTGGTAATATTTCCTCCAGAGCGGAGAGCGCATTTCTGAAGATCACGCGCCGCTCGCTCAGAATGTCCGCAGTGACATGCAGGTTAGAAAATATTTGAAATAAGTAGGGCTGCCCGTGCACGACTAAAGTTTTTTTTTCTAGTTGAATAGAAGTAGTTCATTTAAGCCATTAGTCTAATCACATATTTATATTGATTAAATTACTTAAATATATATGGGAGAGAATGCTAAACCATAATGAGCGTTTTCGTAATATATTGCCTATTCTGCATCTCATCGCACGCATAACGCTTGCCACAAAGAACCGGCAAAAGTAATTATTATGCATGAAACATTTGAATTGTTTATTAATAAACTAGTGTTTTCTATGTCAGTGGCTGCAAAAAATAAAGTTGACGATGCTGACTCGCATCCTCGCAGTGAACGCGCCTATAGAGCGAAATACACACTTCATAAGAATTAGCCTACATAAGCAGAGAGCAGCCCCTTTCTTGTCGTTTTTAATTGTTTTGTTTAAAAGTAAACATTTCAAGCTTTCTATATATACACTTCTCAGTTATTTAAGTCAAGTATCTTATACGAGTTTCAGTTCATTTATGAGACCCGCTCCAGTTCACGCGCTGGCGCCTCCGTGTCCTGATTATATTGTCTACTATATTTGCTTCTTATTTATTAATTCAGGCAATTCGTTGATGAAACATTGATTAAAATGAAGATACAATTTATACAAAACGAAATTCACTTTAAAGAAAGGCTTTCTACAAAACAAAACGTAATAAGTGGTCAAAATCATGTCTGACCCATTCTAAATGTTTTCCGATATTGGGCATGATCTTACTCATCTTATGCAGTTCCCTTTTCATACAATCAACATAGATGAAATAAAAAAATAACATATTATTAAACATAAATATGAAACGAATAAGTTTTTTTTTAACTTATATTTAAGCGTCACACCGCTCCGCTGTGTGGGTGTGTAGCCTATGCATGTCTGCGTGCATGTGGTGGAGGGGTGCGGTTTTTGAATAATAATCGAATAATACCAGGCGATCTTCAAATATTATTTTTGCTTGAAATGCCCATCCCTGCCAAACAGCAGAAGTCGTGTTCTTCTTCGAGACCAGGTCACTCGGTGCGCAACTTCCCATCTTTCCCCCTCGCTCCCCCACTCTTTCTCATCCACACTCTCACGTGATGACAACCACACATAAGCATTTTTAGGCATTAAATAAATTATATTTAATATTGAATCCTTGTCTCCTATATAAGTGAATTGGACATTTTTTTAAGACGGTATGATGATATTAAAACTGATACCGGTGCTATTTTTAGATCCCGCGGTATACCATATTACCGTATTACCGCCCAAGCCTAGTGAAGTGTAATTTATTCCTGTGATCAAAGCTGAATTTACAGCATCATTACTCTTCAGTGACTTCAGTGACTCTTCAGACTCTTACAGTCTTCAGTGTCACATGATCCTACAGAAATTATTATAATATGATGCTCAAGAAACATTTATGATTATTATCCATGTTGAAAACAGTTTTCAATAAATCCCAGGATGGTACAGAGGCGGGCCGAGGCGGGTTAAGCCTCCTGGCCCCCTTAAGGAAGCAAATGATGAGATCGCTTCTCCCCAAGGATTGGCCAGCCACGGGAGCATGAAAAGCTGCTATGGTTGCCATGTACACTTTGCTCCTGTAGAAAAGAGAGTACTAGGTGTATCTGACATGCAACTGGTTCTACACCTCGTGTAGCACAGTAGTTTGCGAACACTGACCATTTCAAAGTATAGAGACATCTCGTTGACAGAGCTCTAGCTTCCTTTATGGTGTTCTGGACTCCCTCTGGGAGGTACCCGGAGGGGCCATACATGTAGGGTCCACAGATCTGGGCAGGGGTGCCAGATTGACCCGTTCGCCTGCATGAGGAGGTCCTTCCTCAGCGGAATGGGCCATGGTGCTGTTTCCAGCAGTTCCACCAGCTCTGGGAACCAGGTCCTAGATGGCCAGAGTGGGGCTATGAGGAGGACTGGGCACTTGCTCTGCCTGATACTCTAGATTCTTGTGGGAGCATCGAAACCGGAGGGAACGCAGAGAGGGGGAGGTTGGGCCAATTGTGGGCCAACGTGTCCCTTTTCTTCGAAAAGAATATTGGGCAGAGAGAGTTGCCTTCTGAGGCGAAGAGGTCGACCTCTGCCCTGCCGAAGGTGCTCCAAATCATTTGAGCCGCCTGTGGGTTGAGAGACCATTCCCCTGGGTTGACGTTGTCCCTGGACAACATATCCGCACCCTGGTTTTGGATGCCCGCCACATGCTCCGCACTCAGCGAGCGCAGGTTGGCATGGGCCCAAAGAAGGAGGAGTCTGGCTATTCTGTTCAGGTTGGCTTGCCTGAGGCTACCCTGGCGGTTTAAGTAGGACACCACCGACATGTTGTCCGTGCGAACCAGGACCACTTAGTTCTGTGAGGAAGAACCTCAGAGCCAAACATTTTTTTCAAACAACTTTTATGTATAATACATTATAAACATTAATAAAATAAAATACATTAATTATGCCTTGCAATGCACCTTGCATGGTTTGCACAATGTATTGTATGGTTACATTTAATAATTTTAACCACAGTTGTCAAACATTATAATACATTATAAAATGTTATGTATCTATTAATTGAACACACTTTTAGAAAGTATAATGCATTGAAATACATAACAAACAACCAATTTCAGATGTAACAAGGAATATTTTTGATTTATATTCGATAATTGTTATGATGATTATAATTGTATAATATTTATCATTATAGTAAATTGTTCATTTTATTTTAATTCAAGTCATCAGTCGTTCTTATTGCTAAGAAGGAAAGACATGACAAAGATAATATACAGGTACATTTTCAAATAATTTAACTCAAATAGCTCAAATCATGATTTTATGTACAATTATATTTTTATGTTATTTTGCATACCGTTTTTGAAGGATACCATGTGATTTAGGCTTCAGTATACATTTGCTGTGAGTTTTCAACCTGATTGACATCATTCTGCCAATTTTTCTTCTGAAACTTTTCTGAACTTTGACAGTATTATTATTATGGGCAAAAGTTGTATGAAAGACTGCTTTATATGTTGTGTTTTAAAACACAATTGGAGTTGGGGGAAATATGGCCTAACAATCTAGACTTAATCTATGTTTGATAAATAAATATAACTTTTCCTTACATTCTCTAATAGCATCTATAAGAGCAATCTTTTACTGACTACATACGTTCTTGTTGCCAGTTTTTGACTTTACTAATATTTTTGCGTTGTTTATTTTGCTGCCTGATACTCATAACATAATGTATGCAGCTTAGCATGAAATCCAATTAAACATTAATGTTAAAATTAAATAGCTTGTTTACAGTTAATCATTACTGAGTTGTACAACTCAAACACACTCACTTAACTACAGTTTGTACTTTCCTGATGTTAATGATTATGTGAAGTCACACCATGTAACACTGACATAGTAGCAAGTGGAGATGTGATGTAGCATGAGAAACAGGAGTTCTTGCTCAAAGGAAAGATCAGTGTGTGATCTGAATCAATATCCTGTGTCCACAGAGGTGAGGTCGGAGATCTTTTCCTCTGAATCCAAAACTCAGAGTTCAGACCGTGCAATGGATCTGGGCTTGGCTGAAGACCACTTCTCTCGACCTGTGGTAAGCACTTATTGCTTTTAATTGTCCTTAAGCAGGACCTGACTGATAGTGTTTGCAGATAGGCTTACCAGTATCTATATGCTGTGGATGGCCAGTATAATGCTGATATATACATAAAACTATTTAATATTAGCAAATGATATGTACACATTTACTCATTTAACAGATGCTTTTATCCAAAGCGACTTACAAATGAGAACAATAGAAGCAGTTAAACTAACAATAGGACAACAATATGCAAGTGCTATGACCCTTCCCAGTTTAATCTAACGCAGTATATGTGCTTTTCTTTCTTTTCTTTAATTTGTTTTATAAAGATAATAGATATAGAATAGAAGATAAAGTGTTAGTATTAATGGATCAAGTGTTGCCGAAGATGCGTCTTCAGCCGTTTTTTGAAAAGGGCCACGGACTCAGCATCTCTGGTTGAGTTGGGCAGGTCATTCCACCAGCATGGGACAAACCAGAAAATGGTCAGAGAAAGAGATTTTGTGCCTCTTTGAGATGGCACCTCAAGGCGGTGTTCACTTACAGAGCGCAAGTTTCTGGATGGCACGTAAGTCTGAAGTAATGAGTTTAGGTAGGAGGGAGCAGAGCCAGTGGTTGTTCTGTAGGCAAAAGTCAGTGACTTGAATTTTTGAACGGCAACTGGCAACCAGTGCAATTTCGTGAGGAGAGGAGTGACGTGTGCTCTCTTCGGCTCGTTAAAAACCACTCTAGCCGCAACATTTTGGATCAGTTGCAGAGGTTTGATAGTATTATAATAGTATAATAAACGCAGGAGAGCATTATAATAGTGCTTGGACAAGGAGTTGTGCAGCATGCTCTGATAGGAAGGGCCTGATCCTGAACCATTGTAGTGTGGATCCCGAGATGCCCTTCGTCTTTAAAATTGACATGTGGATCTGGTGGTTAACTGTCAAAGGCAGCAGACAGATCCAGCAGGATGAGAACAGAGGATTTGGAAGCTGCTCTTGCCAGTCTCAGAGCTTCAATTACCGAGAGCAGGGCAGTCTCAGTTGAGTGTCCACTTTTGAAACCAGACTGGTTGTTGTCCAAGAGGTTGTTCTGTGTTAGAAAGGAAGAGATCTGGTTGAAAACAACTCGTTCAAGTGTTTTCGCGACGAATGGAAGAAGGGGTACCGGTCTGTAATTTTCCAGATGTGTTTGATTTAGAGTGGGTTTCTTAAGCAGTGGGGTTACCCGAGCCTGCTTAAATGCTGTGGGAAAAGTACCAGTGTGAAGAGAGGTGTTTATAATGTGCGTGAGTGTGGGTACAACTGAGGAAGAAATGGCTTGAAGTAGATTTGTGAGAATAGGATCAAGCAGACAGGTAGTAAGGCGATTAGAAAGGAGGAGTTTGGAGACTTCTGCCTCTGAAAGCAGAGAGAAGGAGAGTAGCTGGTAAGATGTGTGTGTCAGTTTGTGGTTTGGTAAATTGGCCGCTGATGGTGGTTATTTTATTTATGAAGAATGTGCCAAAATTGTCAGCTGTAAGGGTTGATGGAAGAGAAGGAGGAGGAGGATTGAGAAGAGAGGAGAAGGTTTTGAAAAGCATGCAAGAGTCAGAAGAATTATTAATTTTGTTGTGATAGTAAGTCATTTTAGCAGTAGAGATATTAGCAGAGAAGGAAGAGAGGAGGGATTGATAAAGACAAAGGTCAGTAGGATCTTTCGATTTGCCCCACTTTCTCTCTACACCCCTGAGTTTAGAACGATGTTTGCGGAGAACATCAGATAACCAGGGGGCAGAGGGGGTGGCTCGGGGTGGCCTGTAGGAAAGGGGGCAGAAATTGTCCAAGCAGGATATTAAATTGGAGAAAAAAAGTATCAGTTTCACTGTTGAGAGCTGATCAAGTGGAAGAAGTGTGGATGAGACCAAAGAGGATAGGTGAGAGGGTGAGAGTGAGCGTAGGTTTTGCTGAAAGGTGACCTGTGGAGGAGTGTGTGTTGTGTTCTGAGGCAGGTTGAGAGTGAGAAGAAAGTGATCTGAGGTGTGCAGCAGAGTGACCAGTGTATGTGCAGTGGAGCAGCAGCGCATGTAAATAAGGTCTAATTGGTTACTTGCTTTGTGAGTAACTGCAGTAGATACTCGTTTGATGTCGAATGAGGCAAGCAGAGTGTAGAAATCAGCAGCCTGAGGCTTTTCTTAGTGGATGTTGAAGTCTCCAAGAACTATGATCCTCACCATCTACCATCCTCAGGGAAGGATGAGAGTAGCACATCCAGCTCCTCCAAGAAACTGCCAAGTTGACCTGGTGGACGATAGACAACTACAAAATAGGCCTAGTGATGGTAATTGAATGCAATTCAAATGAGCTGTTGTCACACAGAGGTGGTAAAGGATACAATTTCTAATTGTTTGAGATTAGAAGACCAGTACCTCCACCCCTTACAATGAAGGTAAAAGAGTAGCAAAACTCGAGAGCACGTAGATGTGAATTTGAGAACTTGTACAATACATATTTGTACTTGTACACAAACATTTACACTCACAGCTCCGATGTGAAAACCTGTAAAATAAAAATCTGAACTTGAACGCTGAGATTTATACTCGCAGACAATAGTCACAAACCTGTATTCTGAATTTGAAGCTGCAGACATGTAGTCACAAATGTGTAAAATGCCATTCACAAAGATACAACGACAGACACAAACTTGTAATACAAATTTGCACTTCTTCTAACATTCAAATTCGCAGTACAACCTCAAACTGGCACTTGCAACTTCTCAAATCTGTCACTGCAAGTGCAAATTTCGCACCTTGACTTTTGCTACTCTTTTCGCGATATATTAGATGCAAAACTGATTTGTGCACTTGCAACACAGTAGAGGCGAGAGCAGGCAAGAGGGGGGAGGGGGGGTGTTGCGGAAATGGAGTCGTTTTATTGGTTGGCGTCTAGCCAATGAAATCGGACTGATATTGTGCGCGATGATGTCACGAAACAACACGTCCTCGGGGACGCTCTGAAACGCAATCATGGCTTAATGCATTAGAGTAGACTGATATTAAAATAAATCAGTAGCCTACGTGACACAGGTGGGGCGCGCCAAACGAGAGGAAATCTTCCTTATCTAGAATGATCTTTATCCAGACATCCTAACTGTCCCGGAAGTTCCGGGAGTCTCCCGCATATTGATAGCGGCTCCTTGACGCCCGCAAATGAGATCCAATCTCCCGGAATCTGGAGCAAGACCGCGCACTAGTGACTGCGCACGTGTGTGTGTGACTATAATTGCAGCGCGTGTGAAAGCAAACCGTTCTTATAGCTGTGTGTTGCCGCCTATTAGGCCGATCATTACCCTCCCCACCCCCAAAATAATGATTGACGTGGCACATATTAATTGTAGCAGAACAAACTTTCGCGCCCATAGATATATGTGTATATCTATGTTTTGCGCCGATGGGTTGCAGGCAGGCGCGCTGGAAGCTGTTTCATGCGAGGGGGTCTCAGGGCTGGTTTGGAAAATATGTTACGTCATTATGTTGTGGCTGACGACAAGACATGAAATGTATCTGTACTGTATGTGTTGTAGCCATTAAAGAAAACGCATTAAAAGGCATTAAAGCCTTTAAAGCCTTAAATATAGGCTAATGTTATTTTTTTATTTGATCAATGTTTAATATGAAAGTGAGCATAAAGTGAGAAATATATGATATATCATGAGATGTCTGGAGACAGTGGGTAAGACATGATTTTGACCACTTCATTGAATTTTGTTTTGTAGAAAGACTCTTTTTAAAAGATTTTCTTTTTGACACAGCTGCACTTGTATTTTCTTTATTTTTGAACTTGCTGTTATTTGATGTAGATAGTTAGTTATAGTTTGTATTTAGATACAACTTGTTACTATACTGATACTACTTGTTCAACACATTGAAACATTTTAAGCTTGTTGCGTATTTCAGTAGCATTGTGTTGGGGCGATGGGGACAGGTGGGGCTTGAAAATTCCCCCTTGTCCAAAGTGAGGAATGACCGAAAAAGTTTGAGAACCACTGCATTAAGCCATTTACAGTCTATGGTTTCAGAGCGTCCCCGAGGACGCGGGTTTCGTGACATCATCGCGTACAATATAAGTCCGATTTCATTGGCTAGGCGCCAACCAATAAAACAACTAAATTTTTTTCACATCAGAGCTGTGAGTGTAAATGTTCGTGTACAAGGACAAATATGTATTGTACAAATTCACATCTACGTGCTCTCGAGTTTTGCTACTCTTTTACCTTCATACCTCCGGTCAGGCGAGGGGTGTGTGAGAAAGTTAGTAGAGAGGGCAGCAGGTGTGGCAGTGTCCTCTCGTCTGATCCAGGTCTCAGTCAGGGCTAATAGGCGGTGACCTGAATTACTAGAAATAGATGTAAGGAAATCAGCTTTGTTTACAGTGGACTGGCAATTCCAGTGACCGATGGAAAAAGAGAATAAAGTACTAGAAGGCACCGGAAAGGTACACAGGTTGCTAGGATTGTGCTGCCTCCTACGTGTGACATTTGATTTACGCGTGTTAGTAATAGTAGTGATTTGAAAACACATAGTGAAAGAGAGGTCACAAATAGAAAGATGAGAAGAAAAGTTGTGTAGAAGAGAGAGTAAACAACAAGAAAATAATACTCAAGTGCCTTGTTGGTGTCCTTGCTCGGTGGAGTCGCGCAGATAGAGTAGCTGGTCTTTACACTCGTTGGTCTTCACATGATGAGGGCTTCACATGAGGGCTGCCGCAGTTTACTACTTGCTTTATACTCACCTGAAATGTCGTTATTGAATACAATGTATACATTTGAAAATACAATGTACACAACATTGCTGACAAGTGAGCACTTATTAAAACAGACAAAAATGCATTATTTTTGACGAAGCTGTCAGTAGATTCTAGAACTGTTACAAGAGGGAAATGTCACTTCTGTTATCTATTTATATAAAGGGCTGTCACGCTCGGCTTTGCCGTGCTGGGTGTGCTCACTCCACGATGGACAGAATATGTTGGGCCGTTTCTCTCCCCCCAGCCTGAAGAGGGAGCTGTTAGTTTTTGATCCATCTGATAGCAGCTGATTGGCAGGACTGTTTAAAAACATCTCCTGCCAGTTGTCTGTTCTCTGCTCTGCGCTGCACGTCTCTGCATTTCTGGGGCCTCCAGGCTGGCAGCAGCACCATCTTACTCCTTTTTGCTTTGTTTGCATTACACATAGTCTACACTTTACTGATCTGCACTACACTTTGATTAGTTATCTCTTGCTTCTCATTTACTGACTTGATATACTTCTTGATTAAGTTGGCTTGGAAAAGCCAACTTACTGAAATCCTATTTAAACTTATTATTATTAAGTTGGCTTGAGAAAGCCAACTTACTGAAATCCTATTTAAACTTATTATTAAGTTGGCTTGGAAAAGCCAACTTACTGAAATCCTATTTAAACTTATTATTATTCTTCTTCTTCTTCTTCTTCTTATTTTTCTTACCCAAAAAATTCTGACTCTAACTCGTCCTAGAGCTTTAACTCTACAAACTCCAAACTCGGGTCAGACCTTCAGACTGTTCTGACTCGGCGTGCTATATCTTTTCAAACTGATTTGACTTTCAGATTTCTTAAAAATTAATATGAAAAATCATAAAAATCCCATTGACTTTCATTGCAACAGTTCAAATTGAGCCAAGACTACGGTGGCCCAGCAGTGGACACCAAATAAACTCAAATCTAAACTCCCTGAAGCCCTAGACTCAATTAAACTACCATTCTATATGTACTAATAAACTTATCTATCTATCTATCTATCTATCTATCTATCTATCTATCTATCTATCTATCTATCTCTTTCAACTATCTATCTCTCTTTCTATCTATACATCTCTTTCTTTCTTTCTTTCTAACTAATCTATTTTTTCTTTCATTCTAACTAATCTATCTTTTTTCTTTCTAACTAATCTATCTTTCTTTCTAACTGATCTATCTTTTTTCTTTCTAACTACTCTATCTTTCTTTCATTCTAACTAATCTATCTTTCTTTCTAACTAATCTATCTTTCTTTCTTTCTAACTACTCTATCTTTCTTTCATTCTAACTAATCTATCTTTCTTTCTAACTAATCTATCTTTCTTTCTAACTAATCTATCTTTCTTTCTAACTAATCTATCTTTCTTTCTAACTAATCTTTCTTTCTTTCTAACTACTCTATCTTTCTTTCATTCTAACTAATCTATCTTTCTTTCTAACTAATCTATCTTTCTTTCTAACTAATCTATATATCTTTCTTTCTAACTTATCTATCTTTCTTTCTAACTAATCTATCTTTCTTTCTTTCTAACTACTCTATCTTTCTTTCATTCTAACTAATCTATCTTTCTTTCTAACTAATCTAACTTTCTTTCTAACTAACTAATCTATCTTTCTTTCTTTCTTTCTAACAAATCTATTTATCTTTCTTTCTAACTAATCTATCTATCTATCTATCTTTCTTTCTAATCTATCTTTCTTTCTTTCTAACTAATCGAACTTTCTTTCTAACTAATCTATCTTTCTTTCTTTCTAACTACTCTATCTTTCTTTCATTCAAACTAATCTATCTTTCTTTCTAACTAATCTATCTATCTTTCTTTCTAACTAATCTATCTTTCTTTCTAACTAATCTTTCTTTCTTTCTAACTACTCTATCTTTCTTTCATTCTAACTAATCTATCTTTCTTGCTAACTAATCTATCTTTCTTTTTTCTAACTACTCTATCTTTCTTTCATTCTAACTAATCTATATTTCTTTCTAACTAATCTATCTTTCTTTCTAACTACTCTATCTTTCTTTCATTCTAACTAATCTATCTTTCTTTCTAACTAATCTATCTTTCTTTCTAACTAATCTATCTATCTTTCTTTCTAACTTATCTATCTTTCTTTCTAACTAATCTATCTTTCTTTCTTTCTAACTACTCTATCTTTCTTTCATTCTAACTAATCTATCTTTCTTTCTAACTAATCTAACTTTCTTTCTAACTAACTAATCTATCTTTCTTTCTTTCTTTCTAACTAATCTATTTATCTTTCTTTCTAACTAATCTATCTATCTATCTTTCTTTCTAATCTATCTTTCTTTCTTTCTAACTAATCTAACTTTCTTTCTAACTAATCTATCTATCTTTCTTTCTTTTTAACTAATCTATCTTTTATTCTAACAAATCTATTTTTCTTTCTTTCTAACTAATCCATCTTTTCGTTTTGACTAATCTATCTTTCTTTCTAACTAATCTATCTATCTTTCTTTCTTTCTAACTAATCTATCTTTCCTTCATTCTAACAAATCTCTTTCTTTCTTTCTAACTAATCTATCTTTTTTCTTTCTAACTAATCTATCTATCTTTCTTTCTTTTTAACTAATCTATCTTTTATTCTAACAAATCTATTTTTCTTTCTTTCTAACTAAACTATCTATCTTTCTTTCTTTCTAACTAATCTATCTTTCTTTTTCTTTCTAACTAATCTCTTTCTTTCTTTCTTTCTAACTAATCTATCTTTCTTTCTCACTAATCTTTTTTTCTTTCTTTCTTTCTAACTAATCTATCTTTCTCACTAATCTATCTTTCTTTCTTTCTTTCTTACTAATCTATCTTTCTTTCCTTTTTTCTTTCTAACTAATCTATCTTTCTTTCTTTCTTACTAATCTTTTTTTCTTTCTTTTTTTCTAACTAATCTATCTTTCTTTCTTTCTTTCTAACTAATCTTTTTTTCTTTCTTTCTAACTAATCTATCTTTCTTTCTTTCTAACTTATCTATATTTCTTTCTTTCTTTCTTACTTTCTTTCTTTCTTTCATTCTTTCTTTCATTCTTTCTTTCTTTCTAACTAATCTATCTTTCTTTCTTACTAATCTTTTTTTCTTTCTTTCTTTCTAACTAATCTATCTTTCTAACTAATCTTTCTTTCTTTCTTTTTAATTAACTTTCTTTCTTTCTTTCTAACTAATCTATCTATCTTTCTATATTTCTTTCTACCTAATCTATCTTTCTTTCTTTCTTTCTTTCTATCTAACTAATCTATCTTTCTTTCTTTCTAACTAATCTATCTTTCTTTTTCTTTCTAACTAATCTCTTTCTTTCTTTCTTTATAACTAATCTATCTTTCTTTCTCACTAATCTTTTTTTCTTTCTTTCTTTCTAACTAATCTATCTATCTTTCTATCTTTCTTACTAATCAATCTTTCTTTCTTTCTTACTAATTTATCTTTCTTTCTTTCTTACTAATCTATCTTTCTTTCCTTTTTTCTTTCTAACTAATCTATCTTTCTTTTTCTTTCTAACTAATCTCTTTCTTTCTTTCTTTCTAACTAATCTATCTTTCTTTCTCACTAATCTTTTTTTCTTTCTTTCTTTCTAACTAATCTATCTTTCTCACTAATCTATCTTTCTTTCTTTCTTTCTTACTAATCTTTCTTTCTTTCCTTTTTTCTTTCTAACTAATCTATCTTTCTTTCTTTCTTACTAATCTTTTTTTCTTTCTTTTTTTCTAACTAATCTATCTTTCTTTCTTTCTTTCTAACTAATCTTTTTTTCTTTCTTTCTAACTAATCTATCTTTCTTTCTTTCTAACTTATCTATATTTCTTTCTTTCTTACTTTCTTTCTTTCTTTCTTTCTTTCATTCTTTCTTTCTTTCTAACTAATCTATCTTTCTTTCTTACTAATCTTTGTTTCTTTCTTTCTTTCTAACTAATCTATCTTTCTAACTAATCTTTCTTTCTTTCTTTTGAATTAACTTTCTTTCTTTCTTTCTAACTAATCTATCTATCTTTCTATCTTTCTTTCAACCTAATCTATCTTTCTTTCTTTCTTTTTAATTAACTTTCTTTCTTTCTTTCTTTCTTTCTAACTAATCTATCTTTCTTTCTTTCTAACTAATCTATCTTTCTTTTTCTTTCTAACTAATCTCTTTCTTTCTTTCTTTATAACTAATCTATCTTTCTCACTAATCTTTTTTTCTTTCTTTCTTTCTAACTAATCTATCTATCTTTCTATCTTTCTTACTAATCAATCTTTCTTTCTTTCTTACTAATTTATCTTTCTTTCTTTCTTTCTTACTAATCTATCTTTCTTTCCTTTTTTCTTTCTAACTAATCTATCTTTCTTTCTTTCTTACTAATCTTTTTTCTTTCTTTTTTTCTAACTAATCTATCTTTCTTTCTTTCTTTCTAACTAATCTTTTTTTCTTTCTTTCTAACTAATCTATCTATCTTTCTTTCTTTCTTTCTAACTAATCTATCTATCTTTCTATCTTTCTTTCTACCTAATCTATCTTTCTTTCTTTCTTTTTAATTAACTTTCTTTCTTTCTTTCTAACTAATCTATCTTTCTTTCTTTCTAACTAATCTATCTTTCTTTTTCTTTCTAACTAATCTCTTTCTTTCTTTCTTTCTTTCTAACTAATCTATCTTTCTTTCTCACTAATCTTTTTTTCTTTCTTTCTAACTAAGCTATCTATCTTTCTATCTTTCTTACTAATCAATCTTTTTTCTTTCTTACTAATTTATCTTTCTTTCTTTCTTTCTTACTAATCTATCTTTCTTTCCTTTTTTCTTTCTAACTAATCTATCTTTCTTTCTTTCTTACTAATCTTTTTTCTTTCTTTTTTTCTAACTAATATATCTTTCTTTCTTTCTAACTTATCTATATTTCTTTCTTTCTTTATTTCTTACTAATCTATCTTTCTTTCTAACTAATCTATCTATCTTTCTTTCTTTCTTTCTTTCTTTCTTTCTAACTAATCTATCTTTCTTTCTTTCTTACTAATCTTTTTTTCTTTCTTTTTAACTAATCTATCTTTCTTTCTTTCTTACTAAACTATAAACTAATTAAACTTTAAACTTCTTTAAACTTCTTCAAACTTATTGGTCCAAACTTTCACAAGCCAACTTAAAGTTTGTCTCGACGAACTTTTTCTAGTTAAGTTGGCTTGGAAAAGCCAACTTACTGAAATCCTATTTAAACTTATTATTATTCTTCTTCTTCTTCTTCTTCTTATTTTTCTTACCCAAAAAATTCTGACTCTAACTCGTCCTAGAGCTTTAACTCTACAAACTCCAAACTCGGGTCAGACCTTCAGACTGTTCTGACTCGGCGTGCTATATCTTTTCAAACTGATTTGACTTTCAGATTTCTTAAAAATTAATATGAAAAATCATAAAAATCCCATTGACTTTCATTGCAACAGTTCAAATTGAGCCAAGACTACGGTGGCCCAGCAGTGGACACCAAATAAACTCAAATCTAAACTCCCTGAAGCCCTAGACTCAATTAAACTACCATTCTATATGTACTAATAAACTTATCTATCTATCTATCTATCTATCTATCTATCTATCTATCTATCTATCTATCTATCTATCTATCTATCTATCTATCTATCTATCCATCTATCTCTTTCAACTATCTATCTCTCTTTCTATCTATACATCTCTTTCTTTCTTTCTTTCTTTCTAACTAATCTATTTTTTCTTTCATTCTAACTAATCTATCTTTTTTCTTTCTAACTAATCTATCTTTCTTTCTAACTAATCTATCTTTCTTTCTAACTAATCTATCTTTCTTTCTAACTAATCTTTCTTTCTTTCTAACTACTCTATCTTTCTTTCATTCTAACTAATCTATCTTTCTTTCTAACTAATCTATCTTTCTTTCTAACTTATCTATCTTTCTAACTAATCTATCTTTCTTTCTTTCTAACTACTCTATCTTTCTTTCATTCTAACTAATCTATCTTTCTTTCTAACTAATCTAACTTTCTTTCTAACTAACTAATCTATCTTTCTTTCTTTCTTTCTAACAAATCTATTTATCTTTCTTTCTAACTAATCTATCTATCTATCTATCTTTCTTTCTAATCTATCTTTCTTTCTTTCTAACTAATCGAACTTTCTTTCTAACTAATCTATCTTTCTTTCTTTCTAACTACTCTATCTTTCTTTCATTCTAACTAATCTATCTTTCTTTCTAACTAATCTATCTATCTTTCTTTCTAACTAATCTATCTTTCTTTCTAACTAATCTTTCTTTCTTTCTAACTACTCTATCTTTCTTTCATTCTAACTAATCTATCTTTCTTGCTAACTAATCTATCTTTCTTTTTTCTAACTACTCTATCTTTCTTTCATTCTAACTAATCTATCTTTCTTTCTTTCTAACTACTCTATCTTTCTTTCATTCTAACTAATCTATCTTTCTTTCTAACTAATCTAACTTTCTTTCTAACTAACTAATCTATCTTTCTTTCTTTCTTTCTAACAAATCTATTTATCTTTCTTTCTAACTAATCTATCTATCTATCTATCTTTCTTTCTAATCTATCTTTCTTTCTTTCTAACTAATCGAACTTTCTTTCTAACTAATCTATCTTTCTTTCTTTCTAACTACTCTATCTTTCTTTCATTCTAACTAATCTATCTTTCTTTCTAACTAATCTATCTATCTTTCTTTCTAACTAATCTATCTTTCTTTCTAACTAATCTTTCTTTCTTTCTAACTACTCTATCTTTCTTTCATTCTAACTAATCTATCTTTCTTGCTAACTAATCTATCTTTCTTTTTTCTAACTACTCTATCTTTCTTTCATTCTAACTAATCTATCTTTCTTTCTAACTAATCTATCTTTCTTTCTTTCTAACTACTCTATCTTTCTTTCATTCTAACTAATCTATCTTTCTTTCTAACTAATCTATCTATCTTTCTTTCTAACTTATCTATCTTTCTTTCTAACTAATCTATCTTTCTTTCTTTCTAACTACTCTATCTTTCTTTCATTCTAACTAATCTATCTTTCTTTCTAACTAATCTAACTTTCTTTCTAACTAACTAATCTATTTTTCTTTCTTTCTAACTTATCTATCTATCTTTCTTTCTAATCTATCTTTCTTTCTTTCTAACTAATCTAACTTTCTTTCTAACTAATCTATCTATCTTTCTTTCTTTTTAACTAATCTATCTTTTATTCTAACAAATCTATTTTTCTTTCTTTCTAACTAATCCATCTTTTCGTTTTGACTAATCTATCTTTCTTTCTAACTAATCTATCTATCTTTCTTTCTTTCTAACTAATCTATCTTTCCTTCATTCTAACAAATCTCTTTCTTTCTTTCTAACTAATCTATCTTTTTTCTTTCTAACTAATCTATCTATCTTTCTTTCTTTTTAACTAATCTATCTTTTATTCTAACAAATCTATTTTTCTTTCTTTCTAACTAAACTATCTATCTTTCTTTCTTTCTAACTAATCTATCTTTCTTTTTCTTTCTAACTAATCTCTTTCTTTCTTTCTTTCTTTCTAACTAATCTATCTTTCTTTCTCACTAATCTTTTTTTCTTTCTTTCTTTCTAACTAATCTATCTTTCTCACTAATCTATCTTTCTTTCTTTCTTTTTAATTAACTTTCTTTCTTTCTTTCTTTCTTTCTAACTAATCTATCTTTCTTTATTTCTAACTAATCTATCTTTCTTTTTCTTTCTAACTAATCTCTTTCTTTCTTTCTTTCTTTATAACTAATCTATCTTTCTTTCTCACTAATCTTTTTTTCTTTCTTTCTTTCTAACTAATCTATCTATCTTTCTATCTTTCTTACTAATCAATCTTTCTTTCTTTCTTACTAATTTATCTTTCTTTCTTTCTTACTAATCTATCTTTCTTTCCTTTTTTCTTTCTAACTAATCTATCTTTCTTTTTCTTTCTAACTAATCTCTTTCTTTCTTTCTTTCTAACTAATCTATCTTTCTTTCTAACTTATCTATCTTTCTAACTAATCTATCTTTCTTTCTTTCTAACTAATCTATCTTTCTTTCTAACTAATCTAACTTTCTTTCTAACTAACTAATCTATCTTTCTTTCTTTCTTTCTAACAAATCTATTTATCTTTCTTTCTAACTAATCTATCTATCTATCTATCTTTCTTTCTAATCTATCTTTCTTTCTTTCTAACTAATCGAACTTTCTTTCTAACTACTCTATCTTTCTTTCATTCTAACTAATCTATCTTTCTTGCTAACTAATCTATCTTTCTTTTTTCTAACTACTCTATCTTTCTTTCATTCTAACTACTCTATCTTTCTTTCATTCTAACTAATCTATCTTTCTTTCTAACTAATCTATCTATCTTTCTTTCTAACTAATCTATCTTTCTTTCTAACTAATCTTTCTTTCTTTCTAACTACTCTATCTTTCTTTCATTCTAACTAATCTATCTTTCTTGCTAACTAATCTATCTTTCTTTTTTCTAACTACTCTATCTTTCTTTCATTCTAACTAATCTATCTTTCTTTCTTTCTAACTACTCTATCTTTCTTTCATTCTAACTAATCTATCTTTCTTTCTAACTAATCTAACTTTCTTTCTAACTAACTAATCTATCTTTCTTTCTTTCTTTCTAACAAATCTATTTATCTTTCTTTCTAACTAATCTATCTATCTATCTATCTTTCTTTCTAATCTATCTTTCTTTCTTTCTAACTAATCGAACTTTCTTTCTAACTAATCTATCTTTCTTTCTTTCTAACTACTCTATCTTTCTTTCATTCTAACTAATCTATCTTTCTTTCTAACTAATCTATCTATCTTTCTTTCTAACTAATCTATCTTTCTTTCTAACTAATCTTTCTTTCTTTCTAACTACTCTATCTTTCTTTCATTCTAACTAATCTATCTTTCTTGCTAACTAATCTATCTTTCTTTTTTCTAACTACTCTATCTTTCTTTCATTCTAACTAATCTATCTTTCTTTCTAACTAATCTATCTTTCTTTCTTTCTAACTACTCTATCTTTCTTTCATTCTAACTAATCTATCTTTCTTTCTAACTAATCTATCTATCTTTCTTTCTAACTTATCTATCTTTCTTTCTAACTAATCTATCTTTCTTTCTTTCTAACTACTCTATCTTTCTTTCATTCTAACTAATCTATCTTTCTTTCTAACTAATCTAACTTTCTTTCTAACTAACTAATCTATTTTTCTTTCTTTCTAACTTATCTATCTATCTTTCTTTCTAATCTATCTTTCTTTCTTTCTAACTAATCTAACTTTCTTTCTAACTAATCTATCTATCTTTCTTTCTTTTTAACTAATCTATCTTTTATTCTAACAAATCTATTTTTCTTTCTTTCTAACTAATCCATCTTTTCGTTTTGACTAATCTATCTTTCTTTCTAACTAATCTATCTATCTTTCTTTCTTTCTAACTAATCTATCTTTCCTTCATTCTAACAAATCTCTTTCTTTCTTTCTAACTAATCTATCTTTTTTCTTTCTAACTAATCTATCTATCTTTCTTTCTTTTTAACTAATCTATCTTTTATTCTAACAAATCTATTTTTCTTTCTTTCTAACTAAACTATCTATCTTTCTTTCTTTCTAACTAATCTATCTTTCTTTTTCTTTCTAACTAATCTCTTTCTTTCTTTCTTTCTTTCTAACTAATCTATCTTTCTTTCTCACTAATCTTTTTTTCTTTCTTTCTTTCTAACTAATCTATCTTTCTCACTAATCTATCTTTCTTTCTTTCTTTTTAATTAACTTTCTTTCTTTCTTTCTTTCTTTCTAACTAATCTATCTTTCTTTCTTTCTAACTAATCTATCTTTCTTTTTCTTTCTAACTAATCTCTTTCTTTCTTTCTTTATAACTAATCTATCTTTCTTTCTCACTAATCTTTTTTTCTTTCTTTCTTTCTAACTAATCTATCTATCTTTCTATCTTTCTTACTAATCAATCTTTCTTTCTTTCTTACTAATTTATCTTTCTTTCTTTCTTACTAATCTATCTTTCTTTCCTTTTTTCTTTCTAACTAATCTATCTTTCTTTTTCTTTCTAACTAATCTCTTTCTTTCTTTCTTTCTAACTAATCTATCTTTCTTTCTCACTAATCTTTTTTCTTTCTTTCTTTCTAACTAATCTATCTTTCTCACTAATCTATCTTTCTTTCTTTCTTTCTTACTAATCTTTCTTTCTTTCCTTTTTTCTTTCTAACTAATCTATCTTTCTTTCTTTCTTACTAATCTTTTTTCTTTCTTTTTTTCTAACTAATCTATCTTTCTTTCTTTCTTTCTAACTAATCTTTTTTTCTTTCTTTCTAACTAATCTATCTATCTTTCTTTCTTTCTTTCTAACTAATCTATCTATCTTTCTATCTTTCTTTCTACCTAATCTATCTTTCTTTCTTTCTTTTTAATTAACTTTCTTTCTTTCTAACTAATCTATCTTTCTTTCTTTCTAACTAATCTATCTTTCTTTTTCTTTCTAACTAATCTCTTTCTTTCTTTCTTTCTAACTAATCTATCTTTCTTTCTCACTAATCTTTTTTTCTTTCTTTCTAACTAAGCTATCTATCTTTCTATCTTTCTTACTAATCAATCTTTTTTCTTTCTTACTAATTTATCTTTCTTTCTTTCTTTCTTACTAATCTATCTTTCTTTCCTTTTTTCTTTCTAACTAATCTATCTTTCTTTCTTTCTTACTAATCTTTTTTTCTTTCTTTCTTTCTAACTTATCTATATTTCTTTCTTTATTTCTTACTAATCTATCTTTCTTTCTAACTAATCTATCTATCTTTCTTTCTTTCTTTCTTTCTAACTAATCTATCTTTCTTTCTTTCTTACTAATCTTTTTTTCTTTCTTTTTAACTAATCTATCTTTCTTTCTTTCTTACTAAACTATAAACTAATTAAACTTTAAACTTCTTTAAACTTCTTCAAACTTATTGGTCCAAACTTTCACAAGCCAACTTAAAGTTTGTCTCAACGAACTTTTTCTAGTTATTCTTCTTCTTCTTATTTTTCTTACCCAAAAAATTCTGACTCTAACTCGTCCTAGAGCTTTAACTCTACAAACTCCAAACTCGGGTCAGACCTTCAGACTGTTCTGACTCGGCGTGCTATATCTTTTCAAACTGATTTGACTTTCAGATTTCTTAAAAATTAATATGAAAAATCATAAAAATCCCATTGACTTTCATTGCAACAGTTCAAATTGAGCCAAGACTACGGTGGCCCAGCAGTGGACACCAAATAAACTCAAATCTAAACTCCCTGAAGCCCTAGACTCAATTAAACTACCATTCTATATGTACTAATAAACTTATTATCTATCTATCTATCTATCTATCTATCTATCTATCTATCTATCTATCTATCTATCTATCTATCCATCTATCTCTTTCAACTATCTATCTCTCTTTCTATCTATACATCTCTTTCTTTCTTTCTTTCTAACTAATCTATTTTTTCTTTCATTCTAACTAATCTATCTTTTTTCTTTCTAACTAATCTATCTTTCTTTCTAACTGATCTATCTTTTTTCTTTCTAACTACTCTATCTTTCTTTCATTCTAACTAATCTATCTTTCTTTCTAACTAATCTATCTTTCTTTCTTTCTAACTACTCTATCTTTCTTTCATTCTAACTAATCTATCTTTCTTTCTAACTAATCTATCTTTCTTTCTAACTAATCTATCTTTCTTTCTAACTAATCTATCTTTCTTTCTAACTAATCTTTCTTTCTTTCTAACTACTCTATCTTTCTTTCATTCTAACTAATCTATCTTTCTTTCTAACTAATCTATCTTTCTTTCTAACTAATCTATATATCTTTCTTTCTAACTTATCTATCTTTCTTTCTAACTAATCTATCTTTCTTTCTTTCTAACTACTCTATCTTTCTTTCATTCTAACTAATCTATCTTTCTTTCTAACTAATCTAACTTTCTTTCTAACTAACTAATCTATCTTTCTTTCTTTCTAACAAATCTATTTATCTTTCTTTCTAACTAATCTATCTATCTATCTATCTTTCTTTCTAATCTATCTTTCTTTCTTTCTAACTAATCGAACTTTCTTTCTAACTAATCTATCTTTCTTTCTTTCTAACTACTCTATCTTTCTTTCATTCTAACTAATCTATCTTTCTTTCTAACTAATCTATCTATCTTTCTTTCTAACTAATCTATCTTTCTTTCTTTCTTTCTTGCTAATCTTTTTTCTTTCTTTCTTTCTTACTAATCTATCTTTCTTTCTTTCTTACTAATCTTTTTTTCTTTCTTTCTTTCTTACTAATCTATCTTTCTTTCTTTCTTACTAATCTATCTTTCTTTCATTCTTACTAATCTTTTTTTCTTTCTTTCTTTCTTACTAATCTATCTTTCTTTCTTTCTTACTAATCTATCTTTCTTTCATTCTTACTAATCTTTTTTTCTTTCTTTCTGTCTTACTAATCTATCTTTCTTTATTTCTTACTAATCTTTTTTTCTATCTTTCTTTCTTACTAATCTATCTTTCTTTCTTACTAATCTTTTTTTCTTTCTTTCTTTCTAACTAATCTATCTTTCTTTCTTTCTTACTAATCTTTTTTTCTTTCTTTCTTTCTTACTAATCTATCTTTCTTTCTTTCTTACTAATCTTTTTTTCTTTCTTTCTTACTAATCTTTTTTCTTTCTTTCTTTCTAACTAATCTATCTTTCTTTCTTATTAATCTTTTTTTCTTTCTTTCTTTCTTTCTTTCTTACTAATCTTTTTTTTCTTTCTTTCTAACTAATCTATCTTTCTTTCTTTCTTTCTTTCTTGCTAATCTTTTTTCTTTCTTTCTTTCTTACTAATCTATCTTTCTTTCTTTCTTACTAATCTTTTTTTCTTTCTTTCTTACTAATCTTTTTTCTTTCTTTCTTTCTAACTAATCTATCTTTCTTTCTTACTAATCTTTTTTTCTTTCTTTCTTTCTTTCTTACTAATCTTTTTTTTCTTTCTTTCTAACTAATCTATCTTTCTTTCTTTCTTTCTTTCTTGCTAATCTTTTTTCTTTCTTTCTTTCTTACTAATCTATCTTTCTTTCTTTCTTACTAATCTTTTTTCTTTCTTTCTAACTAATCTATCTTTCTTTCTTACTAATCTTTTTTTCTTTCTTTCTTACTAATCTTTTTTTTCTTTCTTTCTAACTAATCTATCTTTCTTTCTTTCTTTCTTGCTAATCTTTCTTTCTTTCTTTCTTTCTTACTAATCTATCTTTCTTTCTTTCTTACTAATCTTTTTTTCTTTCTTTCTTACTAATCTTTTTTCTTTCTTTCTTTCTAACTAATCTATCTTTCTTTCTAACTAATCTATCTTTCTTTCTAACTAATCTATCTTTCTTTCTAACTAATCTTTCTTTCTTTCTAACTACTCTATCTTTCTTTCATTCTAACTAATCTATCTTTCTTTCTAACTAATCTATCTTTCTTTCTAACTAATCTATATATCTTTCTTTCTAACTTATCTATCTTTCTTTCTAACTAATCTATCTTTCTTTCTTTCTAACTACTCTATCTTTCTTTCATTCTAACTAATCTATCTTTCTTTCTAACTAATCTAACTTTCTTTCTAACTAACTAATCTATCTTTCTTTCTTTCTTTCTAACAAATCTATTTATCTTTCTTTCTAACTAATCTATCTATCTATCTATCTTTCTTTCTAATCTATCTTTCTTTCTTTCTAACTAATCGAACTTTCTTTCTAACTAATCTATCTTTCTTTCTTTCTAACTACTCTATCTTTCTTTCATTCTAACTAATCTATCTTTCTTTCTAACTAATCTATCTATCTTTCTTTCTAACTAATCTATCTTTCTTTCTTTCTTTCTTGCTAATCTTTTTTCTTTCTTTCTTTCTTACTAATCTATCTTTCTTTCTTTCTTACTAATCTTTTTTTCTTTCTTTCTTTCTTACTAATCTATCTTTCTTTCTTTCTTACTAATCTATCTTTCTTTCATTCTTACTAATCTTTTTTTCTTTCTTTCTTTCTTACTAATCTATCTTTCTTTCTTTCTTACTAATCTATCTTTCTTTCATTCTTACTAATCTTTTTTTCTTTCTTTCTGTCTTACTAATCTATCTTTCTTTCTTTCTTACTAATCTTTTTTTCTATCTTTCTTTCTTACTAATCTATCTTTCTTTCTTTCTTACTAATCTTTTTTTCTTTCTTTCTTTCTTACTAATCTATCTTTCTTTCTTTCTTACTAATCTTTTTTTCTTTCTTTCTTACTAATCTTTTTTCTTTCTTTCTTTCTAACTAATCTATCTTTCTTTCTTACTAATCTTTTTTTCTTTCTTTCTTTCTTTCTTACTAATCTTTTTATTCTTTCTTTCTAACTAATCTATCTTTCTTTCTTTCTTTCATTCTTGCTAATCTTTTTTTCTTTCTTTCTTTCTTACTAATCTATCTTTCTTTCTTTCTTACTAATCTTTTTTTCTTTCTTTCTTACTAATCTTTTTTCTTTCTTTCTTTCTAACTAATCTATCTTTCTTTCTTACTAATCTTTTTTTCTTTCTTTCTTTCTTTCTTTCTTACTAATCTTTTTTTTCTTTCTTTCTAACTAATCTATCTTTCTTTCTTTCTTTCTTGCTAATCTTTTTTCTTTCTTTCTTTCTTACTAATCTATCTTTCTTTCTTTCTTACTAATCTTTTTTCTTTCTTTCTAACTAATCTATCTTTCTTTCTTACTAATCTTTTTTTCTTTCTTTCTTTCTTTCTTACTAATCTTTTTTTCTTTCTTTCTAACTAATCTATCTTTCTTTCTTTCTTTCTTGCTAATCTTTTTTTCTTTCTTTCTTTCTTACTAATCTATCTTTCTTTCTTTCTTACTAATCTTTTTTTCTTTCTTTCTTACTAATCTTTTTTCTTTCTTTCTTTCTAACTAATCTATCTTTCTTTCTTACTAATCTTTTTTTCTTTCTTTCTTACTAATCTTTTTTCTTTCTTTCTAACTAATCTATCTTTCTTTCTTTCTTACTAATCTTTTTCTTTCTTTCTTTCTTACTAATCTTTCTTTCTTTCTTACTAATCTATCTTTCTTTCTTTCTAACTAATCTATCTTTCTTTCTTTCTTACTAATCTATCTTTCTTTCTTACTAATCTTTTTTCTCTCTTTCTAACTAATCTATCTATCTTTCTTACTAATCAATCTTTCTCTTACTAATGTATCTTTTTTTCTTTCTTACTAATCTATCTTTCTTTCCTTCTTTCTTTCTAACTAATCTATCTTTCTTTCTTACTAATCTTTTTTTATTTTTTTATTTCTAACTAATCTATCTTTCTTTCTCTTTCTTACTAATCTATCTTTCTTTCTTTCTTACTATTTTTTTTTCTTTCTTTCTTTCTTACTAATCTATCTTTCTTTCTTTCTTACTAATCTATCTTTCTTTCTTTCTAACTAATCTATCTTTCTTTCTTACTAATCTTTTTTTATTTTTTTATTTCTAACTAATCTATCTTTCTTTCTTTCTTTCTTTCTTTCTTTCTAACTAATCTATCTTTCTTTCTTTCTTACTAATCTTTTTTTCTTTCTTTCTTTCTAACTAATCTATCTTTCTTTCTTTCTTACTGAACTATAAACTAATTAAACTTTAAACTAATTTAAACTTTAAACTTCTTCAAACTTATTGGTCCAAACTTTCACAAGCCAACTTAAAGTTTGTCTCGACGAACTTTTTCTAGTTCTTCTTCTTCTTCTTATTTTTCTTACCCAAAAAATTCTGACTCTAACTCGTCCTAGAGCTTTAACTCTACAAACTCCAAACTCGGGTCAGACCTTCAGACTGTTCTGACTCGGTGTGCTATATCTTTTCAAACTGATTTGACTTTCAGATTTCTTAAAAATTAATAATAAAAATCATAAAAATCCCATTGACTTTCATTGCAACAGTTCAAATTGAGCCAAGACTACGGTGGCCCAGTAGTGAACAACACAAAAACTCAAATCTAAACTCCCTGAAGCCCTAGATTCAATTAAACTACCATTCTATATGTACTAATGAACTTTATCTATCTATCTATCTATCTATCTATCTATCTATCTATCTATCTATCTATCTATCTATCTATCTATATATCTATCTATCTATCTATCTATCTTTCTAACTTATCTTTCTTTCTTTCTAACTAATCTTTCTTTCTTTCTACCTAATCTTTCTTTCTTTCTTTCTTTCTTACTAATCTATCTTTCTTTCAAACTAATCTTTCTTTCTTTCAAACTAATCTTTCTTTCTTTCTAACTAATATTTCTTTCTTGCTAACTGATCTATCTTTCTTTCTTTCTAACTAATCTTTCTTTCTTTCTAACTAATCTATCTTTCTTCTTTCTAACTAATCTATCTTTCTTTCTAACTAATCTACCTTACTTTCTTTCTAACTAATCTATCTTTCTTTCTAACTAATCTATCTATCTTTCTTTCTTTCTAACTACTCTATCTTTCTTTCATTCTAACTTTTCTTTCTTTCTAACTAATCTATCTATCTTTCTAACTAATCTCTTTCTTTCTAACCAATCTTTCATTCTTTCTTTCTTACTTTCTTTTATTCTTTCTTTCTAACTAATCTATCTTTTTTCTTTCTAACTAATCTTTCTTTCTTTCTAACTAATCTATCTATCTTTCTTTCTTTCTAACTAATCTATCTATCTTTCTTTCATTCTAACTAATCTTTTCTTTCTTTCTAACTAATCTCTATCTTTCAAACTAATCTATCTTTCTTTCTAACCAATTTTTCTTTCTTTCTTTCTTTCTTTCTTTTTTTCTTTCTAACTAATCTATCTATCTTTCTTTCTAACTAATCTTTCTTTCTTTCTAACTAATCTTTCTTTCTTTCTAACTAATCTATCTTTCTTTCTTTCTAAATAATCTATCTTTCTTTCTAACTAATCTATCTATCTATCTTTCTTTCTAACTAATCTATCTATCTTTCTTTCTAACTACTTTATCTTTATTTCTAACTAATCTATCGTTCTTTATTCCTTTCTTTCTATCTTACTAATCTATCTTTCTTTCTAACCAATCTATCATTCTTTCTTTCTTTCTAACTAATCTTTCTTTCTTTCTAACTAATCTATCTATCTTTCTTTCTAACTAATCTATCTTTCTTTCTTTCTAACTAATCTATCTTTTTTTTCTAACTAATCTATCTATCTTTCTAACTAATATATCTTTCTTTCTTTCTAACTAATCTATCTTTCTTTCTTTCTAACTAATCTATCTTTCTTTCTTTCTTTCTTTCTAACTAATCTATGTTTCTTTCTTTCTAACTAATCCATCTTTCTTTATATCTTTCTTACTAACTAATCTATCTTTCTTTCTAACCAATCTTTCTTTCTTTCTTTCTTTTTTCATTCTTTCTAACTAATCTATCTTTCTTTCTTTCTAACTAATCTATCTTTCTTTCTAACTAATCTATCTATCTTTCTTTCTAACTAATCTATCTTTCTTTCTTTCTAACTAATCTATCTATCTATCTATCTTTCTAACTAATCTATCTTTCTTTCTAACTAATCTATCTTTCTTTCTAACTAATCTATCTATCTTTCTTTCTAACTAATCTATCTTTCTTTCTTTCTAACTAATCTATCTATCTATCTATCTTTCTAACTAATCTATCTTTCTTTCTAACTAATCTATCTTTCTTTCTTTCTAACTAACTAATCTTTCTTTCTTTCTAACTAATCTATCTTTCTTTCTTTCTTTCTAACTAATCTATGTTTCTTTCTTTCTAACTAATCTATCTTTCTTTCTATCTTTCTAACTAATCTATCTTTCTTTCTAACCAATCTTTCTTTCTTTCTTTCTTACTTTCTTTCTTTCTAACTAATCTATCTTTTTTCTTTCTAACTAATCTATCTATCTTTCTTTCTAACTAATCTTTCTTTCTTTCTAACCAATCTATCTTTCTTTCTTTCTAACTAATCTTTCTTTCTTTCTAACTTATCTATCTATCTTTCTAACTAATCTATCTTTCTTTCTTTCTAACTAATCTATCTTACTTTCTAACTAATTTATCTTTCTTTCTTTCTAACTAATCTATCTTTCTTTTTTTCTAACTAATCTATCTTTCTAGCTAATCTATCTTTCTTTCTATCAAATCCATCTTTCTTTGTTTTTTAAATAATCTATCTTTCTTTATTTCTAACTAAGTTATCTTTCTTTCTAACTAATCTATCTTTATTTCTAACTAATCTATCTTTCTAACTAATCTATCTTTCTTTCTAACAAATCTCTTTCTTTGTTTTTTAACTAATCTATCTTTCTTTCTAACTAATTTATCTTTCTTTCTAACTAATCTATCTTTCTTTCTAACTAATCTATCTTTCTTTCTTTCTAATCTATCTTTCTTTCTTTCTTTCTAACTAATCTATCTTACTTTCTTTCTTTCTTTTTAATTAACTTTCTTTCTTTCTTTCTAACTAATCTATCTTTCTTTCTTTCTAACTGATCTATCTTTCTTTTTCTTTCTAACTAATCTGTCTTTCTTTCTTTCTAACTAATCTTTCTTTCTTTCTTACTAATCTATCTTTCTTTCTTTCTTTCTAACTAATCTATCTTTCTTTCTTACTAATATTTTTTTCTTTCTTTCTTTCTAACTAATCTATCTTTCTAACTAATCTTTCTTTCTTTCTTTCTTTTTAATTAACTTTCTTTCTTTCTTTCTTTCTAACCAATCTATCTTTCTTTCTTTCTAACTAATCTATCTTTCTTTTTCTTTGTAACTAATCTATCTTTCTTTCTTTCTAACTAATCTATCTTTCTTTCTTTCTAACTTATCTATATTTCTTTCTTTCTTTCTCTTTCTTTCTTTCTTTCTTTCTTTCTTTCTTTCTAACTAATCTCTTTCTTTCTTACTAATCTTTTTTTCTTTCTTTCTTTCTAACTAATCTATCTTTCTAACTAATCTTTCTTTCTTTCTTTTTAATTAACTTTCTTTCTTTCTTTCTAACTAATCTATCTATCTTTCTATCTTTCTTTCTACCTAATCTATCTTTCTTTCTTTCTTTTTAATTAACTTTCTTTCTTTCTTTCTTTCTTTCTAACTAATTTATCTTTCTTTCTTTCTAACTAATCTATCTTTCTTTTTCTTACTAACTAATCTTTCTTTCTTTCTTTCTTTCTAACTAATCTATCTTTCTTTCTCACTAATCTTTTTTTCTTTCTTTCTTTCTTACTAATCTATCTTTCTTTCCTTTTTTCTTTCTAACTAATCTATCTTTCTTTCTAACTAATCTTTTTTTCTTTCTTTTTTCTAACTAATCTGTTTCTTTCTTTCTAACTAATCTTTTTTTCTTTCTTTCTAACTAATCTATCTTTCTTTCTTTCTTTATTTCTTACTAATCTTTTTTTCTTTCTTTCTTTCTAACTAATCTATCTTTCTAACTAATCTTTCTTTCTTTCTTTTTAATTAACTTTCTTTCTTTCTTTCTTTCTTTCTTTCTAACTAATCTATCTTTCTTTCTTTCTAACTAATCTATCTTTCTTTTTCTTTCTAACTAATCTCTTTCTTTCTTTCTTTCTTTCTAACTAATCTATCTTTCTTTCTTTCTTTCTAACTAATCTTTTTTCTTTCTTTCTAACTAATCCATCTTTCTTTCTTTCTAACTAATCTATCTTTCTTTCTTTCTAACTTATCTATATTTCTTTCTTTCTCTTTCTTTCTTTCTTTCTTTCTTTCTTTCTAACTAATCTATCTTTCTTTCTTACTAATCTTTTTTTCTTTCTTTCTTTCTAACTAATCTATCTTTCTAACTAATCTTTCTTTCTTTCTCTTTAATTAACTTTCTTTCTTTCTTTCTAACTAATCTATCTATCTTTCTATCTTTCTTTCTACCTAATCTATCTTTCTTTCTTTCTTTTTAATTAACTTTCTTTCTTTCTTTCTTTCTTTCTTTCTTTCTTTCTTTCTTTCTTTCTAACTAATCTATCTTTCTTTCTTTCTAAATAAAAACTATCTTTCTTTTTCTTTCTAACTAATCTATCTATCTTTCTATCTTTCTTTCTACCTAATCTATCTTTCTTTCTTTCTTTTTAATTAACTTTCTTTCTTTCTTTCTTTCTTTCTTTCTTTCTTTCTAACTAATCTATCTTTCTTTCTCACTAATCTCTTTTTCTTTCTTTCTTTCTAACTAATCTATCTTTCTTTCTTTCTTTCTTACTAATCTATCTTTCTTTCCTTTTTTCTTTCTAACTAATCTTTCTTTCTTTCTTTCTTTCTAACTAATCTATCTTTCTTTCTTTCTTTCTTTCTTTCTTTCTCACTAATCTTTTTTTCTTTCTTTCTAACTAATCTATCTATCTTTCTATCTTTCTTACTAATCAATCTTTCTTTCTTTCTTACTAATTTATCTTTCTTTCTTTCTTTCTTACTAATCTTTTTTTCTTTCTTTCTTTCTAACTAATCTATCTTTCTTTCTTTCTAACTTATCTATATTTCTTTCTTTCTTTCTTTCTTACTAATCTATCTTTCTTTCTAACTAATCTCTTTCTTTCTTTCTTTCTTACTAATCTATCTTTCTTTCTTTCTTACTAATCTTTTTTTCTTTCTTTTTTCTAACTAATCTATCTTTCTTTCTTTCTTTCTAACTAATCTTTTTTTCTTTCTTTCTTTCTAACTTATCTATATTTCTTTCTTTCTTACTAATCTATCTTTCTTTCTAACTAATCTATCTTTCTTTCTTTCTTTCTAACTAATCTATCTTTCTTTCTTTCTTACTAATCTTTTTTTCTTTCTTTCCAACTAATCTATCTTTCTTTCTTTCTTACTAAACTATAAACTAATTAAACTTTAAACTTCTTTAAACTTCTTCAAACTTATTGGTCCAAACTTTCACAAGCCAACTTAAAGTTTGTCTCGACGAACTTTTTCTAGTTTAAATTATGATTTCATTGTATCATTTAATGTTTAAATAAACTATTTTTGATTTAACTTAACAAACGGTGTGGTCTCCCCTATGTCACTGCTACTGTGAGCCAGGTAGTCGTGACAGGGCTGACTGTTCTAACTCGACTGCACTGGTATATGCACATCTGATTTGTGAGTTTGGCATAAAAATTACCTGTTGGTGGTGCTATCATCAAATGTGGGAGCATACCAAGTTTTGTTTTGATAGAGTGAAGAATTGCAAAGATACAGCTTCTCATCTAATTTTGGGGGGACATTTTTAACTCTGTTTTACTGTAACTTTTCAAATAAGGCAAAAAAATCTAAGGTCAGCTCTATATATGCAACTCTGTCTAATGTTAATCTGTGCAGGTTTTGGTGATAATTGGGCAAAATTTTAAGGAGAAAAATACCATAAAACACTACATTTTAAAATGGAATCTTAATGCAAGACATTGAATGAGATAAGCATGAAAATCATAATCAGATAAACTAAGAATTTTATTTCTAGGAGAAAGAGTTAAAAATTACAACCAAGTCGGAGCCATTGCCTTGTGGGCTGTGCTCCGACATATATAGTGCAGCAGCAACCCAAGTTCGAATCCCGGGTTGTGGTCCTTTGCCGATCCTGTGTCAGGGGGCTCCCCTTCAAAATAGAGTTTCTAGTTTCAAAATAGTAACAAGGTTTATTGAACAACTCAAAGACAGAGTGCGTTGCAAACACCAACAATACCAGACCCAACTGAAAGGAAATGAGGAACTTAAATACTGCGTGATGATAAACTCAATAATGATCAGCTGTGATAATGAAATGTATATCCATGGTAACCGATGACTGGCAGGAAAACTAGAACAAAGGAAACAGATGATAAACAAATGAAAAGTCCATGAAAGTGAAACTAACAATATATTCATGACAATAACACTTTATACAATACAGATTGTTTCAAAGCAGCTTTACAGTGATAAACAGGAAAATAACGATGTAATAATGAAAAAAAAACAGGATTAAATCTGCTGTAAAGCAGCTCTAAAAAGACAATAGTAAACAGTCATTAATTAGTTCAATATTGATTCATTTCAGCTATAACACAGCTCAGAAAACAGTAGTCATCATCCAGCTAAGTTGAGATCTCATCCAATGTCTGTGCAGTAAAATCAGTAATATTGCTGAATATTAAGTGTCCCCAACTAAGCAAACCCAACGCATCCTCATCCCAAGGCGTCATATTCTGACACTTTGACAAAGCGTCTAAATCCAACGCCCATGGAACCCTTTAGCGTCAATATAACACGCAGAGAGATGGGTAGGTTTAGGTATGGTGTAGGGTTAGACCGCTAGGAGGCGCCTTCTGACCCATATATATCGGCGTCTCATATTGACGCTAAAGGGTGCCATGCGCGTTCGATTAAAGCGTCATTATATTACGCCTTGGGATGAGAACGGGCTGGCAAACCAGAGGTGACAGTGGCAAGGAACCCAAAATCCATCAGAAATGGAGAAAAAAACCTTAGGAGAAACCAGGCTCAGTCAACCAGGCCAGTTCTCTTCTGACCGATGAACAAACAGTGTGATTACGATTCAAACTGCAAGTCAGAAGTCAGATTGTGGATTGTTTTCCCCTTCCCCATACATTTCCCATATGGTATCGGTGTCAAAATTGTGGCCAGTGAAATTGCTGAGTGCCTAGTAACTTTGGAAGTCCTGTATACAGTCATGGTCAGAATTAATGGTACCCCTGGTAAATATGATAAAAAATGGCAGTAAAAAATACATCTGCATTGCTTATCCTTTTGATCTTTCATTCAAAAAATTCGCAAAAATCTAACCTTTTATTTAAGTAAAATAATTGAAAGTGGAGGGTAAATCACATTATGAAATAAATGCTTATCTCTAAAACACACTGGCCAAAATTGTTGGCTCCCTGTTATTAAATATTAAATAATTTATTAAATAATCCTTTTGCCAAGATAACAGCTCTGAGTTTTCTTCTATAATGCCTGATGAGTATGGAGAACACCTGACGAGATCAGAGACCATTCCTCCATACAGAATCTCTCCAGATCCTTCAGATTCATGTTGGTGCTTCTTCTCTTCAGTTCAGCCCACTCATTTTCTATAGGGTTCAGTTTAGGGGACTGTGACGGTCATGGCAGAAGTTTCATGTTGTGCTCAGTTACCCATTTTTGTGTTGATTTTGATGTTTATTTTGGACCACTGTCCCGATCCAACCACAGCCCATTGTAAAATTTCTAGCAGAGGCAGTCAGGTTTTGATTTTTTATCTGTTGGTATTTGCTAGAATCCATAATACCATGTATCTGAACAAGATGTCCAGGACCTCCAGCAAAAAAAAAATAGGCCCACAACATTAAAGATCCAGCAGTATATTTAACCGTAGGCATGGGGTACTTTTTATACCTGTTTGCACCAAACACATCTGGTGGGTTTGCCACCAAAAAGCCCTTATTCAGTTTAATCTGACCACAGGACCAGGTCCCTTTTGAAGTTCCAGTCATGTCTGACAGCTGAATATGCTGGAGTTTATTTTTGGAGGACAGAGGAGGATTTTTCTTGAAACCCTCTCAAACAACATGTGGCGATGTGAGGGTTGTATGATATATTTTTTTAGGCTGTCTGATCTCCAAGACTCAAGTAATGTCTGCAATTCTCCATCTGTGATCCTTGAAGAGTCTTTGGCCACTCAAACTTTCCTCCTCACAGTGCATTAAGACAATATAGACACATGTCCTCTTCCAGGCAGATTCGTAACATCTTTAATTGATTGGAACTTCTTCATTATTGCCCTGATGGTCAAAATTGGGATTTTCAATTCTTTAGCTATTTTCTTACAGCCACTTTCTATTTTGTGATGCTCAACAATCTTTTGATGCACATCAGAACTATATTCTTTGGTTTTACTCATTGTGATGGATGATTAAGGGAATTTGGCCTTTGTGTTTCCTCGTATTTAAACTCTTGTGAAACAAGAAGTCATAGCTAGACCATTTCATGTTCCTAGTCACCCTGGTCTGCTAAAAAAGGTCAATATTAATGGGAATATACTTCAGAGATATTTTACTCTTTAAAAAAAAGGGGTTCTAGTGGTGTCAATAATTGTGGCCAATGTGTTTTGGAGAAAAATATTTATTTCATAATGTGATTCCCCCTCCCCCCAATTATTTTACTTAAAGGAGTTGTATGTAAGATTGTGGCCAAAACTGGTACTGCAATCACTTTCAAATTACTGTAGAGCGGTGTATTCCCTCCCCCTCCCCACTGACTTGAGGTTGCCAGATAGGCTGCATGATCCAAAATTACACGTTTGTAGCTGCAGCTGTGGTAACTAGAGCAGAGCTGGCAACCCGGATACCGCAACATATGGAGTGAAAACAGTCTCAAAACCTTCCACAAATGCACGAGAGAGATCCACACACACGCAAAGCAATCCACAAATGCACGCGAGAGATCCACAAATGCACGAGAGAGGTCCACACACAAGCAAAGCAATCCACAAATGCACGAGAGAGATCCACACACACACAAAGCAATCCACAGATGCACGTAAAAGATCCACACACGCAAATCAATCCACAAATGCACGCGACAGATCCACACACACACATAGCAATCCACAGATGCACGCAAGAGATCCACACACACACAGCGATCCACGAATGCACGCGAGAGATCCACACACACACTTAGCAATCCACAGATGCATGCAAGAGATCCACACACACACAGCGATCCACAGCAATCATGCATTATTGTCCTTAGTCACATTGCTTTGCTCACAATCCACAAATGCTTTATCTGTACCTGTAATTTCATGCACAGCAAATCACGTGACTTTTGAGACTGTTGTTCCGCGGCCTTGATTCACAAATGCACACAAGCCTATCTGTGAATCTGTCCACATTACCTGCAAGGATGCGATATGGTGTCTTCCCCCAGAGGGCGCTAACCGGCCTTTGAGCTGAATCTTTTAAAGTGCTGGATTCATTTCGGTTTCTGACTTTCGAGACAACCGAAGTCTAAACATTACTAAATATCTAAATTTAGTAACTTTATTAACTATAGATAAAACTCTATATTTTAGCAAATATAGAGTAAAACCAAACCTCTTTTTTTATTCTGCAACGTATAAGAATAAGGGGGGAAATTATTTCAACCAACTAAATAATGAGACTGAATGATATACTCAATTCAAGGCAATATTTATTACACTTTAAATTGAATGGTTCATTTGCCAAACAACATGTTTTTTCCATCTACGTAAACAGGTAGGTAAACAGATTTGGGTGAAAAAAAGGCATTGTTCACCCAAAAATGACAATTCTGACATAATTGACCCACCCTCAAGTTGTTTTGAACCTATGTGAGTTTCTTTCTTCTGCTGAACACAAATGAAAAGATATTTTGAAGAATGTCAAACTCAAACTTTTGCATGTAATGGTTTGCTTGAGAATTGTTTACTTGAGGGTAATACTTGTGGATTCTTTTGAAATAAATCTTTTACTTTGTTGGTTAAATTATGTGGAAGTATTAATCCTTTCTTTAAAAATAAGGAAAGCAAAACATATAGGTAACTGCTGAAACATATTATTTTCCATTTAATATGTGTATGGGGGGAGGGGCTATTACATTACCACAAAGTACATTCAGAATTACAATAATATAAACAAAAGAAAACGTATACAGCCTAGTAGTTGTTAACAGTTACAGAAATAATTTAAAGCTGTCCTGTTATCCGAATGGTTTTCTTAAAAGGCTATATATTCTGATTATATACGTTGAAGAATAAAAAAAGAGGTTTGGTTTTACTCTATATTTGCATTTATGTATAGGATATTAGTTACTAAAGTTACTAAATTTAGATATTTAGTAATGTTTAGACTTCGGTTGTCTCGAAAGTCAGAAAACGAAATGAATCCAGCACTTTAAAAGATTCAGCTCAAAGGCCGGTTAGCGCCCTCTGGGGGAAGACACCATATCGCATCCTTGCAGGTAATGTGGACAGATAGGCTTGTGTGCATTTGTGAATCAAGGCCGCGGAACAACAGTCTCAAAAGTCACGTGATTTGCTGTGCATGAAATTACAGGTACAGATAAAGCATCTGTGGATTGTGAGCAAAGCAATGTGACTAAGGACAATAATACATACATGATTGCTGTGTGTGTGGATCTCTTGCGTGCATCTGTGGATTGCTATGTGTGTGTGTGGATCTCTCGCGTGCATTCGTGGATCGCTGTGTGTGTGTGTGGATCTCTTGCGTGCATCTGTGGATTGCTATGTGTGTGTGTGGATCTGTCGCGTGCATTTGTGGATTGATTTGCGTGTGAGGATCTTTCGCGTGCATCTGTGGATTGCTTTGTGTGTGTGTGGATCTCTCCCGTGCATCTGTGGATTGCTTTGCGTGTGTGTGGATCTCTCCCGTGCATTTGTGAATTGGTGCGCGCGAATGTGGATCTCTCTCGTGCATTTGTGGAAGGTTTCGAGACTGTTTTCACTCCATACAACACTACTGACTTCGTGATTGGTAGATCGGTGGAGGGTGGAGCATCAGACCAAAACACAACATGACAACATCAACATCAGTTGAGGGCTGCAACTTCACTTTTTAAATGACAATATCCGGTCCGGACTACTGTTGTCAGTGATATAAGTATTTGAAATGAACATGATTTCTTAATGTCTAGTGAGTGACATATCAGGGTCATTTTATGATTAATTGAAATAAATTTCTTACATACAGCTCCTTTAAATGAAAGGTTAGATTTTTTTGAATGAAAGATCAAAAGGATAAACAATGCAGATTTATTTTTTACAGCCATTTTTTATCATATTTATTTGTCATTCATTCTGACCATGATTAGGGGTGTAACGATACACGTATTCGTATTGAACCGTTCGGTACGAGGCTTTCGGTTCGGTTTTCGGTACGCATTTTCAAACCGAACGGTTCGTTGGACCATTTTTCCTGCCGACCAAAATTTCACTATTTCAAATGTAGGCGTGTTGCGTGTGTCAAGCGCGCTCGAGATGCTGGCGCGACCACAACATTGCCCAACATCAAATGGCAAAATGTAAGCGGAACGAAACTGAGCTACTCGTTATTGTGTGGTCGACAGACCATTTATCAGTTTGGACCAATGCATCGCGCGCCGATCTCGATAAAGTGACACTGTTACTACACAGCGCTAAGACATCCAGTAAAGAAAGCATTTGAATTCACTACTGAAGTAATAACATCGCTGCGAGATCTAGTGAGAAACATTCACATTTCTCCGTTATTAACGGATCAAACAGCGCTGACATGGAAACCAGGAAGAAACATTGTGCCATGAATGAACTATTCAGTGTCCACAGATCAGCAACATCACCATGGATTTACTGTAGTAACCAGTAACGTGCGGTGACATCTTGTCATGGGTAGGCTGTGACCTATCAATGTGGCATAGGCTATATGTTAATATATTCATTCAGTTAATGTAGCAACCCAAGTTCATATCAGGCATCATCACATCGCTGCCTGCATACAGCAAAGTCAGTCATGTGTGAGGAATGCACAATCAAATCTAATAATCAAATTAATGGACACATCTATCACTTTTTGCTAGGGTCGATATTGTCCCCACCACTTTTTAAAACCTCTCACGGCGGCACGGATGTACCAATAGAAATAAATAAAACATCTCCAGCTGGCAGAGCATTCATTTCGTTTGTTTGTTAAATAAGAGGCGATCTAGCGCTGAAATAGGCCTACGTCGTTTTTTAAATCAAGTGATCAAAGTGGCGATCGGTGGCGCGGTTACAGTGTTATCTCGTGGCTCACGCACAGTCTTCACATGCACGCGCGCTTCAATCCGTTTCGGAGACTGTTTGTTCATTCCGGTGAAATCACAAAACAAAAATGCACACAATATATATCCCTATATATCCCTGCTTGATATAATACAACCACTGATGAACATATTCGGTTTTGATCAAAATAAAAATAAATAAATAAACTATACGAGTGCGGATTCGAACCAGAACCCAGAACATCTGACATGCTCGGCAAAAGTTCTACCACTGGACCATTAAAGAACATACGTCAAACAATGGGATATATGTATTTATTGATTATTTATACACACATACGCACACACACACACACACACACACACACACCTGTCCTGCCCACTTTTTAAAACAAAGTTACGCCACTGATTTTAACCCTTACGAAATGCACCATAATCGGACAGATAGATACAGTACAAATGTGGCAGAGGTGACGGGTAGATGCTAAATAAGTATCGGGAAGCGTGGAGTGAGTGAGAGCGAGTGGATCACGTGACATGAAGCAAGCTCAGACAGCATGAGAACTGATTGCGCATGCGCAAATCTACTACGTTCTATGGACCAAAGAGGCACTGCTAACCTCTGCCTCAATGGCCATGGCCTTGAATTTCCTGCATGAAACAATGGTTTTTAGAAGCAAACAATGGCAAAAGGAGTATATTATGTGTATTCCTAAAACATTTTTGTTACAAAAATTAATATTTGGAATAAAATTAATGCAATTAATAATGTGGTGAATTAATAAAGCTCTTGGAATTAATAAATGTAATGTCAACATTTCCTTTGGTGAGGCACTGCCTACCCTGCCTACCCTGACCGCACGTCCCTGGTAGTAACACTAACTGTAACCATGGAGGTTTGGCAGGAATAGTAGGCTATAATGCTTTCAAGTAACATTACGTCGGTTTTATTTTGACATTATGAATACAATTAAACTAAAATACAACTAAAATAAACCTTTGTTTATAACTACTACAATATTACATTTCATTTTGTCCAAGGAGCTGTTTTGTTTTATATGCTCCTAAGAAAAGTCAAGTATAGCGCCATCATTGCTCAAAGTAAAGAAAAAAAAAACTTTATGATTTTAGTTTTAATAAAAAATATAATAATAAAAAAAAAATCAAGACAATTTCTCTGGCATTTCTTTCTTTTTGCTGTATCGAAAACGTACCGAACCGAACCGAACCGAACCGTGACACAAGTGTATTGTATCGAACCGAACCGTGAATTTTGTGAACCGTTACACCCCTATATATATATATATATAATAAGAATGTTTCTGCAGTTTTTGGCCATATTATTACAGTTATAATGTGTATGTGTGCGTTTGATTTGTGTTTTTGTGTTTTTATTTGATTTGAGAGTCAATAAAAGGCTTATCTTTTCAGCAAGTGATCCTTTTTCACCCTGAGGACTTAAAATATACCAGTGCTCAACAAAAAGGACTGCTCAATGGCCTGGAGACATTGTGAAAGAGAGTCAGCTTGGGCCAGTTGACAGAATTATACGTCACCTGAGAGAAGTCTGTCATTTTCACTGGAAAGTTCAATTAACATTGTGATTAAACATTACAAAAAAATAAATAATTAAACATGCACAGATGATTTGTTGTCAATAAAATGTATAACATAACATATCTTTGTTCTGTTGTAGCCTATTTGTTTTTGCTATCTTTTGTAATGTATTTCTTTTCTTCTAATTTTATTACTGTTTTCTTGTTTTAATGATGTTTGAACTTTTTATTAGTCTTTTTACTACTTTTAGTAGTTTTTGTTGTGGTATAGACAATTTAATCGAGAATTGGGAAATTTGACTGGTTTATAAAATGTTGTTGTCATAACCGATTGGGCCAGAAGAAAAAACTTTAGCATTGATTGCTGCAGTGATATAGTAAATATTTATTTCCTTTTTGGAACTTGAAACCTGACCTTCACTGTATAGACAAAACAGGTGAAACATTCTTCACCATATCTTTTTTTGTGTGTGTTTTGTGTGTCATAAATGATTGGGACAACATGAAGGTAAATGGTGACAAAATTGAACTTTTTGGATAAACTATACTTCCAACTTTTGAAACCTCTCATAAAGTAATTGTTTCAGAAAGAGTTGATTTGAAGCACTGAAGTCTGTGGATGTTTTGCACAGGGTTCGTTTGTGGCGTCTGATGTAGAGCAGCTGAAACAGGCAATAGAGGAGTGCAAGAGACTGATCCTGGAACTGCCAGAACATTCTGAGAAACAGAAGGACACAGTGGTCAAACTAATCCACCTTCGGCTCAAACTACAGGAACTAAAGGTTTGCACTACCAGTCAAAAGTTGCAAAATATTGATTACAACAATACAATAAACTAATGAAACTTGGCCTAGGTTCAGTCAAAACTAAAGTTGAGCAAAATGTTTGTCTCTACCATATTAAAATGTAAACATTAATTAAAATGCAATGTACACATGACTACACATGTACATATTATTTTACAATAATACGATGTAAGCATCCTAAAAATATGCAAATACATTAATATACACGTTACATTAGCTGCGTTTATATGGACCCTAATAATCCAATTGTAATCGAACTAGTAATAAAATAAAGTCATTCGGATTATAAGGGGTGGTTTTAACATTTTCTAATCCATTCGATTGAACATGTAAACACTTGATCAGATTGTAAAACCGTAACTGTAATGCTCTACGCATATGCAATGATGTAAACATGGCGTAATGACGTATGACGCAGGAATGAAATATTGTTGTTGAATGTAGTGTTATAAATTACTGTCGTGTCAATCTAATATTTCCTTTCATTCATCGTATGTAAAGTATTGCAAGACAATGTTGTCCCACGTCTTGCTTTGGACTCTCATACACAGATGCATTGTCTTTTGGGTACAAGAAGGGTCTTTTTTACCACTTGATTAGCAGCACGGCACAAAGCTTTGTGTGCCTGGCATCTCCCGGAAGGGACCCGAAATAGATAAATAAAAAGTCTGTTTATTAAAACAAAGAAAAGAAAGCAGTGGTATGAGAGTGGTTAGTATGTGCGCGCAAGTCATAACATCAATCCAATTTGAAGCTTACAACATTACACACATCAACCCAATCACTTTATTTAGCGTTCATGTAAACCTTATGTCCGTATTCATAAATCAGAATGATTTCATTCCAATTGTGAAACAAAAGGTGTCCATGTAAACTTAGCTAGTGTTACTCAGTGTTACTCTAAAGATTATGTAATGGGATTCCTGCTATGTCTCTCTGTCCATAAAGGGATCCTTGGCCTGATTTAGATTGAAACATGTTTGTGTTAATTAGAAATATAAATTCATTAAGTGTGTCTAAACTATTGGCTAGTAGCACATAAATTGTGTAATTTTGTGTTTTACTGTTGTGTTGGATTTGAACAGGACCCAGAGGAAGATGAGCCAAACCTACAGGTTCTATCAGAACATCGCTTCTCAAAGGAGAAGAGCAAGAGTGTGAAACAGACATGTGACAAGTGTAGCACCATCATATGGGGTCTCATTCAGACCTGGTATACCTGCACAGGTCAGACCATCTTAGTTGAACCTAATGCAAACAATTTTATTAAGAAGACACATGACTCATCATTATTATACTATCTTTCCAAACCAGAACACAAAAAAGCTTTTCTAAAAAATATATTCAGAAAAAAATATTCCACAGCTCTTTTCCAAAAAACAAATATCTCACACAAAGAGACTGTGAAGCTCTCAAAAGATCAAATATCTCTATTGTATAAAGTACAATAGAAAGTAGTCCATATGACTAGTCCACTATATTTTAAGCCTTCTGATGCTATTTGTGTTGAGAACAAACAGAAATGTAAATGATTGTTTACTCATGATCTTTATCTTTTCCCCCTTGTATCTTGCCAGAAAAAAATGAAAATGGTGTATTGCCATATTGCGTTTTCATAAAAAAAAAAATAGCACACAGGTTTGGAAAGGCATGATGGTGTGTAAATACTGAGAGACTTTTTTTTGAATAATGAGACATTTTTTGGTTGAACCATTCCTTGATGTTTCAATCATGTGTATTTACTTAGTGTGATTTGTGGTACACTATTCACAAAACCTTGGACAAATCTTCAGTGAAGTAATTCACACTTCAGGCTTTTTATTCTGACACTGGGCTGTAATTAATTATTATTTTAATTGCTTCAGCACATTCAGATCTTACTGCTTACTTCCTTCACTGCGAGACTCTGAGATCGTCTTCAGCATCCCCGCAACTCTACATAGGACAAGCATTTTGGAGAATAGATGGATTCATATCTTACTGTGATTATGGGGAACAGAACTTAACGTTTGGTTTCAAAACTATAATAAATTGCTTTCCATTTCTCATTCCAGGTTGTTATTACCGTTGCCATAGCAAGTGCATGAATCTTATCAACAAACCATGTGTAAAGTCCAAGGTCAGCCATCAGTCTGAGTATGAACTCAGTATCTGTCCTGAGGTCGGTCTGGACAAGCAGGACTACAGATGTGCTGAGTGCCGGACACCCATCTCTTTGCGTGAGGCTTTTTCCAAACATGCATCACGGCTTCTTTTTTTTCTGTTATTTATCTTTTTCTCTGATGACAACACAAATGTAAACAGATTTTTAGTTTTTTGTTTGATGAACTCTTTATGTGGTTATTGTCATAAGTGTTGGATTCAGGGTTGTATGATTGCTTTAGAATAGGAAAGAATTGTGAGTTATAACTTGGATATTTAGACTTCACTTTTGGCACAGGAAGTAGTGTTGTGTTGTGTTGTGTTGTGTTGTGTAGGGGGTGTTCCTAATGAGGCACGACAGTGTGATTATACGGGTCGGTATTACTGCAACAGCTGCCACTGGAATGACACAGCCATCATTCCAGCTAGAGTCATACACAACTGGGAGTTTGAGCCCCGTAAGGTACGCTAACATTTAATCTTAATGTACTAAATATACTGAATCCTAGATTTATCTTATTGCTACCTTCTAAGGCTGCTTCTTGACTGAAATGGAAAGTGGCTAATTAGGGGTGTCACGATTCTCCAAATCCTCGATTCGATTACATTTTCGATTCTAAGGTCACGGTTCGATTCGATTCTCGATTTTTTCATTTTTTTTTTTTTAAAGCACAGTTTGCTATGCCATTTTTAGACTTTTATGAAATATAATATATGACCTTTGTTCGCAATGTACCACACTACATTGTCAAATTTAAAACATTTATTAACAAAATAATAATGTCACAATAACTTATATCTTCAGTCAATTAGAAACTTAAGCAAAATAACCTGCCATGTAGTTTCTCTTTTGTAACTGCAGTCCTATTCACAGAAGATGACATTCAAGTTCTCAACAAAACAAACACGGTTTAACAGATACATCTATGTTTTCCTTGCTTTACCTCGGTCTTAAAGTAAAAACATGACTGTGAAAAATATTATTTAATGTAGTATTTAATTAAATGCATTTATGATGAATAACATTTTCATGTCAAATTATGTTCATTTTGAGCACGAACTGTGCGCTGTCACTTTAACTCAGCGCGTGCAGCAGAAATAGACTCGGTGCGGAAATGAACGACACTCGACTCATTCGTGGAGGTGGAAAATCAAGTTATTTGTGCCATGCAAGATTTATTGTATAAAGATTCATACTGTTCTGAGTCTGAGTCTGCTGTTTTTGTCAATTTAAAGTTTTAATTTAAAAAGTGTAAGAATATGGTACACGCACAGCAGAGCTTGCAAACTGTGGCTTTTTTGAAGCGCAAACTTTGAACGCGAATGTGAAAGTTGTCAACATAACTCACTGAAAATCACAAATACTCCAACTGTCCCACACCAGCGACTTCAGTGAAAGAGGAGGGGGTTCAAGTACTGTCGATGGGTCTCCTGCGTCTGCAGTTGCCATGCTATCTTTTGACTGGTTGTATACATAGGCTGTATTAGTCAGGTTCACTATACACTCACCGGCCACTTTATTAGGTACCCCATGCTAGTAACGGGTTGGACCCCCTTTTGCCTTCAGAACTGCCTCAATTATTCGTGGCATAGATTCAACAAGGTGCTGGAAGCATTCCTCAGGGAGTTTGGTCCATATTGACATGATGGCATCACACAGTTGCCGCAGATTTGTCGGCTGCACATCCATGATGCGAATCTCCCGTTCCACCACATCCCAAAGATGCTCTATTGGATTGAGATCTGGTGACTGTGGAGGCCATTTGAGTACAGCAAACTCATTGTCATGTTCAAGAAACCAGTCTGAGATGATTCCAGCTTTATGACATGGCGCATTATCCTGCTGAAAGTAGCCATCAGAAGTTGGGTACATTGTGGTCATAAAGGGATGGACATGGTCAGCAACAATACTCAGGTAGGCTGTGGCGTTGCAACGATGCTCAATTGGTACCAAGGGGCCCAAAGAGTGCCAAGAAAATATTCCCCACACCATGACACCACCACCACCAGCCTGAACCGTTGATACAAGGCAGGATGGATCCATGCTTTCATGTTGTAGACGCCAAATTCTGACCCTACCATCCGAATGTCGCAGCAGAAATCGAGACTCATCAGACCAGGCAACGTTTTTCCAATCTTCTATTGTCCAATTTCGATGCGCTTGTGCAAATTGTAGCCTCAGTTTCCTGTTCTTAGCTGAAAGGAGTGGCACCCGGTGTGGTCTTCTGCTGCTGTAGCCCATCTGCCTCAAAGTTCGACGTACTGTGCGTTCAGAGATGCTCTTCTGCCCACCTTGGTTGTAACGGGTGGTTATTTGAGTCACTGTTGCCCTTCTATCAGCTCGAACCAGTCTGGCCATTCTCCTCTGACCTCTGGCATCAACAAGGCATTTCCGCCCACAGAACTGCCGCTCACTGGATGTTTTTTCTTTTTCGGACCATTCTCTGTAAACCCTAGAGATGGTTGTGCGTGAAAATCCCAGTAGATTAGCAGTTCCTGAAATACTCAGACCAGCCCTTCTGGCACCAACAATCATGCCACGTTCAAAGTCACTCAAATCACCTTTCTTCCCCATACTGATGCTCGGTTTGAACTGCAGGAGATTGTCTTGACCATGTCTACATGCCTAAATGCACTGAGTTGCCGCCATGTGATTGGCTGCTTAGAAATTAAGTGTTAACGAGCATTGGACAGGTGTACCTAATAAAGTGGCCGGTGAGTGTATATTTTTGTGGGAATTTTTTGGGGATTTGCTAAACTATACATTTTTGGAAAGGTTATTGTATAAGGAGTCAGAAAATCAATGTTTGCATTTGCCCAGATGTATATGTGGCGGCCATATTGATTTTTTTTTAAATGGCCCCCGTAAAGCTTTAATTTGTAATATCTCGGCTTCTGAATAAGCTGGAATGTTGATTTTAACTGCTAAACCCAAATTTTCAGGGTCAGGGAATCCAATGGTGCTATTTACAAAGCTACAGGACTTTACCACATTAACCCATAGATGCACAAGTGGGTCAAAAATGACCTGGTGTGGTTGTTTTGAAAAGTTGTTTGCATTTAATATTCCATGTTCCTCAAAAACATGTTTTTTTTTTAATCATCCCATTGAAATACATCCACAATATGGGTTAAAAAACTACACATCACAAGCAGTTGGTCAGATAACTCGGAGTTCCTTTTACTGAAGAGTTTAAAATTAGCTAATGTAAAACGTGGATGTTCTGGAACTATCAACATGCACATTTAGACCACAGTATGATTAAGCAACCTTTTTAATTAGACCGTTTCTATACCCCATCAGGTAACACTTTATAATAACTGCACACTATTAATCATTGGTTAAGCATTAGTAAACAATTAATTCATCATTTATAAAGCATTAATAGACATTAATAAGCAGTTTATAAATACAGCTATAAATGCTTTATTCTTGATTTAAAAGCATATCTATAATGTGTTTAATAATTGTATTTTCATACTTTATTAATGATTAATTTATGATTTCTAAATTAAGTATTACATTATTTATAAACCATTTATTTAAGAGTTGTCAGTGGTTCATAAGATCACTTAGAAAGTGTAAGTAAATGATTAATAAACTATTTAAATGTACATTCATACATCTTATTATTCAGACATATAGTAATAGTTACTTAGTGTGTTAATAAATGCTTTATTAACATGTATTTATACTGTAATTCAGGGTTAATTCGGGTAGTTATAAAGCATTTAGTAGTGGTCAGTTAACTATTTGTGTGAGCTCATCTAAAGTGAGGACTATTCATGCCTTGTAAAGCATTTACAGAGGAGATTTGTGTTGTTTCACTGTGTTGTGTTTGTTTCATTTTTCTGTTTAGAAGACAAATGAGCCTTTAAATCTCATTTGTAAATGCTTTACAAGACATAACTAGTCCTCACTTTAGATGAGCTCACAAAAACAGTTAACTAACCACCACTAAATGCTTTATAACTACCCGAATTTACTCCATTTACTTACACGTTCTAAGTGATCTTATGAATCACTGACAACTCTTAAATAACTGGTTTGTAAATAATGTAATACTTCATTTAGAAATTATTTATTGATCATTAACAAAGTATGAAAATACAGTTATTAAACACATTATATATATGCTTATAAAACAAGAAAAAAGCATTTATAGCTGTATTTATAAACTGCTTATTAATGTCTATTAATGCTTTATAAATGATGAATTAACTGTTTACTCATGCTTAACTAATGATTAATAGCGTGCAGTTATTATAAAGTGTTACCCATCATCATAATCATTATCGCTTTCATACATCACGGCTTGGGAATCGTCATCGTTCTGGCACTGGCTGCTGCACTGACACATGTCAGTACAGGCTAAGTCCTTAGCTCTGCAGGAGCACCTCCTAGAAGAGCAGTCAGATTTACACTTGCATTGAACCAACTCAAGGATGGCCTTTGGGGCTGGGAGAACCTCTGTGGTCAATGGTTTGAGCATGCCATCCGAGTGTTAGAAGTATCCGTTTTGCAGAGGATCCAGCTGTGGATACTGCAGAGCAATGGCTGCCTGTGCCCATACTCTTGTTTGGACATGGACTCTCATGATGTGCTGCTACAGAGCTCCAAGTGTTGGAGGGAGTTTGTCACTTTCTGCCCTATGTTTGCAGAAGAGATGTCATCGCAGTTGAGGGATTGCCTTGATGTTGATCCCCTTTGGGTGAGTAAGCTGCACATATAAAGGATTCCAGGGCTGACAGCATTCCTTCTGCCACATCTGCTTCATCCAAAAGCATCTGCAGAGCTTTGACAATATCTTCATCTGCTTTGAGGTAGACCTGCAGCCAGGTTGCCTTGCCTATGCGGGAGAACCTGACTGAGTACAGAAGCGAACTGAAATTGAGCGGAAGTACAAAGTCTGACGTAGTCAGGCTAGAAAAAAACACCAACTGTACATAATGTGGGTTTCGCTGTGAAGCCAGCATAGCCTGGTGGATCAGCAGTATGTCTACTTCTTCGTGGTCGTTTTCTTGAAAGACAAGGTCTTTTTTGCTCCTAGTGATCCCAGAAGCAGATGTGATGATCAGCTTGGAGGATCCCTTGTTGTACTCCAGAGTTTTGGCAGCAAGATATTCAGTCAGATCACTCTTAGTCTTGTCATGGGAGAGGAATCTGCTCATTGGGATGTGTTTGATGCTGGTGTCATCTCTGACTTGATACTGAATAGAAGCTTTTCCTTGTCTTTGTTTATCTCTAGTTGCACTCTTCAGAGAATCTGGCCTATATGTGTCAAACACAAGGATGATTTCATCATAATCTCGTGTTAGTTGCATCAGTCTGTCATTGAAGCAGCCACTTAAATCCTTGACTGTCAATACAGTCGCTGGTTTTTTGCTCAGCTTCTGCACAAGCACCATACCGTCCACTAGTGCTATCTTCCGACTTGGCTGATCAGAAGATGTGAGGTCTGTGAGTCCTGTATCCATTGCATCTTGGTGAGTAGAACTTCCAACTTGAGGCGGCTGATGGTCTTCATTGGGCATGTCTTCTTTTGTCAGCTTCTCAAGTAGATGAATTAACTTGGACTTGTCATGGCATGGCAAAATTGTTCCATCAGGAGCGAACAGTGCCCTTGGCGTCAGAGTGAATTCATAGTTTTCTATGTCCTCTTTCTGGTTGATGTCTCGGTTTGACCTGGCAAGTACCATCAACCTTGCAAACAGGTCCTTGGTCTCCTTCAGATCCACAGTATTGTCTCTGAGTTTCACTGTAATCTTCTTGTTCCCAGACAGGAACATCTTGTTGTTCTCCTTCTTCACAGGGGCCCAGAGGCTGACATCTCCATTGATACGCTCTGACACAAAGTCTTCATACAACTTCTGGCCAGTGATGTCAACATTCAAGATTTGTTGTACATTCTCATCTGGGATGTAGGCTTGCGTGATCAAATTGTGCAGGTTGTCACCTTCAGTGGTAAAGAGTTTCCATGGCTGAGTATTACTGCCTTGATCTTGTCGATTGTATCATGTGCTCTCTTGACTGCACTTGGCCCAAGCTCATGATGCTCTGTGATTCTGTCAGCTTCCATGTCAAACTGACTCTACGTCATATATGTATAAATGTGTTGAAATGTATAACATATTTTCTGAGGTAAAATGAAGACAATACTTACTATACATGTGTTAGATGCTCTGTAAAATAATGTTCTTAAGGGATTACACTACTGATACAGCAAGTCTGAGGAAGAGCCATTGGCTCAAAACATCACACTGCAAATAAAATCTTTCAACAGGAACTTTGTGTGTGGATCACTCTCAGCATCCATTCTAGTAGGTTTGCAATGTGCATGTCTTTGTAATCATTCCCACAATAAATATTAAATATTTTTAATGAGTGATATTAAAAAATCTTTATTTTTTGAAGAACAGCTGGTATATGAAATTATAACTTTTCATTACAAAGATATTGCAAGAAAACAACCACACGGGTAATTTTTTACCAACTCATGCATCGAAGGGTTAATATGGTAAAGTGTAAATAGCACCATTGGATTCCTTGACCCTTGCAGTGTGGGTTTAGCAGTAAAAATCAACATTCCAGCTTATTCAGAAGTCGAGATATTATAATTTTAAATTTAATGGCGGCCATTTCTTAAAACTTCAATATGGACTTCATATAGACATCTGGGCAAATGCAAACATTGATTTTCTGACTCCTTATACAATAACTTTCCAAAAATTTATAGTTTAGCAAATCCCCAAAAAATTCCCACAAAGGTTAAAATCGGAATATAATGAACCTGACTAGAGGACTCGGACTCACAGCACTTCAACACGCGTGTTTTTTCCCGCTTTGCAAACCGACTGGACGTGACATGGAGGCGTGGCAGTATCGACGATTCCATTTTTGAATTCGATATTCGAGATTGTGAATTAATTTCCGTGACACCCTTATGGCTAATATGGAACACTCTACAAAGGCAGAAAATTAGAGACTCGACTCACTATTGATTTAAATAGTTTGCTGTATCATGTTGCAAAGCTAACGCCACATTGCTATATTAAGTAGATATAGACCTGAAGGCTTTAAAATGAGTAATGAATTCTACCAAATAATAAAAAAAAATACCTGTTAGGCTGTAGACGTGCCAATATCCGTATATTGGCACGTCTACAGCCTAACAGGTATTTTTTTTTACAGGTATATATCCTGTATAGTAGGATATATCACGATAACGAATATGCACTTTATTGTTATCATAGGCACTTCAAAATACAGTGAAGAGTTATTTATTAAGAATTATTCTGATTTTAGAAGGCATTTTAAGAATACTTTTCCCATCAACCGGTTAAAATGCACAACACCGCTGTAGGTTGTATCAAGGCATGCTTACTCTGATGTAAACAAACCCAACACGGACGAGAAGCATGGTGGAATGAGTGAAGGAGACGTGCTGAATGAAAATGCACATTCACTCTCTGACAGCAGATGGCTCTATGGAACAGCAGAAATGCAGCAGTTACCCTGGTAACTCTGTAAACAAAGCAGCTATGCTACTTTCTGTTTGTGAACAGTCTTTAAATGTTTTAAACAGCCTTTCAGATTGTTGTTTTTGCAGTGGTGTTCATTGCAGCACCAAATACTTAGATTAGATACTTATTAGGCTTGTCATGATTCCTGTCTTGTGTGGATTTTTATTTTATTTCCTGTTTTGCACCAAGTTTCCTTTGTAGTTTGTTTTTGCTGTCCTTTCATTTTGCTATTTTCCCTTTTTAAGTTTGATGAAAACCTCTGATTTTGGTTTGTGTATTGATGTGTTTCAGGTGTGTCGTTCATCCATCCGCTATCTTGCTCTGATGATGTCAAGGCCTGTGCTCAGACTGAAAGAGATCAATCCTCTGCTCTTTAACTTTGTGGAGGAGCTGGTGGAGATCAGAGTGAGTATCCACAAAACAACTGGTAAAATATCCACACCTCCCCACCCCACCTTAAAAGTTCTGAGGTTTTGACTTTCTTGACAGTAACCAACAATTCAGTCATGCAACATTATCATGATTTTGACAGTCCATTGAAGTGATATCCAGTAAATTATTCCAAAAATATAACTTTTATTTAAATTATCCAATCCAATCCTCTTTATTTCTGTTGCACATTTTACAAACACAAAGTTACCAAAGTGCTGCACAGAAGACTCAAACATACAAAACAATTAATATAACATTTTATAAAAACAAAATAAGAGCATCAGGTTTAAAAATATAAAATAGATAAAATGAATAAATACTAAAATACGGTAAAACAATAAAAGGCATCAGAGGACCACACAACTCACGCGGAGTTAAAAGCCAAAGAATAAAAATGTGTCTTTAGACAAGACTTAAAACACTCAACTGTGGGGGTTGTTCGGACATGGAGGGGCAGAGCGTTCCAGAGTTTAGGTCCAATCACAGAAAAGGCCCTGTCCCCCGAGTTTTAAGTCTTGTCTTGGGGACCGCAAGCTGGAGCTGGCCCTCTGACCTCAGTGACCACGCTGGCGTATAAATTTGGATGAGGTCCGAGATATATATTGGGGCCAGTCCATTCACAGCTTTAAAAACAAACAATAAAATCTTAAAATCAATCCTAAAACGAACAGGAAGCCAGTGCAATGAGGCAAGAATTGGAGTTATATGAGCGCGTTTTTTGGTTCCTGTTAAAAGACAGGATTATGACACTGTAAACCTATTTTGTTTGTTTAATTTATGAAGTATATGTGCAGTATATTTGCTGAACATAAACAGCATTCAATAAAAAGCAATCTAAAGTAATTTTCTGATAATTCTTGCACTGCAGAAATTACGTCAAGATATCTTGCTAATGAAGCCATATTTCATCACCTGCAAGGAGGCCATGGAGGCCCGACTCCTGTTGCACGTAAGTGATTAAGATACAACCCGTTAAGACCCTGTACCAAATGGCACCCCTACACCTTTTCAGTTGTCTTTCGAGTTTAAACTTTAGTGGCATAAGTGTGTATAAATCAAGCAAAAGTCTGCGGTGGAGCCTGCATCATCGCAAACTTGTCCATGCATCAGGGGCACAAAGGGGACACCCTACAGCCTTCATGGATACACAGACACAACATTGTTTCAGTTGGTACAGAGCCTTACATGGAATGTAATTATCAAGTTGAAAATGTTGTTCATGGCGCAAAGACCGTGAGTGTGTTTGCTAAATCATCTGATAAAGCAAAAACATCTGATTCTGTTTTCATTTTTCAGTCGTTGAAATAATAAAATATTTAAAAATTAATAAACATTTATGACAAAAACACTACATGTAAATGATTTAATTCCTTCATTGTCTACGCTTTAATAATGTTTGGCTAAGGTTTAGAATAGCGATTTAAGTCTGGATTGTTCTTTTGCGATTTCTTTTTGTTTTTTTAAGGTGCCATATAATGCATTGATACAATATTTAGAATTGTTCTCTGATATCTACATAGAAGGTATGTGGCTTAGGTAAGGGCAAAAATTCACCAGATGTCCATTTACAACCCTAGGATTTGTCCCTAGAAGGATTCATGAACGCTGAAACCACGGGAGGATGAAGGCTGAGGTAGGAGATAGTTGGTTCGGCCCCATTCACCAGTAACAGCAGATTATCATTATCAGCGGATGATTCCACCTCTTCTTGATATGATCGTTTTTCGGAAATTTATATAAGGACACCGATCTGTTTTGTAAGTGATGGCATCCAGGTAATACGCAGTTCCGTGACGAAGGCATAGCTAGATAGCAAACTGTAGGCTTTAATAATAGTACTGAAAATAACTCGCGATTGAGCTGCGAACTGATGCGAATGTGCTCCAGTTATATTGTTAGGAGAGGGGCCAGCCTCAGTGGCTCCAGTGCGTCATCGACAGTAGAGGGAGCTCAGGAGCTCAGTGGGCCAGGAGCTCAGTGGCTCCAGTGTGTCATTGATCTACCGTTTTAGCCCCGCCCAAAAAAATCCTGAACACAGCAATGGTGAAAAACTGTTTAACGGTCTAACTCCACAATTCAGTACTTCACAGTTTGTTTGTTTTTAATTGTGGAGAGAAGTGGTGGAGAAGGTCACGTTAGCTAGAAGGAGTGAGTGAGCTATCTGTAAGCAACCATAGTATGGTATCACAATACTTACTACCCGACAAAAGGGATTGACATAGATGAATCTACAGTTGTATTTTGTAGATATATATGACAACACTGGCTGGAAATAATATTAACCTCCGTGTAAATAGGTCGTCATACTATTTAGTTATCTATGCTCGTTACTTGAAGCTTGCTAGTTAGCTAAGGTTAACATTACTGTACTACAGTAGCATCTTGCATTCCATCTCGACAACAAAGGGTAAATTATCTTTGATAGCTCACTAAGAAACTTTTGATTTAAACAGAAATGGCTTCAACAGTCAAGAAGTGGATAAAATCACTAACGTTACTTGCTGCTTGCGGTAGGGGTTGGCAATGTCGTTGGAATTGCCCCCTTCTTCAGTATCAAATGCTGAGCGAAGTCTATTTATTGTCCCAGGTTAGAAAAACTGTCAGTGGTGAAATGGGCAGAGCAAACAAACAACTTGGAATTAAAATGGTGTGGTATCCTGTTGTAGATAAACATCAACCATCCCTGTTGACAGTTCTGTTCTGTGTTCTGTTTCTGAAAAGTGCTTAAATCCCCTCCATAGCCTGGAACATAACATTTACATCCATGATCTGTCATTTTCACTATTGTCCTTGCTTGCTTCTTCACAATACCTGCAGAACTTTTGATGATTCGGCTGTGATATTGCCTGGCCTAGAACATGGGCTGGTATATGCAAATTTTGGGGGCGTAAATATTAATGATCCCGACTGCAACGTTTTTCATTGGTCTTTTGCAAACATGAGATTTACATATGAAGGAGGAAATAATAGTGTTTGAGGCTCACGGTATGTCAGTTCCATGTACAGATATCTTATTATTCAACTATACCAAGATAAATACAGTTTTCCATTCTGGCACCTAAGTTATAAATATTGTAATGGATTTAAAGGTTTTACATTAAAAAAACGAATCCATTAAAGTTTTTAATCCAAAAAAACGCGTCTCTGTAGGCAGGCTAGGCTCTGAGATCTGCACACAAAAACAAATGGGTACAACCACCACTCAAAACCAAAATAAACAGTGTTCCAACCAATCACCGACAGTGGCGGGTTTTGCTCCGACTTCGTGTCCAGCCGTGCACAAACACAAAAACTCTCAACACCCGCCCCTGTCGGTGATTGGTTGAAACACTGTTTATTTTGGTTTTGAGTGGTGGTTGTACCCATTTGTTTTTGTGTGAAGATCTCAGATTTCTCCTGACTGTTTTTTTGACAGTCTGCTTATGGGGCGGGCAGCTAGCGGATCGTTAGGAACAAATCACTGATACAACCTTTAACAGGTTAGAGTATTCACACTGCACACGGATGCGGTACAGCACTGCGTTCCAGAAGCAGTGCAGTGATAGTTTCCGCACATGAGTCTATTTTTGCTGTGCTTCGCGTTCGCTTTGCATATTTCAAAGGGGTAGCACCCACAATGCTATTGTGGGGCTCGCGTGTCGATCTGGCTGAGGAGCTAGAGACGGGTGCGTCCCTATTGCTCGCTCTCTCTCCAGATAGCGATGTCCTTTAGCCTGACTACCGAAGCGTGCCTCGGCGCTTTTTCGGCTCTGGCAGAGGACACTGAATCTTTCACTGAGTTCGTCGCCTTCGAGCGTTCCTCCCGTGATGATAAAAGGAGAACTGCTCGTGGCGATTGCTCATGCAGTGGCCAGATTACACTGATCACAGCAAAAAGAGTCCCATAAAACACTCAAAGTTTATAAATAAAGATTGTTCATATATATATATATATATATATATATATATATATAGATATAGATACACATCGTGTGTCTTTGTGCCCTCGACGTCGACCCATTGGACTATCGCGGGTACGAAGGCATTCGATTATATGATGCTGCCTCAGATTGGAGAGACGCTCGCCAGCTATCTCTCCCCTGGGATCGCATAATCAGACGCATTTTCAGCAGCGGGTCAGGCTGGTACTGCGTTGTACACCAGGGCTGTGTTACAGGCATACCTGATCTTATGAAAGATTTAAACACAGTCTGTCATCCAGACTGTGTTTGCTTGTCTGATTGATATTTGGCTGTATTTATTGCTGACGAATTAAATTATAACATGAGAAATCAGATGCTTGTATTAATATATTTTCTTTGGTCACATTTAATTCTGACGAATTAAATATTGAAAAAGCCATCTAAAAAAATTTGAAAAACTTGTGCAATGGCCAGATTATAGCTAGACTGCCCTAGTAGATCTTCATGACGTTAACTCATTCATGGGGAAAACCTTATTCTTCGCGCCTCATTGTGCCCTCAACGTCAACTTATTAGACTATCGTCGGTGCAGGGGCATGTGGTTCACGATGATGTCCCAATCCGAAGAGACGCTCGCGTGCTATCTCTTCTCTGAGGTTCATTGTAATTTAAGGAGTTGGCACTCCCCACCAAGAACATCCACGCTGGTTGGGGTCAGACTGGTGCTGCTCTGCACACTATGGCAGTGTGATACCAGACTGATCTGCTTAAAAAAAAAAAGATTAACAAAGGGGGGGCTCAAAAGCAGAGTGTGGCGAGTTGCGCTCCCCCTCGTAAAGACTGGGGACCGGCTCGTCGCTTCAGCATTCTCACAATAGACCTGAGAAAAAGATCCTTAGGTTTTTTTTGTCCCAGGTCTGTGGGGGGTGTGCTCCTTCGGGTCCACTTCAGTTGTGGCTCAAAACCGGGGGATTTCATCTCTACAATCCCTAAAGACAAATAAGGGCAAAGGCACGCGCTGAGTGATTCATGTCCCTTCTAAAATCTATGTTTATGGTAAGGGTTATGTGCTGCGGCTTTGTTCCCTTTCTACGTGGTTCAGATCCCGGTTCATTGCCTTGGGTCCCACTCTAGGTGCTCTTGCCATCGTAGAGTGCTAATGACAGAAACCTCCTTGTCGGGCTGGGTAGCGGTCTTAAGTGGTCATCCAGCCCAAGGGACCTGGGGAGGCATCATCTTGATTGGCACATCAATTGCCTTGAATGGATGGCTATATTTTTGGCCCTGAAATACTTCCTCCAGCAGTTTAGGGATGATCATATCCTAGCACAAGTGGACAATACTATGGTAGTCGCCTACAAAATTCATCACAAAATAAACTGTAAACTGTTTATTAACTCCAGTAAACTGCCAGATTGCTTCAGTTCTGGACTTCCTGCAGGATAAATTATCCACAGGCATATGCCCCGCCACTCTCAAGGTTTATGTGGGCAGTCTTTCAGCTTGCCACGCCTTGGTTGACGGGGTCCCACTCGGGAGACATCCTCTGCTCGCTCGTTTCATTCGTGAGGCCAGACGACTCAGGCCTCCCGTAAGAACCAAGATCCCTTCATGGGACTTAGGGTCTGATTGAGACCTCCTTTGAACCTCTAGAGTCAGCGTCTGACAAACTTCTGACCCTAAATATATTTTTTCTTATGGCTATAACTTCTTTAAAAAGAATCGGGGATATGCAGGCTCTGTCTATCTCGCCATCCTGCTTAGACTTTGCCCCAGGAATGGTAAAAGTGATTTTGCATCCTCATCCTGACTTCCTGCCTAAGGTTTCTTTCTCGACTCTACATCCGGTCTCACTCGAGACCTTCTGCCCTCCGCCATTCACACAACTGTGTCCAGTCCGTGCTCTTCAGACCTACGTACAACGCACTAGCCAGTGGCGTAAGTCAGAGCAACTGTTCCTGGTCCTGTCCGCACACATTCATAAGATGTTATAGTTTGTATGTTTATATCCACTCCAGACTCTCACGTCCTTAAATCGACATCAAAGCTAATGTCTATTTATCTTGTATCTTTACTAATGTATCCTTTTTTGCGTTCTTTTCAAGTCAAGTCAAGTCAAGTCACCTATAGCCACGGCCACGGGAAGTGGGGGTGCTGCAGCACCCCTTATTGGCGAGAGGGAGATTTTTTTTAAATGTATTAAAAATTACAAATATTTTGCACAATTTATAAATTCCTTATGAATATTTTAGGAAATTATTTTGACACACGTAGGCTATTACGTGTATTTTGGATTTTAATTAAAAAATTTTTTTTTATTACTAAACAAGTGTTTTCTGTCGGTGTCGGATGCAAGATGAAGTTGACGATGCTGACTCGCGATCTTCGCAGTAGTGAACGCGCCATATATCCACATTTCATACGGATTACATGCAGAGAGCAGTCTGTTTTCTTTCGTTTTGAATTGTTCTGTTTAAAAGTAGACATGTCTGTGAGGCGAGTAGGCAACCTTATACACTGAGTTTCGGTTCATTTATGAGACGAGCTCCAGTTCATGCGCTGGCGCCTCCGTTTCGTGATTATCTATCGTCTGCTATATTTACTTCTTATTTATTAAATCCAGGCAATTGGTTGATGAAACATTGATTAAAATTAAGATACAATTAATACAAAACGAAATTCACTTTAAAGAAAGGTTTTGTGCTTTCTGTTTGATGTCTCTGTGAAAGTTATGAAACATCTTTTAGTGCCGCTTTCAAAGCGGCCACGTCTGTAACATTGTTTTTTCCCTCATAAATGCGAACACGAACAATAAAATAATGTTCTGTGGAGACTACTATGGAGTATAATTTGTATTCTGAATACGTAATATGTTGTATTCAGGTACTTTGAATGAGTGTATATGCCTTCGAGGTTTTTAAATAAGCTTGATATGTGTTTGGGAAGATGTTATGTTTATGTTTTGTTGGCATGTCGAGTGTTTTCGGTATTATATTTAGTTTTTTTGGCTAAACAGCACAAGACTTTAATTAAGTAACGTTAGGCATTCTGTTTGTGCTGCGTGATTTAAAGAAAAGTGCGCTCTTTGCTCACAGTACGAATTTTACGAGGTGGCTAATTCGTAACAATTCATACGACCTCATTCGTACGAATTTGTACGATTTTTGCTAAATCGTACATATTTTACGAATTGGCTAATTCGTATGAATTAACATGAATGACCTACCCCTGACCCCGCCCCTAAACCTACCCATCACGTAGACAAATCGTACGAATCCGTACGAGTGAGGTCGTATGAATTCGTACGAATTAGCCACCTTTTAATTACTCGTACAAATTCGTACGAATTGGTCGTGAGATCAGCGTTGGTGATCTGGTGTTTTCTCCTAAATAAAAGCTCAAGGGTTTATTTCTTACAAGTGAAGAAATTAGGACAAAAGTATTGTACTTTTCCTATTCTATAGCGTAATATAAAATATAGCCTAATGTAATGTAGACTGAGACTCTATATCATAACTAACAAGATGTTTGAGCCCTCTTTAGGTACAAGTCAATGCTTTTTCTTTGTTCAATGTGCACAGTTCATGGGTCGAAGCTCTTAATTTTGAGCTCTCAAAGTGCACCAGATTGATGCATTTAAACTTAAAATGTACAAAATTTTCTTTCCCCCGAACCCCCCTAGAAGGACAGGGGTCCACACAACATGGCAAAATTTTTATTTAAATTTAAATCCCCCGCACTTTTGAAAAGCTTGCTACGCCACTGCCATAGGCTCATAGGTTTTTTGTCACTTTTTTTTTTTTTTTTAAATAACAATTTACAGCACCCCCTGATCACAATTACTTCCAGCGGCCCTGCCTATAGCGCGTTTTACTAAACAGATTGTTTCAAAGCAGCTTTACAGAGATAACAGGAAAATAATGTTGTAATAATATTGTTAAATATAAAATTAAATGTCCCCAACTAAGCAAAAGCTAATGGCGACAAAGGCGACAGTGGCAAGGAACCAAAACTCCATCTGGTGACAGAATGGAGAAAAAAATCTTGGGCTCAACCAGTCCGGCTGATTACAGTTACCTCCGAATAAATAGAAAGACTAAAATTAGCGTAGATGCCATTCTTTTTATGATGTACATCAGGTGTTATATGAAGTGTTCCCGGTTCCGGCTGACCTAATTTATGCAGCCTAATATTAATTTAAAAGATTTGAATAATAGGAATGTATAGTGTTCTATGTGTATGCCAGGTTGAAGAGATGTGTTTTTAATCTAGATTTAAACTGACAAAGTGTGTCTGCTTCCCGGACAATGTTAGGAAGACTGTTCCAAAGTTTAGGTTTAGGAAAAGGATCTACCGCCAGCAGTCGATTTTGATATTCTAGGTTGGGCTGCAACTAACGATTATTTTAATAATCGATTAATCTGTCGATGATTTTTTCGATTAATCGATAAATCGGATTAAAAAAAAAAAAAAAGAAAAAAAAAAGCATTCTTTTCCAACCCTTTATTCAAAAACAGAACTGACAGTGCAAATTCACAGTCCAAAAATCGTTTGTGACTGTGACTCTCACACTTAAGCCCCTTTCACACAGAGATTCCGGAAAATACACGGATAAAGTGACCTAGGATTTGACCCGGGTTCATTTGATTTTGGTTCACTCACACTGCCAGGGATTTTCTGGAATCAGAGAGTGCGTTCACACACAACCCGTAAAAATCCCGTAAAGACACGTGACATTGATGTGAGGTAATGTCTCAGCAGCATCTTAAGTTTGGCCATTTTTTTCTCTGATTCAATCATAAACTAGCGCATTACGTATCGTTTCACGGCTTCAGCGTCATCATTACGACACGGCATTGATTATGGCTTTTGTTCACACAGGGCGCGTTCCGGGACTAATCCAGGCATTGTTAGCAGGTCCCCAACCCGGCATCAATCCCGGGTCGTGTTTGTGTTCACACAGAAGGCGTTCTGGCAATTTCCCGGGATCAACGTGCTGTGTGAAAGGGGCTTTACAAACGCACACACTCACAAACTCTAATGACTCATAGACGCACACACTCACAAACTCATACTCACAGATGCACACACTCACAAACTTGCGCACTGTCGCTCGCACGCAGACGCACTCGGTGTCTCTCGCGCGCAGTGTCCAGTCCAGCACCTCATAGCTCTGCTCCGCGCTCAACTCAACTTATTTTTTTAATACTCAAACATCTCCACAACTTATTGAGTGGCATAATAGTCGCGCGACACAACGAATCGATAATGAAATTCATTGTCAACTCTTTTAATAATTGATTTTTATAGATTTTATCGATTCGTTGTTGCAGCCCTAATTCTAAGTATTATCAACTGGCCGGATTTTGAGATCGCAACAGACGTGAAAGACTGCGTTAGGAGCTAAACCATTTAGTGCTTTGTAAGTAATCAGCAATATTTAAAAATGTATACAATGTTTAATAGGGAGCCAATACAGTTTTGACAGAACCGGGTAAAAAAAAATTATTTGTCAGAATCCGCTGTAGTTTGTTTATTAAAGGGGACCTATTATGCCCCTTTTCACAAGATGTAAAATAAGTCTCTGATGTCCCCAGAGTGTGTATGTAAAGTTTTAGCTCAAAAACCCCAACAGATAATTTTTTACAGCATGTTTAAATTGTCACTTTTTGGTGCTCAGAAAAACACGCTGTTTTAGTGTGTGCCCTTTAAATGCAAATGAGCTGCTGCACGGCACAGGGGGCGGAGCTTCATGAGCTCGCGCTCAGTCTCAGGACAATTTCATCTCACAGAATGATGCTAACACAAAAGATGAAGCGTCAGTTTTACTCCAGAAAATCACTGTAAGAACTGAGTAAACACAGAATAAGATGAGGGAGCATTTTCTTTGAAAACAAAATGAATCCACCCCTGCCTCAGATTTCAGGAGTAAATACAGAGAGCTATGTGGATTAATACATCCAGCCGCAGCCACACAACACCTACAACGCTTGGGAGACATTCTCGCCAGTGCAGCAATGGCGGATGTGTGTACAACTCGCTGTGAACTCAATCAGGGCGGGTCGATGTTCAAACCCCAGTGTCTGTCAACATTCGTGGGCGAGGCCTGTGGCTTTAGTGTGTAGCGTGGCCACATAAGGGGCAGCATATATAAAATAGATCAACTAATAAGAGTGATGGGTTGATCAATGTTTGTTTTATATGCTGTCTTCTGTATCTGTATTTTTCTCTAACGTGTATGTGTTGTTGTGCTGCATCTCCCGTCTCGCGAGATGCGTTCCCGGGCGAGACGGGATGTCACGTGATTACACGTCACCCAAACAGGAACTGAGGGGGTATTTTTAAATATATAGGGCCGGCATACCAGCGAAGAGGAACGCGCGTTCATTCATTCACTAGACGGACACGATCGCAGTGGATTACCTGTCTTTTTTGCCTGGCTGTTTTTGGAGTGTGGACTGCCGATCCTTTGTGGAGGATATCTTTTCATGGGACTGTGGATTACTCATCTGGGGGACTTTCAGTGTTGGGAAAGTTCACTTTCTACATGAACTAGTTCAAAGTTCAGTTCACACAGTTTAAAATGAACTAGTTCAGTTCATAGTTCATACTTAAAAAAATGAACTAGTTCATTTATAGTTCTTTTTTTCCATATTTTGCGAGCTTTTTTTTATTATTATTTTATTGCCACAGCCCATATAGGTAGACTGGGTACAGTTGAGACACTTTTTGCGTTTTAATTTTTCACACAAAAATAGATACTGAAAAGAAGTGAATTTCTACATGACATGCCACATGACATTTCATTAGCTTGTAGACCAATATATTATCAATCAATAATACCCATAAGTAGTTTATATTTTCCACAATTAGCTCATAAAAATAAGGTGCTTTTTGTCTCAACTTTGTCCCATGGTACAGTTGAGACACCAATTTTTAATGATGTAAAGGTAACTAACCGTTCATTGCAAATATAATAAATAAAGACAAATAAAGAAAATAACAGTTGGGAAACATGTTTGTTTATTCATCCATTTAAATTAATTAATTTGATTTAAATTAGCACTGGTTAAAATTTATAAAACAGAAACAATATATTTGATATATTCATTAATAATACAGTTTAAATATCACAAATATCAAATTTTATTTGTTTTATACGTTTAACCTGTTATCATAACACTGAACAACTAAACAGTGTGTTTCCTAATAGAACTCTATCAGGGGTACGTACAGTTGATACACGTGTGTCTCAACCATACCCCGCCGGCCACCGCGCTCATTTCTCTAGATTTTGCAATGACCTTGCATGACACAATATCATGAAATATGCCAGTTTTTAGGGCACATTATAACATTTGTGATGATACCAGTTACGTTTACCAGTCACATAAGGATACTAAGCATTGTGGAGTGTGCATGTTGAAGTGATAGTCTTATGTTAGAAAAAAAAGTTTTGCAGATATCTTCGGATCGGAGACGAGTCCGCTGTCCAAATTTCACACGATCAAAGAGGACACTAATACGCATGTGCACAGCAAAAAAATCACAACTTTTGCATGCTGCGCACGCAAGTTATTTAAGATGTCTCAACTGTACTCGTGTCTCAACTGTACCCAGTCTACCCTACAACCACAGACAACAATTATTTTTGCGACGGGCAGTTTGCACAGAAATGTAAGATTTTTCCCATCCTCACCGACCTCGTCATAAAATCCGTTTAAATGATCATACGACGCCTCCTCGCTCGCTGCTTTGTCGACGGCGGCCGCGGTGCGACACGTCTTGTGTTGCCAGATTGGGTGTTTTTTCGCTACATATTAAGGCCTGTTTACGTGCGTTTTAGCCGGGTTTTCGCCTGGAAGGCTCTATAGAAATATGGCACCCTATTGTACGAAGTTAAACTGAGAGAGCGTGCGTTCACAGACCCCAGAATGAACGAGTTCACAGTAACGTTCATTAGGCAGTAATACAGCACGTTCAGTTCACGTTCGCCCAAAATATGAACGCGTTCATGAACTATCGTTCATTGAACGCGTTCAGGCACAACACTGGGGACTTTAAACAGCTGGGGACATCTCGGATTCTGCTCACGGATTTACATCCTTACCGGTGAGGCTGATCTGACTTTGTAAATAGTACACTCTGGACGGAAAGACTTGTACACGCACACACATGAACATTTATTCAATCGTGTGCAGTTGGTTTACTGGGATTATACTGTTGTCGTATAAATACACTGTAGGTTTCCTTGCTATTCGATTTGTCTCGTTTTTTGTGTTTAATACTCCTCCATTATTTTGATTTATTCCAATAGAACGAATGTTCTCCTTTTATAGTGTAAACCCCACTGAGTTGCTTAGGGGAGTGTTACATATTGGTGGCCCGTACGGGGACGTTCTGTTTCTTTTAGGAGGTTTTTGTTTAAAAGTCTGTAAATATGGAGGAGGAGACAAATGTCAATGCTGAAAATGTTACACGGCTGTTTTTGACACTGATAACCCTGACCATGCCGTACATGAAGAAAATAAATCTAGAGAGACACCCAATGCAGATTTTACTGCAGGCCCATTTGTCACTAGACGCAATCCAACCGGTGAGATAACGTCTATGCTCAGCTCATTGTATATTTCTGATGAGGATGATGATGATGATGATGATGATTCTGTAGTGAAGGGAAATGTGGTACAAACGATGCAAACTGAGATTGATCAACTCAAAGTGGATTTATTGGCCCTTAGTTCAAAAGTTACATCAGTTGAACAGGAATATAAGCACTCGGCTGACAGTTCACTTAATAGGGAAACTAGTTTCAGGGAGGCAGTGGACAATGGCTTAGCAGAGTTGGAGGAATATTTCCGTCGCTCCCTGGAAAAGTTAGAGAGTGAGGTGGCTGATTGTTTCCTGAGAAGAGATGAAAGATGGGAAAATAAGTTGAAAAAATTACGTTTTAACAGTACCCCTTCTCGCCCTAGAATACAGCCATATACACCAACTACCTTCCATGTCATCAATTCACGATCATAGGACTCCGAAACCAGCAACTAGAGTTAAATTCCCTCCAACTAAGACTGTCAATGCTACGTATGATGTCTCTCATGTATCTTCTCCTCTTACTGATGTGCTTACCCCTCCGGTTGTTCCAAGTTCTTCATCCTTCTGCGGGCAGCCCCCGATTCGGCTGGAGTTTCCTACCTTTGGTGACTCCTGTGAGACTTCTGATGTGCTCAACTTCATAGAACAGTGTGAAAACTTTCTGGATATCAGGCCACTTCCCAGTGTGGAGCTGGTGGGCACCCTGAGCACGGTTCTGAGAGGGCCGACTCTGAGCTGGTGGAAGGCAGAGAAGAGCAAGGTAACAGATTGGCAATCTTTCAAAGAGGCTTTTATGTGTGCGTTTCTTCCAGATGATTACCTCACGGAAGTGGAAGATAAGCTGAGGTCTCTAGTTCAGCAGCCACGTCAACGTCTGAGAGATTTTGCCTATGATTACCGAGCACTTTGCCTCAAGTGGAAGCCTGATATCACGGAGGAAGAGATGGTGAGCCGCATCCTTAATAACATCAACCCCAGAGTCGCGGGCTGTCTAAGAGGGACGGTGAAGACGGTGGAACAGCTGGTGAAAGTGGGCTCTATGGTGGAGAAGGATTGTAAGGGGTCAAAGGATTACTGGCAAAAAGTGGACAGTCAGAATGGTAAAGAAAAGGCCAATAAGAAACCACCTGAGAAACATTTTCCCAAAAACTTGGCAGGGCTCTCTATTGCTCAACCACATTCCCTAAATGCTCTTCTCCTGGTGCCTGTAATAGTAAAAGGGAAAGAGGTGAAGGCAGTGGTGGATACAGGGAGTACGTACACACTGATGCAGGAAAACCTCTGGAGACAGCTAGGAGGTGAAACAGCAGCTGAAACGCCAGGTTCCCCTCAGCGCTTCATCATGGCTGATGGAAAGGTGCACCAAGCTATGAGTCAGAAAACCGTCTGCTATAAATGGCAGAATAAGGTATGCAGAGTGGAGACGTATATAATGTCAAGTCAAGTCAAGTCACCTTTATTTATATAGCGCTTTTACAATACAAATTGTTTCAAAGCAGCTTTACAGAGATAACAGGAAAACAATGTTGTAATAGTATTGTTAAATTCAAAATTAAATGTTAAATGTCCCCAACTAAGCAAGCCAAAAGCCAATGGCGACAAAAGCGAAGAGAGGCGAAAAAGGCAACAGTGGCAAGGAACCAAAACTCCATCAGGTGACAGAATGGAGAAAAAAACCTTGGGAGAACCCAGGCTCAGTCAGGGGGCCAGTCCTCCTTTGGCCAACGAACGAACAGTGTATGATTATGAGTTAGGCAGCATAATGTCAGGAGTCAGATGTGATCAGAACTTTCACGATATTTATCCAGTTCATCTGGTTGGGTTGGGTCATCCGGCCGGTGAGGAGATGACTGTGTTGAGGTGTTCATGGGCCTTCACAGTGTTGATGGGGCTGGCTCATCAGGGATGCGTTGTCGTCGTGTCCATGTGATGGTCCTTCCTCAGATCTGGATATGGCCTGGATCCGGCGGTTCGCGTTAAACCTCGGGATAAGCAGAGAGACTAATATTAGCGTAGACGCCATCCTTCTTATGATGTACAAAGTACATCAGGAATTATGGGAAGTGTTCCCGGTTCCGGCTGATCTAAACTATGCAGCCTAACATTGAAATCTATAATGTGTTATGTGTATGCTAAGCCAAAGAGATGTGTTTTTAGTCTAGATTTAAACTGACAGACTGTATCTGCTTCCCGGACTGTGTTAGGAAGATTGTTCCAAAGTTTTGGTGCTAAATAGGAAAAGGATCTACCGCCAGCAGTCGATTTTGATATTCTAGGTATTATCAACTGGCCAGAATTTTGAGATCGCAATAGACGTGAAGGACTATAATGCGTTAAGAGCTCGCTCAAGTACTGGGGAGCTAAACCATTTAGTGCTTTGTAAGTAATCAGCAATATTTTAAAATGTATACGATGTTTAATAGGCAGCCAATGCAGTGTTGACAGAACCGGGCTAATATGGTCATACTTCCTGGTTCTGGTAAGAACTCTAGCGGCTGCGTTTTGAACTAGCTGTAGTTTGTTTATTAAGCGTGCAGGGCAACCACCCAGTAGAGCATTACAATAATCTAGCCTTGATGTCATGAATGCATGAACTAATTGTTCCGCATTTGTCAGTGAGAGCATATGACGTAATTTAGATATATTTTTAAGATGGAAAAATGCGGTTTTACAGATACTAGACACGTGACTTTCAAATGAAAGATTGGTATCAAAGAGCACACCCAGGTTCCTAACTGACGACGAAGACTTAACAGAGCAGCCATCGATTGTTAGACAGTATTCTGGGTTATTACGTGTGGCAGTTTTTTGTCCATTGATTAGAATCTCTGTTTTTTCAGAATTTAGTAATAGGAAATTACTGGTCATCCAATTTTTTATATCAGCTATGCATTCCGTTAATTTTGAGAATTGGTAAGTTTCGTTAGGTTTTGAAGAAATATACAGCTTAGTATCATCAGCATAACAGTGGAAGCTAATTCCATATTTCCTAATGATATATCCTAATGGTAGCATGTACAGAGTGAACAGCAGCGGTCCTAGTACTGAGCCTTGTGGTACGCCATACTGAACTTGTGATCGATAAGACATCTCTTCATTTACTGCTACAAACTGAAAACGGTCAGATAAGTATGATTTAAACCATGCTAGTGCAATTCCACTAATGCCAACATAGTTTTCTAGTCTATTTAAAAGAATGTTGTGGTCGATAGTATCAAATGCAGCACTAAGATCAAGTAACACTAATAGAGAGATACAACCACGATCGGATGATAAGAGCAAATCATTTGTGACTTTAATGAGAGCAGTCTCAGTACTATGGTACGGTCTAAATCCGGACTGAAAATCCTCGCATATATTATTTCTTTCTAAAAAGGAACACAGTTGTGATGAAACTGCTTTTTCTAGTATCTTTGACAGAAAAGGCAGATTCGAGATTGGCCTATAATTGACTAATTCTGTCGGATCAAGTTGCGTTTTTTTAACAAGCGGTTTAATCATAGCCAACTTAAAGGTTTTTGGTACGTATCCTAGAGACAAAGATGAATTAATGATATTTAGAAGAGGATCTATGACCTCTGGAAGCATCTCTTTCAGTAGCTTAGTCGGTATAGGGTCTTAGCATACAAGTTGTCGATTTAGATGAATTAACAAGTTTGCAAAATTCTTCCTCTCCTATAGCAACAAATGAATCAAAATGTTCCTCACGGAGACTACAATGCACTCCCTGATGCGCTACTGTAGTAGACGGTTGCATAGTTATAATTTTGTCCCTGATATTATAGATCTTATAAGTGAAGAAGTTCATAAAGTCATTACTGCTGTGTTTCTTGGAAACTTCTGGGCTTGAAGCTTTCTTTTTCGTTAGTTTAGCCACTTGTTCAAATAAATACCTAGGATTATGTTTATTTTCTTCTAATAGGGTTGAAAAATAATCCGTTCTAGCATCTTTTAATGCCTCTCTGTAAACAATCGAGCTCTCCTTCCATGAAATCCGAAATACCTCTAGTTTTGTTTTCTTCCAGTTTCGCTCCATTTTTCTGGCTGCTCTCTTAAGGGCCCAGGTGTGCTCGTTGTACCACGGCGTTGGACTATTTTCTTTAATCTTCTTTAAGCGCAACGGAGCAACTATGTCTAAAGTGCTGGAAAAGAGAGATTCAAACGTTTCTGTTGCAATATCAAGTTCTTCTAAGCTATCCGGGATGCTGAGATGATGAAACTGATTAGGAAGATTATTAATAAAGCCATCTTTAGTGGCAGAAGTGATAGGTCTAACATATTTATAACACGGAGTGTTTGCACGCTTTGCAGCCTTGGCTAAATGTAATTTACACGAGACTAGATAATGATCTGAGATGTCGTCGCTCTGCTGCAGAATTTCAACGGCATCAACATCTATTCCATGAGATAATATTAGATCTAGAGTATGGTTACGACAATGAGTAGGTTCTGACACGTGTTGTCTCACTCCAATTGAGTTTATAATGTCTTTAAATGCCAATCCCAATGCATCTTTTTCATTATCTACATGTATATTAAAATCACCAACAATTAGGACTTTATCGGCAGCCAATACTAATTCTGATAGAAAGTCAGCAAATTCTTTGATAAAATCTTTATGGTGCCCTGGTGGCCTGTAAACAGTAGCCAGCAGAATTCTCAAACGTGATTTATTGTTTACACTATATATTTTTACATTAAGCACCAACACTTCAAAAGAAGTATATTTAAAACTAGATTTCTTAGTGGTTTTGAAAATATTACTATAAATTACAGCAACACCTCCCCCTTTGCCTTTCGGACGAGGCTCATGTTTATAACAGTAATCTTGCGGAGTGGACTCATTTAAAGTAATGTAATCGTTTGGTTTTAGCCAGGTTTCTGTCAAACACAGCACATCTAGGTTATAGTCTGTAATCTTATCATTAACTATGAGCGCTTTTGAATTAAGGGATCGAATATTCAACAACCCAAGCTTTATCGTTTGCTCATCTGTATTATATCTGTTTTTTATTTGTTGAACATCAATTAAACTTTTAACCTTAGAAAGGTTTGGCAGTTTTTTGGATTTCCAAATTCGGGGAACAGACACAGTCTCTATATGATGATATCTAGGTGAAAGAGCCTCTATGTGATGGGATTTATCTGACCTAATGAAGGATGATCACCTGGCGTTTTCCATTATAGCTGGCTTGGATTTCCTGAGGGCAGCTGAAGCCATTTTGGATGTCAGCCAAAGTAGATATGGCCTGAAAATGGGCAAAGGATAGGCTATATATATTATCCCTTCTTATCTGCCCTGATTAATACGGCTCTGTCTTCAATGCCGGTGGTTGAAAGAAGACCCCATACTGCTACTTTGAGTCTTTACTATGCCTTACCTTCCACCTGGGAAACACAACTCGCTATCCGACACACTGAGGTTGCTCCTGGCTGGGACTCCGATAATCAGCAGGAGTTGATGAAGCTGATGGATACCTGGCCTCGCACTACATCTCAAAATCATCCTATCGAATGAAATGCCGATTAAATCTCGAGCATATAGGGTCTCACCTTTCAAAAAGAAGATCATTGATGACCAGGTTGACCAAATGCTAAAAGACCATGTCATTGAACCATCCTGCTCTCCATGGTCATCACCAGTAGTCCTGGTCCCCAAACCCGATGGATCCTACAGGTTCTGTGTGGACTATAGGAGGCTCAACAGCAAGACCATACCTGATGCTTATCCAATGCCGCTTATTCATGACATCCTGGAATCACTGGATGGCGCCACTTGGTTCAGCACACTGGATCTGCAGTCAGGATATTGGCAGGTGGATATGGAGGAAAGGAGCAAAGAAAAAACAGCCTTCATTACCAACCAGGGACTATTCCAATTCCGAGTCATGCCTTATGGGCTCAGAAATGCAGCTGCCACATTCCAGAGGCTTATGGAGAAGGTTCTGGTAGAATTGAGAGGAAAATTCTTTTTCGTATATATAGATGATATTATCATCTATTCACGATCCTTAGAGGAACACACCAAACACTTGAACTCCATAATGCAACGACTGGAACAAGCATCTCTTACCCTTAACCCTCTGGGGTCTGAGGTGTTTTTAAGGCCTTTGAGGTGTTTTGACATGCTCTGACATTTGTGCTTATTTCAGCTACTTACAACATACCATTGGCCAACATGTAATTTGGCTGTATTCAGCACAAACTCTGCTACAATAATATGTGAGCAAAATAGATGTACATGTTTGCATTTTATAGAAAAAAAATATTATGCGTGGTTAGTAAGTTTTGGGAAAAAAAATTTCACCGCAATAAGGCCATATAACACATACTGAACAGTTGTCCACAAGGCTTTTGAGTTACTATTCTTGTAGGCTAGAATTTTTACTACAAAATGATGTGAAAATCATTCTGACCACTCTTTCACAAACAACAATATAACAATTAAAATTTTGTAAGTCAGTTTTTGTGTCAGCACTGCTGTATGCGTGGGAGTGTCAATGGCCATGAATATTAATGAGATTCACACCAGGGGAGACAAAAGACACTCCCCCAAAGGCTAATGCCCCATCAATGTGCTGTGAGGCAACCTGAACAAAGAATGACAGGAGATGCAAAGGTTTGGTTTTTCAATCTGTTTTATTGTAATTCCTTTTTTATATTTTTTATATTTTTTAAAATATTAAGCAGCACAACTGTTTTCAACATTGATTTTTTTTAAATAAATCATCATATCAGAATGATTTCTGAAGGATCATGTGACACTGAAGACTGAAGTAATGATGAATCACAGAAATGAATAACATTTTAAAATATACAGTTAGGCTATTTTAGACTGTAATACTATTTCACAATATTACTGGGTTTTTTGTTTGTTTGTTTTTTAATCAAATATATGCAGACGTGATGAGCATCAGAGACTTCTAAAACATTAAAAAAGTTTGCAAACTTTTGATGGATACCTGTATAAAATTCTACATATACCCATCCATTTATATTTGCTGATAACACAATCAAAGAAGCTGTATTATTATCATTATCAATCACTAATGGCCATGGATTAAAAAAAAGACAAAAAGTTTTTGTAATTTCACACAAGAATGGGTACTTGTATATTATGACGATGTAAACACAATTACATTTCATCTGTAAATATTACGTCTGTGCACTTACTCAGTATGATTCTCGATCGCACTGAGAACTGAACGACACCTGCGTGCTCCTCTGCGGTGCTGGAGAAGGAGAGCGTGATGCAGACACAATCCTACAACAACAAAAACTGTTAGCATACATAATCCAAAGTAAACTGTGGGCAATTAATGGGTATGGACGCACAATGTATATCTCTTGATGGGCCATATGGACGGAGAAATATCTATTTATGGGCCATACACCGCGAGAATCTGCTGATGGGCCATAACGTATAGACCGCGCGCATTTAGAGCATTTCAAACATTTACACCTGTATTCACAATCATCTGTGCAGTATTTTAGCAGGATAAGCAGTGTCATAGGCTAACCAAAACAGAACATTTATATATAAAAATATAATGTCTAGTATTTAGACAGTATTTTACCGGAAGCTGAAATATATTTGCACTAAATCACATTATATTTAGGCTACACCTAAGCAGATATTCGCAAATAAGCTACATTACGCATAAGCTAATCAAAACTGAGTGAAATATATTTAATATACAAATGTTTAGAGAGTAACGTTATCATATTGAAAGTTTACACTTGAGCATGTACACGAATGTTATATTGTAAGGCAATACTAAGCAAAATATAGTCTGAAAACATGAGTTCTATATGATCAGAAAAATAATTATATAACACTAAACAATATAACACTTACTCTGAACTTGTATCCTCGGCGGGATCAATTCTCTCTTCAAAATGCAGCCGTTCGTCGTCTTGAGTTGCAATAATCTTCCTCTGAGGAAAAAAGGTGAATTCTTCCTCGCTGTACAGAATCATCTGGCGGCCTCTTTACCGGAGTAGCGTGCCCGCTGTGCCATCCTCAAAACGCGATGAACTATCAGCGAATCTCATGAAGAAACTTTGTGTTTTCATGGCATTGATCGGGGGCGTGTGCGATGCATATAGATCACCTAAACTATTTACATGTGAATAGCGCCGGGGGCGTGGCGGCCTCAACTCATTAAAAATAATGAGGGGAGAAAGAAAAAACTGGACCTCTCCTTGGTTTCAAAAGGATTACATAAACTGTGAGTATTTGTTTTTTATATAAATTACTTCATTTAAAAGAAGAGAATTCAATCTTCATAAAGAAAAATCTCTCGTGCCTGTGTGACAAGTATTCGCGGAGTTACAGTTAATCTTAGGACGTGTTTCAGAATGGACTTCACAGACAGAGAGAACGCAGAACTCGCATCATGTTCGTTTTTCTTTATTTGGCGAAAAGCACAACACTTTGTTTTTATTGCGAGTATCCACAAAAAAAATAGACACTTAACAGGATCTAATGATGTATAACACTTAAATGTAAGATCAAAATCAACAGAGTATTTTGAGTCTCTTTTGCACTGATAAGAAAAAAAACGAGCAAATCACGCCGGCGTGATTTCAGACCCCAGAGGGTTAACATGAAGAAGTGTCACTTCTTTAAGAGACAGTTAAAGTTCCTTGGTCACATTGTTTCAGCGTAAGGAGTGGAAGTTGATAGGGAAAAGACTCTTGCGGTTGCCCAATATCCTCTTCCCAAAGACCTCAAAGCTCTCCAACGCTTTCTGGGATTAGCAGGGTGGTACCATAAATTCATTCCCCTGTTTGCTGACATAACTGCCCCTTTGAATCATCTGAAAAAGAAGGGAGTAAAATGGGACTGGACTTCTGAGTGTCAAGCAAGCTTTAATACCATCAAACAAGTGCTACAAGACCCTCCCGTATTGATGCAGCCTGACCTCAATCAATCTTTTCAGGTGCATACGGATGCCAGTGATGTAGGTTTAGGAGCCATTCTCACCCAACAAACACCTGAAGGGGAAAGAGTAGTAGCGTATGCTTCTAGGACCCTAAGAGGAGCTGAACTAAATTACTCTACATCTGAAAAAGAGTGTTTGGCGGTGGTCTGGGCGATGGAAAAATGGAGGCATTACCTGGAAGGGAGTCAGTTTGACATTTACAGCGATCATGCTGCTTTAACTTGGGCCTTCAATAGTCCCAAAACTTCCTCACGACTAACCCGATGGACTCTTAGGTTGCAGCAATTCAACTTCCAAGTACACCACAGGAAAGGATGTCTCAACCTAGGTCCAGACACCTTGTCTAGAGTCAGTGAACCTGAGGAGAGAGAAGAAGCTCACTGTATGACCATAACAACAACGAGGTGCTCGTCAGACATACTGCATAGACTGGCAGAAATTTCACTAGCACAAAGTACTGACAGCACTGTTGCTCACCTGAAGTCAGATCCCAAAGTCAGGAAGGTACGAGACCAACAGATTACCTTCGAGGTCCAACAGGGGGTGTTGTATCGTCGGATACCAGTAAAGAACAATGGAGACAGATTCCAATTGGTTGTTCCTCAGGTATTAATTCCAGGCTTTCTACACTACTTTCATGACAACCCATTAGGAGGACATCTGGGTCGACTAAAAACGTTATTGAGGCTTTTGGACGTGGCTTGGTGGCCGACTGTACGCAAAGACATCTGGCAATATGTTAAGGAATGTAATATCTGTCAAAAATATAAACATGACAACACAAAACCCAGCGGTAAGAAACAGCACACGTACCTAGTGATTGTAGATTACTACACCAAATGGGTAGAGATGTTCCCCCTTAGGGATAGCAAGACACAGAAGATTGTTAAAATCCTAAGGGAAGAAGTTTTTACTCGTTGGGGGGTGCCCAAATACCTAATATCAGACAGGGGAGCACAATTCACCTCCCACATACTGGCTGAGTTATGCAAGACCTGGGGAAGTATCCAAAAACTCACCACAAGTTATCACCCTCAGACGAACCTGACAGAGAGGGTAAACCGGACATTAAAAACAATGATTGCTTCATATGTGGGACAATACCATCAAGCCTGGGACCAGTGGTTACCTGAGTTAAGGTTTGCGATTGATAAAGCACACCAAGAAACCACCGGTAGAACACCGGCAGAGTTGATGCTTGGCAGACAACTTCTCGGACCGCTGGAGAGGTTAATCCTCAACCCCCCCCACACCAGACCAAACCTCGTACAATTTACTGGAACGACAAAACATCATTGCAGAGGAAGTAAAGCAGAGAGTGGGTGTGCAGCAAGCCAGACAAGCTAGATATTACAATTCTCGTCGGAAAGATGTACAGTTTCAGCCGAGCGATCTAGTCTGGATAAAAACTCATCCTCTCTCTTCTGCCTCTAATAAATTCTCTGCTAAGCTAGCGCCCAAATGGGAGGGACCAGCTGAAATAATGAAAAAAATGGGGCCAATAAATTACACGGTTCGTTGTGGGGACCCACTTAAAACAGTCATTGTAAATGTGGTTAACCTGAAGCGCTGGTTCGGACGATCTCCTCCGATGCCGATGGCTGGGGGGGGGGTCTATGTAGCGTGGCCACATAAGGGGCAGCATATATAAAATAGATCAACTAATAAGAGTGATGGGTTGATCAATGTTTGTTTTATATGCTGTCTTCTGTATCTGTATTTTTCTCTAACGTGAATGTGTTGTTGTGCTGCACCTCCCGTCTCGCGAGATGCGTTCCGGGCGAGACGGGATGTCACGTGATTACACATCACCCAAACAGGAACTGAGGGGGTATTTTTAAATATATAGGGCCGGCATACCAGCGAAGAGGAACGTGCGTTCATTCATTCACTAGACGGACACGATCGCAGTGGATTACCTGTCTTTTTTGCCTGGCTGTTTTTGGAGTGTGGACTGCCGATCCTTTGTGGAGTATATCTTTTCATGGGACTGTGGATTACTCATCTGGGGGACTTTAAACCCCTGGGGTCTGAAATCGCGCCGGCGCGATTGTCTCGCTTTTTTTCTTATCAGTGCAAAATAGACTCAAATAACTCAGTCTATTTTTGTCATACAGGCAAGTGTTTTACATCATTCGAAACTGTTAAATGTCTTCTTTTATTTGTGTACACTCATAATAAAAACAAAATGTTGTGTTTTTCGTAAAATAAAGAAAATAAACATGATGCGCTTTCTGCCGTCTATGTGAAGCTCATTCTGAAACGCGACAGAACATTATCTGTAACTCAGTAAATGTTTGTCACACAGACCTGAAACGTATATCTTTACAACGCTTTGAGTCTCTATTTTTAAATGATGTAAATCATATCAAAAACAAATATTCTCTGTTTAAGTAATTCGTATGAAAGCAACGACTTGTACAGTTTCTCCAGCCTGAACTCATTAAAGTTAATGTGACCACGCCCACGCAACAGCTCCTCACATACTAATGAGCCACGTGGAGGAACGCAAACTGGCACGCTCTCAAAACAGATCATCCCCGACTTCAGTCTTCAGTCCTGCTCTGCTTTTCACGAGTGTGGAATACTGTGCTGTATTCCTTGTGCTGTGCTTCGTTTGTGCTGGTAAAATTTTCGTTTGTGCTGTGTCGGGTTTTAATATATCAGAAATTGAATTATTGACGATGACGTCACCAGCCCCCCACATTCCCCAAATTCACCCAAAATAGTCTCGTTCGTTTGTGCTCCGTTTGTGCTGGTTTGTGCTGTAAAAGGTTTCGTTTGAGCTGCTTCAATTTTTTAGATATTAAAATATTAGGTGGTCATTCTGAGGTCACTCAGCCCCCCACATGCTCCAAATTCACCCAAAATAGTCTCGTTCGTTTGTGCTTCGTTTGTGCCGGTAAAATTTTCGTTTGTGCTGTGTCGGGTTTTAATATATCAGAAATTGAATTATTGACGATGACGTCACCAGCCCCCCATATGCTCCAAATTCACCCAAAATAGTCTCGTTCGTTTGTGCTCCGTTTGTGCTGGTTTGTGCTGTAAAAGGTTTCGTTTGAGCTGCTTCAGTTTTTTAGATATTAAAATAATATTAGGTGGTCATTCTGAGGTCACGCAGCCCCCAAGAGGCCAAGAGAACAGCAAAACTATCCTCGAGGTGAGCACACTTTTAAAGTAGAATTGACGAAGACGTTCTGTCATTACATAATTTGTTCAATAAACAATTATCTTCACTTCAGTCTCTTCTGATTGTATTTTATTTTTATTTTTACGAGTCTCATCTGCTACACTTCACTGCCACCACTAGGGGCAAGTGACACTTCTGTTCAAGAATGCTCTTGTATAAAATGCTGTAGAGTTAGTGGAGAAAAGGTCGATATAAATCAAACTACAAAAGTCGTTACTAATCCAAATTTCTGGCCAATGTAAGTATACATTGTTTTAAAACTGTCAGTTACAATATTAGTAGCTTCAAGAATAATTGTACAACATTCAAGATAGCTTGTTACTTGTCATTGAGCAGAAACCTCATTAATAACACTTATATTACTAATTTAGCTATGAAATGCTGATTACAGTTGCAGAAATTTGCCTTTTAGTATTAAAAAACTACAATGGGTCACATGTGCAACTGTATTTAACATTTCATAGCTAAATTAGTGATATTAGTGTTAGCAATGAGTTTTCGGTTCAATACCGACAATCTAGAAGAAGAAGAAGAAGAAGAAGTTTTATTTATATAGCGCCTTTCCAAAGCTCAAGGTCGCTTTACATGGTACATTTATAATACATTTAAACACTGACACACAACTTACAATCACAAAGGACACATATAACCACATTTAGACGAAGTACATGTTAAACAGATATGTTTTTAACTGTGTCTTGAAAGCAGTCACTGATGAAATATTTCGAAGTGAAAGGGGCAGTGAATTCCATAATGTTGGCGCATTAACACTAAATGACCTTCCACCTACTGTAGATAATCGAAAACGAGGGATGGACAGTAAACCAAGTTCAGTTGATCTGAGAGAGCGTGCAGGACGGTAGGTGAAAAGTAGATCAGACAAATATGGGGGTGCAAGACCGTTTAATGCCTTATATGTTAAAAGCAATACCTTAAAGTGGATACGAGATGAAACAGGTAACCAGTGAAGGTCATGAAGCACCGGAGTAATGTGAGCAGAACGCCTGGTGGAGGTGAGAACTCTTGCTGCTGAGTTTTGGACGTACTGTAATCTTGCAATAAGTTTTTTGGGAAGGCCAAGAAATAAAGCATTGCAATAATCCAGACGTGATGTGATTGATGCATGAATTAAGAGTTCGGCGTCAGCTAAAGTAAGAGATGGTCTTAGACGAGCAATATTTCGAAGATGAAAGAAAGAGTTTTTAACAATGGAAGAAATATGAGAGCCAAAAGACAGAGTTGAGTCAAATAAGACACCGAGGTTGCGAGTCAGTGATGAAGGCTTTATATGGAAACCATCAATATAGAAGGACTGGTCCATCCTTTTGACTGAGGCTGGAGTGCCAATCACTAATATCTCAGTTTTATTATCATTTAATTTGAGGAAGTTAAGGGACATCCAATGCTTTATGTCCCTGATGCATGCAGTGAGTGAGTCAGGCAGGGATGGTCTATCGGAGCTGGTGGTGAAGTAAATTTGGATGTCATCTGCATAGCAATGGAATTGTAGTCCATGCCTGCGTATGATGCTACCAAGTGGGTGTATGTAGATGATAAACAAGAGTGGACCAAGAACCGAACCTTGTGGAACGCCCCGTGTAAGTAAATTGGTGGCAGAATTATGACCTTGTATGGTGATATAATACTTTCTGTCAGTGATATAGGAAATAAGCCAGGAAAGAGCGGAACCAGTGATACCAATATCAGAAAGCCGAGAAATAAGCAATTCATGGCAGACTGTGTCAAAAGCGGCGCTTAGATCAAGGAGCATCAAGATGTTTATTAACCCTGAATCCATCGATGAGAGAATGTCGTTAACCACACGCAGAAGAGCAGTTTCAGTGCTGTGAGATGGGCGAAAACCTGACTGAAAAGGTTCAAAAAGACCATTCATATCCAAATAAGAATGTAATTGTGAAGCAACAACCTTTTCAAGGATTTTGCTTAAGAATGTTAGGTTTGATATCGGTCTGTAATTGTCCATATTTAGATGATCAAGGCCAGGTTTTTTAAGAATGGGAGTCACTGCAGCAGTTTTTAATTCCGCTGGGACAATGGCACAAGCTAAACTACAGTTTATCATGTGAGTTATGAATGGTGCGACCTCGAGGACGCACTTCTTAAGTAGAACAGTAGGTGTAGGATCGAGCCGGCAGGATGTAGAATTTGACTTCACAATTAGGTCACTTATGGCAACAGGAGTAGTCAGAGTGAAAGTAGAGAGAGGGTTTGACGAGTGGGCTGGACCAGTTATCATTAAGTTTGAGTCACTTGTATGCGTGTTTTTGGTGATGGAAGAAGTGATAGACATCAATTTGTCTGAAAAGAATTTAGAGAAGCTATTTACAAGCTCCACAGAGCCTGACATAACATGTTGTGGTGGATTTGTTAGTTTGTTAACCATAGCAAATAGTGATTTGGGTCTGCACGAGGAATTCCTAATAGTGGAGGAGAAATAAGAGGATCTTGCATCGTTAAGGGCGGTCCGGTAGTTGAGCAGGTGTTCTTTAAAAGCTAAAGAGTGCACAATGAGTCCAGTTTTTCTGTATAGTCTTTCTAGACGGCGACCCTCAGTTTTCATCATCCGAAGTTCAGGAGTGAACCAGGGTGAGGCACGAGTAGATGGAACCAGTCTAGTTCTAACAGGGGCATGCATATCAAGTATTTGAGACAGAGCATTATTGTAAGTACAGCAGATTTCTGATGGACGATTAGACAGTAGACATTCTGATAAAGTAGAAGCCCTTATAGAAGCAGAAAAAGAAGTTAAATTAACAGAGTTAATTTTACGATAGGTCAGCATTTTCTTCTGAGGAGACATAGATATTGGAAAACTACAACTGAAATTTATAAGTTTGTGATCTGAAAATGCAAAATCAGAGCCATTAACAAGAATATTATTCAAGCCAGATGTACATATGAGATCCAATATGTGACCTCTGGAGTGAGTGGCAAAAGTTACATTTTGAGTCAAGTTGAAACAGTCCAACACTGACATCAATTCTTTGCATTGTGCAGTGTTTTCATGTATATTAAAATCACCAAGCAAAAAGCCAGAATTGCAGAAGAGCGTGTCATCATTCCAGATGTAGAGGGTGCGGACCTGGAAGAAGTGGATCCATGTGACCAAACACAGACAGACCTGCGGCAGTGGGTAAGGAGAGCAGGTCACTTGCCACATCTAATGGTGATCATGACAATATGCACTTCCTCCCTGAGATTATTCCAAATATAATCTGGCTTGCAAATTACTTACCTCTCTGGACAGGGGTAATGATCCCTCACTTCCGGAGCTCCAACATCACCGCAAGTTCAGCCAATGTCGAAGCCGAGTTTAAAAACATCAAACGCGGCCTTTTCAAGCATGAACACTTGCCTATTCGAGTGGATCAATTCATTGCTCGACATCTGTCCTTCATTATAGGCAACATGCGTATTTTTTCTGCAAAACAAAAGAGTGTGGAAAAAGGTGAAGAGGATGAGGCTGTTGCGACAGTGATCGACACAGGAGTCAATCCACTACCCACCTCAACCTGCAGGATAGATGGAAGGCCAGAGATGGATGCTTCCTGCTCTGGGAAGTCTGACACCGTCACAAACATCCATCCAACAGATGAAGAAGCTGTTGAAAACTGGAGAGGCTTAGCGGTTCCATCCAAAAAGAGGAAGAGGAGTTCATACCTCTCTCCTTGTCCTGAATGGCTCCATGCAGATCCATCTGTGAGAGGGAAAAGACTCAAAGTGGACCTGTTGAAAAATGGAAACAATCAACAGCCTGTTAAACTCAGGAAATCAAGACTCTCTGTGCTTAACACATGTGCATTTGATGCTTTTTGTCAATGCTTATGTTGTGCTTACTGTGATAGTGTCACTTTTGAAAATATTGTTTGCAATGAGGATTCCAACAACCTCCTCCAGCTAGTGAAATCCATCACCACAAAGGGTCTGAATGCACAGGCCTACATACAGAGGGCAGACCTGCTGAGCGAAATATTCAAAGCTGTCCGACTGAAGTCTGGTGCTCTCCAAATCGATGCACAATGCCACATCTCCACTATCATTGAAAAGTCAATGACAAAACGCACTTGTGTTTCATTAACAAAACAGTGCTCTTCACAGAATTGTGGTCTCAGCAAACAAGTCACAAGCGAAATTGCATTTGTTTGTACTTCTGTTGCTGTACTGCAGGCTTCTGGCATGGCTCATCTTCAGACCGCGGTGGAAGAAGGCCTTGACCTTCCGGAGTCCCCCTGCCTCAGGCCGATCCAAAGTCCGTCACAGTGTCCCTCTGCAAACAAGACAGATAGCTCAGGAAAAGTGCTCTGTGCAGGGAAAGTTTCTCACAGTTACAGTCTGGGAGAACTTATGTGGATTGACACTGACCTGGGAAGCAACTCCACAGAATTTCCTTTGAGTGAATTTCCCTCCAATCTGACGCTCCAGGGAAAGAGATTTACTTTATGGGCAGTCATTGCTTTTAGAGTAGGCTTAAACAGCTTGGGACATCTTGGATTCTGCTCACGGATTTACATCCTTACCGGTGAGGCTGATCTGACTTTGTAAATAGTACACTCTGGACGGAAAGACTTGTACACGGACACACATGAACATTTATTCAATCGTGTGCAGTTGGTTTACTGGGATTATACTGTTGTCGTATAAATACACTGTAGGTTTTCTTGCTATTCGATTTGTCTCGTTTTTTGTGTTTAATACTCCTCCATTATTTGGATTTATTCCAACGGAACAAATGTTCTCCTTTTATAGTGTAAACCCCACTGAGTTGCTTAGGGGAGTGTTACAAGTGACGTCACTAAAGCCACATTCTGAAAACAGGTCGTTGGGAGACACTGCTTATGATTTATGGGGATTAATAAAAAAGGAGTGAGTGGATTTTTATCACTATTGGGTGGTTGTGTACACACACAGCCAACACACATTTATGTCCAAACAGCATGCAAAAGTGAATTATAAGTGAGCAGGGCAACCACCCATTATAGCATTACAATAATCTAGCCTTCATCTCATGAACGCATTAACTAATTGTTCTGCATTTGTCATTGAGAGCATATGACGTAATTTAGATATATTTTTAAGATAGAAAACGTATGTAACCCTCGTTCCGTCGGTTGACGACGATTGGGGTTTCGCTTAGAAGCCTATCACCTTCGAGTATTACAAAACGAGCCAATGGCAAGAAAATGCCATGGGTCTGCGGAATTTGCATAGCGTAACTCCGCCCCACGCTGTGGGTATATAAGGAAGTACGCTGGCATAACGCAGTCATGTTTTCCTGCTGAGGAGCCGAGACTGAACTCAGGCATTTCCAGCGGTACAGCGGAAGTGGCCATAAGACGGAACGTCTCCGTTCCCTACTCGGGGAACGAGGGTTACATACTCCGAGTTCCGTCGGATGACGACGATTGGGGTTACCAGTCTAATTCCGCCACCTTCACAGCTGTCTTCCAGTACCCTGCGTAAATCTGAGATCCCTGTCGTGAGACTAGCATGGACGAAGGACTCCTATTTAGTACAGGAATACCAAGGTACACTGGGAAGCATATCTCAGTAGAAATGTGCAACACACTGCCTACCGGAAGGGAGGTCTTACAGAATACTCATATGACCCGGAGGGAAGCATATGGAAGAACACTGGAGTGTCCAGCCCGAAGGGTGGAATCTTTCAACCCCAGGGGTGGCAAGGTGGCTTGCCGAGGGAAAGACACATGCTCAGAGAGTCTTACAGTGGAAATACACATGTGGGGGTCGCCAGAGGGGAACCATGCACATGGGGCACATGGCCAACGCAAAAGCTGCCAGCGGCATAACTCTGGCGTTCACGTCAACAGCGCTGGAGGAACTCAGGGCTTCTCAGGGAATCTCACCTGAGGAGAATATCGCACTGATCCAGTCCGTGGAGTGGAATGGCAAGCAAGTGAAGACACCTGAGCTGATCCTAGTACCGGCTAGTTGAAGCGAGTACACGGGAGGATACTGGCTCCACTTGGAGATTATAGAATCTTGCGAATGTGTTGGGTGTCGCCCAGCCTGCAGCTCTGCAGATGTCTGTCAGCGAGGCGTCATGCGCTAGAGCCCAAGAGGAGGCCACACTCCGGGTGGAGTGTGCCTTCACACCAAGGGGGCACGGACGACCTTGCTGCTGGTAAGCCAAAGCAATGGCGTATACTATCCAGTGAGACAACCTTTGCTTTGAGAGAGCCTTTCCCTTCAGCTTCCCACCATAACAGACAAAGAGCTGGTCTGAGGTCCTCAAACACTGGTAGGAACCTTGGGCACATATCCAGGCCGGGGTCTCAGGATCACGTGAGAGTCAGCCGGCCCGAATTCCAGGCACGCTTCGTCTACTGAAAATGCCTGCAGGTCCCCTACCCTCTTCCTCTTAACAGAGGCCAGTGCAATCAGAAGCACTGTCTTCATTGACAGGAACTTTAGCTCCACTGATTGCAGAGGCTCAAAGGGAGCACTCTTCAGGGCAGTTAAGACCACTGAGAGGTCCCAAGAGGGTACGAGAGGAGAGTGAGGAGGATTCAGTCTCCTAGCTCGCCTCAGAAACCTGTTGACCAGGTCGTGCTTCCCGATGGACTTACCGTCTATTAGGACATGATGTGCGGTGATAGCGGCAACATAGACTTTTAGAGTGGAGGGAGACAGCCTTCTTTCCAATCCATCTTGAAGAAAAGAAAGCACAACTCTGATAGGGCAAGTACTGGGGTCTTCTCGGCGAGAAGAGCACCAGGAGACGAAGAGGTTCCACTTCAACTCGTAGAGGTGTCTCGTGGACAAAGCTCTCGAGGAAGTGATGGTAGCCACCACCGCTGGTGGTAGGGTACTCAAACCTGCCTCGTCCCGTCGAGAAGCCACACGTGTAGGTTCCATAGATCAGGACGAGGGTGCCAAAGGGTGCCCCGTCTCTGAGAAAGGAGGTCCTTCCTCAGAGGGATAGGCCAGGGAGGGGCTTTAGCGAAGAGCATGAGGTCTGAGAACCAAGTCCGGGTGGGCCAATGGGGCGCAACCAGAAGGACCTGCTCGTCGTCCTCCCTGATCTTGCACAGGGTATGTGCGAGAAGGCTCACTGTTCACGAATACTTGCGGAGGCCCCGCGGCCAGCTGTGCGCCAGTGCGTCCGTGCCGAGAGTGCCCTCGGATAGGGAGTAAAACAGGCTGCAATGGGAAGAGTCGTGAGAGGCAAACAAATCTACCTGTGCGTCGGGGGAACCATGAGTTCTGTGAGAGCTCGTCGGCTGCACGGTTCAGGTCTCCGGGAATGTGGATAGCACGAAGCGACCTCAGATGCTTCTGACTCCATAGAAGGAGGTGGCGAGCGAGTTGTGACATACGGCGAGAGCGTAGACCACCCTGATGGTTGATGTACGCTACGGTCGCGGTATTGTCCGTACGGACCAGTACATGTTGGTCTTTGAGCATGGCTCGGAAGCGGTGCAGAGCCAAATGTACTGCCAACAACTCAAGGCAATTGACATGCCATAGGCGCTGGGGTCCTGTCCAGGAGCCCGCGGCAGCATGTCCATTGCACATGGCCCCCCAACCCGTGGCTGAGGCATCTGTCGACACAACAATATGCCTGGAAACTTGAACTAGGGGCACGCCGGCCCGTAGAAAGCTGAGGTCCGACCACGGGGAGAGGGTTTGACGGCAGGTCGGGGTAACTGGTACCCGGAGCTTGCCCAAGTGCCATGCCCACCTCGGGACTCGGTTGCGGAGCCAGTGCTGAAGCGGTCTCATATGAAGCAAACCCAGCGGAGTGGCGACCGCTGCGGATGCCATATGCCCCAGGAGCCTCTGAAATAACTTCAGAGGAACCGCACTCTTGCTCTGGACTTGGCGCAGGCAAGTCAGCAGTGACTGCGCACTCGCTCATAAGCTGCGCGGACATGGCGACCGAGTCTATTTCATACCGAGAAAAGAGATCCCCTGCACGGGGCAAAGTTTGCTCTTCTCCCAGTTGACCCGAAGGCCCAGACGAGCTAGGTGCCGAAGCACTAGGTCTCTGTGTTCGCAAACCTGGTCTCGAGAGTGAGCTAGGATAAGCCAGTCATCGAGAAAGTTCAGGACGCAAACCCCGTGTAGCCGGAGAGGCACAAGGGCTGCCTCGATGACCTTCGTAAGGACGCGAGGGGACAGAGCTAACTCTGGGGGAATCGCGTACTGGTACGCCTGCCGCTCGAAACAAACCGTAGAACCTACGGTACGGTTCTACGGTACAATGAAGTCAGGGCTGTAGAAGCCGGACTTCATTTAGGCTGGAGGGACAATCTCGATCGCACCTTTCGCCAGTAAGGTAGCGACCTCCGCTCGCATGACAGGGGCATTGCCACTGACCATAGAGAAGTGGATTCCCCGAAACCGGGGAGGAGATCGTGCGAACTGAATCGCATAGCCGAGCCTGACGGTCCTAGCGACCCAGCGGGACAACTGTGGAAGCCGAAGCCACACGCCCAGAAACAGCACCAGCGGGGTCATGGGGACCACAGACGTACCCACGGTGAGGCAGCGAAGCGGCATGACTGGCCCAGACTGGGGAGGCATAGCATCCCGGTGTGGGGCCACAGCCATAGACTGCGTCCTGACAGAGGAGACCAGGGAAGGACGTGCGTTCCACTGGGGTCTGTTCTGACAGGGGTCTGGCGACAGAGGGGGACAAGAGTGGCGAGGCTCGTAAGCGGCACAAACTGTCGCGCGCGCCCTCTGGGAACTCAGAGATGGGAAGTCAGTTCTGTACTTAACCACATTGGAACAAAGAATTCTCCCCTGGCCCTCCACCAGGGGAAGGAGTGGCCCTGCAACCAACTCCTCAACAGAACTGAAGCCCGTCTCTGAGCTGTCCGCATCAGGAGTGCCGCTTAGCCTGGCGTTTGGCGGGCTGCGGGGCCTGAGCAGACTGGGGCACCTTCCTGTGACCACTTCCACGGCGCGGCCCAGGTGAAGGAGGGAGGGGGCGAAAGTCGCAGGAGGGCGCGTTCGGCAGCGAACGGACTGAGTCGGCGGCTGGGTGGCAGCAGCTGGCCGCGGAGTCATAACATGTTTGATTGCCTCATGGTGCGTTCACACCGGACGCGAATAGCGCGTCAGGCGCGAATGATTTCAATGTTTAGTCAATGCAAAGACGCGTTACGCGCGTAAAAAATTCCTGCGGCGCGAATGAGGCGTAGAGCGTGGCGCGGTAGACGCGAATACGCCTCATTCGCGCGTCAAGCACGTTACGCGCGAATGATTTAGTTAGTGCTATTTGTGCATTCACGCGTTTGACACGAATTCGCGTCTGCCGCCCGAGTTGAAAAATCTGAACTTCTGCGTCAATTCGCGCCGCGTTAACCAATCAGGAGCCTGCTTGCTGTCACGTGGTGAAGTATCTGGATGCTGGATGCCTCAATACATTATTTTGTAATATGACAAAATGGAATAAAATGACTATTCTATTCTATTCTGTTCTAATGCAGCAACAAAGCAAATATTTTATCACATAAAAACTTGATTTAAATATATGAGACTTATTCATTTTGTATTGAATGCTTTTTATTCCATTTCTAGATTATATGAAACATTATTATTCTAATGTAAAGACAACCAACATAGTACATAATTATTCTAGACCCGACGGTGTCCTGTCTGTTATATATATTTGACAGATTAGATTGGTGAGGGCGAAGGTGATCCTCGCTCCGATGCGGGACAACAGGTCATCAAACTGGGCGTGGGACAGGCGGAAGTACCGCTGAAAGCGGCCGTCATCCAGGCGCTGCTCCTGGAGCGAGGAAATGGTGAAACTCGCCAAACTGAGTTCGCCTCCGAATGGTCTGGTGGACCCAAATACAGCGACGATGATCCCTACGCCGCTGTTCTGCTTTTCAGAGCAAATACAGAGCGGTGAATCTTTAGATAAATGCTCGATTAACATAAAAAAGATGGCCGCCAACAGATTTCGGACGTGCGTGACGCGCGTAAATTTCGCTTCAAACTTTTGTTTTTATGCGTGTCAGTTTCACTCTTAACACGCGAATTAACACAAAGTGGTCAAGCGTCAAACTAGACGTGGTAGACGCGAATTTGACGCGCTATTCGCGTCCGGTGTGAACGCACAGTCAGTCTGCTTCTGGGCGGCCGAGAGCTGTTGGGCAGAGTCCTCGACCGCACCGCCGAAAAGGCCAGCCTGGGATATGGGGGAGTTGAGGAAGCGCTTTCACTCAGCCTCGCGCATATCAACCAGGTTAGGCCAGAGATGTCTGGCCACACATGTGGACACCACCTGACTCAGGGAGCATGTGGTCACCTTCATCGCTCATAGTGCGAGAACGGTGGCGGCATGCAGAACACAGACGTGTTGCCACAGAACACTCCACGGGGGGAACCCCAGTGTACCCTCGGCCGCGGCCTCTGCGAGAGCAGAGAAGGCGGAAGAGGCAGTTGAGCAGTCGCGAAAAGTCATTAAGTAGACTCCCACGAACTCATGGCCTCTTCATGCACATCCGAGAAGAAAGGAATTGGGGACACCGATTGTGGAATACCAATCAACAGCCTTGAGCGCTTGGGACAAGGTGGAAGATACCACACAAGCCCGAACTCGCGGCGGCCCGGTAAAGCATAGCTGTCAACTCTGGATCAGATTCGACAATGCACAGCCGAACCATCATGTCCAGAGGACTCCAGCTCACCTTGTGATGTGGCGATAGACATGATTTCATCTGCTGGGGCGCCGATGAGACGTGATTTTTATTTTATTTTTTATTTTTTATTTTTTGTCAGCGAACTCATCCGGAAACCACACGGGTTGCAATGTGAAGGAGGGGCGTGTGAACTGAGGATAATTCATCGGTTTTTGTTACACACCAGCTGCCTCTGGTCACTCTGGCCACCAGCCGAAGTATTCACTCTCGTGGAGAAAATAGATCGGGGTGTGGATGAGGGGACTCTCACTCTAGTGAGATCATCGAGTCTCGACCATAACAGTGAGAACGTCATAACAGCGTTCGCGCCCATCAGCTGAATCTATCAGACTATCGCACCCAGAAATACACGGACAGAGCGTCTTTAAAAAGACGTGTCACATGCAAGCTCTTTTAGTGAGAGGACGCTCAGCAGCCCGTGCTGAAGCGGCCAGGGAGAAACACACACGCTGGATGCAGACCACTGCACAGATCAGCAGGCAGGAATGTGAAGCTCGCTGGAAAATCGCCTTTGCACCAACACAGACTGAAGAGCTGCTCGTCTCGAAGAATACTCTGTGACACTCAGAGAGAATTCAGGCTGCAGGAGTGAAGAGAACCTCTTGGCTCCGAAGCAAAAACATGACTGCGTTATGCCAGCGTACTTCCTTATATACCCACAGCGTGGGGCGGAGTTACGCTATGCAAATTTCGCAGACCCATGGCATTTTCTTGCCATTGGCTCGTTTTGTAATACTCGAAGGTGATAAGCTTCTAAGCGAAACCCCAATCGTCGTCATGCGACGGAACTCGGAGTACTAGACTTGTGACTTTTAAATGAAAGATTAGTATTAAAGAGCACACCCAGGTTCCTAACCGACGACGAAGACTTGACATAGCAGCCATCAAGTGTGAAACAGTATTCTAGGTTATTACGTGAGGAAGTTTTTTGTCCAATAATTAGAATCTCAGTTTTTTTTCATAATTAAGTGGTAGGAAATTACTAGTAATCCAGTTTTTTATATCAGCTATGCATTCCGTTAATTTTATGAATTGGTAAGTTTCGTAAGAAATATAGAGCTGAGTATCGTCATCATAACAGTGAAAACTAATGCTATGCTTCCTAATGATATCTCCTAGCATGTACAGAGTGAACACCAGCGGTCCTAGTACTGTGCCTTTGTGGTACTCCATACTAAACTTGTGATCGATAAGACATCTCTTAATTTACTGCTACAAACCAGGCTAATGCAATTCCACTAATGCCAACAAATTTGAGTCTATTTCAAAGAATGTTGTGATTAATAGTATAAAATGCAGCACAAGAGAGAGATACAACCACGATCGGATGATAAGAGCTACTCCATTTTACATTTTACTAACCCATGCTAAACATTTGTGACTCTAATGAGAGCTGTCTCAGTACTATGGCACGGTCTAAATCCGGACTGAAAATCCTCGCAGATACCATTTCTTTTTAGAAAGGAACATAGTTGTGAGGATACTGCCTTTTCTAGTATCTTTGACAGAAAAGGTATATTCGAGATCGGCCTGTAATTGACTAATTCTGCAGGATCAAGTTGCATTTTTTTAACAAGCGGTTTAATCATAGCCAGCTTAAAAGTTTTTGGTACATATCCTAATGACAAAGATGAATTTATGATATTAAGTAGAGGATCTATGACCTCTAGCATCTCTTTCAATAATTTAGGATCTAGCATACGTTGTCAATTTAGATGATTTGACGAGTTTGGAAAATTCTTCCTCTCCTATAGCAATGAATGAATAAAAATTTTCCTCAAGGAGACTACAATGCACTGCCTGAAGCAATACTGTAGTAGTCAGTTGCATAGTTATAATTTTCTCCTTGATATTATCAATCTTGTAAGTAAAGAAATGCATAAAATCATTACTGCTGTGCTGCTTGGAACGTCTGGGATTGAAGCTTTATTTTTAGTTAATTTAGCCACGGTTTCAAATAAATACCTAGGGTTTTGTATATTTTCTTCTAATATGGTTGAAAAATAATGTTTTATTTTAAAATAAAATGCCTCTCTGTACGCAATCTTGTGAGCACACCTACACAACCGTAAGGGGTCCAGACACCTTCAAGCACGGCGTGGGTATTCTTGTTCCCAATGCGCTAAGCAGCGCAGCATCGATTTAAGCTTTTGAAAGGGAACGATCTGGGTTACTTGGCTGTAACCCTGTTTCCTGAAAAAGCGGAACGAGATTCTGCGCTGCATTGCCGTGGTGAAGATGTCCCAGGACTGCTCTTCAGACAAAATATCCTGATGTTGCAGCTGTGGCTCATCTAATTATAGCCTTGTGTCGCAAGTGCGCTCCGATGACATCACCAACCGAGGCTATATTACCTCCGGGTCAATTCTATTAACATGTTACACACAATATTGACAGCTGGTCACGATTAAAGACGTTCTTAATGCGCTAAGCAGCGCAGCATCTCGTTCCACTTTTTCAGGGAACAGGGTTACAGCCAAGTAACCCAGATAGTTTTTATTGAAAGGTGAATTCAACAAGGCATTCAGTCCTTTTAAGAAACAAAGGCTAAATAATTTGTTACAGTTGGTTCACCTTCATTTATAAGTCACCTTTCACAAGTCACAAGTCACCTTCATTTATATAGCGCTTTAAACAATATAGATTGTTTCAAAGCAGCTTTACAGTGATAATAGTAAATTTAAGTAACAGAGATTATTTTGGCTTTACAGCAGCTCTAGAATAATGTTAGTGTCCAGCTAAAGTTAGTTTTGATTGATTCACTTCCGTTGCAAAAATCACTAGTTATTAAGTTAGTGGCTGCTTACACGACACTGTTCTAACAGAAAACCCTTAATGCGCTCCGACCCGCTCATTCACACAACAACAGTGCCTGGTGGCTCGAGAATGCAAACCTTGAAATAGGTTCCAAGATGCAGGCGTTAAAAACAATTTGCATCTCTGCGCAAACTTCAAAAATGCGAAACTGTGAAAACGCTGACGCGTGCACATGCGTATTACATATTTCTTCTTTTTTAGTTTATGCGCATTTGAATATAAATGTGCGCAGGCATTTAGTCTTCTCTACAAATTGACCTCAACAAACTACCTTTCTGGCCTTAAAAATTCATAATACAGAATTGAATATACAATAGCATAATACAATATTATTATCTAGCCTACAATATAACATGAAGTGTGTCTTCCCTGAAACATGTAATTTCATTACCTAAACGAGAGAGACCCGGCAGCAAGGGAGTAAAAGAAACAGTAACACTTTATAATAACTGCACACTATTAATCATTAATTAAGCATTAGTAAACAGTTCATTCATAATTTATAAAGGATTAATAGACATTAATAAGCAGTTTATAAATACAGTTATAAATGCTTTATTCTTGATTTATACGCCTAACTATAATGTGTTTAATAATTATATTGTCAAGTCAAGTATATTTATATAGCGCTTTTCACAATATAGATTGTATCAAAGCAGCTTCACAGTATCAATCAAAACAACATAACAATGTTCGCTGATCAATGGTATTAATGATTGATTAATTAATTTGAATATCCTCAACTGAGCAAGCCAAAGGCAACAGTGGCAAGGAACCGAAAAACTCCATCAAGAAGTGACCTAATGGTGTACTAAACTCCATCAGGTGACCCAATGGAGGAAAAAAAAACCTTGGGAGAACCCAGGCTCAGTCGGGGGCCAGTTCTCCTCTGGAGTTTATGAACTAGAGGCCGGATTTACAGTAACTGTAAGATAAAAATGTATATGAATGTCTCTAAACAGACTTTAAACGCGAACCTGTGATAAGCGCTGATGGCGTTCACATGCGCATTAAGAATTGATTCTATAGTTATGTGCGTTTGAATATATGTGCGCAGGTTTGTAATTCCCTACATAACCATGCCTGAACAAACTACTTGTCTTGTCTATAAATTTGATACAGAATTTTGTTTTATTTATCACTTCGGGGTCGGTACACGAAACGAAATTCACAACGCTTTATCTGTAGAGTGGGAAAGGGATCCTCCATAGGGAGAAAGTATTGTCATACTTTACTAATGATCATTTCTAAATTAAGTATAGCATTATTTACAAACCAGTTATTTAGGAGTTGTCAGTGATTCATAAGATTACTTAGAAAAGTAAATGTAGTAAATTCAGGTTATTATAAAGCATTTAGTAGTGGTCAGTTAACTATTTTTGTGAGCTCTGAGGACTAGTTGAGGACAAAGGAGATTTAAAGGCTCATTTATCTTCTAAACAGAAAAAAGAAACAAACACAACACAGTAATACAGAACATAGAAATATTAGCCTATATATAATAAATCTTCTATGTAAATGCTTTTGAAGCATGTAACGTGTCACACTTGTATGAGGTTTAATATGGGCCAATGGATCAGAAGAAAGTTGTGACAACTGGAGAGAAGAAGGCAGTACAGCGTGTGGGTGAATTATCAACACAAGAGTCTGTTTTATGATTCAATTGAGGTTTTTGTATTAAAAGAACATTTTCTTTCTTTCTTTTTCTTGTTGGCTTGAAATGTGCAAATCACAAATGTAATCAGCTGATTAGCAAGTTACAATAAATGACAATATTTGTAATCCACACTCTTTTTGGAATTGTAGGCACTTAGATCAAGCAGCCTAAACAGCTCAACTCAGCTGTAAATCAACAATATTCTCAAACAAAATTGTGCATTCAACCTGAACACTCAATTTGATTCAATGTACAGACTGTGATTTTGAATTTCACTTTTCAAATTCACATAAACCACTCTTTTCCCTCAAAACTCTAGTAGTCTTTCCAGTTATGTGAATCAAATACTCAAGATCCAATTGGTTGATTAATCGACTCAGATGAACAGAATCAATTAATTCAGTTCATAGAACTGTTGGTTCTTTTAGGATAGTTCAGTTCAAAGTTAATGTCTTTCGTTGAAGATTCAGAAAAAAAAGAAAAGAAAACAGATTGCAATGAGTCCAGGTCCTTTTTGTCCAAGAGCAACAAAAAAACCAAAAGGAATTCTACTACCAGATTTGATGAGCACAGGTAAACAAGTAAATCGAATCCGTGGGTGGCTCGCCGTATATACACTTAATTGCATCTCATGTGTCCGGTATGGAACAGAAACCTTTAAAGATGATCACAATCTCTCTCTCTCAAAAAAAAAACAGCCTTGTAAAACACAAGGCAGAAACAATAATCAATACTCAATACACTCTCATGAGCAAATAACATGTATGTACATACACATTAACTCAGCATTTTCACATTTGTCTTTCTTTAGCCCATGTGCAAATTAGCACTGGCTTGCATGCTCTGCACGCACACTGTTCAGACTCTGATCAGTGTCAGTGCTTTGTTAGTAATGTTATGTAGCGACATCTGGTGGTATTTGGAGTCATTGCGCTTGTAAAGAGATTGTCATTACTGTGTACATGCAGACTGAATGCAGACTGGATATTTATCCTTGGAATAGATCCATCAGTGAGTATGGTCGCTCAGTCGTTTAAGTAGTTAAAACATGTTTAGACGTTCTACTACTGTTGTTTAAAAGCATTTATTTTCAGTGAAAATCAAGTTAATGCTTATCGTGATGCTAACCGCTAGATTTAGCTGGGCTATATGAGTTAGCAGGCTGTTAAGCCTCATTTATGATTATTTACTTGCCTGTGTTTTATTTAGCACATTTACTTATGTTCTTTGAGTGAATCATATTGTAATATGTGCTGTGGTTATTATATTTATGTTGATGTTGCACATATTGGACTGTTACATAGTGTTTATTTTCTACTGTATTGCAGTTTTACAAAAAAGAAAACAACCAAGATTTCATTAAAGAAAACACTCAACCTGGAGTCAAGCCTACTGAGTCTTATTGTTGATGTTCGCTATCTATCTAACAATACAGTGACGTATCTGCCTGGACAGAATAGTAAAATGATGACCACACAGCGGGAATAGACAACAAATAACTTTGTGAACAGCACTCAGAAGCATAAACCTTGAGACTCAATCAAGCTATTGCAAAGATGAGTGACAGCGATGACGGAACACGTCAGTCTCAGATGCAGACAAGATATAGAGTCTCCTCTTCTCTCAAGTCCTCCAGAGCCTCAACTCGAACATCTGTCAGCGCCGCTGCAACGAGGGCAAGGGCCAAGGCAGAAACAGCAAAAATGAAGGTGTCTTACGCAGAGAAGGAGGCAGCCATCATGAAAAAAAAGGTTACCATTGAGGCCAATCTTCATGTGTTGCAGCAAGAGAAGGAAGCTGCAGCAGCATCAGAAGAGGCAGCAGCAGCTGAACATATGAAAAGAGACCCTCTTGGTGAGTTTCAGGATTTGACTTTTGAAGATCCAACAAAACGCACCAGAGACTATATAGAAACTCAACAACATGCTAGCCAGGAGCTTCATGAAGGTACGCCACAGCAGCCAATCCAACCGGACAAAACCCTAAGTCTCCCATGCAATATCAACGGGGCATAAAATACAGTGTATAGACCACTTGAGGAAGAGAATTACAAACCCATTGCAGATGAGCGCTACGCACCTTCACCTACCCATAAGGCTCCTTATATCCCAAACAAATACCCAGTCGCTACCTTTCCAACACCTAATCAGGTCCAGTACAAGACATACTCACCGCCAACTCCTCAGACCACTGACCTAGCCCAGTATCTGGTGAGAAAGGAAATGGTTAGCTCTGGGCTCCTTGCCTTTGATGACCGTCCAGAAAACTATTGGGCATGGAAATCGTCTTTCCTAGCAGCCATAAGGGAGCTAAATCTATTTGACCAAGAGGAGCTTAACCTCCTCGTAAAATGGCTTGGCCCGGAGTCATCAGCACAAGCCAAGCTGTTAAGGTCAGTGCATGTTAACAATCCTAGAGCAGGTGTGTATATGATATGGCAGAGCTTGGAAGAGATGTATGGAAGCCCAGAGGTTATTGAAAATGCCCTTCTGAGAAGACTAGAGACCTTCCCAGTCATCTCTAACTGAGACATACAAAAGCTCGTAAAATTAGGTGACTTGCTAAGAGACCTAGAAGCTGCTAAAGCGGAGGGATACTTGCCTGGAATCGCATATCTAGACACACCAAGGGGTGTTAATCCCTTGGTGTGGGGGTGGAGAAGCTTCCTTTCTCCCTCCGGGACCGATGGATAGGGCAGGGATCCAAATACAAGGAGGATTTTCATGTCCCCTTCCCACCATTCAGCTTTTTTGTCAACTTCGTATGTTCCCAGACAAAGACCCGTAACGATCCCAGTTTTGCATTTAGTTTCTCCTCTACCCCAAGCCATGCCAAAGTCGAAAGGTCACCAAAATACCTCCCCAGAACAACAGTGACAGTCAGAAAAACGGCAGTCACTGCTGCAACTACCTCTCCACAGGCTAATACAGCTGCCAAGGATGAACCGGATAAGCAGTGTCCCATACATAATAAACCACACCCGCTATCAAAATGTTGTGGGTTTCGAGGGAAACATCTTGATAAGAGGAAAGCATACTTGAAGGAGATTACAATCTGTTTACGATCTTGTGCCAGCACCAAGCATATGGCCAAAGATTGCAGGACAACACTTAAATGTAATGAGTGTGAAAGCGACAGACACATATCGGCAATGCATCCTGGTACTGCCCCTTGGTCGCTTGGTGAGCAGCTGCAGCACGCTGCTGAGGACGAGCAAAGTAGATGTCAGTAGATGAGAACAACTTTCTCAGAATAATGGAAAGCGAAGTGTACATGGATGACCAAAACCACTGGGTAGCACCCCTACCTTTTCATTCACCTTGCAAGCCCCTTCCAAATAACAGGGGACAGGCCACCCAGAGACTCTTCACTCTCCAACGCTCATTCAGAAGGAGACCTGACATGAAACAGCACTTCTTTGACTTAATGCAGAAAGTCCTCGACAACCAGCAGGCAGAGCCGGCTTTTCCATTGCAACCAGGGCAAGAATGCTGGTATTTACCAATCGATTTACTTCGTGTCTATCACTCGCTGAAGCCTGGCAAAATCAGGGTGTTTTTTTATTCCAGTGCAGTGTTTAACCCTCTGGGGTCCGAGGTGTTCTGACATGCTCTGACATTTGTGCTTATTTCTGATACTTGTGACATTTTCATTGCTAAAGTCTGATTACACTGTATGCAGCACAAACTCTGCTACAGTAATATGTCAGCAGCATGTATGTACAAGTTTTTAGTTTTGAGATAATGACGTTTATGCGTGGTTTGTGAAAAAACAAAAAAACATCGTCACTGAAATAAAACCCATACTAATTATTTCTTCACAAGACTTTTGAAAATTGTATCATGTGGCCTAGAATATTTGCTTCAAAACTATGTGAAAATCATCCTGACTACTCATTCAGATAAGACAATATATTGACTTAAAATTTGCAAGACGTGTTTTGTGTAAGAAAGCTTTATGCGGAGGGGCGTTAACAACCCATGAATATATAGTGTTTTCACACCTGAGAAAGACAAAGGCCCTCCCCTAATGGCCCTATAAGGTGCTATCAGGTGCTGTCATTGTGAGAAGCCTTGCACAAAGAATCAGGAGAGACTTAAAAAAGAATGGCTTTTAGATTGTTTGGATTTATTTACAACACAACCAATTTATTTACAACACAACCAAAAAGTTACACAATCAAAGACAAAAAAGCACATTAGTAAAACACACTGATCTAAAGACAGAGACTTGGACAGTCACACACATTTGTGCCATTCCTAAAACATATACACTCACCGGCCACTTTATTAGGTACACCTGTCCAACTGCTCCTTAACACTTAATTTCTAAGCAGCCAATCACATGGCGGCAACTCAGTGCATTTAGGCATGTAGACATGGTCAAGACAATCTCCTGCAGTTCAAACCGAGCATCAGTATGGGGAAGAAAGGTGATTTGAGTGACTTTGAACGTGGCATGATTGTTGGTGCCAGAAGGGCTGGTCTGAGTATTTCAGAAACTGCTAATCTACTGGGATTTTCACGCACAACCATCTCTAGGGTTTACAGAGAATGGTCTGAAAAAGAAAAAACATCCAGTGAGCGGCAGTTCTGTGGGCGGAAATGCCTTGTTGATGCCAGAGGTCAGAGGAGAATGGCCAGACTGGTTCGAGCTGATAGAAGGGCAACAGTGACTCAAATAACCACCCGTTACAACCAAGGTGGGCAGAAGAGCATCTCTGAACGCACAGTACGTCGAACTTTGAGGCAGATGGGCTACAGCAGCAGAAGACCACACCGGGTGCCACTCCTTTCAGCTAAGAACAGGAAACTGAGGCTACAATTTGCACAAGCTCATCGAAATTGGACAATAGAAGATTGGAAAAACGTTGCCTGGTCTGATGAGTCTCGATTTCTGCTGTGACATTCGGATGGTAGGGTCAGAATTTGGCGTCTACAACATGAAAGCATGGATCCATCCTGCCTTGTATCAACGGTTCAGGCTGGTGGTGGTGGTGTCATGGTGTGGGGAATATTTTCTTGGCACTCTTTGGGCCCCTTGGTACCAATTGAGCATCGTTGCAACGCCACAGCCTACCTGAGTATTGTTGCTGACCATGTCCATCCCTTTATGACCACAATGTACCCAACTTCTGATGGCTACTTTCAGCAGGATAATGCGCCATGTCATAAAGCTGGAATCATCTCAGACTGGTTTCTTGAACATGACAATGAGTTCGCTGTACTCAAATGGCCTCCACAGTCACCAGATCTCAATCCAATAGAGCATCTTTGGGATGTGGTGGAACGGGAGATTCGCATCATGGATGTGCAGCCGACAAATCTGCGGCAACTGTGTGATGCCATCATGTCAATATGGACCAAACTCCCTGAGGAATGCTTCCAGCACCTTGTTGAATCTATGCCACGAAGAATTGAGGCAGTTCTGAAGGCAAAAGGGGGTCCAACCCGTTACTAGCATGGGGTACCTAATAAAGTGGCCGGTGAGTGTAGGTTGCATACCTGTCATCTCCAAGGTGTTTGATTTTTCACCATGATCATGTACAGAGACTCACGTGAATGTCAGCTGGACTCAGTGCTGGTCCCTGTAAAAACATTTTTTAGAAAAAAAACAAACAGCTGTGAACATGCTGATATCAGGAGAAACTATTTTAGATTTTTCTGGTTCAAATTATGAAATTTACTAAATACATACATATACTATATATATGAACTCCCAAGTGTGTTGTGCCTTAGGTATATGTGTAGGGCTGCATGAAATAATAACAATAGCCTATAAATCACTAAAAAGTTCAGTAACACTACATTAGAGAAAACTATATGGATTATCATGTTACTTCAAACGTTTCCATTCGTTACGACGTTATGAAATGAGATTGCTGGAGTAAAAACATGAAGCCTAATGTTTGTTTTGTTTTGTTTTTCAAACCCACAGAGCGTGTGACCCAAACTCAGCGCGTGCAAACATTTACTGAATTCAATCGAGCTGGACCAAACTATGAAGCATTATTCTTACATAATTATACATATCTACATGTGAGCAGATATCCACATTCCACTAACACAGTATTTAACAATAAACACAGGTCTAAACATTATAATATTCACAATCATACGAGCCTTCTGTTATATCGTGCTGTGTTTAATTATCGAACATAAAAACATTCGTAGCCTTTTATGTATATACATTTAGCATTAGGCTTCATGTTTTACTCCAATCACATTTTATAACGTACATTTTAGTCTAGCACCAGTTTAACTAGTAGCTACAAGTTTATGCAACAATAACATGCTGCTAACATGCTACAAACAATAACATGTCTTACCTTAAAAATCTTTCTCATAATCAAATCGTATTCTTCTAACTCTTCTGAGGTAAATCCAAGATAAACAGCACAGTATTCCACACTCGTGAAAAGCAGAGCAGGACTGAAGACTGAAGTCGGGGATTATCTGTTTTGAGAGCGTAACAGTTTGCGTTCCTCCACGTGGCTCATTAGTATGCAAGCAGCTGTTGTGCGTGGGCGTGGTCACATTAACGTTAATGAGGTCAGGCTGGAGAAACTGTACATGTCGTTGCTTTCATACGAATTACTTAAACAGAGAATATTTGTTTTTGATATGATTTACATCATTTAAAAATAGAGACTCAAAGCGTTGTAAAGACATACGTTTCAGGTCTGTGTGACAAACATTTACTGAGTTACAGATAATTTACTGTCGCGTTTCAGAATGAGCTTCACATTGAGAGAGACGGCAGAATGCGCATCATGTTTATTTTCTTTATTTTACGAAAAACACAACATTTTGTTTTTATTATGTGTACACAAATAAAAGAAGACATTTAACAGTTTTGAATGATGTAAAACACTTGCCTGTATGACAAAAATAGACGGAGTTATTTGAGTCTATTTTGCACTGATAAGAAAAAAAGCGAGACAATCGCGCCGGCGCGATAGCAGACTTAAGGGAATGTCATTGAATGACATGTTCCTCAGCGGACCTAACCTCAACAACCCTCTAGTTGGAGTCCTACTAAGGTTCAGGAGGGAACAAATAGCCATCACAACCGATATTGAACAAATGTTCTATGGGTTCAAGTTCAGAGAGGACCATCGCAATTTCTTGCGATTTCTGTGGCACAGAGATAATGATCCTGATAAGGAGATCATCGATTTCTGGATGACTGTACATGTGTTCGGGAACAGCCCGTCACCTGCTGTAGCAACGTATGGGTTGTGGAAAGCTGCAGAACAAGGAGAAAATGAACACGGCACGGATGTGAAGGATTTTGTCTACAGAAATTTTTACGTTGATGATGGTCTCGTCTCAGTGTCAAAGGAGGTTGACACCATTGATCTTCTGCAACGCACCAGGGTCCTACTAGCTGAGTCCAACTTACAACTTTACAAAATAGCCTTAAATAGTACAAAGGTCATGGAGGCCTTTCCTCCAGAAGAAAGAGCAAGTGGCTTTAAATATCTAGATTTAGGAGCAGACCCCTTGCCCTCCCAACGCAGTCTGGGTGTAAGCTGGGAACTCCAGACTGACAGTTTTACTTTCAGACTGTCCAGAGATGTGAAACCATTCACTCTGAGAGGCATTCTGTCAACTGTAAATAGTCTTTATGATCCTCTTGGATTTGCTTCCCACATTACAGTGAAAGGCAAGGCACCTGTAAGAGACCTTTCCTCCGAGCAGTATGAATGGGACACACATCTCCCAAAGCAAAAAAAGGCACAGTGGAAAGCATGGACTGACTCCTTAACTGGAACAGATTCACATCCAGCGAACATACGTTCCAGTCTCCATGTCATGTTGTAAAACGATAGACTTGTGCGGCTGTAGGCTATCTGCGTGTCTTGACTCTGATGGAAAATGGCATGTAGGGTTTGTAATGGAAAAAACAAAGCTGGTTCCTTAACACTGTGCCACACCTGGAGTTGGGCGTCACAGTCTTGGCAGTTGAACTGGCAGAACTGATCCAATCTGAAATAGATGTAGAGTTGAAAGCAGTCAGGTTATATAGAGACAGTCGTGTCGTGCTGGGCTACATTCACAATACATCAAGAAGGTTTTATACCTATGTAGCTAACCGAGTAACTCTCATTCGGAGCTCCACCAAACCAACACAGTGGCAGTACGTGCAAACTGATGAGAACCCGGCAGACCATGGAACCAGGCCGATTCCAGCAGCTTACCTGGCCTCATCCAATTGGTTACTTGGCCCTCAATTTCTCTGCCAGCCAAATTCACATCAGGAGGATGAGGCAGAATCGTTCAAGCTAGTGCATGCAGATACAGACAAAGACAGAGCAGTCTCTTGGATCACAAAGATTTGAAAACTTCTCTACCTGGAATAGTCTAGTAAGAGGCATGACAAGTCTCAAGTGTAGCAAAGTCATTCTCCGGTGAGATTAAGAATGATGAATGTAAGGGATGGCATCAATGTTGGCAGCCACACACCACAGAGTGCTGTCAAGCCAAGACAAATATCTTCAAGGCAGTGCAAGAGAATGTGCATCAGGAGGAGCTAAAATGTCTAACTCAGGGCACCAAAGTTCACCACCAAGGCCCTCTTGTAAAGTTGGATCCTTTCCTTGACGAGAATGAACTGCTTAGAATGGGAGGTCGGATACACAAATCAGATCTGGAAGATCAAGAGAAACACCCACTAATCCTTTCAGCTGGACATCATGTAACCACTCTCTTAGTCCGGCACTATCATGATAAAGTGGCACACCACTATGTGCCGCTGGAGTCTGGATAGTAGGAGGGAAGAGGCTCATCTCCAGCATCATATTCAAATGTGTCATCTGTAAGAAGTTGAGGGGCAAGCCTGAAGTTCAAAAGATATCTGATCTGCCCACTGACAGGTTGGCTATGGACCCGCCTTTCACCCATGTAGGACTTGATGTTTTTGGTCCATGGAATGTTGAAACCCCGTGGACACAAGGTGGTGCTGCTGAAAGCAAAAGGAAAGTCATTTTCAGTCGCCTAAATACGACAGCCGTCCACTTGGAAGTCATTGAGTATATGTCGACCCAAGCTTCATCAACGCCTTGAGGCGCTTCCTGTCCATACGGGGACCTGTCAGACACCTCAGGTCAGATAGAGGCCCCAATTTCATTGGTGCAATCAGAGAGCTTCAGATTAACACTGTCGACCCTGAGGTTAAGAACTACTAGCAAGACCAGGGCTGTACATGGACCTTTAATGCACCTCATTCTTCACACATGGGAGGAGCTTGGGAGAGATTGATAGAGGAGTGGTTAGACGGATTCTAGATGCGCTGCTGGCGAAGGATGGAGCTACCAGACTTACCCATGAAGTCCTAACAACCTTGATGGCTGATGTTATGGCCATTATGAATTCCAGACCACTGGTCCCAATCTCGTATGCAGAGATACCTGAAATACTCTCGCCTGACATGTTACTAACCCAAAAGGCAAGTGTTACTCCCGCTCCCCCAGGGGATTTCAAATTGGATCACCTATGCAAGGCTCAGTGGCGCCAGGTCCAAAGCTTGGCGGACTCGGATTGATAGTTGAGGCCATTCCCAGTTCTGATAGCAGAATACGCAAAAGTTTAGGGTGAAGACCTTTAGCCAAGGGACAACTAAGGAGTATCTTAGGCCAATTAGTGATGTTGTGTTACTGATACCAATGGAAAAAGAGTGTTCTGACTCCTATCAGTGTCAGTGCTTTGTTAGTAATGTTATGTAGCGACATCTGGTGGTATTTGGAGTCATTGCGCTTGTAAGGAGATCGTCATCAGGTGTACATGCAGACTGAATGCTCCACCACCAGCGTTATTTGTCTATCCTTGGAATAGATCCATCAGTGAGTATGGTCGCTCAGTCATTTAAGTAGTTAAAACATGTGTAGATGTTCTACTACTGTTTTTTAAAAGCATTTATTTTCAGTGAAAATCGGGTTAATGCTAATCGTGATGCTAACCGCTAGCATGGATTTAGCTGGGCTATATATACAGAGTAATCTGTGCTGTGGTTATTATATTTATGTTGATGTTGCACATATTTGACTGTAACATAGTGTTTATTTTCTACTGTATTGCAGTTTTACAAAAAAGAAAACAACCAAGATTTCAGTAAAGTAAACACTCAACCTGGAGTCAAGCCTACTGAGTCTTATTGTTGATGTTCGCTATCTGTCTAACAATAGTGACGTATCTGCCAGGACAGAATACACACACTAATATCAAACCCATATCAGTCTCTGACTCGCTCTCTCTCATCTCTGCTGCTCACAAAGTGGCGCCGGCTCGGCCTGAATGCGCTGCTGCTATTGGCTCATTGAAGTGTCTGTCACTGCAGCACAATCAGTGATTGGGTGATTCTCCTGACCTTCTAAAATGCGTATATTTCTTTCCTCTTCTCAGCTTTTTTTAACCCTTAAAGGAACACGCCGACTTTTTGGGACTTTAGCTTATTCACCGTATCCCCCAGTGTTAGATAAGTCCATAAATACCCTTTTCATCTCTGTGCATTCACAGTAACTCTGTCTGACACACCCACCACTAGCCTAGCTAGTGACAAAGACTGGAAGTAAATGGCTTCAGCTAGCATACTGCTCTTAATAAGTGACAAAATAACGCCAACATTTTCCTATTTATATGTTGTGATTTGTATAGTCCAGTGTGTACAAATAACAAGGTCATGTGAGACACAGCCATCTTTTAACCGTATACATACTGGGAACTATATTCTCAGAAGGCGAAGCACTGCTACTTGGGCGGAGTGATTTGCTTGCAGCACCTGATAAGCCCTGTGGTGAGGAGCAAAGAGTTTGCTCAGAGTGTTGCGCTAATCACTCCGCCCAAGTAGCAGTGCTTCGCCTTCTGAGAATATAGTTCCCAGTATGTATATTGTTAAAAGATGGCTGTGTCTCATATGACCTTGTTATTTGTACACACTGTGACTATACAAATCACAACATAAATAGGAAAATGTTGGCATTATTTTGTCACTTATTGGAAGCAGTGTGCTAGCTGGAGCCATTTACTTCCAGTCTTTGTGCTAAGCTAGGCTAGCGGTGGGTGCGTCAGACAGAGTTACAGCATGCAACGGAGATGAAAATGGTATGGACTTATCTAACTCTGGGGGATACGGTGAATAAGCTAAAGTTCCAAAAACTCGGCGTGTTCCTTTAAGAGCAAATATTTACAATGTTGTTGTTATAATAAACACCTGTTACAAACAAAATTACAGATAATGAATAACAAAGCTTATATAACAAACTTGTACAAAGTGTCGAAACAACACATGTACCTTTCAATCGTTTTTATTGGTTACAAATATTAAACTAGAGGCTAAATTTTGTGACCTAACTATGATGTTGGTTTGAGAAGCCACATGTTGTAGTGCTGCCCACTAGGCTATTGTTTTATCACTCCTACGTAATACTCCCACGCAGAGCTCAATTCATGTAGCCTATTAGAAAACTAATCTATCACTCACATGTTTGCTACTCGAGAAAACATGTTGTGATACGTCCACTCCATAACATTTGAAAATCTATTATAGAGCCACTTGGTGGTCAAGAGCAGAAATGGATTTCCCGCCGCAACCACGGCGGTACCCGTGGTGGTAAAAAACACATTCTGGTTGAGTACCATCAGTACATTGTGTTTATACACTGATCATGAGATACTCAAACCAAGGACTATTAGTGGTTACAAGGACCATATTAAACTTAGAGGTGCCCAAGCACTAAAACTGTGGAAAAGTCTGCCTGTTAGAAATAGAACTGCAGGGGAGGTCACGTGACCCAGAGCGAGATGGCTGCTTGAGTTCTCTGCTCCGCTCTTATGTTTATTTAATTTGCATTTTTTCACTCCAAATCTATCGCTCTATTTCATTTAAGGACCGTCAATTATGTCTGACCCCAGTTTGGACAAAGAATTTCCGATTTTCGGATCAACACGTTCGCAGAAAGCAAAAGAAAAGGACAAAAAGAAGACACTCATTCCTCGTCATCAACAGAAGCTATTGCTAATGAAATAGAGGCCCAATCGGACATGGCGCTGATACTTTCTGAAATAAAAGCCAACGGTTCTCGTCTCGATGGGATAACTAATCGGCTGGAGGGAATAGCTGGATCAGTTTCCTCGTTGCAAAACTCTTCCGCGGCCCTCACTGAGAGGATCGAGGGTATTGAGACTCGTCTAACGGAGGCTGAGGGGAGGATCTCTTCCGCGGAAGACTCGGCGGCAGTGTCCGAGGGCCAACTTGCTAACTTACTGACTAAGGTGGAACAACTTCAGTCAAAAGTGGACGATTTAGAGAACAGAGGTCGACGAAAGAATTTGAGAATAGTTGGTCTACCTGAAGGAGCGGAAGGCTCCGGTCCGCTCACGTCGTTTCTCCGTTCCTCTATCCCCAAATGGCTAGATTTGCCCGCGGACTCTCTCGCCTTGGATATCGAGAGGGCCCATCGATCTCCTACTTTTGCGCCCAGTAACCTGAACTCATCACCAAGGAGTGTTCTGATTTGTTTTCTGCGGTTTACTGAAAAGGAAACGCTTCAACGCTCAGAGCAGCGCTGAAGAAGACGATTAACCACGAGGGCGCGGAGCTTCGGTTTTATTCGGACTTATCAACCAGTGTTCTGCAGAAGCGTCGCGAATTCAGCTCAGTGGTCAAGACTATGGCCTCTCGTGGCTTATATCGCGGATTCGCCTACCCTGCCCGGCTCAGGTGTTTACACATGGGGAGGATTCGCTTGTTTGATGATACGAACTCGGCTAAAGCTTTTCTGGACTCTCTGGACTCTGGACTTGCTGTAATGTCCTTATTTCTTGGAGGATTACCTTTCTTGTAAGTCCTTAGGGGATTACCTTTCTTGGACTCACCAGACTTGTAAGTTTGGATTTTTATTTAAAACATTTACTTTTTTTTACTTTTTATATTTTATTTTATTTTTTATTATTATTTCATTTATTTATTTGTATTTTTTTATATTAATTTATTTAAAAGAAAAAAAGAATTTGACTATCACTGTACATCGCTGCTTCTAATATTCGTTATGTAGGATCGTTTTTCCTTCTAGACGCTGTAGTGTTTTTTTTTTTTTATCAGTGGGTTCAGTTATTTTAATAACGTATTCTATTCTATAGAGTATATAGGAGCGATTCTTGAGGGGGCTATTTTTCTCAGTGGCATCAGTATGATGACAGGTTTATTTATGTTCATCATCTCATTTTGTGACTGTTTGATGTTACCTGTGCCCTATCGTTTGGGGATGGGGCCTTGGGGGGTGGGTTTATTCGGGGTAATTCAACGTTCAATTCGTGGTACTGTTCTGTTCAAACTTGGTGTCTTTTATGTGCGAGATTTACTTTTGTCAGCTCATCAGCATCTTAACATTTTATTTTTGGTCTTTTTCGTATGCATGGTATTGTTAAGCTTGTAACTTGGAATGTGAAGGGTATCGGCCATGTTATAAAGAGGAAGAAAATGTTGACATTTCTTAAAAAAGAGCACGTATCCATTGCTCTGTTGCAGGAAACCCATTTGTCGGACACTGAACATTGTAAACTCAAAAGGGACTGGGTTGGTCAGATATATTACTCTTCTTTTACATCGAACAGCAGAGGTGTAGCAATCTTAATTCACAAGAACATCCCATTCAGTCTGGATTATGTAGAGTCTGACTCTGAAGGGAGGTTTGTATTAGTTTCAGGCTATATTTTTGGAGTACATCTCACTATTGGAAATGTATACGCCCCAAATACTGACTGCCCCAGTTTTATATCCCAGACAGTTTTGCAGTTCAACCGGTTTTGTGGAAACCTGGGGTTATTGGGTGGTGATTTTAACTGCATAATGGATAGTAACCTGGATAAATCCCCCCCCCCACAGACCCTAACAAGCCATAAATCCTCCCACTCTTTACAAAATGTTTGTAAAGATTTAGGCCTAGTGGATATTTGGAGGGAGCTGCACCCAAAAGACAGAAATTATAAATTTTATTCTCATCCTCATAATTCTTACTCTAGGTTGGATTATTTCTTTACACCGTCTGAATGTATTCACCAAGTGAAATCTTGCCATATTGGCCCTATTGTTTTGTCCGACCATAGCCCTGTCTACTTTGACCTTGATGTCAATGTGTCCATTCCTAAATCCAATTATTGGAAGTTTAATATTTCACATTTGAATAACAATGAGTTTTGTATGTTCCTTAAGCAGAAAATAGTTAATTACTGGCAGGACAATCAAAACTCTCCTGTTTCCTCAGCGACAAAATGGGATGCTGCTAAAGCGGTTTTACGGGGCCACATTATCTCCTTCGCTTCCTTAGTGAATAAAGTCAAGACCCAAAAAAGGAGAGAATTAGAAGCCGAATTAAATCACTTAGAAAATCAACACAAACAAATACCAAATCAGACAAATTGGATTCATTTGAACAGAGCCAGAGCTAAGTTAAATTTAGACCATACAGAGCATATTAAGAAATTACTATTTTTTAGTAAGCAAAAATATTACGAATTTGGAAATAAGCCCAGCCATTTACTTGCATATCAACTAAAAAAGGCACAACAAGAGAGAGTTATAAAGGCAATCAGGACCCCAGAGGGCAGCGTATCCTTTGATCCCCAGATAATTAATGATACTTTTTCTGATTTTTACAGGACTTTATTTAAAGCTGAGGACGAAGGAGGTTTGATGGAGGATTTATCAGAATATTTGCGTAAGATTTTTCTTCCTGTTGTTTCTGAAATGAACAGAACTCTTTTAAACGCCCCCTTCACTAAGGAGGAAATTTGGCAAGCTATTCAATCTACGCCCTCAGGTAAAGCGCCAGGCCCAGACGGGTTCCCACTCGAATTTTACAAGCAATTCTGGCAGAATATAAGCCCAATCTTAATGCCTGCAATTAATAATCTTTTTGAGTTCAATTTAATTCCTGACTCTTGGTTCTCTGCAGTTATTAGTCTCATTTAAAAAAAAGACAAAGACCCTTTGGATTGCTCCTCTTACCGCCCGATTAGTTTATTGAATGTAGATTACAAAATTGTGGCTAAAGCAATGGCTCGGCTTTGAATCTGTTCTTCCCTCTGTCGTTTCGCCGGACCAGACCGGATTTGTAAAATCTAGATATGGCTCTGATAATATTTGTAGATTATTGAATATTCTAGATCATGTACATGTGACCAAAGACCCCACTTTAATTGTGTCACTTGATGCCGAAAAGGCATTCGATAGGGTGGGATGGCCTTTCCTTTTCGCTGTATTAGAGAGGATAAACCTAGGACAAAATTTCATTATCTTGATTAAACTGTTATATTCCCAGCCTATGGCGGTGGTTAATACAAACCGGTTAATGTCCAGTAGATTTCCTGTTGGCAGAGGATGCCGCCAAGGCTGCCCTCTCTCACCTCTCTTATTTTCTTTAGTCATCGAACCCCTGGCTGCAGTAATGAGGGCAAATACAAGCATACTGGGTATTCGAGTTGGCTCAGATGAGCATCGTATTTCACTTTATGCCGACGATGTGCTATTATATTTTAAGTACCCTGAGACTTTGGTCGATGCAATTCTTTCTATTATCAGAGAATATAGCACATTTTCAGGATATAAAATTAACCTAAATAAATCTCAGGCCTTGTACTTGTATGCTCCCCCGGAAGCTGGTTTGGGTTCCCCGTTCTGTCTAGCTCCCTCTGGTTTTCAATATCTGGGAATAAATGTTACACCCGATTTGTGTGATTTATTCAAAGCTAATTGCATCCCATTAATTACCAAAATTAGCCAGGACTTGTCCGACTGGTCAAATCTCCCCATTTCATTTCTGGGCAAGATTAATGTAATAAGGATGAACATTCTTCCCAGACTGAATTTTCTATTTCAAAGTTTGCCCTGCTATTTGACTGTTGCTTTCTTTAAAAAGTTAAATTCTATGCTATCAAAATTAATCTGGAATAAAAAAAAGCCTAGACTCAAATTTTCTACTTTACTGAAACCCAGGGAACTCGGAGGCGTCTCACTCCCTAACTTCCAGTTATATTTTTGGTCTGCTCAGATAAAAAATATGATAAATGTGTTTCTTAATAGAATGGATTCACGTTGGGTAGGAATTGAGTCTTCGAGATGTTTCCCAAACTTGTTATGCACTTTACCATTTATTCACAGTGTACATAAAATCGAATCAGTGTCCAATATTTATACGGTATCAAACACCCTCCTGGCTTGGAAAGACGTTTTGAAGTATCTGAATATTCCATATTTTATCTTTAAAATCTCCTATTTCATTCAACCCTGACCTACCCCCTGCTATTCAGAACATTGGTCTTCGATCATGGAGACTGAGGGGAATTTTGGAGCTGGTGTTATGATCGTGGAGGATGAACCCAGGCGCAGACAGGAAATAACTCAAAACGGGGTTTATTGATGACAAAACAGAAAACAAAACCCACGAGGGGGCAAAACAGGACAGGAACAGGATAGACAAAAACTAGATAATGACTTGACTGTAAACAAAACAGCAAACGACGAATCAGAACTTCTCCGTAGACAATACACTTGACAGGATACTCACAAGGATGACAATGCTTGATGACCACTCAGACATAAATCACAAAGTTTCACAATGAACCGGCACAGGACAGCAAACACAAGGGGATTATAAAGGGGAACACTAATGACAAGGACAGGTGAAGCTAACTAGACAATAATGACGAGACGAGGATAACAAGGGGGCGGGGTAACGAAACGAGACAACGCAAGCACATGGCCAAAACAATTGGCCATGTGCTGCACATGAAACATGATTCTGTCACGATCCTGCCTCAAGACCAGGGAAAATCAAGAACACTAAGGCAGAATCATGACAGCTGGACCAGTTATTTGACAAGGGCAATCTAAAATCATTTCAGTTGTTAAAACAGCAATTTAACTTACACAATAATGATTTCTACAAATTCTTGCAACTACGACATTTTCTGGAATCACTTTTAAAGGACAATAGAATACGTTTTGATCTTTCTGATATAGAAAAACAATTGCATTCTTCAATTTCCCTCAAAAGGAAGATTTCTGCTTTTTATACTATATTATCTAATGTCGGCCCTTCCTCCTTTGACCCTCTGAAACCGATATGGGAAAAAGACTTTGAAACAAATTTCAGTGACGAGGCGTGGCTATCGGTCTGCTCCGGTGTCTTTTTTAGAGGAGCCTCTATATTGAATCACGAGCAAAACTTTAAGTTCATTTACAGGACTTATTTAACACCGGCTCGTCTCCATAAGATTTTTCCTAATGTCTCCCAATTGTGTTTCAAGTGTAAGTCTAATATTGGCACAGTGATGCATATGTTTTGGAGCTGTGACATGATCAAGGTGTACTGGAAAGAAATACATAAAATTGTTCAGAGGATTATTGGTAAATCTTTTGCTCTATCTCCGAGTATCTATCTCCTGACCTATAAAGCTGAATTGCACCTCAAAGATGATCTAGAATGTGTTCTATATCTTTGTACCTACTTAGCGAGGAAATGTATACTCCAGTTGTGGTCCACTCCTCATGTCCCCTCTGTTAATATGTGGATGAATCAAATTGCTATTTTCCTTCCTTTAGAAAAGATAACTTGTGACTTACGCCGGAGGTCTAATGATTTCTGGCGTATTTGGTCCCCTCTTTGGAATTTTCTTGAGTATGACTGTTGAATGTTTTTTAATTCTTCACTCTTGTTGTTCTTTTTGTTTTGTTTTCTTCTCTTCTCTTTTTTTTTTCTTTTTTTTTTTGCTACTACCCTTCACTCGATCCTTTAACTACCAGTTGATGGATGATTGTATGTGCTGCCATGAGACACCTGTACCACAGTTCTGATATTGTAAAACTATAAAAACAATTCTTTAATAAAAAATGAATTAAAAAAAAAGAATTAGAACTGCCACAACTGTAGATCATTTTTAATCAAAACTCAAATATTATTTGTTTTCTATAGCTTTTAATCAATGATGCAATATGTTGTTGTTTGTATGTGTTTATCTGTATACTATGTTATGTACAGCACATTGGTCAACAGCTGTTGATATAATTGTGCTCTATAAATAAAGTGACATTGATATTAATTTAGGTTACACTTTATTTTAAGGTGTCCTTGTACAATTGTACAAAGTAATTGTACAATTAACGAGTAATAATAACTAGGAAAAAAAAGTTTGATGAGACTAACTAAGTTGGCTTGAGAAAGCCAGACCAGAGAGTTTGAAGAAGTTTAAAGTAGTTTGATAGATGGATTAGTTGGAAAAAAAGACTAGTTAGAAAGTCAGAAAGAAAGATTAGTTAGAAAGAAAAGAAGGTTAGTTAGAAAGGAAGGAAGAAAGAAAGAAAGAAATAAAGATAGATTAGTTAGAAAGTAAGGAAGAAAGAAAGATTAGAAAGAAAGATAGATAGATTAGTTATAAAGAAAGAAAGATAGATAGATAGATAGAGATATAGATAGATAGATAGAAAGAAAGACACATTGGAAATAAAGAAAGATTAATTAGAAAGAAAGAATAGTTAGAAAGAAAGAAAGGAAAAAGAAAGAAAGAAAGATTAGTTGGAAAGAAAGAAATGAAAAAGAAAGAAAGAAAAAAGAAGGAAAGATTAAATAGAAAGAAAGAAAGGTTAGTTAAAAAGAAAGAAAGGTTAGTTAGAAAGAGAAAGAGAATGATTGATTAGAAAGAAAGAAATATTAGTTAGAAAGAAAGATTACTTGGAGAGAAAGATGGATTAGTTAGAAAGAAAAATAAATATTAGTTAGAAAGAAAGAAAGAATAGTTAGAAAGAAAGAATGTTTAGTTATAAAGAAAGAAAGTTCAGTTAGAAAGAAAGAAAGATTAGTTATAAAGAAAGAAAGTTTAGTTAGAAAGAAAGAAAAAAAAAATATAGTTAGAAAGAAAGATTAATTAGAAGGAAAGAAAAAAGAAAAATAATAGTCAGAAAGAAAGAAAGAATAGTTAGAAAGAAAGAAAGCTTAGTTAGAAAGAAAGAAAGCTAGATTAGTTAAAAATAAAGATAGATTAGTTAGAAAAGTTAGAAAGAAAAAAAGATTAGATAGAAAAAAAGAATGATAGAAAGATAGAAAGAATGATTAGATAGAAAGAAAGAAAGAAAGAAAGAAAGATTAGTTAGAAAGATAGATCAGTTAGAAAGAAAGAAAGAGATTAGTTAGAAAGAGATTTGTTGTAAATTGTAAAGTTGAGAGTTGTACATTTAGGTCAGAAGAATAATAATAAGTTTAAATAGGATTTCAGTAAGTTGGCTCTCTCAAGCCAACTTAATTAACAACATGTACTTATACTAGGGTTAAGAGATTAGGGTTTAGATAAGGGTTAGTTGCTTGTAATTATGCATAATTTACTGTTTTATAGTAAGTACATATAACATGTAACACTAAAATAAAATGTTTCCTCGATTTATTACCCTAAAATGAATACAGTTTCACATCTGTGTTTTTTCTGTAATCTTGCATATGAATTATTTAAAATGTTGAACCCTACATAACATCATTAATTAGCAATAAGGTAAAGATTGTGGAATTTTAAGTAACTGATGGTATAACTGTTATGTCACAGCTTCAAGACCGTCAGCACTTTGTGGAGAATGATGACATGTACAGCCTACAGGATCTGATTGACACCTCCAGTGGGCATCTCAGTTGTTCCCTCACTGAAATTCACACAACTTTTGCCAAACATATTAAACTGGACTGTGAGGTAAGTATGCCGCCCATTGATTGAATGCGAGACTCCGGTTTCCTTTACAGATGTTTATTAACACCGTAGAACTAAAAGTTCAGGTAGACAAAATAAAATACACCAAATATTGCAATCATTACATAAAAAGCATGGCTTAGCACTGTAGCGTATACAGAATAATACTGACCACTTCAGCCTGCTCCTCAACCAACGGCAGAGTCATTTCCCAGTAGCAATCGTCACAGTTAAAAAATATGATTCAACTTACACACAGTTGTAGCAAACACCACGAAACATGTAATAATAATAATGAAACAAACTATCATATATCATCACTGCTACAGGTGCGCTTTGGTCTCTGAGTGGTAGATTACTGAGCTAGACGCTACTTCCGGTTTTAAGTCATGTCAAAATAAAATAAAAAAACGAAAAAAAACGGCTGCATTTACACTCCCACCATCACACAATGTGTGATTCACAATAACAAATTTAACATTGATAACAGAACCTTGTAAAGCATTGATGTAAATGCACAAATATACATTCAAATATAAACAAAACAATGTAATTGAAGAGCTAACCTACTTATTTAGCCTCAAGCAATAGTACTGTTTTGTGTATTGACCGTTCTAAGTAAACTGGCTTATTTGAGGGTGTGCCTTTACTGTCTAGTGTTGTGTCACTAAGTAACAGTTTGAGTTTTCTGACTCTTCCGTCAGCTCCTTGGAAGACTTCAACTACCTTCGCCAGCTTCCACTGATTTCTTGGTATGTCATCGTCTTGCAACAGGACAATGTCATTCACTTTAGCATTTCTCCTTTCCTTGTTCCATTTGCTCCTCTGCTGCAGATTCAGCAATGCTCCTTTCTCCACCTGGTCCAAAATTAATTGGATAAGAACTGTACTCTCTTCCACCGTTTCTGAAGATAGAGATCTTCCCTTACAAACTCACCAGGTGGTGGTGCGATTATTGATGATTTCAGTGTCAATATGTGGTTTGGAGTTAGGGGTTCAGGTCCTAATGGATCATTGAGATGTTCTGTGGTCAATGGTCGACTATTCACTATAGCCATCACTTCGTACAGGAATGTTCTCAATGAAGAGCTGTCTAATCTTCCAGCAGACTGGTCTAGGATGGATGTGAGGACACTTCTCACGGTCCGAATCTGCCTTTCCCAGACGCCGCCCATGTGACCGACCATGTGGGTTCATGACAAAGTTGCATCCTAGCTCTATCACACGTTCTTGCTCCATTCCTTTCATTAATTCTTGGAATTCATTGCGTGCCCCCACGAAGTTTGTGCCTTGATCACTTTGTAGTTGACTTACATTGCCTCTTATGGCAATAAAACAGCGCAATGCATTTAGAAAGGCATCAGTGGAAAGGTCATCCAATACCTCAATGTGGATGGCACGTGAACACATGCAGGTGAATAGAAGCCCATATCTCTTCAGTTTTTTTCTTCCATCTTTAACATAAAATGGTCCAAAGGAGTCCATACCATTATAGGTAAATGGAGGGGTAGCTTCCATCCTCTCTGGTGGAAGGTCGGCCATTTTTTGTTCTTGATTACACTTTCTGAGCTTTCTGCATTTGATGCACTTGAAAATGAGTGATGACACTTCACGACTACATCCCAGGATCCAAATCCCACTGGAGCACAGTTCATTGATGGTCATTCCATGACCCTGATGCTTCACCTTCTCATGGTAGTGCTTTATCAACAATCTAGACACATGATGTCCTTTGGGGAGGATAGCTGAGTGTTTGACATGAGGGTGGAGTGTTGCTTGTGTCAACCTACCTCCCACCCTCAGGATATTTTGGCTGTCCAAGAAAGGGTTCAACTTATGCAGTTCGGTTGACTTGCTCTTTTGTACCTCTTTCTTTCATTTAAGAGCCTTGATTACATCCCTGAACACTTCTTCTTGAACTGCATGGATTATGAATTGTTCAGCATCCATTCTTTCTTCAAGTGTCGTAGCTTCATTGGATCTAGTTTTAAGACCTTTCACCTCCTTTGCAAGACGCTTAACCCTCTGGGGTCTGAAATCACGCCAGTGCAATTTGCGCAATTTTTTTCACATAAAATACTTAAAATACTCCATCATTTTTTGTCATACACACTTAAGAAATATGAAAAAATTAACTGTTAAATGTCTACTTTTTTATGGGTCCACTTCCAATCGAAATAAAACATTGTACTTTCGTAAAGTAAAGAAAATAAACAGGGTGTGCGTTCAGCCACTCCGTCTCTGTTAACTTTTTTTCTGGAGCACGTCTCTAAACTTAAACAAAACTCAGCGAATACTAGTCACACCGGCATGAGCAATATATCTTTATAATCATTTAAGTGTGTACTTTTAAATGATCTAATTCAAAACTAAAACAAATATTCTCTGTTTATGTAATCTATATAAAAAAAGAGAGAAATGTCAGTCGTTCTCATTTCAGCTAATTATCTTTTAATGTGACCACGCCCATAGAGAGCGCGCGCTATTCAAACGCAAATGATCTGAGGCAAGCCATGCAAACTGTTAACGCCCCCATATCAGCTGGATAAAACACATCAAGTTGAACAAGAATCGTGTACTTTACCTCGTCTTGACAGAGCTTCACGAGTCACGACTTGACAGCTTTATTAGACAGGTGAGCAAATGTACATAAAACAAATCAATGTTATAACGTTAGCTCAACATGATGAAATATTATGGTCAGTATGTTATTCTAATGTTGATTTAGCTGCTAGTTTCGTATAGCAAACAAACTAACACGTAGAATAACAATATGGGCCCTATCTTGCACCCGGCGCAAATTACTTTGTACACTGACGCATGTATCATTCGTATTTTGCACCCGCGCAAAGCGGACTTTTCCCTCCACAGACGCACGCCGGTAAACTAGAGAATGAACTTGCGCTCCCTGGGCGGTTCAGCGCAAAAAAAGGAGGCGTGTTCCGGCGCAAACAATCCCTGGTGCTATTTTGCAGTTCCAGAAAACAATTGCACCACTGACCAGAAAAAAACTAGTCTAAAGTCAGTGGCACGTTGAGCGTACATTCAGATGCTATTTTAAGCGCGCATGCTCGGTCATAATACACAGTGTGAACAACATGCATACACTGTAGATGATTCTCTCATCTACACAGATGCATTTTCCTTTTTGCAAATGATACATTATTATAAGGAAAAATATTAAAACACGAGGGTAATCATTGTTGTGTCCATGACGATGGGAAAAATAGGCATAAAGCTTACATATTTATCAAAATTATTATATTCATGTATAACCAAAGCTAATTTGGGTGGGTTTGTCCCATCCCCAGTGTCACTTCTCTTTCTTTTACGGCCCTGACGAGAACATCGATCTCCTCGGCTGTGAACCGATTCTGAAGCGCGCCTGGTAAATGCGCCGTTATAATAGTATTGGGCCATGGAACAAGCGCACCTCGTTCATCATGCTCTTAAAGGGAATGTGAGATGACGCTGTGATTGGTTTATTTCACGTTACGCCCAAACCACACCTATGAATAATGAAGCTACTTCAGACCAACCCCTTTTAAACTTGCGTCGGGCGCAAGAGTCATTTATCCCACCGGTAAAATAGCAACAGTGCCCAAGACCCGCCCACAAACTTACTTGCGCTTCGCGCTTGATACTTGCGTTTCAGATCGTTAAAATAGGGCCCTATAACTTTCAAGACACATTTAAATGCAGTTTAGTATGATAGTGCAACAGTTAACATTAGAGCAAGTGAAGCAGCGCTGCGTTCCCTCACAAGTTTAATTTGTCTAATAAACTGACCTGTGTAAGTAATTCAGCACTTGTGTGTAGTTCTGTAGAATTAAAGGGCGATTCCACAGTTTTGGTCTAACTGCAAGGACAACAGCCTGCAAAATCAATCTTCATGGAGAAAGCCATTGTCCTCAGGTTAAAGCCCATGTTGCAGGTTTTTTTTTAATTCTTTATTAATATATAACCATGTATGAAAATATCATATGAAAAGTGAATGCAGGATTTAAAATAGTTTTGCGAGACATAAGGGCACAAATTTAGTAGAAAACGTAAAAGTTTCCTTGACCGTGTTGAAAAAACGCTTTTTTTCAACATCGCGTCATATTACGTCACATGAGGTAGTCGTTTGCCGGGCTCTGCGTTTTCTCAATGGAGAGTATGCTAGGATTCAGTAGGAGCGGTCGGGATTCAGTGTGTTTTCTGTGGTTGTTATATTTCAATTAATTATCGTCGAGGTAATTATTGTGAATTATGGCCTGTCAGGACATCGAGTCCACAGATTTCCGAACAAAAAAAGGACGGTGCTATCCTATCTTTCGTGCCTGGGTGCGTTGTGTGCGGATGAAGAGACGGACTTCTCTTCTGCATCTGCTTCGAAACATGCGGTAGTGTGTAGTGTTCACTTTAGACTGGATGATTATAATCCCGGCGATATGATGGAGTTCAACATGGGATGCCGAAGCAAGACTCCTTCGGTGCACACAGCTCCTTCATCGGGTCCGCCGGTCCATCAACATGTGGTCCGGCCAGCGGTGGGAAACATGACGCTCACGGATCCGTCAGAGATCACTTATTGTACATCTGTTTTACAAAATGTGCCATGTCTTAATTTAATTCATGAAAATATCCTATGTATCCTTAATGTAATGTATTTATGTGTTTTTTATTAGTCTGCAGCCGAAACTCAATGTTATTGTTATTATTATTATTGTAAATATAATATATTATGTTATATAATTCATTTTCAATCTGCACAAAACCACTTTAATGTTTGTGTTGGCTGTTTACATATGACGTTTTTATACAGTAAGACAGTTGTGATTATTTTTGTATTCGTTTATTCAAAACTATAAAGTCCCTCTTCCTCTGGAAACTGTCTCCTAATGACTTACATACACAACACGCAGTTAAAGGTCCAAATACTAGCTTTGTTATTGCCTGATACATGATAATAATCTGTACAATATTGTGATCTGAGCATAGTGTTATACATAGGCTAACGTGGATATATCGATAAGCTAACACTGGTCTCTCACCAAGACACCTGTCCTGTTCTCCTCACACCACAAATGATCGTTGTTCTGTCAAACCCTGGCCTGTCTGCTCTCTTGGCCACATCGCAGGCTCATAATTATATGGCTGAGGTCCGTCATACGAGTAAACATTTAGTCTACAATTGCCTCAGCGTCCGAACTGTCATTGCGATCCATTGCTTTCCTATTTTTTACTTTGACCGCACTCCCTCATGTGACGTCACTTCCGGTTTGGCGGTTTTCAAATGCGGAACTAAATTTTTCACACAAAAATGTCTCTAGAAGCCTAAATAATAGCGTTTTATACGTATACATGAATATCAGATGATGTCACCAACGTCTCCTCACTGACGTCACTCACTTCTAAAACTTGTCTGCCGCCATCTTGAGTACCTGTTTCGGCAAGATCGATACGTCAGTTGCAAAGGAATTAGCAAGCTATGCTTTCAATATTTTCTGCGGTGGGGTAACATAATTATAACATAAATGTAACATAACAAATCTGCAACATTGGTTCTCTTACGAGAGGTTCTCTCGTATTGCGTAAGTTTAGCTTACGCTACGGGAAAGATTCACCGCCGCTGTCGAACAGCGAACAGCCAGCTTAGGACAGCGCTGAGGAAGCCGGCCGTCTTCGCCACCTTCAGCCATCCGTGCGAGCTACGCTATCCGGCGACGTATCCTTTTTGCAAATTGTGTATTTTCTGTGTATACTCCTAAAAGAGCAGCGAGCGTCTTTGTCAAGATGCCTCGCATTTCCTGTGGCTCGTGCAGGGCCCCGCTCAGCGTCGGAGACCGCCACATGATCTGCGCTCTCTGCCTGGGCCAGGAACATGCACAACTCGCCGGGGGCTGCGAGTTCTGTGAAGGGGACCGCGTAAAGAAGCGCCGTTCCCAGAGACAGACGGAACCTGTGGCCACAGCGACGCGCTCGCCGGAGAACCTCCCTAGCCTCGCTCTCGCCTTCCCCGCCTCCCTTCACCGACGCGCAGCTGCCGCTCACGAGCCTCACTGCCGTCGCGTCTGTCTGAGGTTGAGGGACACGCCACAAGGGACTGCTGTTCTAACCGCGGCTAGCTTCCTTTACGTTACAAGGAAGTTACCGCGCCCCCGCAGAAGCAGTCACTCCGCCCTTTGTGGGACCGCGCAGTGATAAGCGCCGTTCCCAAAGGCAGCCGGAGCCTGTAGCTCCACAGCGACGCGCTCGCCGGAGAACCTCCTTCGAGCCTCGCTCTCGCCTTCCCCGCCTCCCTTCACCGACGCGCAGCTGCCGCTCACGAGCCTCACTGCCGTCGCGTCTGAGGATGAGGGACACGCCACAATGGACTGCTGTTCTCACCGCGGCTAGCTTCCTTTACGTTACAAGGAAGCTACCGCGCCCCGCGCGCCCTTTGTTGTCTGCTCGCGCTACTCTAAGCTTTTCGCGCCAGTGACCCGAGTTCGATCCCGGCTCTCGCAGCAGATAAAATTTATGCAGCTCTCCTCTGAGCTCGCGACCAGCTCTCTTACGTACAGAAAGCGAGCGCGCGCGCGCCCCGAGCATGCGTCACCGGCGAAAGAAGGAAAGAGTGTGGTTTTTGTCCCGCCGAGGCCTGACAAACCCCCTCTTTTACCGAAACATTTTCCATCTCCTCCTAGTTCGAGCGGCTGGTAATGTCTATACTGCAGTGAGCCTGTTATAACACGCACGCCTGCAACAGTGCCGACACACAAACGAAAACTGTGATGACGCTCTCTCTCTCTTATCTGCTCGCGCCAACTAAAGCTTACGTTGTTTCCCCTGTGGCTCAATGGCTAAACCCTAAGCTTTTCGTGCTGGAGACCCGTGTTCGATCCCGGCTCCCGCAGCAGATAAAATTTATGCAGCTCTCCTCAGCGAGCCGCCGTATTCAGATCCGGCTCACGCCGATGGTGGTTTTAGTGTAGAAAGGTGCCCACATCTCAGTGTTCACCCCTACACACAAGCACAAAACTTCCCGTGTTATTCACAGAGCCCACTCCCTTAAAGCGGGAAGCCGCTCGAGTGTTTAAACGTAGGAATTTGTCCACGAGTTCGTGCCCACGCCTATTTTTCTGCCGCTCTATCACTAAAGACTCATATCAAACTATGAGAGAGAAAGACGCGCGTGTCCCGCTGCGGCCGCACCGCCGTCAAAGTTTATTTCCCTGTCAGTCCCCTTCAAACAGGCTACTGCAGTGGTCCATTTAGCAGCCAACGAGCCGGTTCATTTACCCTCTCGCCTGCACACATACGCCGTTTTCACGGCGACCCAGAGAAATCTCAAAAGAGTATAATGTCTGGTTATCCGGCTCACGCCGTTGGTGTTTTAAGTGTAGTGAAAGTGCCCACGCCCCAGTGTTCACCCCTACACACAAGCACGTCAAATCTCGTGTCACTCTCAGAGCACACTCTCATAAAGCGCAGAAAAGCCGCTTGAGTGTTGAATATAAGAAATGTGTCCACAGGGCTGTGCCCACTATCTGCCCGCTCTGTTACACGATCAATAAAACAGGTTATGAATGTAAGTCTCGTGCCCGCCGAAGAGCGCTCACGCTTACTAAACACACACCTCCCCCCGGGCGGCGCCCGCGTGTTTAAATGTTATGATAAGACGCTCCCCATCCGTTATGATCGGGGCGTCAAATACACTTGTAAGTCTCGTGCCCGCGCTCACGCTCACAGAAAGCTTTTCCGCCCAAAGCGCTACTCGCGCGTCAAAAAGTGAGAATAAAACGCTCCCCATCCATAATGATTGGGACAACTCACATAAATCAGACGGTCTCGGCTTTCAGCGAGCAGCCATTGCCCAGAACCGAGAGCGCGCGCGCCGCGCTTCGGCTCCGGCTCAAGTTTCACAAGCCCGCAAATGGCAGCGATCTGAACCCGGAGGCCATTCGCCCCCTAGCGGCTCACATAGCTGTGTGGGAAACTATCCCAGGGTTTTCAGAATGGGTTCTGAGCACAATAAAGCAGGGCTATACACTTCAATTCATTCGCCGTCCCCCGCGCTTTCGAGCCCGGACCGCGACGATAGTGAATGCGGGAGTAGCACACCTACTTCACGTAGAAATAGCAGTACTGCTGTGCAAAGGGGCTATAGAAAAGTACCGCCTTCTCTAAGCGAGTCAGGCTTTTACAGCCGATATTTTCTCGTACCCAAGAAGGACGGAGCTTTCAGGCCCATCCTAGATCTGAGACATTTGAACAAGGCACTTGCAAAAGACCGTTCAAAATGCTTACGACCAGAAAAATCCTCGCGCACGTTCGCCCGAGGGACAGGTTTATTTCTCTAGATCTGGAGGATGCCTATTTTCAGATTCAGATATTACCCCGTCACAGGCAATTTTTGAGATTCGCCTTCGACGGTCAGGTATATCAATACACCGTCCTGCCGTTCGGCCTGTCTCTAGCACCCCGTACATTTACGAAGTGCATGGACGCGGCGCTCGCCCCCCTGAGAACTCAAGGGCTGCGAATAATGAACTCTCTGGACGATTGGCTGATATTGGCACAGTCAGAGACAGAACTGTTATCTCACAGAACAGTGCTTCTCAGTCACCTGGAAAACTTGGGTCTCACGGTCAACTGGACCAAGAGCTCATTAATAACCAGTCAGTCAATTCCCTTTTTAGGAATAGAACTGAATTCTGTGGCCATTACGGCTCGTTTGTCGACACAGCGCGTGCGCCGTGTTCGCCACCTAGCCGCATCTTTCCAGAAGGGCAGCTTTCTCCCTTTGAAAACGTTTCAAAGGATGCTGGGCTGTATGGCATCAGCTGCAGCAGTGCTCCAGCTGGGCCTACTGCGCATGCGCCCGCTCCAACGCTGGTTGAATGCTTGCGTGTCTCGCCGAGCCTGGGTTTCTGGCGGCCAGAAAATCAGAGTGTCTCAGACCTGCATAGCGGCTCTGCAGCCCTGGTTAGTAGCCGACTGGTACCAGCAGGGAGTGACGATGGGAACCATCTCTTATCAGAAAGTCATTTCGACAGATGCGTCCAACTCGGGTTGGGGCGCGCTGTTCGAGGGCAGACCGGCCTTTGGCCAGTGGTCAGACCAGGAGAGGTGTTTCCACATAAACTGTCTGGAGATGATAGCGGTCGAGAACGCGCTGAAGCGCTTCCTCCCATTCATACAGGACCAACATGTTCTCATCCGCTTGGACAACATGTCTGTGGTTTCCTATGTAAACCGTCAGGGCGGTGTCAGATCCAGAAACCTCTGCAATCTGACGGAACGCATCCTCATTTGGCCCCAGATGCACCTGCGCTCGCTGAGGGCGGCGCATGTGCCTGGCCATTTGAACGACGGTCCAGACAAACTGTCCAGGGACAACGTTCCCCCAGGGGAATGGTCCCTGCACCCCCAAACAGTCCAGAAACTGGCGCCTATTCGGCAGAGCGGAAGTCGACCTATTTGCGTCAAAAGACAACGCTCATTGCCCGATGTTCTTTTCGAAGAACGAGGACGCGCTGGCCCAGGTCTGGCCCAGCCTCCCACTGTATGCTTTCCCTCCGGTCCCTCTGTTACCACAGGTGATCAAGAGAATCAGGGAAACGCGCCACTCGGTGCTCCTCATAGCTCCGCACTGGGAGAATCAGAATTGGTTCCCGGAACTGGCACGGCTGTCACATGCAGCTCCGTGGCCTATTCCGGTGAGGGCAGATCTCCTCTCTCAGGCTCGCGGCTCGATCTGGCATCCCCATCCAGAGCGCTGGTCTCTGCACGCATCGTTGATCAATGGGTATTCGCTACCCTGCCAGAAAGAGTGATGAACACGATCACGCAATCTAGAGCTCCTTCCACTAGAAGGTTCTACGCGTCTAAATGGTCGGTGTTCTCCAAGTGGTGCACCGACAGAGATCTGGACCCGTGGACGTGCGAGGTTGCGCATTTGCTTATTTTCCTACAAGAGCTGATGGATAAAGGGAGGTCCCCATCCACGCTCAAAGTTTGTGGCGGCCGTGGCGGCGTTCGCAGAGTCGCGCGTGTGCCCAGTCACTGGGAAGACATGAGCTGGTCATCCGCTTCCTTAGGGGAGCTAGAAGGATGAATCCGCCGCGCCCCCCGTCGGTTCCTATATGGGATCTTTCCTTGGTCCTCGAGGCCCTGAAAGCCTTCCCATTTGAGCCATTAGACTCCGTGGAGCTAAAATACCTATCACTAAAAAACGTTTTTCTGACCGCGCTGTCATCAGTCAAACGTGTGGGGGACCTGCACGCGCTGTCAGTCAGCGCGACGTGTCTTGAGTTTGGGCCGAATGACTCTAAAGTCATCCTCAAACCTAGACATGGCTATGTTCCAAAAGTGATGGGCACTCCTTTCAGAGCGCAAGTCATTTCACTGTCGGCTCTGCCAGCGTCAGACAGTGAGACAGACGTGAATCTCCTCTGCCCAGTCAGGGCGCTGAGGACTTACACTGCGCGCTCCGCCGTTTTTAGGCGCACGGAGCAGCTGTTTGTTTCGTTCGGTGGGCGCACCAAAGGTCTCGCTGCCTCGAAACAGACTCTGTCCAGATGGATAGTGGACGCTATAGCGGCAGCTTATGCGTCAAAAGGTCTGCAATGCCCTCTGGGCATCAGGGCTCATTCCACCAGAGGCATGGCCTCATCGTGGGCGTGGTCCAGCGGGATTCTATCCACGACATATGTGTAGCGGCGGGCTGGAGCTCCCCGTCTACCTTTGTCAGGTTCTGTAACCTAGAAGTTCCCGCCCTGCAGGCTAAACTTCTGTCAGTTTAAGAGAGTTGTGCGTTCTGCCCAGATATATCATGCTCAGACCACTCTCACGTGACTCAGCTCTCCTGGTTGAGCTGCACTAGTAGGGTATGTGCTATATGCTTATACAGACCAGCGCGCTGCTCTGTATTCCCTATGTGTGCTTATGTACAAGTGATGGCCCGCGTGGCTGGCCACCTTATTTTTCCACTTATTTGGGTTCCCCGAGAAACCTCGGCGACTCATGGGTGGTTGCTTGGCGCGCACGGCGTTGACAAAAAGTTCCCGTAGCGTAAGCTAAACTTACGCAATACGAGAGAACCTCTCGTAAGAGAACGTACTCGGTTACTAACGTAACCTCGGTTCTCTCTAGAGAGGGAACGAGTATTGCGTAACCGGCCGTGCTCGCGCCACGAGCGACTTCGCTTCAGTCGACAGAAACCAGGGAATGCAGCCTAGAGCCCCTTCTTTTATACGCTAAGCCACGCCCATTCTGGCAGGCTATGACGCTATGAAGGCGCGGGCGCCCTTCATTGGACGTACGTCACGCGGGGCTCACTGATAGGCTGCAGCAGTTGCCCGCAGGGGAGCCAATGAGCACGCAAGACTGCCTGCTCTAGGTCTGCTAGCTGCTGCACTGCGTTGACAATGAATACAAAATTAAGGATAATTTTTTGGCTTCAATATCTCGAGAAGATGAATCTTTCCCGTAGCGTAAGCTAAACTTACGCAATACTCGTTCCCTCTCTAGAGAGAACCGAGGTTACGTTAGTAACCGAGTACGTTATTTTGAATAGAAATCCTCACTCATAAAGCATTCATTCACGTCTTCTCCGGTGAATTTGTGTTCACATACATGCAATATACAGCATCCGCCAGGGCTATTAGTCCAATGGTGCGCATTTTTGGACAAATAATGATTAATACTGATATTCATTTCAGTTCGCATATGAGGATATGACCGCTCTGAAAGCGGCACTAAAATATGCTTTAAAACTTTCACAGAGACATCAAACAGAAAGCAAAAAACCTTTCTTTAAAGTGAATTTCGTTTTGTATTAATTGTATCTTAATTTTAATCAATGTTTCATCAACCAATTGCCTGGATTAAATAAATAAGAATTAAATATAGCAGACTATATAATCACGAAACGGAGGCGCCGGCGCGTGAACTGGAGCTCGTCTCACAAATTAACCGAAACTCAGTGTATAAGGTAGCCTACTCGTCTCACAGACATGTCTACTTAAACAGAATAATTCAAAATGAAAGAAAACAGACACAGACTGCTCTCTGCTTATGTAATCTGTCATTGCATTTCTCTCTGGCGCGTTCACTACTGCGAAGAGTAGACCGCGAGTCAGCATCGTCAACTTCATCTTTGCAACTGACACAGACAAAGAAAAGACTTGTTTATTAATAAATAATTAAAATATCTCCTTGCTATATTTTACATATTCATAATCATTACTTTTGCCGGTTCTTTGTGACAGATTTTAGGAGCTTTATTGGCAGCGCCACGCCGCCACCCTTACATGAGCGCATCACCGCACCCACCAGAATAGCCCTGTTTTGTTTTTTTTGTTAAGGATTTGTTTACTGTGTGTGTGATTCATTTAATTCAACATTCACTGAGTTGTCTTGCTAATCAGTGTCTGCTCGTTTATTCAAACTAATTTGTCCTATAACAGACGAACGTCGCATGATGCTATTTTTATTTACCCGCCACGGTGGCCGGCCGCCGGTAGGTGAAGCGAGTTTACCCGCAACAACACAAAACACAAAATCACCCGCATTTGGTTGGTGGCGGGTGCTAATTTCCATCCCTGGAGATGCGTCTCCTCTTCCTGATTTGCGTCATTTATGATTTCAGCGCACGCTCATTCGTCAATCACAGCTGTCAATCATCTACAAAGCTAAAGTAACATCTCTTCACCTGAAACAAAAAGCTAATAAATGCACGATTTGAAGTATATGTGATTTGTGTGTGATTTTCGTGCGATTGGGGTATTTTCAAATGAATAAAGAATGTTTACAGTATGCATGCTAGGTAAGGATAGCCCATAGCTTCATATAAATTGCTAAATATAACATTTTAAAAACATTTTTTGACTTGAAACCATTTTAAACCGCGACCGGAATATAATACAAATACTCGATGCTGTTTTAAAGTGAGTTTTAGGTAAAACTGTAATATTAATCAATTAAATTGTGTCATGTAGCTTTATGCTACCTGTTGTGCTAATGCACCTGCTGCAGGAGCTATTCTATTCATTACAATATTTTTTTTTTTTTAAGAATTTAAATAATGTTTTAAAAAATAGTTATTTTTTTGTTTGTTTTCTAACAAGACTTGAGATAATAGGTTTGTCAGTACCATAGACAGTACCAGAGAATGTCTAATGACACTACTAGGTAGGAACTCAAGATGGCGGCAGTCAAGTGGAAAAAGAGCGGATGACATAAGAGGTCACGTGACTGATATTCATGTATATGTTTATATTTAAATCTAGTTCCTACATTATTTTTCTATACATTGGCTCACTGGGTACTCTAACCTGCAAGATGGCCTTTAACATCCTGAGAAAACCTGGGCTACAGCTGTGTGAAAGGCAGGATAAATCTGGCAATGGTAAACTAGTAAACTTTGATCAAAGTTGAGTTGATGTCAAATTTAACGTATGTAACATGGACGGAAAAACAGTGTAAGTTCAAGCAGAAAGTGTACTTAATCTAATTCAGTTTAATAAAATTCTGGTTGAATCCAAGTTCATGTTTTTCTTTGTTCCTAATTTGGTATAGTTATGAGTCATGCGTTGTGTATGGTTCACAAAACTGGTAATATGACTTCCATGCAGGCAGGGTGGCCATCTAATATTATCTGTTCTATAAACTTAAAGGTGCATTTTTGACTCTGGTATGTTCATAAACTTAAAGCCAGCAAAATTACTAACTAATACCACAGGTATATTTTTCTAATTTATTTGCCAAATGTAGAAGACAAAAGAACTCCTAAGTGGGCAAAGTTATAACGTGTGTAACGTGGACGGAAAAAATTCAACAATCCTGCAAGATTGCCTCTGTAACACAAAATAATAACATTTCATGAAAACTGGCAAAGAATAGAACAAGTTCATAACACATTAAAATAACCTGTCATCATACTATCAAATTTAAAGATCATACATTGTGAATTAAATAACATTTGTAACGTGGACATAACGTAATTATCCATTATTCATACAATTTTGGATTAGATCAGTCTTACATTAAATTTAATCTCCCTCTAAGGGAGGATCTGTCCTTTTACCTGCATGCATACGTGTATCCTTGCATTTCAACTACAAGTTGATTGCATAGATCACGTTTTACAGACAGGTAAAATTTAATTAGCTCAATTGTCAGATTAATATTGGGGGAATCCCACATATCATCTTACTTCATAGGATTTCAGGAAACGCAATTCTCTGGCCAGAAGAACTGGGTTTTCTGCCCTATAAACACATACTCTTTAAAGTATCTTTAATTTATAAAGCTGTAGCTTGATCTAGTCATTTCAGAGACCTGGAGTATGAGCAGACACAGTAACATCAATCAAAATGAATATAATGGATTTAATAAAGGCATGTCTACTTTTATATTTACTACGGTACAGGAATATATATATATTTACAAACAAAAAGGACATAAACAACACAATAAGACATCAATGAACGAGAAAGTGTGTGAGATATAGAGATATGGATAAATTACACGCGTGAGAGCGGGTAAGAGAGAGAGAAATAGGGTTACGTTCACCTAGACAGTCAACTTTCCTGAAACAACACGAAAACACATTCTTAATGCTCTGAAAACAGGGTAACCCAAATTTACTTGCATGTGGAAGGGTTCTCTCATGTGTTGCTGCGTTCCTTGAGCGGCCTGCATGGTCTAGCCGCGTTTTGGACGGCAGATCTTTTGTTCTCCGTGCGCGTGCGGCCCGCATGGTTTAGCTGCGTGCGTGAGCTGAGTCCTTGGTTCCGTGGAGTCACGTGATGCGGCGCGAGTCTTTGAACAGCGGTCGGAAGACTTTTAGGTCACGTTACCAACGGAAATAGTTCGGCTCAGGTCATTTCACTTCGTGGAAGTGAAACAAGTTGAATACAGAAAACAGATTTTAGGCTAGAAAGTAAAGAAAAGATCCAGGATATGATCTGATCCCCTGAGGGGACCTCCGCGTGAATTACATGTTTCTGACGTGCTGGAAAGTTCAAGAGAGACTTGGGCGGAGCCGCGCTCCTACATTTATCACCTTGTAGAATTCCATCCCCTTCCTGTTCACGGGGCCAATCGGGGAATGGATGTTGCACGCGGGAACCCTCGGTTTATTGTCCTTTGTTTGGGAGAACATGCCCCTCGTGGTACAGGGGTGTGTTCAAGGAGGGTGTATAGTTTAACAGTTTGAATCTTCACTGGCGGTAAAACCTATTAAAAATACACTTTACTTTATATCTCTGTGCATATTCAGATAGCCCGTTCCATGAGCATTTTAGAGGTGTCAAACACATCAAATGAAAGTCAAAGGAAAAATACAGAGGTATTTAAAATGCATAAAGAAGGTATTTCTAATGTCTATTTATGCCGTGGCCAAACAAAGATATTTCACTGTGACATGGGGAAAAACACATACATTTAACAAAATATATTTAATGGTTTTTATGTCTTTACACAACAGAAATGTCCGTCTCTTTGTTCAGAGACATTCTGCGACATTCCGATGGGTTATAAAGTCTCGTAACAGGAGCTTCCCTCGTGTGTTGGGGGAGGGAAGGGCTCGTGTGTGTGTGTGTGTAAAATTCAGTCTTTCGGTGCCTGAAGGTTTTGGGACTTTAGCACGGATATTTTTATTTATTCAGATTCACTCTTAGCCCAGTCCCTACACACCAATAACTCTTTATGCAAAGTATCCCTGAATAATTGTTTTTTGGAGTTGCGGTGAATTTTTTTTTTTTTTTAAATAACCTATAAAAATCCTGCATACTGAATCTAGAGCTTCGCATGCGAGACAGAACATAGCCTACTGTATGTGCGCCAAACCATGTAGCGCGCGCACGGTAGAGAGGGAGAGAGTGAGAGACATTGCGTGTGAGAACAATCAGTCAAAATGTACACAACCTATGGCAAGCCGTTTTAACTTTTATTCATTTTCAGGATATGAATCCTTGATATCAACAATTCAATTTTCACTAGTTAAAATTATAATTATTGATATCAGGAATAATATTTCTACTAGTAACAATGGCAATTTTTGATATCAGGAATTACAAATTCACTAGTAACAATGCTAATTCTAGAGATATCAACATTTACATTTTCACTAGTTAAAATGATCATTCTTGATATCAACAATTTAATTGCAACTAGTAAAAACTATAATTCTTGATATCTGTAATTGTATTTTCACTAGTGAAATGTCACCATAGGCTGCCATTCAAAATCAATTGTTGATATCAAGAATTTAATTCTTACTATATGAAATTCCAATTTCACTTATCAGAAATACAATTCTTACTAGTAAAAACCTTTATTTTTGATATCAAGAATTGAATTGTCACTAGTTGAAATGTCTATTCTTGATATCAACAATTGAATTGCTGCTAGTAACAATGTTCATTTTTTCAGTGTTAGTAGTAGTATTTTGTAGAAGACACACCAAAATAAATGTTATGCGCCAAAATTCTGGATTTTATTAAAGCAAATTAAAGAAATGACTTAGGAAAAATCCAGATGCACTGAATGTCCCACCCTGACATCTGCAATTTCTGGGGACGGAAATAAAATAAAGTCTCATTACACGATAATGCCAAGGCTTAGTGGGATAAAAATAACTTTATTATTTCTTACATCTATCTTTAACAAAATAGTGAACTAAAAATAAAAAAATACAACAACTGGGTATTATTCAATCTATTGTTCATTACACCCCTTGTGGACAGAAACTGTGGAATCGCCCTAAATGTCCTTATTCCTTTATATCCGCGGGGCTCGAGTCGCGTGTGATATCTGTCTCTTTAACAATCGCTCCTGCTTCATACCACTGTAATGTTAAAAAACATGAGTGTTTTCACTCATCCATAGAATCGCGATATTGATAGTGTCTGTAAACCGCAAAAAGACTGTTTAAATATGAATTGTGTGTCTGTGTGTGAATGATGAATGAAAGGCACAGCTGTTGTTTACAGCAGTACAGCGCGCATCTCACACTTGCATAAACACGATATGTTACAGACTAAATGTGAATATTTAGACAAGATTTCATTGATTAGTTTTGGATGGATTATAAAGTTTTTACTGTAAAAAAAAAAGACTACTGCCACATTAAATAAGCTTTTGTTCACCAATTTCTGCTCATGTGTTACCCTTGAAATACGTATACTTTTTACAAAGAAAGATTACACTTGAAATATTGTTAAAATTTTAATCTTTTTTGTTGTGTTTTATTAGTGACAAATTTGGAGAGAGGATACATATTCCAAAACTTTCTGAAAATACAGTATGAGAATTAACTGCACAATTACTAGAAATGTTTACCTTGGATATTATACAATTTGCATGCATACAAAATATGTGGATAAAGACAAATGTTTTTCAAGTTGTTTCCAACTCTAACTTTGAACCAATTCTGTAGAATTCTTCAGAATTGGTTCAAAGTTAGAGTTGGAAACATCTTGAAAAACATTTGTCTTTTTCCACTGGGTACCACAAGAAAGTGCGAGGACAATATATATATATATATGTGTGTGTGTATATAGCTTCTTTTGTCCCCAGTGACACACCTGTGTGAAAGGCTAATTATGAGCTCATTATTATGCGCTCATTATGCAAGGCCATCATTATGCATTATGCAAGAGAATTCTCCTCTTAGGTGAGAATCACGCCCACTCAGGTGAGAATCACGCCCACTCGCATATTGCCTTTCCAGACAAAAAGTGTCTTAAAAAGTTTAAATCAATGTATTGTTTTGTGTAAATGATTAGGCAGGATGATTTTCAGATCATTTTGAAGCAAAAATTCTAGGCAACAACGTCCAGTAGTCAAAAGTATTGTGGACACATGTTTAGTGAGTGTTTTGTGGCCTTATTTCAGAGGCTTTAAGTTTTAGTTTTTTCAATAACCATGCATAAACAATATTCCTTCAAAAATACAAACATGTACATACATGTTGCTCACATATTATGGTAGCCCTGTTTGTGCTAAATAGAGTGCAATGACAACTTTGCCATTAATATGTTTATAAGCAACTGAAAAAAACACAAATGTCAGGGCATGTCAAAACATCTCAAGGACCTCAAAAACTCCTTAGACCCCAGAGGGTTAAGCCTTGCTATGGCTCTTACGACTCTCATCCAATCTGAAAACTTCTGAAGTCGGTCTGATAGGGACCTTTCTTCATTTGCTTTCGTTGTGTGAACTTGTGCTCTTTTGATTTCTGGGTCGTCCTCATTGAGTTCTTTCACCTTAATCTCTTCTTCCTTAGGGAGGTCCTTTTGCCACAAGAAACTAGGTCCCGTGAACCAGTTAGACTCTACAAGCTCCTTTGCCATGAGTCCGCGAGAGGCATGGTCAGCCGGGTTATTCTCTGAGGCAACATATTGCCACTGACTTGGTTCTGTGCTCGATTTGATCTGCTGGATCTGATTGGCTACAAATACATGAAATCGCTTTTCATCATTGTTAATGTAACCAAGGACGACCTTGGAATCGGTCCAAAAGTATTCCTGTAGATTTTTGATCTCCATTTCTCTCTTTAGCAGATTACTTGTCCTTGTGGCCATGACCGCAGCTGAGAGTTACAGCCTTGGGATTGTTGTTACCTTAGTCGGTGCAACCCTTGCCTTCGCCATAACAAGAGCGCAATGGACTTCTCCAGACTTCGAAACAACCCTAAGGTAAGAACACATTCCATAGTCAGAAACACACTGGCATCGGAAAAATGGTGAAGTTCACACTGCTGAACATCCTTGGCTGCCAATGGTATGTAGTGCTGTGGTATCTCTACCGAAGACAGATTATGAAGGTCTTGGAGCCATGCTCCCCAACGCGGCCTGAAGTCGTCAGGAAGTGGCTCATCCCATCCTACCTTGCCTTGGCACATCCTTTGTAGAATCTGTTTACCTTTCAAAATGATAGGTGCCACAAAAATTGAGGCCACTGTTGATAGTACTCCTCTTCTGGTAAAAGGATGTTCTTTTACCCTTACTCTGAACTGGAACTTATCTGAGCTAATGCACCATTGGAGGCTCCTGCTCCATCTTGTGCTCACCCAGGGCCATGTCCAGGTCAGCTGCAACTTCAGCAACTTGCTTTGGGATTGTGGCAAGAACCAGAGGTCTCTTGCCTCTTGGAACTTCCATATTGCCTCTTTCCCACCACAGAAATCTGAGGTAGTCTTGGTCCCTTGGTGCAACATGAAATTGATGGAACATCCGCTCTACATCACACATGATGGCTACTTGTCCTTTGCGGAAACGACACAAGACCCCTACAAGCATATTTGTAAGATCTGGCCCGGTGAGTAGATGCTCATTCAGTGATGTATTCTGAAACTTAGCTGAGCAATCAAATACCATTCAAATCTTTCCTGGCTTTTGGGGGTGATAAACCCCATGGTGAGGGATATACCATGTGGTCTGATTGATTACCTCTGGCTCTGGAACCTTTTCAGCATCACCTGTTGCTATTATGTCCTCCATAAAAGGCACATCATCCTTGTGATATTGATTATCTTTCTTAAGACATTTTCCCAAACATCTGAGTCTATGTTCTGCACACACTTTGTTGTTTGGCAGACTTGGCCTCTCTTCCTTGAAAGGCAATGGCATTTCGTAATGCCCATTTGCCTTTTGCTTGATTCCTTCTTTCAGCTTCACCGTGAACTTAATATCTTCTTGTGATATCAGAACTTCTTCACTGAACTTCTCAGTTAAATCTGACTCAAAGACCTTGAATATATCTGCTGGAGTGATCATTTCCTTACTTGAGTTCTATAAACGAAATGGACCTCAGAGCTCAGTACAGGGCTTGGTAGCTGGCTGAACATTTTTTATGATGATACGGTGGCTCACACCAATTTCATCCTCATGATCATAATCAACTTCAGTGCTGCTGTAGCCGATAATGCTCCAACCTAACACAGACCTTTGTGCATATGGCTGGTTTTCATTGCCCGTGATGACATCTCTGGGAAGTAAGGCTTGTGGACAGTTATAGCCAATTAACAATCCTACTTCACAGTCGAGCTCAGGATTTTTGCGGTTGTGCTTGTGGGTATATGGGATCTGTTTGCTGGTATGTAATCTCTTGTATAGGTTGTTGGGAGTTTGATTTTAGTGTCAGAGCTGATGCCTCTTATCTGTTACAGTCCTTGCACCTTTTGGCTATTCACCACTTTTGTTTTTGATGTTATCGTGGACACTTTGAGTTTGACTGGCTCTTTCTTGGCACCCAATGTTACAGCTGCATCCTTCGGGATGAAGGTTGTGTCGCTCTGACTATCAAGTAAAGCATACACTAAAACTTCCTTGTCTGGTTCCGTTGTCGTGGAGACATAGACTGGAACGATAGATGAAGTATGGGTGCTGCTCTTCTCTTGAACAACTCGGTTAGAGGTAGCTTGCTGTATTTCAATTGATTCAGACTGTTGATTCTTGTCTCCTTGTTCTTGCTCTTTCTTCCCACGATCTTGATGTAGGCAAGTGGGGTGGCGTTGTCACACACACTCCTGGATGTACAAGCTCTGGAGTTATGGCCGATCCTAAGGCAGCCAAAACATAATTTCTCCAGTTGTACAAACTTAACTCTTTCTTAAACTGGTTTTTCCCTAATCTTGAGACACCTATGGAGAGTATGGCCTTTCTTCTTGCAAAAAATACATGTTATGCTTGTCTTCTCACTTGTATTAATGGTGAAAGTCTTAGCACTAAAGTTTTGATTTCGTTGATACTTAAACTGTTCTCGTTCTGTTGGCTTTGATCTTTCTTGGTCAGTTGGCTTCACTGCATATAATGATGTGATGGGGTTGCATGCAATTCGAGCCTCCATGTTGAGAAATCTCACGAAGTATCTGAAGTCAGGGAACATTTTGTGTCCATCTTGATAAATCGTGGCTTCTCTATTCCAGCGTGAGCTCAACCAATACGGTAGCTTGCCAGTAATCCTTTGGTTTTCCACACAATTGTTGAGAGTTTGTAGACCTTGAACATATGACATAGCTGCTTCCACACTGCTCAGGAAATCAACAAACTCACAAAGATTTTCGCTGTCCTTAGGGCCAATTTTATGCCATGCATGTCTCTTGTCGCGATATGACTTGGCAACTATGAATGGATTACCATATGTGTGTCCCAGGCAGCGCGATAAGCTGTTTCTGTTCCTACAAGGAACCTTCAATATCTCTCTTGGTTGAGCCACCAACATACCTGCATAGAAAGAAGAGCTTTTCTTGAGTTAGCAGGTTCTTGCGTTCAATCAGAGTAACGAAGGAAAGCTTCCAATCATTGTACTTGAGAGGATCTCCTTTGAAAACTTCAGGTTCTGGGATTGGAAATCGATTAGCTGTGATTGCTTCAGCTAGAGTTCTCACAAGGTCATTGGAAGCTTCATGAGAAGTTAATAAGGCTTGAGTGGTTGGGGTGATGACTTGACTTACAGGGACTTAAGAAAATGTGGCTGGCTGTGGAACAGAACATGAGGTGTACATGGAGGGATATGGGAGAGGGTTTTTAGTGGCTGTGACCTCATGTGAGTGATGGACTTAACTTGGCTTGGCTTATTGCGCAGGAAGAGCTTGGGAGACTGGTGCTTGATAGGAGGGAAAAATGGATCCATTAAAGGGTTAAGTGCAAATAATTGCCATTGTCAACACTGTCTAAGATAAAAGATGGTATAATAAGATAATATAAGATAACCTTCCCCCACATCTCTTCAGTCCCTATCTTCTCCTAAATTATTATTATTTATTTATTTATTTATTTGTGTTATGTGCAATGTCTAAAGTGCATTAAAAGAAGGAGTACAGTGTGAGAGTGTCTCAACTTGGGACAGAGATGCTGTCCCATTGAAACCACTTCTCGTCTGTTTTGCTTGCATAGGTGTTTGTGAGGTTATCCATATATACTTTTTTTTTTTTTAAATACTGGGAACGTCCCGGGTTACGTATGTAACCCTAGTTCCCTGAAGGAACGAGACGCTGCGTGAAAACGCTGCGGGAACGCTTCTAGCGTTGTGCGTCTTGAAGCATAGTATGGAATCAGCCAACGGCGAGACGGAACGTCACGAGTGACGTCATCGACCAGGAAACTATAAAGCACACCCATGAACACAATGGCGACAGCTTCTGGAAAAGTCTGAAGCAAGTCGATCAAGGGAATGCTGGGAGTATGGCAACGACACGCAGCGTCTCGTTCCTTCAGGGAACTAGGGTTACATACGTAACCCGGGACGTTCCCTATCAGGAACATCGAGCTGCGTGAAAACGCTGCGGGAACGCTAATACCCACGTCGCCATAAGAGCAAGTGACCGACTGTGTGAATCACGGATTAAATTCAGTCGAAAGCACCTGCGCCCCAGGGGTGGAGCTAAGGTCTAGGTCATAAAACCTGACGAAAGTATGCGGTGAGGACCAGCCTGCCGCATCACACACGTCATGAAGAGAAACTCCTGACAATAAGGCTTTGGAAGCCACCATACTCCTGGTAGAGTGAGCTCGGACAGTCAAAGGTGAAGGCTGACCAGCCGACTCATAAGCAAGTGAGATGGCCTCGACCACCCACTTGCTCATCCTCTGCTTAGACACTGGAGACCCCTTCTTAGGTGGGGTCAACAAACAAACAACTGTTCTGATTTCCTCCACAGGGCAGCTCTGTGGACATAAGTATCTAGAGCCCGGACAGGGCAGAGCAGATTAAGTTTTTCCTGATCTGACGATGTAAAAGGAGGAGGACAGAAGGCCTGCAGAACTATAGGTCTGGCCACATTGGTAGGGACCTTAGGGACATAACCTGGCCTGGGGTGGAGAAAAGCCTTCACCATCCCAGGCGCAAATTCCAAACACGAAGGAGCAACCGAGAGAGCCTGAATATCTCCGATTCTCTTAAGAGAAGAAATGGCAAGAAGAAAAATAGTCTTTAAAGTAACAAACTTTTCAGAAACTTCTTCAATAGGCTCAAAAGGAGCTAGGGAAAGACCTTCTAGAACGATGGCCAAGTCCCACGCTGGCACCCTCGTGCGGACTACAGGCCTCAGCCTCAAAGTACCACGGAGGAAACGAGTTATAAACGGGTGTCTCCCCAAAGAGACTCCACTGAAAGGGACATGGTAAGCAGCAAGTGCCGCCACATACACCTTTAGTGTGGAGGGGGATAACCCTGAGGAGAAACGCTCCTGCAGGAACTCCAGCACTGCACCCACTGGGCAGTTAACTGGGTCCAACAGGTGTTCTCCACACCAAGAAGTGAAGAGCCTCCACTTCAAGGCGTATAACTTCCTCGTGGAAGGAGCTCTGGAGTGAAGGATGGTCTCAACAACCTCGGTTGAGAGACCAGCACCTACGAGCTGGGCCCCCTCAGAGGCCAAGCCCATAGCTTCCACAACTCTGGGCGGGGGTGATAAATCAACCCGCTCGCCTGAGAGAGAAGGTCCCTCCTGATCGGAATCTCCAGAGGAGAACCGTCTAGGAGAGATATAAGGTCCGCAAACCAAACTCGGGCCGGCCAGTACGGGGCTACCAATAGTAGACTGACCCCGTCCCGGCGAACCCTCTCCAGAACTCCTGGGAGCAGAGCAATCGGGGGAAAGGCGTACAGACGTGACCTCGGCCACGGCTGTACCATAGCGTCCAACCCCGCGGGGCTGGATGACTGAGAGAGAACCACAGTGGAAAGTGTGATGTCTCCCTGGACGCAAATAGGTCTACCTCGGCACGACCGCACTGCATCTGAAGGAGCTCCACCACCTCGGGTGGAGTCTCCATTCCCCGGGCCTCGGCCCCTGCCTCGACAGGATGTCCGCTCCCTGATTTAAATACCCCGGGAGATAAATCGCCCTCAAAGAGAGGAGCTTCCCCTGGGACCATAGAAGGATCTGGCGAGCCAGATTGTATAACGGGCGAGAGCGCAGACCCCCCTGATGGTTTATGTAAGAGACCACCGATGTGTTGTCGGACCAGACAAGAACATGATGACCTCTGAGGTCTGGTAGGAAGTGTTTCAGAGCCTGAAACACTGCCAACATCTCTAGACAATTTATATGCCATAATCGATGATGGTCCTGCCACAGACCCTGGGCTGGGTGACCACTCATGATCGCCCCCCAGCCTGTGAGGGAAGCATCTGTCGTTAGCGTTACACGACGACAAAGAGCTCCCAGCACAGGTCCCTGGGACAGAAACCAAGGATCCCTCCAAATGACCAGAGCACGGAGGCAACGCCATGTAACTTTGATCATGCGGAGGGGGTTTCCCCTCAGGGAGAACCCCTTGGTTCTGAGCCACCACTGTAATAGTCTCGTGTACAGCAGGCTGCAAGGTATAACCTTAGACGCTGCTGCCATGAGACCCAGCAATCTCTGGAACTGCTTTACAGTGAGCAACTGGCCTAGCTTCACTTGTTTTGTGGCTGACCCCAGAAAGAGGTTCTCTGAGATGGAGATAACACACTCTTCTTGGCATTCAGCCTCAACCCCAATTTCTTGAAGTGCGCGAGGACGACATCTCGATGCCGAGCCGCCACTTCGTGAACGTGCGGGGAGATAAAGCTAGACCGAACGGAAGAACATAATATTGGTACGCTTCGCCCCCGAAAGCGAACCTCAGGACTTCCTGTGTTGCGAAAGGATGGAGATATGGAAATACGCGTCCTTCAGATCTATCGTGACAGACCAGTCCTCGGATCTGATTTGTGACACGATCTGCTTCAGAGTGAGCCTCTTGAACCAGAGCTTGCTACTGAGCGACTTAACGGGCGCAGATCTAAAATTGGACGCAACCCCACCATCCTTCTTTGGAACGATGAAATATCGGCTGTAATAACCAGACTCCTTGCTGGGAGGAGGAACCCGTTCTATAGCCTCCTTCTGAAGGAGCGTTTTCACCTCTTGTCCCATTACCAGAGCCTGCTCGGGGCCCACCACTGTGGGCAGGACCCCGCTGAATCGAGGAGGACGAGACCTAATATCATAACCTTTCTCTATCGGATGCAGGACCCACTGAGATACTTTTGGACACTCCGCCAGAAAATCTACAAAGGGTACCAGCCTCTCGAGACTGGCCTCTAGAATATTCTGAGCAGCAAACACAGCGCCCTGTAACGGCGCACCGGCAGGAAACAGCTGGTTTGACTGCTCTAAACCCCTCCTCAGAGGGGGCGAGCGTCCCTCGGGAAGCGCTCGCTGGGCCCGTCTACGCCCCGACACGAAGGCGGGGTTGGCAGAAGGGACCCCTGAGGGTACCGGGAGAAAATGGGCACCGTCTGATGCGGTGAACACCTTTCTCTCACGGTAGGGACCACCCTCAGCATTCTGACGCCAGTGGCGTCAGGACTTCTTAGACGAAGCCTTCTTGGCCATAATGACTGTCCTCAGATCAGTCTTATGGCCAGAAGACCTCGGTTGAGAGTGTCACGCCTGGTCCCACTGCAGGGGGAGCACAAGACGCGACACTCTGTAGAGGGGGCGAGCGTCCCTCGGGAAGCGCTCGCTGGGCCCGTCTACGCCCCGACGCGAAGGCGGGGTTGGCAGAAGGGACCCCTGAGGGCACCGTGAGAGAATGGGCACCGTCAGATGCAGTGAACACCTTTCTCTCACGGTGGGGACCACCCTCAGCATCCTGACACCGGTGGCGTCAGAACTACTTTTTTTTTTTTTTTTTGATGAAGCCACTTGGCTATAATGACTGTCCTCAGATCAGTTTAACCCCCGAAAACTTCATCTGAGAGTGTCGCGTCTGGTTCCACTATTTTGCAGGGGGAGCACAAGACGCGACGCTCTGATTTTATTGCGCCCATGCGAGGAGCTTATCGACAGCCAGGACTGACCCGCCCATCAGTCCCTGTCTTTAAATGCCGGTGCCTAAAAGACGAATTCGTTTCAGCGGAGAGATGGCAGTAGGCGTCTCTCCAGTTTTTCTAGGCATCGCCTCATAACCGTAAATAAGCCTCAGCAATATAAAAATATTTTTTGTAGAGATCTGAGGGCTAAAAATACAGTATGAAATCGTTTTCTTCCAGGACTTCGACACCTCGGTGTGGAGATCCGGAAAAATGGCAGGCACCGTCGTGGAGGTTGCACTCGGGAAGGCAAACATAGTTTATACAATATTTTTATATAAAAAACTCCTGCCAAACTGCTGACCACTCAATGTTTAATTTTTCTACAGCATGAGTAAGCACCTCCATAAGCTCCTCATTTATTTCTGTTCAGGGGAATATATCATATATCATATATATCATAATCCCCTTATTTTATAATTTATATAATATTAATATTATTATATTTTTAATACCAACAACATTCAGCTCCTCAGAACTGGATAGTTGCAATATTAATGCCACAGCCTGGGCAGAAGAAACCGCAGAGCATGCTTCCAACCCTAAACTGAGGCACTGAATCTAACAGTTAAAGGCTGAGATAGGGCGAGGCCCGTCTCAAACCCCGCTGTCAGATTCACCCGCGATCCCCACGACACGTGCCGCCGCTCTGCCTCGTCAGAAGCGGGAGCCGAGCCGCGGGGAGCGCGAGCCGAACCACTCTCCTCAAAGAGTGATCGTCGGGAGCAGAGCGTTCTTATTGGAAAACGCTCGCAATGCTCACAATCAGCCCCCTCGAGAGCTGACCGGGCATGCTGTACTCCCAAACAAACAACACACAGATCGTGTGAATCCCCACCCGTGAAATAACAAGTACAGGGGGGAACACACACTTTCTGTAATGCTGCTCGCTTAGATATGTGAATACATATATAGCCTTTTTTTTAAGTGAAAAACTCCTGCCTAGCAATCACTAAAGACAGACAAAAACACTGGGACAGATTCACACACAAATCGCTTGCTGAAGACAACAGAAGCTGTCGCCATTGTGTTCATGGGTGTGCTTTATAGTTTCCTGGTCGATGACGTCACTCGTGACGTTCCGTCTCGCCGTTGGCTGATTCCATACTATGCTTCAAGACGCACAACGCTAGAAGCGTTCCCGCAGCGTTTTCACGCAGCTCGATGTTCCTGATAGGGAACTATATTCGGAGTGATAACCGCAGCACCTGAGACGCGCTCTCTGCTCCTCACCACGGCGCGTCTCAGGTGCTGCGGTTATCACTCCGCCCAAGTAGCAGTGCTTCGCCTTCACAGAATATAGTTCCCAGTATTTATACGGTTAAAATATGTCTGTCTCATGTGACTTTGTTTTTTGTACACTCTGTGACTATACAAATCACAACATGTAAATAGGAAAATGTTTGCGTTATTTTGTCACTTATTTGGATTAGTATGCTAGCTGTAACCATTTACATCCAGTCTTTGTGCTAAGCTAGGCTAGCGGTGGGTGCTTAAACAGACTTATAGCACGCACGGAGATGAAAAAGTTATGTATGGACTTATCTAACTCTGGGGGATAAGGTGAATAGGCTAAAGTCCCAAAAAGTCGGAGTGTTCCTTTAATGTAGAATTTGTGATTTGGTGAAATTTCCACCAGGCTGTCAGAGTGGCGGCTATAGTTACTGCAATAAAACATGTGTGTTGTTTGATTTATTTGGTGAGGAACGGTATGTCAGCTATATTTAATTCTTTGCATAGTGATTGTTCTATATCTAGCCATATAATATCGGATTGGGTGAATCCATTTGTATATGTATTGCAGTTGGTTAGCCATTGAGTAATATAGAAAATTTGGTGCTTCTAGTCCTCCTTGAACCTTACTTTTTTGTAGTGTAGTGAGTTTTATCCTTGGCGTTTTATTTTTCCAGTAGAAGTGAGTGATAATGGAATCTAGTGATTTAAACCAGGTGAGTGTGGGGTGGGTTGGAATCATTGAGAATAGATAATAAATTTTCGGTAGAATCGTAATTTTTATTGCTGCTATCCTACCGATTATGGAGATTGGAAGGTTGAGCCACCTGAGCAAGTCGTCTTCTATTTTTTTTAGCAGTGGTGTGAAGTTGAGTGTTACCAACTCTGACAGTCTGGAGGAGATCTTAATGCTTAAGTAAGTGATGTGGTCATGACATATAGGTATAGGTGATTGGTGGGGTGCCACATCCCATTTGGTTTTATGTAAAGGGAGGACGGAAGATTTGTTTCAGTTTATTGCATAATCTGATATTTTTGAGAAGGACTGGATTGTTTTAATTACTTCTTGAGTGGATGCTATGGGTTCTTGTATATATAGTAGGATATCATCTGCATAAAGTGAGATTTTATGTGTTTGTTGTGGTGTTTCAATACCTTTGATTGCTGGGTTTTGGCGGATAGCTGCTGCTAAAGGTTCAATAAAAATAGTGAATAGAGATGGAGAGAGCGGACATCCCTGCCTCGTCCCCCTGTGCAGTGTGAAGCTTTGTGATGTTAGTCCATTGGTTGTGACTGTGGCAGATGGTGATGTGTATAAAATCTTGATCCAGTTAATAAATTACTCTCCAAAGCCGAATTTTTGTAATGTGGTGAATAAAAATTCCAGTTGACCCTATCAAAAGCTTTTTCGGCATCTAATGCGGCATCTAATGAGAGTATCTTTCTGTTGTACTGATGAGTAATGCATTCAATTGTATAATCTGCGGGTATTATTGGATGCGTGTCTACCTTTTATAAAGCCGGTCTGATCAGGATGAATTATATACGGTATAATTTGTTCAATTCTATGGGCTAATGCTTTGCTAATAATTTTTATGTCGACATTGTGAAATAGGACGATAGTTAGATGTGAAGGTGTGGTCTTTGTTAGGTTTAGGAATGAGTGATATAAGTGCTGTATTCATGTGGGATGGGAACTTTGTGTTATGTTTTATTTCCGTTATTGTTCTGCTAAATAGTGGGTATAAAGTTGACCAAAAATGTTCGTAGAACTCAGCAGGGAAGCCATCCGGTCCTGGTGCTTTATTATTTTGCATGTATTTTAGCGCGGAGTGAAGTTCTTTTTCAGTGATTGGTAATTCTAAAGAGTTAACTTGTTCCATGTTGAGTTTTGGTAGAATGGTGTTATCGAGGAATTGGGTTATGTCTTCTTGGTTTGGGTCCAGATCAGATGAGTATAATTTTGTATAGTATTCTTGAAATATCTTGTTTATCTCAACTGGTGAATTGGTTAGCTTCCGTGCCGAGTTTCTGATGGAGGTTATAGCTGTTCTTTCTTTGTTTCTTTTAATTTGACTGGCTAAATATTTTCCGGATTTATTGCTATGGTGGAAAGTTTCTTGACGGAGCCTGTGAATCAGAAACTGGTTTCTTTTGTTTATTATTTCATTAAGCAAAAATTTTGAGGGGGGGGAATGAAATGGGAGGATGGAAAGGTTACATTGAGAGGGGAGCAGGGGTCTTTTGACTATACATCTGTTCACAGTTTCAATAATTAGTAAAGCCAGGGAGTAGTGTCTTTGTCTCTAAACAATTGTCCATCAATATATAATTTGTCCACTGTAATGATTGCTTTTTTACCTTGATTGATCATTGTCTTGCGGATGGGGAAGAGTAGCTTACGTCTGCGGATGATTTCTTGTGGATATTGGTCGTTGAGTCCGTAATGAGTCCCTTTTAGCTGCCGGCCTTGTCGCTGAACCAGTATTCTTTGTTTGAAATGTTCAAATTTGGCGATGATGGGCTGGGAACGGGTGGAGTTGAGGGGTTTCTGTCCTAAACGGTGAACGCGATGGAAGGTGATGTGCTCCACAGTCTCTGGTGTAACTTTGAGCTGATTACTTTCCAACTTTGACCAGATTTTTCGGGGTCTTCGGTGGATGATTCGGGAATGCCGGAGAAAATTAGATTGTCTCTCATACTTCGTGACTGTAGATCCAGGATGGTTTCTTGCATAGCTTTATTCTCAGCGATGACGGAGTGTAATGAAGACTTGATAGCTAGGACTGTAATTGTAGCTAGTTGGGATAAGTGACCACTGTGGTGCATCGGTAAGAATGCAACAGAATGCTCTGATTCTCTTCAAGGGATTTATTGACAGCCAACAGATGATTGTCTGTCTTCGTAAATGTACAGTATGTGTGGTTCTACAATAAACAATAAAGAAAAGAAAATATCAGCATACAAGTAAACGACAGTGCTGTCAGGATGCTATTAATAATGCTAATAAATGGTATTAGTATAATTTTCCCTTCAAGTAGCTTTAGCTGTTTACATAAAATAACCAAATAATATACCAGCACACATTGGCTTCTTATTAAATTAAACAGCCTTCTTACGGCTGGGTCTCAGTAACAGCAACCCAAAAAACATAGTTTTCTACTACACAATCATTGTAAACACTCCAATAATAACTATGTAGTGTCAGATGAGTACACATAAGCACAATAGTAATGTAACATTATAAATACTAGGCATTAGCATGATGCTAGCAAAATATATGCTAACATACTGCATTTCAGCTGAGTACCTCAGAATAAACAAAACTCATAGAAAACCTAATACACCAAAAAATACACATATGTAAACATTTTACCAGGGTACTCACATGTTTCTGAACGCACACCTGCACAGATAGCAACACAGATGACAACTATTTACTTCAGAAATATCTACGATGTGATTCCCGGCAACTCTCACTACTGACTCAAAATGAAACTTATCAGTCAGCGCAAACAGGTGTCCTCTCCGTGACCCCAAAACAAAGGCGCTGATTGGCTAATCCTCGTTACCCCGAACATTAATAGCGGGTCCTTCTTCACAGCCGCCCCCAAATTTGCACTGTCAAATTTGCTGTCCCATAGAAGGACCGGTGTTCTCAGGTACCGCCTCAGGTATGGCAGGGAGTGGGACAAGACGGGCAACTGGCCGGGTGTAGTTTCTGTTGTTAACCTGGATCTCCGCTGCCCTTATCCTCCCATCGGCACCTGGGATAACCTTTGTGATGCGGCCAATAGGCCAGAGTGCCCTCGGGAGCTGTGGGTCAACGATCATAGCGACAGCACCAGGTTGTAGTGGGGCTACTTCTTTCTGCCACTTGGTACGCGTCTGCAGGGCAGGAAGATAGTGCCTAATAAATGTCCTCTAGAATTGGTCGGCGAGGACCTGCGTATGCCTCCAGCGGCGGCGGCTCAACAGCTCGGACTCCCCATCACAAGCATATTGGGGGTTACTGGGTCAGGGTCTGTGACGTCACTGGATACATACCCCAAGGGCTTAGAGTTTAGGATGCCCTCTATCTCGATCAGGACCATGCGCAGGACTTCTTCTGTCACAGTCTGCATCTGGATTGTGGCATACAGGCAGATTTTATTTGCCTCTCCCATGCACCACCAAAGTGAGGCGCACTTGGAGGGTTGAATCTGAACTTGATCTGATGTTTGGCCAGTTCTGCCTGTAGAGTGGGGTGCAGTGCCTTGAAAGACTCGTGGATCTCCCTCTCACCTCCTCTGAAATTTGTGCCCTGATCCGACAGAAGCTCCACTGGTTTTCCCCTGCGTGAGATGAATCTGCGGAGGGCCATCAGAAAGGAATCCTGGTCTAAACTAGTCAGGACGTCTATGTAGACAGCTCAGGTAGTAAGGCACTTAAATAAAATACCCCAACGCTTCTCATTACGCCGTCCGATTTTAACCATGAAGGGCCCAAAACTATCCGTTCCTGTAGAGAAGAAAGGTGGTTTCATCAACCGCAGGAGGGCCAAAGGTAAGTCTGCCATTTGTGGCACTGCAGGCTCTCCATCTCTCCGCTCCGCTCTCCATCTCTCCGCTCTCCATCTCCGACAATCAGGACAGGAATGCTGGTGCCGCTTCACAGCTTCTCTTCCACAAAGGATCCAGTACCGTCTGCGAAGTTCTGCAAAGAGTCGCTCTGAGCCTGGATGACGGAGGTCTCGGTCAGCGTCTTGAATGATGAGTTTAGTCACCTGATGAGCTGGGTCCAGAACTATGGGGTGAATGGCTTCTGTGTCCAGCAAGTCACTGCGACGCAATCTGCCTCCAACCCGGATCAGCTTCAGTTGATCATCATATTCAGGGGCTAATGTGATCAAACGGCTGGTGGAAGGGACAGGTTTTCCTTCTGAGAGGTGTTGAAAGTCCTCCTCGAAGCAGTCTATCTGGACATGTCTCAGTAGATCTCTCTCAGCATCCTGATAGTCTTGTGCAGTTGGTGTTGACTGGCTACCCGCCGCCCCATGGCGGGACCTCACTAACGCCTCTATCATGTCCCTGAAACCATTAAATTGGCTGGCATCAAGTAAAGGCGGAAGAGGAGCAGTGGTGATGGAGCCGCAGAATGTGGCCTTGCGAAGTTCTGTAGCATCCAACTGCTCAGCCTCTGGCTTAGTAGCCAGTGCTTAGGTGACATGCGCAAAAATGCTGGACCGTGTTTCCACCGGCTCTCCCCTGCCAGCTCCATTAGGGTCTTCCCGCGTGTAATGTCATCTGCGGGATTATTTGCAGAATCCACGTACCTCCATGCTTGGGCCTCGGTCAGCTCCTGGATCTCAGAGACCCTGGTGCCCACAAACACCTTAAACCTGCAAGAGTCTGACTGAAGCCACGTGAGAACTGTGGTGGAGTCTGTCCAGAGCACCACCTCATGAAGTACCAGGGTGAGTTCACGCTGCAACAGCCTTGCTAACTGAGCTCCAGTCACCGCTGCACATAGCTCTAATCGCGGTATCGACTGCTGGCGCTTAGGGGCCACTCTTGAACGTGCAGTCAGAAAGGTCACCTCCACCTTACCACCTGAACCCTCCGTACGAAGGTACACAACTTAACCATAAGCTTTCTCAGACGCGCCACAGAATATGTGGAGGCTCCTGACAGAACTTGGGTGGTACAGAGGGGGGCTTGAGTAGCATCGTGGCAAGACAATCTCTGGAAGGTGTTACATCTCATTCTCCCAAGTTAGCCAAGCTTTGAGGGCGTCCTCTGGCAGTGACGGGTCATCCCACTCTCTCTTTTTGTTCCATAGGTGCTGCACAATGATTTTGGCCCGCGTGGCGAAGGGAACGAGGAAACCTAGCGGATCAAAAAGCCGTGCCAGTGTACTGTAGATGTTCCTCATAGTCGGTGTGGGACGGTCAGTGAGGCTGCACTTGTATGCAAGAGTGTCTGAGGCGCAAAGCCATCGGAGTCCAAGTGCAAGCTCCTGTGGATCCTCCATTGACTCTGTGAGCCATAACTCGCTGCTCTGGGATCTTGCCCCTTTAGGAAGGTGACTGATAACTTCAGGAACATTACTAGTCCACTGACGCAGCTCAAACCCTCCTGAGGCTAACAACATCTTCAATTTGTCAACCAGCTGTCTGGCTGCTGTAGGGGAGGAGAGGCTCTGTAAGTGGTTATCCACATAAAAGTAACGCTCGACAGCTACCCGAACGTCCTCCTCTGGTTGGCTGTGATCTGTCACATGCTTCTGTAGTCAAACGTTGCACAGCAGGGGCTGCATGTTGTTCCGAAGGGGAGGACCTGCCACTCATAAGTGCTAGGTGGCTAGGTTTGTTCAGGTCCCTCCACACAAAACGAAGCAGGGATCTGTCTTCTGGCAGCAACCTAATCTGGTGGAACATGCCTTTGATGTCACTGCTGGACACCTAAAAGGCTGGAGGTCAATGTGGGGCCTGGTAGTAGAAGCTCATTTAAGTTATAGCCCTTGTATGCAAAGGAGCAGTTAAATACGAGTCTGTTTTTCTCATTATGACTCACCATGTGGTGAGGTATAAACCAAGACTCTGTTGACGAACTCAGCTCTTCCTCGGCTACCTTCTTCACGTACCCCGCCTGTTCCAATTTCAGGATCTCTGCTGCATAGGCTGATGCTCGTACTGGGTCTTTCATCAGACGTCTTTCAGTGCTCCGCAGACTCGCCAGTACAGCATCTTTGGAGGTGTGGAGGCAGGGCATGTTCTTTACACGAAGCAAGGGGGTGGCGTAGCGATGGACTCCGTCGACTTCCACCCTCACTGTCCTGGTTTCCAGCATGCGAACTGCCTCTTGATCAAGCTTTGAGCGGATCACCATCTTCTCACTCCTGTAAGGCAATACGTCCATTTGCCATAGCTTCTCCACATGATGAAGGAGCTCTGCAGCGGGTGACTGTGTGGCTATATGCAGACACTGCTGTGGCGGGAGATGCTGTCGGAGGATTTTGGTTGGGCCCTGAATAGTCCAGCCCAATTTGGCCTTTACAGCAGCTGGTCCTCCAGGCGGACCCATACGAACCGGCTCCACTGGGGTGATCAGGTGCGTGTAGTCTGACCCAATAAGGACCATGGGATGAACACATTCCAGTGTTTGCAAGGGGAGTCCTCTCAGGTGTTTATATTTGCGTTGGAGCGTCTTTACCGGTTGGGAATGCTCGGCCAGCCCCAGCTGCTCGGCAGTAAAGGCTCTTTGGATCTTGTAAGTCTTTTGGGGGTGTCTGGCAGGAGAAATCGAGAAGGAGACAGACATACTCTGTAGAACTCTAAGATCCTGGCGCACCGTCCTTAAAGCAAGGTTCTCTGGCTCCCCTTCAAGTTTAAGCTCTTTAGCAGCGGCTGGAAGTAGCATAGTCCGCTCTGACCCGTCATCCAGTATCGCGTAGGTCTCCATGGCCTGCTCTCCATTATGTAGCACAACTTTTGTTACCTTCAGGAGCACCTGACTGCCTATCCAGGTAGAGAACTTCATTGGCAGTACTCACTAGGCAGGATGTATTCTCTGTGGCTGGTGTCACCATGGCTGGCCTAATATTAAGGTCATGGAGAGCTTCCAGATGTCTGCCATCACAGTTCTTGCACCTGGCCTTTAGTCTGCACTGTGCGGCCTGGTGACAGCGACCACAGCGCCAACACCGCCTGTTTCTTTTGACCCAATCTCTCCGCTGCTCAGTTGTTAGCTGGCTGAATTTAATGCACTGGTTCAGGTAATGCAGGGCATCGGTACAGTATGGGCAGGGCAGGATGACTTTGCCTTGTGGATTGGCACTGGTGGATGGGAATACTGGGGTCGTCGGGCCACTAGAAGACTGTTCAGCTCCATGGAGGACTGTGGTTGGCCTGCCAGACTTTGAGTCCTTCCGCCTTTCCTTTTTACCGTCTGGGTGCTCTCTGGGTCGAGACTCATATCCATACTCCTGAATCTGCAGCTCAAACTCGAGCCAGCTGGCAAAGTCTAACAGCGTAGGGACACGGATGCAGAGGGGATGCAGGTATCTCATAAACCCAGACCGCATGTCTTGTGGGAGCTTGGACATAAGCCTAGTGACATGAGAACCACACTGAAGCTCAATATGGCCTTTCTCTCCAAGCTGGTCGAGCATGCCAACCAGGGCTCTCACTCTGAGGGCAAATCCTTTAAAGGCAGCGATGTCCTGACTACGGATGTTTGGTGCCTCCATCAGGTCGGCAATGCGCCTTAATGCTAGCTGGTGAGGTTGCCCATAGTGCTCTGTTAAAGAGGCCATGGTATCGGTGTAGGGTTGGGTAGAGTTGGTGTATGAGTCTGCAATGAGGAGTGCTTCTTCAAATTTGAGATGGTCAACTAGAATCTGATATTTAAACCTCTCCGTGACATCCTTGGGGAGGAGATTTTCCAGGGAGGTCTTTAGCCTAGCAAACTCGCGTGGGTCCCCTCTACTAAAGTCTGGGATGGTGGGTTGAGGACCCCGATATATGTACTCTGTTGCTCGGCGGGAGTGAAAGTCCTCGTGTCTCTGTTCATCAGCTGCGCCTGGCTCAGGAGGAATTAAATGGGGTGAGATATGTGGACGGACTTGTGGTTCCGTCGGCTGGTGTGACCTCACCATCTGACCAGATTCAACCAGCTTACTTTTTCCAGATGCCGGCATTCCAGGAAGCTGCTCTTGAGTGATCCCCATCTTCTTAAGGCATGTCATCAGCTCTGCCACTAACTCTGTGGGCAATGTGGTAGTGGATAGCTGTGGCTTCTCCTCATCTGCCACTGGAGGAGGGGGAAGGGGCCAGTCTTCATCATCCACTTCTATTTTACTGGGTACCTACACAGGTGCTAATGTATTATGGGCCGTAACCTGTGGTGTGGGTCTTGGTGGGCTAGTGGCAGCGGTGAGCACTGCTGGATGAGCGTGCGGGCTGTACTCCACGGGGGAGGGGGCAGTGCGTTGTGATGGATCTGGACCTCTGCTTAAATTAAGCTGTGTTTGCATCTCCATTACGATGAGTTGAAGCTTCTGGTTATCCTCCCTGATCCTTTGCAGCTCATCTAATATTTCAGGTGAAGCCCCTGGGTTTACTCTGTGAGACAGTGGATCTGGGGTACTCTGATAATGGGGTCCTGAGAACACCTCACCTCTACCATATGGGAACATCCTTATACACAGCAGTCACACACTCCGGCTCGAAGGACCAATTTGTAATGAAGACTTGATAGCTAGGACTGTAATTGTAGCTAGTTGGGATAAGTGACCACTGTGGTGCATCGGTAAGAATGCAACTGAATGCTCTGATTCTCTTCAAGGGATTTATTGACAGCCAAAAGATAATTGTCTGTCTTCGTAAATGTACAGTATGTGTGGTTCTACAATAAACAATAAAGAAAAGAAAATATCAGCATACAAGTAAACGACAGTGCTGTCAGGATGCTATTAATAAAGCTAATAAATGGTATTAGTATAATTTTCTCTTCAAGTAGCTTTAGCTGTTTACATAAAATAACCAAATAATATACCAGCACACATTGGCTTCTTATTAAATTAAAACAGCCTTCTTACGGCTGGGTCTCAGTAACAGCAACCCAAAAAACATAGTTTTCTACTACACAATCATTGTAAACACTCCAATAATAACTATGTAGTGTCAGATGAGTACACATAAGCACAATAGTAATGTAACATTATTAATACTAGGCATTAGCATGATGCTAGCAAAATATATGCTAACATACTGCATTTCAGCTGAGTACCTCAGAATAAACAAAACTCATAGAAAACCTAATACACCAAAAATACACATATGTAAACATTTTACCAGGGTACTCACATGTTTCTGAACGCACACCTGCACAGATAGCAACACAGATGACAACTATTTACTTCAGAAATATCTACGATGTGATTCCCGGCAACTCTCACTACTGACTCAAAACGAAACTTATCAGTCAGCGCAAACAGGTGTCCTCTCCGTGACCCCAAAACAAAGGCGCTGATTGGCTAATCCTTGTTACCCCGAACATTAATAGCGGGTCCTTCTTCACATGGAGGTAAGTTGAGTGTTTACAGTGGAAAGTTTTGCAGTGAGTGTGCCCACGGAGCTTTTCAGGGATTTGTTTTCTTCTGTGAGCGAATCGACTTGTTGTTGACTGTATTCCAGGCTATGGCGGAGGTTTTGAAATTCTTTGTGCAGTACTTCGATCCAAGTTAGATAAGCACTCGTTGATTGATAAAAGTATGTCAGAACAGCAGTTTGTTTTGATAGGAGTGGATGTTGGTGATGTTGGTGACGGTGATGAATCGGTTGATAAGGGAGAGTCCGAAGTGCGTGGTTTTTTGGCTTTGCGTGATCGGCATTGTATATAGTCTGTTGAAGTATTGGTCAATGTAGTCCTCCAGTTGGTCCAGGTCAGAGTCGTAATCCAGGTTCTAATTTAGGTTTTAACCGGGTGATGTTTAAAAAAGTTTGTTGTCTTTTCTAGCAGCGGCGCGCTGCCATGTTGAATTTCGCACCCAACGCACACACACACTACGTCATTACGTCATTGTCTAACTTACAGTGGAATTCTAAGCTGAGCTCGTTTTTTAGCACTCTCTGCTTCAATTTCCCTTTCTTTAGCTTCTCTTTCAGCCTTCAAGATTTGATCCCTCCACCTCAAGTCTTTGAATTTCTTCCTTCTGCTGATGTTGTGCATTTGTTATCTTTAACACCTCTTGTGTAGCCACAACATCAGCTGCCGCTTGTTTTGCATGACAGGATGGAAGAGTGTCTGGATACTTTGGAAGAAGCTTTTGACTAAGCGGTTTGAGCTGAGGAAACACTAGACACTGTGCTGTCAAACACTTAGCGTCAGGCCAAGATATGATTTCTGAATCACCACTGCGGAAATGTTGAACATTTGTATTTGCAATCCTAGTTGCTCAAAACTCACATTTTGATCCTTCAATTTGTCATTTAACAGAGCTTTTCCTTTTTCAGTGAGCTTTTGTGTGCATCCAGATTTCCTAATTCCAGGAGGCATTTGTGTGTCATCCGCACCAACCTGAGATTGTGTGTCCTGCGCTGTGTCTTCAACTTGCTCATCAGCGTCAGCTTGCTGTGATATAGTAGTCTGCTCTGCGTCACTATCTTCTTGAAGGTCTCCATGAGTGACCTTTTCAGTTGGAAGAAAGGCGTTTTCTTTTGAGTGTGACATTAAATGTACAGAGTTTTAAATGTGTTGAAATTTGAATGAATGTATTATGTTCTCTAATGTGTGCAAATATGAAATAACATGAAATGATGAAAAAATTAAATGAAATATAAATCTAAATCTCTTTGATTACCTTAACCTTTGAATACTGCACACCAAACACTACAGTATCATAATAACACACTTCAATAAATGAGTAATAAAAAATGCAATTAACAAAGTGTAAAAATAAATATATAAAAATAAATAAAAAACTCTTGGCACAGCTAAATATGTAAACTCACTTGTATGAACAACACTTTGATATTAAGTTAAAACATCTTAGATTCAACTGGGAGAATGGTTAATTTACTTATCTAACTGTTACTTAGTTTCTTTGATTCTTACTAGATAATCAATTGCAGGAAAAAGAATTTCCACTGCTGCTTTAAGGAAAAAACACAAAAGAAATGTCCGTGGGCTATAATGGCAGTACTTGCGCTACTTTCAAGACACTCTCCTCGACGTGCTTGCTTGTGTAGCCTTGTCCGCTTGCCCCTTGGATTCACACGAACAGTTCACGTGTCCTCTCCTTTACCGCCTGCAGCTAGTCCGTCTTCGTCCGCTCGTAGTCTTCACCGATGCAGAAGTGTTCTACTATGCCACTCATTGATTGAATACGAGACTCCGGTTTCCTTTACAGATGTTTATTAACACCGTAGAACTAAAAGTTCAGGTAGACAAAATAAAAGACACCAAATATTGCAATCATTACATAAATAGCATGGCTTAGCACTGTTGCGTATACAGAATAATACTGACCACTTTAGCCTGCTCCTCAACCAACGGCAGAGTCATTTCCCAGTAGCAATAATCGTCACAGTCAAAAAATATGATTCAACTTACACACGGTTGTAGCAAACACCACGAAACATGGAGTAATAATAATGAAACAAACTATCATATATCATCACTGCTACAGGTGCGCTTTGTTCTCTGAGTGGTAGATTACTGAGCTAGACGCTACTTCCGGTTTTAAGTCATGTCAAAATAAAAGTACGTATTTCAAAATCAATACACAAAAAAAAAAACGCTGCATTTACAGTAAGTTTGTGGGTGATGCTCTGAACATAGAAGCACAGACAATGAAGAAAAAAAGCTGACAAAATTATTTTTTTGCTATCACTGTGAAGCTGCTTTGAAACAATCTGTATTGTATAAAGCGCTATATAAATAAAGATGACTTGACTTGACTTGATAATATTAGTCAAGGTTTCTCGCACCATATCAGTTACCAACCTCTGTGAACTGTTAAATTACTCAGACTGTAAAACCTTAAAGGTTTAGAATCAGGGTATCTTCCGTCCATTTCATTTCCAATTTGAAATGAAATAAGCAAAAACGATAAAACGCGCCTTTATTCGTTTTTTCGTTTTTTATAAAAAACGAAAAAAGGAGATTTCGGCTTGATTTTTCGTTTTTTGGTTAACGGGTCAAAAACGGATAAATGACTTCAAAATCCGTTTTGCACATGTGGGCGGTCATGAGACGCCCCTTTCAGCTGATTGGTCAAGCAAATCTGAGCCTGTGACGTCATCAGTAATTTCCCAGGTCTTTTCAACAAAATAATAGTCCTATGGCTCTGCGTACCGCTTCTTAAACTGTACAGGGCTGTGCAACTTAACGCGTTTCACAGGAATATTTATTTCAGAAATATTAAATATTAATCTGCACCCAGCCGGTTTTATTTAGCTGTGCAGAGTTAAATCTGTGTAGTTCTGCACTAGACCGCGCAGAGCGGGTGAAGCACAGACCAATGTTCTGTCAAGTGTAAATACGCACCAGTCAACTCTTCTTTTAGACAATACGCTCAGTTTTGGACAAGGGGTGGTCATTGCAAATACTGTAATGCAAAACTGCTGATGGTGGTGGTGGGTACAGATGATGGAAAATTAAAATGTAACTAATCATAGCCGCGAGAGTGAGACAGCGAGATGATTGACAGGACGATAGCGGAGGAAAAAACATGTGTTAGTTAAAAAATATTTCTTTCTTTAATATATAAGTGAGTTTGTATCTGAAAACAACAACAACAAAACAATAAAATTACAGTGTGGACCACAAACTGAGCGTTCAGTTTAAAGGGAAATTTCCAAATATCTAATATTTATTTGTTATAGGCCTAATGTTGTTGTTTTATGCATTCCGTCTTAATCGTTTTGTTAATACAAGTAGCCTACTATATTACTATACTATTTTATTGTATATATACCGAGGCACTTCATAAACTCAATTAGAAAGCTAAACAGTTCTAAGCATGAACTCTAGCAAGATCAATTAAGATTTTCATTTGGGTTTATGCGCCTCGGTAAATATACATAGGCTACACATTACATTATTTATGGGTATAGAGTTCATGGTAGCCTACTAATTGCATAAGCTCCTGTGGTTTTGATGCAATACATTTTATTGATGCATGCATGTTTCTCATTTTAATTTTTTGATTATACAGCCATGATTATGATGGACCGACAGTAACTAATGCCACCAAATTTAAATAAACTGAGACCAGTGGAACTGAGTTAATGTATCGTGTTTTTATGATATAATTATGTAATTGGCTTAATGCTGACTTGGCGCCACCTACTGGCGGTCTTTCATATTGAAAGTATTGTTACATGTAACTTCATATTATATTGAAAGTATTGTTACATGTAACTTCATATTTTTCATCACTAGTGGACTGCCGAGTCGTGTAGCGCTGCTGCTGGGCGCTGGTGTTGCAATGGAACGTTCTATTGGCTTTCACTTCTTATCAATATATGTTCTTTGGTTTCTTCTGCTATATTTACTTCTTATTTATTAAATCCAGGCAATTGGTTGATGAAACATTTATTAAAATTAAGATACAATTAATACAAAACGAAATTCGCCTTAATGAATGGCTTTGTTCTTTCTGTTTGAGGTCTCTGTAAACGTTTTAAAGTCTTTTAGTGCCGCTTTCAGAGCGCTCACGTCCATAACGGAGAACTGTCACGTCCATAACATTGTTTTTTCCTCATAAATGCAAACACGAAAAATTAAATAAAATGAATATTTTATGTTCTGTGGAGAGCCAACCCTTCTTCATCCGGTGGGTAGTACTTGTGGTTTGCGCATTGTAAATCACATAATTACTAAAACAGATCGTGCCACCTAAAAGTTAAATATTTTTTGTGTCACGTCCGTAACGCATGTGTATTTCATATTAAATATAAAACGCATGTGTATTTCCCTCATATTAAATATAAAACACATGTGTATTTCCCTCATATTAAATATAATGTGTAGACTGATATTTTTCTAATGTCTGGACTCCTTTATTAAGGAGTAATAAAGTAATAAACATTTTTTGTTTTGTTTTATTTGTAGGCTAAGAGTGTATATATTTGTTATTTCTTTTTGGTAGTGCTTAACAAGCATAATTTAATTTTGCCCAGTTGTGGTCTGTTGAGGGGCAATACATATCAAATGTCTCAAAACATCTATTGTGTTATTTGTATCGATCCACTATAAACATTAGGCTATCTACATGGCATTTGATTGGAGGCTAGTCTCACTTTGTCCCACGGCAACATTAAAATCAGCCTGTTCTCACGTAAATGCGTCTCTATAACACGCATGGTGTATTGTCGTGTAATTTATATGCGAAAATGAGTTTTTACGCGCATATGAGACGCAGTTTTTTGCGTGCATTTGATACGCAGTTCATTTGCGTGTAATACACACGCACCCACACCACTAATTCTACCCAAGCGTACAATACACACGCACCCCACACCACACCTAAACCTACCCTAACCAACCAATGCGTATCCTATGCACGTAAAAACTCACTTTAGCGTATAAATTACTCGACAACACACATGCGTGCTATAAAGATGCATTTAGTGTGATCGGGTTGCAAAAATAGTTTAGATTTGTGTACATTGTTTCTGTTAATGTATTAAGTGTCCATTTCATTATAATATTCAGGTTTATCGTTAATAATTGAACTTGCACATGTATTTTAAGTTCCGTTAAAAAGGGGTGGAGGCTGGGTTACATTTGACCATTTAAAAATGTTGAAACTTGAAAGTAACGCAATAGTTACATTTATAATTTGTAACTGAGTAACTAATTAAGTTACTTTTAGGAAGTAGTGAATAGTAACTAACTGTAATTACTTTTTTTTTTAAAGTAACTTGCCCAACACTGATTATAACAAATAAATAAAAGATATTTGGAAATGTCCCTTTAAAATGAACGCTCAGCTCAGTTTGTGGTTCACACTGTTATTTGATTGTTTCTTTGTTGTTGTTGCTTTCAAATACAAACTCACTTATATTAAAGAAAGAAATATTTTTTAACTAACACATGTTAGGCTATCTTTTTCCTTTTTATTTTTCCTCCGCTATCGTCCTGTCAATCATCTCGCTGTCTCACTTTCGCGGCTATGATTAGTTACATTTTAATTTTCCATCATCTGTACCCACCACCACCATCAGCAGTTTTGCATTACAGTATTTGCAATGACCACCCCTTGTCCAAAACTGAGCGTATTGTCTAAAAGAAGAGTTGACTGGTGCGTATTTACACTTGACAGAACATTGGTCTGTGCTTCACCCGCTCTGCGCGGTCTAGTGCAGAACTACACAGATTTAACTCTGCACAGCTAAATAAAACCGGTTGGGTGCAGATTAATATTTAATATTTCTGAAATAAATATTCCTGTGAAACGCGTTAAGTTGCACAGCCCTGTACAGTTTAAGAAGCGGTACGCAGAGCCATAGGACTATTATTTTGTTGAAAAGACCTGGGAAATTACTGATGACGTCACAGGCTCAGATTTGCTTGACCAATCAGCTGAAAGGGGCGTCTCATGACCGCCCACATGTGCAAAACGGATTTTGAAGTCATTTATCCGTTTTTGACCCGTTAACCAAAAAACGAAAAATCAAGCCGAAATCTCCTTTTTTCGTTTTTTATAAAAAACGAAAAAACGAATAATGGCGCGTTTTCTCGTTTTTGCTTATTTCATTTCAAATTGGAAATGAAATGGACGGAAGATACCCTGATTGTTTAGTTCACCCAAAAATGTCAATTCTGTCACCATGTACTCACACTCATGTTGCTCCAAACCTGACTTTCTGTTTTTTGCTGGACACAAAAATTTTTATTTTGACATATGTGTTCATTTTCTTGTCCCCCCTGTTCTAATTTTAAGTTAGAACAGCTCAAAATGCAATTTAGTCTGGGACTAGGCTTAAGCCTTGTCTGTGAAACTGGGGGGTAACCTGGGTGGATGAAGTACACAAATCCTGAACTCATTCATCAAAATTAATTAGAACACATTTTCTACAGTGAAAAACAAAATCTAGTTCTTATTTTGTCCAATTCATATTTCATGGCTAGAAATTGTTTGTTTTCTGTGCTCTGTAAAACAATCTACCCCAGCAATTTCAGTTTATTCTGAATGAAATGTCTCAAAAGTTGAAAGAAAAATTTTATCATGGTATGACCCCTTGAAAGTTAGCAGCTTCTGAAGTGAAATCATTTCTGCTGTGTCACTATGCCAGCATCTCTGTCTTAACTCTCTCTTTTTTATACCATCAGACATGCCAGGCCAAAGGCTTCATGTGTGAATTGTGCAAAGAGGGTGACATTCTCTTCCCATTCGACAGCCACACCTCCATCTGTAACGACTGCTTCGCTGTTTTTCACAGGTTTGCTTTTGAACACATCAGATACAGTACATCTCCAATTACCACATTCCATATGCACTGTTATAAGGCCTGGAAAGTCATAGGTTCAGTTCGCTAATAATATTAACTCGAGGGAACTTGATTATACACTGAAAAAAATTATACACGCAACACTTTTTGCCCCCTTTTTTTCATGATCTGGACTCAAAGATATAAGACTTTTTATATGTACACAAAAGACCTATTTCTCTCAAATATTGTTTACAAATCTGTCTAAATCTGTGTTAGTAAGCCTTTGCCGAGATAATCTATCCACCTCACAGGTGTGGCATGTCAAGATGCTGATTAGACAGCATGATTATTGCACAGGTGTTCCTTTGGCTGGCTACAATAAACTCTAAAATGTGCAGTTTTATCACACAGCACAATCCCACAGGTGTTGCAAGTTTTAAGGGAGCGTGCGATTGGCATGCTGACTGCAGGAATGTCCACCTGTCACAGTGTCTGGTTGTGTTTCCCTGGGTTGTCACTAGAGGTCCTCGTTCTCACGGTGTCTTTCACTTTTTGACTTTTTGACTCATTTCCCAGCATTCCGTCTATCACTCATCAGTTCATTGCACTCAGCTGTCTCTTGTTGAACCTTGTTAGTTCTGTGTGTATTTATTCCCTGTCTGTGTTAGTGTTCATTGCAGAATCCTTGATGTTTTCTGACACTTTCTGGTCTGTACCTACCTGTTCCCGAGTTTTCTTTGTACCTGTTCCGAGTGTTCTTAAGTGTTCTTTGTTTCGTCTTCGAGTGTTCTTTGTTTTTCTTCTTGGATTGATTATTTGGTATTTTGACCCTTGCCTGAACTGGATTACGATTTACGGATTACCCAAATAAACATCAACTGCATTTGGATCTGCCGTGACACCACCAGAGCTGTTGCCCGTGATTTGAATGTTAATTTCTCCTTTCATTTCTACCATAAACCATCTCCAAAGGCGTTTCAGAGAATTTGGCAGTACATCCAATCAGCCTCACAACCGCAGACCACATGTAACCACACCAGCCCAGGATCTCCACATCCAGCATCTTTACATCCAAGATCGTCTGAGACCAGACAGTGTCGTGGCAGATTTAAAGTCTTCTGTTTCAGAGTCGAAGTTCCAGGTCTCAGAAGAATTAACTTTATTGAACTATTGAACAATTCAACAAAGTGAGATGCCAGCTGGCCATCTGACTTACAATGGTCAGCCTTCAAGTCTTATACCTTTTTCTTATCGCTAGGCACCCAATGAGCATCATCATATCTAATTCTTCTTTTTTGCACCTCTTCTATTGGTGGAACATCTTGAATATTTTATATTAATATGTTTCTCTTCCAGTGTTTCCCAACACCTGCATCCCTCTTACAGGTTTTTTGGGTACTTTTCCATTCTCTTATCCCTGTGACAGTTTTCTCTGACCTAGTTTTCTTGCATTACAGAACATAGACTTCTACATGAGACAGATGAAATTCCCCAACAACAGCTGCTGCAACAATCGGTTTGCATAACAAAATAATTTCCGCTTAAACTGTCTGAAACCGTCTCAGGAAAGCTGATCTGCATGCTCGTCGTCCTCATCGGGGTCTCGACTTGACTGCAGTTTGTTGTCATAACCGATTGAGTGGGCAAATCCTCACATTCGATGGTGTCTGGCATTTTGGAGAGGTGTTCTCTTCACGGATGAATCACGGTTTTCACTGTACAGGTCAGATGGCAGACAGCATGTATGGCGTCGTGTGGGTGAGCGGTTTGCTGATGTCAACGTTGTGGATCGAGTGGCACATGGTGGCGGTGGGGTTATGGTATGAGCAGGCATATGTTATGGACAACGAACACAGATGCTTTTTATTGATGGCATTTTGAATGCACAGAGATACCATGACGAGATCCTGAGGCCCATTGTTGTGCCATTCATCCACGACCATCACCTCATGTTGCAGCATGATAATGCACGGCCCCATGTTGCAAGGATCTGTACACAATTCCTGGAAGCTGAAAACATCCCAGTTCTTGCATGGCCAGCATACTCACCGGACATGTCACCGATTGAGCATGTTTGGGATGCTCTGGATCGGCGTATACGACAGTGTGTTCCAGGTCCTGCCAATATTCAGGAACTTCGCCATTGAAGGGGAGTGGACCAACATTCCACAGGCCACAATCAACAACCTGATCAACTCTATGTGAAGGAGATGTATTGCACTGCGTGAGGCAAATGGTGGTCACATCAGATATTGACTGGTTTTCGGACCCCCCCGGAGCCCCCCAATACAGTAAAACTGCACATTTTAGAGTGGCCTTTTATTGTGGCCAGCCTAAGGCACACCTGTGCAATAATCGTGCTGTCTAATCAGCATCTTGATATCCCACACCTGTGAGGTGGATGGATTATCTCGGCAAAGGAGAAGTGCTCACTAACTAGGGATGCGCGGTATACCGGAACTGCAAAAATACCGGTATATATTATATTTCAAACGGTACAATATCATAATTTTGCTCAATTCGGTATTTGATGCGCTGATGTTTCGAAGTTAACCGCTAGGCGGCAGGACGCTACCAAAACTGACGCGAAACCGGCAAACGGTGACAGTGGAGAAACACGATGGATCAAACAGATGAAGCTCATTCTACACGCCCGAAAATGAATAAATAAAGAGAGCAGTAGGAGTGAAATATGGCATTACTTTGCCTACAAAAGTAATGAGAAAGGTGAAGCAACAGACCTCAATGCACCACTCTGCAAACGCTGCTTTAAATCATGTGTTGCCAGGGGAGACAACACGTGAAAATCTGTCTAGCACTTGTCACTTGCTCATCCTGACTTGTTCAAAGACTTCAGAGATCGATAGGTGAGTCCATTCAACTGATTTAATTTAGACTTTTATTCACAACACTAATCAGCGCACATACATAAGAGCTTATCAATTAAATATGATACGGTAAACACGAAAGCTCAAATGTGCTTGCACGAAACACTAGAACCAATTAAGTTTATTTTTGCACTTTAAAGCAATCATATATTGATTGAATTTGAATAAATAAAGATATTAGTAATATTAATTTTAGTATTAGTGATCGTATAATGAATGGCATATTACGGCCGCTGTGGCGACCCCTAGTGGAATCAGCAGAGAGAGTAATAGTGAATATGAATATTACTAAAATTAATGTTAGAATTAAAGCTGCAAGCAGCGATGAAAGGGCCCTCGCACCCTTTCCACCGCCACCCGGTGGCTTTAGGAGGACAGAGCACGGTGGGCAATGTGCATTTAAGTAGGTAAATATAGGAGGAGTATGTCAAAGTCAGATACAAAAATGTCCTTTATAATGGGGATAATAGCATGCGTTAACACTCAGATAAGTTTTGCTAACATGTTTTAGCATGTTTCTAGCATGTTTAGAACTCAATTGCATATTTACTATGTTGCTAGTACTGCATCACACTGTTAAACATGTCACTTCCTGTTGCCAATAGGTGGTGCTATTACTTTAACTTAAAATTGTCATGTAGATTTGTTCAGGACAGGACTCTTATCAAACGTGTGAAGTTTGGGGCAGATTGGACATTGCCTTCTTTAGTAACAACAACTTCCTGTTCTGTTTCATTGCATTATCATGCTTTAGCACTTAGCTAGCATTGCTAGCATGTTTTAACATGTTTCTAACATGTTTACAACTCAATGGCATATTTACTATGTTGCTTGTACTGCATCACGGTGTCAAACATGTACCTTCCTGTTGCCAGTAGGTGGCGCTATTACTATAACTGAATATTCTCATGTAGATTTGTTCAGGCCATAACTCTTATCAAACGTGTGAAGTTTGGGGCAGATTTGATATTCCATGCTTGAGTTACAGCAAATTCCTATTTAATTGCAGTAATAGCATGCTTTAGCACTTAGCTAAGTGTTTGCTAGCATGTTTTAACATGTTTCTAGTATGTTGCTAGCATGTTTAGCACTTGCTGGCACTTTTTTATGTTATTAGGAGTCCACAACAGTGTTAAACATGTTACTTCTTGTTGCCAGCAGGTGGCGTTATGACTGTACCTGAATGTGAGCATGGAGATGTGTTCAGGACAGAACTGTTATCAAACGTGTGAAGTTTGGGCCAGATTGGATGTTGTTTGCCTGAGTTACAGCAACTTCCTGTTTCATGGCGAAACATAGAAATTTGTCAGGCCGCCGAGGACACGCCCTTCGACGAAAACTCAAGATTTTCGCAATTTAACGTCGCAAAGGCCTTAAGATTACACTCACCAAATTTGAAGATGATCAGATTAAAACTGTAGGATTTAAAGTACGTTAAAGTATGTTAAAGTAAACTGTTCGTTAAAGTACGAGGCCTGAAAATGGCAAAAACTGCACAAAAGTCGGAGAGGAAGTTCAAAATGGCTGACTTCCTGTTGTATTTAGGGATACGCTCCAAGAGACTTTTTTTGTAGGGGTTGGGTCATTACACGTATGTACCGAATTTCGTACACGTACGTGAAACGTAGCGGGAGGCGCACTCCGTTGAACTTTTATAGGTGGCGCTATCGAGCCATTTTGCCCCGCCCAATTCTGAAACCCATATCAGATGTAAATTTTCGCCAGTTCTGACGCGTGTGCAAATTTGCGTGAGTTTTCGTGCATGTTTAGGCCCTCAAAAATGCAATTCATCTTGGAGAAGAATGATAATAAACAGAGGAATTCCAAGAGGGTCCTCTCACCATCGGTGCTCGGGCCCTAATAACACTTTACAATTAAGCTACATTTCCCTGACTGGTTTATTTAATTTTTTTACATTTTGATACTTTTTGTTTGCACATTTGGTACTGTGCAGACAGAGTTTCAAGCAGTGTTTTTTTTAATAAAATTGTTTCAATTCGCTTAACTTTTGAGGCTGGTTATTTGTCACCTGTGGTATCGATTTAGTTTCGATACCGAGGTATTCGATTCTGGTATCGTACCGAAGCCAAAATTGTGGTATCGAACCATCCCTATCACTAACACAAATTTCGACAGATTTGGGAACTATATGAGAGAAATAGGCCTTTTGTGTACATAGAAAAATTCTTAGATATTTGAGTTCAGCTCATGAAAAATGGGGACAAAAACTAAAGTGTTGCGTTTATAATTTTGTTCAGTGTATATTCTTGGCAATATTATCTATATCTTCAAAATATTATTTTGAGGCCATAAAAGCCATAAAGATTAATTTAGTCAAAATAACATTCATACCTTTAGACCATGCAGTGTAAAGTCGTGACCGTGAGATCCTATGATGAGGGAACCATATCCTTTTCTCATGGCCTCATTATTATTAAAAAACAGACCTGTATAACTACAGCAATGTGCGATAATCAGAAAGAAGATTAAGTAATTTATTTTAAATTAGAAATAATAACATATTGTGATAATAAATAACGCACTTAACTTTGAAGCACCTTGAAAGTCCTGTTGCATATGCTAGACTGCTTTTTGTTGATTTTAGCTCTGCCTTTAATTCAATCCAGCCAGACATCCTTCTTAGGAAATTAATTCAGTTAAAAGTAAATCCTTTTTTAATCAGATGGTATCATTCCTTTTTGTCGAACAGGCCACAGCAGGTGAAGTTTAACTCTTCTCTGTCTGATCTAGCGGTGTGCAGCACTGGCGCCCCCCAAGGGCGTGTTAGCTCACCTCTCCTGTTTACATTGTATACCAATGATTGTATCAGCTATGAGCCAAACCAATATATAGTCAAATTCTCAGATGATACTGTTCTTCTCAGTTTGCTTAATAAAGAAAGCAACATGAATATCCACCAAATTGCTGTGGACAGGTTTGTTAACTGGTGTGATTCACACCAACTTCATATTAACACACGAAAAACTGTGGAAATGTTGGTTGACCCCAAATCAGATGGAGACCAGAGCCCTGTGGCCATTCATGGTCATGATATCAGGCAGGTGACATCTTTTAATTATTTAGGGGTGTCCATTGATAATGACCTGAGTTTTACAAATGTTTGTGCCAGAACCCATCAGCGCCTCTATTTTTTATGTAGACTTAGAGTGTTTGGGGTCTGTAAAAATATTATGTTAATCTTTTATAGAGCAACAATTGAGTCCATTTTACGATATGGTATCACCAGTTGGTTTGGAAATTTGTCAGTCAAATAAAAAACTCAGATTTTTAATTTGGTCAAGACAGCAGGCAAAATTATGGGTACATCGCCACCCCTTAATCCACAGGAGCTTTTTGACCCAGACAACAATAAGGCAGGCTAAAAACATTATATCTGATAATACTCATGCTTTGTTTTCAGAGTTTGAGTTATTGAACTCAGGAAAGAGGTACAGGGTTCCCATGTGTAAATATATTAGGTATAAGCGCTCATTTGTTCCTCTCTCAATTAAGCTCATAAATGATCAGCGATGAACATGTGACTATGAAATTATTAATGTATTGTATATCCGTGATTAAATGTTATGTACGGTCATGTTAGGATATTAATTTTGCATAAGTTGATTTTAGAAAATGTTGATTTGCAATTTGCACTGCTCTTCAGGTAGATTAAATATTCTATGTACTTTTTGTTTTTTAACTGTTTTTAACTTTGTATAGCTGTATATTGTATACTGTTTATTTGTGATTTGCTATTTTGCACAGTTCTCTGAGTAGCCTTTAAGTTTTATGTACTTTTGTTTTTAACTGTTTTTGTGTTTTGTCTTTGTTGAAATCTTCATGTAGCAATCTCTTTATCCAAAACTAATTTCTCCTTGGGGAGACAAATAAAGATACTTTGACTTTGACTTTGAATAAGTCAGAAGGCATCGTAGAAGTTCATTCTTTAAGTGACAGTTCACCCAAAAGTGAAAATGCTTTCAAGTCAGGTCAAGTCACCTTTATTTATATAACGCTTTTTACAATACAGATTGTTTCAAAGTAGCTTTACAGTGATAAAATTACATCATCATTTGCATAATTTACTCACCCTCATGTCGTGTACTCACCATGTATGATTTTTTTTCTGAGAAACAAAAGTGTGAAGAGAGTGAGCCAAACCGTACCCTCCCAGGCACCAAAAACTGCTACTTTACACTTAATGTTATACTTTTTAATTTTACAGTGTTGACTATAAACCTCAATAAGAGGGCGATAGAGTCCCACAAATGTCTGTGCCTTTCTATAGCTAATCCCCTAAAGCAGGGGTCTATGACCCTGCTGCTGGAGAGCTACTATACTGCAGAGTTTAGCTCCAACCCCAATCAAACACAACTGAAACATCTAATCAAGGTGTTTAGGGTTACTTTGAAACTTACAGGTAGAAATGTTGGAACTGGGTTGGAACTGAAGTCTGCAGGAAGGTAGTTCTCCAGGAGCAGTGTTGGAGACCCTTTCCCTAAAGGTAGATTGATATAAACATACCTTCATACATATCAACTCTTCCTAACTTGGCCAGCGATATTGTCTTCACTGTTGGTTCTCTATGACAGTGGTTGACCTGAAAGAGAAAATGTCCCTTAAAGGGTTAGTTCACCCAAAAATGAAAATTAGCCCATGATTTACTCACCCTGAAGCCACCCTAGGTGTATATGACGTTCTTCTTTCAAACGAATACAATCGGAGTTATATTAAAAAATGTCCTGGCTCTTCCAAGCTTTATAAAGGGAGTGAATGGCTGGAGAAAAAAGTCCAAAAAAGTGCATCCATCCATGATAAAAATACTCCACAAGGCTCCGGGGTTTTAATAAAGGCCTTCTGAAGCGAAGCCATGGGTTTTTGTAAAAAAAAAAATCCATATTTAAAAAATAAGAAGAAAAATAATACATATTATAACTTTATCATCTAAAATAACTAGCTTCCGCCAGACGACTGTACACATACTGCGCAAGTAGACTTGCACCACAAGAGTAACCCTTGGTGCATGTATGACGTAGGATGTAGGAGTATTGTAAGCTTTTAGACGCTTCTCGTGGTTTAAACAAATAGGGCTGTGCTACAAACTCTTCTATTATAGAAATCCTCCGACATTTCACTTCAAACTTCAACTTCGCGACTGGGGTTTTGTTTTACCCTTTCCTCTGAGCTTATTCGTTCGTCATTACGTTGGGGTCAGGGGTTAGTCTTCCACCGTAAATCGATGCACACGGCCGTCTGTCGGAAGCTAGTGATTATAGTTTGTAAATATTTTAAATATGGATATTTTCCTTACACAAAAGCATGGCTTCACTTTATTAACCCCCTGGAGTCATATGGATTATTTTTATAATGGATGGATGCACTTTTTTGGTCTTCAAATTGTCTCCATCCATTCACTCATTATAAAGCTTGGAGGAGACAGGACATTTTTTAATATAACACCGATTGTATTCGTCTGAAAGAAGAATGTCATATACACCTAGGATGGCTTCAGGGTGAGTAAATCATGGGCTAATTTTCTTTTTTGGGTGAACTATCCCTTACAGTTACCCTTGTGACAATGCTGAGTATTTAAGGTAAACAACAATGTACTTGTGCTGCTGAATGAAACTGCTCATTTCTCAAAGTTTTGTTCTTGTTTTTTTATTTTGCCATCTTTCCCAGGGATTGCTACTATGATAACTCGACCACATGTCCACGCTGTGTGAGAAATCTGGAACGCAAAAATGAGGAGTCACTGAACCCAGCCTGATCAGCCTGACAAATACAGCCTGCCTGACATAGAAGCCTCACAAGCACTGTGAAATCTTCAGAGCCAGAACTCTGGCATGTGGGTCTTGTCTCATCTTCTCATCTTCATCTTCAAAATGTATTTGTTCCATTCAAAATGTACCATGCTCCTGTCACCTTCTGTATTGTCATAAATTTGGTATGATCAGCATAGCAGGAAAACCTAACTGCTTTTAAAATATGTTTTCCTCTGTTTTCCCATAAATATGGAATTTTTTGTTACAGTTACGTCTTCAGTCCTAACAGAAATCATCCGTGTTAAACTTTAAAGGAACATGCCAACTTTTTGGGACTTTAGCTTATTCACCGTATCCCCCAGAGTTAGTCCATACATACCCTTTTCATCTACGTGCATGCTGTAACTCTGTTTGATGCACCCACCGCTAGCCTAGCTTAGCACAAAGACTGGAAGTAAATGGCTTCAGCTAGCATACTGCTCCCAATAAGTGACAAAATAACGGCAACATTTTCCTATTTATATGTTGTGATTTGTATAGTCACAGTGTGTACAAATAACAAGGTCATATGAGACCGCAATTTTTTAACCGTATACATACTGGGAACTATATTCTCAGAAGGGGAAGCACTGCTACTCGGGCGGAGTGATTAGAGTAACACTCTGAGCGAACTCTCTGCTCCTCTACACGGGGCTTCTCAGGTGCTGCGAGCAAATCACTCCGCCCAAGAAGCAGTGCTTCACCTTCTGAGAATATAGTTCCCAGTTTGTATACGGTTTAAAAAATGTCTGTCTCATATGACCTTGTTATTTGTACACACTGTGACTATACAAATCACAAAATATAAATAGGAAAATGTTGGCATTATTTTGTCACTTATTGGGAGCAGTATGCTAGCTGGAGCCATTTACTTCCAGTCTTTGTGCTAAGCTTGGCTAGCGGTGGGTGCGTGAGACAGAGTTACTGTGAATGCACGGAGATGAAAAGGATATGTATGGACTTATCTAACTCTCATGGACTTATGTATGGATACGGTGAATAAAAGTCGGCTTGTTCCTTTAACAAGTGTTCTTTAACAAGTGTTCAAGCATGTTCTTCTGAAGACTATGAGTACGATGACTCTGAGATCATTTTGACCTAAAGATTCCTTCACAAAAATCTAGGTAGCATGCTTGTCATCTTGGGATCATGCAAAAATGCGGTAACACTTTATAATAACTGCACGCTATTAATCATTAGTTAAGCATGAGTAAACAGTTAATTCATCATTTATAAAGCATTAATAGACATTAATAAGCAGTTTCTAAATGAAGTATAGCATTATTTACAAACCAGTTATTTAAGAGTTGTCAGTGGTTCTTAAGATCACTTAAAAAGTGTAAGTAAATGGTGTAAATTCAGGTAGTTATAAAGCATTTAGTAGTGGTCAGTTAACTATTTTTGTGAGCTCATCTAAAGTGAGGACTATTCATGCCTTGTAAAGCATTTACAGAGGAGATGTAAAGGCTCATCTGTCTTCTAAACAGAATAATGAAACAAACACAACACAAATCTTCTCTGTAAATGCTTTACAAGGCATGAATTGTCCTCACTTTAGATGAGCTCACAGAAATAGTTAACTGACCACTACTAAATGCTTTAAAACTACCCGAATTAACCCTGAATTACAGTATAAATACATGTTAATAAAGCATTTACTAACACACTGAGTAACTATTACTATATGTTTGAATAATAAGCTGTATGAATGTACATTTAAATAGTTTATTAATCATTTACTTACACTTTCTAAGTGATCTTATGGACCACTGACAACTCTTAAATAACTGGTTTATAAATAATGCAATGCATCATTTAGAAATGATAAATTGATCATTAATAAAGTATGAAAATACAATTATTAAGTACATTATAGATATACTTTTAAATCAAGAATAAAGCATTTATATCTGTATTTATAAATTGCTTATTAATGTCTATTAATGTTTTATAAATGACGAATTAACGGTTTACTAATGCTTAAGTGATGATTAATAGCGTGCAGTTATTATAAAGTGTTACCAAAAAGGCTACAAGGCAACACTGTTTTACTTTATAGTTATATTCCCAGAATATATAGTGACTTAAAAATGTTGTAGATCATTTTCTAAAACTTATGTTGTGCTCCCATTTTATAAGGTCAACATGGCCATGTTCTAATTCATGTATCTGAGGAGAACGACTACTTCAGTTATATCCAAAATATCATTGGACGTTTTTGTACGGTTTGTGTTCAACAGTCATTTCTTATTTAAGAATATTACAATTACCTGGTGTTAAATCTGCTTAAATGGCAGAAAGTTATTTAATTGTCTCTGTAATAACTGTGCAAGAGATCCTGTGACTTGTCATTAAGTCCAATATCTAAGATATCTTTACACAAAGCATGAATAAAAAAAACAAAAAGGAACAGCGACTCATGTTTGGTTGATCTCCAGTTTTGCTTCTAATCAAATAGTATCCTATGGGTATGGGGTAAAGATGACCCCTACACCTTCATTTTTGTTTAGAATAAAGTCTATGATAATCCCTCTCAGTCATTACTTCTGATCCACGTTGTGGTGTTTGTGCATACAGAGACACTGCCCTGCAGGGCCTGACTGGCCGTCCGTCTGAAGCACCAGATTTCCTGGTAGGGCCACTGTACAATGTGGACTGGCCCGTTACTATGTAAATACATAAAAAATGAATGATAGTAAATTTACGTATAGCCTTCCATTGGCCCAGGCACATGGCCAACCTAGAGTAGGATATTTATTATACTCAGGCTAAACTAAAACATGGTTTAAACTGATGACTTTCACTCTGTGTGTCTGGTGGTTAGAAAAAAGCACCACATATTTAAGTTCATATATTATTACTTCATATAATTCTTTTATATATATACACTGATCAGCCACAACATTAAAACCACTGACAGGTGAAGTGAATAACATTAGTTATATCGCTGTACAGTATATGTAACACTGTATATATTATATACAGTGGCACCTCTCAGGGGTTAGAATGTATTGGGCAGCAAGTGAACTGTCAGTTTGGAAGCAGGAAAAATGGGCAAGCAATAGACTTACCAAAAGTGTTACAACCGGTGAACCATTCGTGGGCATTCAAGGCTCATTGATGTACATTGGGAGCAAAGGCTAGCCCGTCTGGTCTGATCACACAGAAGAGCTCAAATTGCTGAAAAAACTTAATACTGCCCATTATAGAAAGGTGTCAGAACAAGTCTATTCCCCTTTATTTATATAGTGTTTTGTATTTTATATACAATACAGAATGTTTCAAAGTAGCTTAACAGTGATAACAGGAAAAGAATGCAACAAAGTTTGTTTCGGCTGTACAGATCTAGAAGAAAATAGTTCCATTGTCCAGCTTAAGTAAGTTCAATGTTGATTAATTTCTGTTGTAAAAAAGTTATTAATTTAGTTAATGTATCTATATAGCAGCTCTGTAGAAAACAGTGATGTCATCATACAGCTCAGTTCAGTTCTCATACAACAGCGTCAGTAGTCAGATCAATAATATTGTTGCATATTACAGTTTTTCTTTATTGCTAAAACACATTTCTTGAAACCATCACTCACTTTCTCAAAATTGTAAACACAAAACCAAATTTTCAAATCACATTCAAGTCAAGTCAAGTATATTTATATAGCGCTTTTCACAATACAGATTGTATCAAAGCAGCTTCACGGTATCAATCAAAACAACACAACAATGTTCGACATCCATGTTTGGTAGGGCTGATCATTGGTATTAATGATTGGTTAATTAATTTGAATATCCCTAACTAAGCAAGCCAAAGGCAACAGTGGCAAGGAACCGAAAAACTCCATCAAGTGACCTAATGGAGAAAAAAAAAAAACCTTGGGAGAACCCAGGCTAAGTCAGGGGCCAGTTCTCCTCTGGCATTTATGAACTAGATGCCAGATTTACAGTAACTGTAAGATAAAAAATGTATATGAATGCCTGGCTGAAGAGATGCGTCTTTAGTCTAGTTTTAAACTGGGAGAGCGAGTCTGAGCAACGAACAATATCAGGAAGGCTATTCCAGAGCTTCGGAGCTAAATGTGAAAATGCTCTCCCTCTTTTGGTGGATCTGGATATCCTAGGTATGACCAGAAGCCTTGAATTTAGTGATCTTAAAGAGCGCGATGGATTATAGGGCGATAGAAGATCCGTTAAATAGACTGGAGCTAAACCATTTAGGGCTTTATAAGTCAGTAGCAATACCTTGTAATTAATACAGAACTTTATACGTAACCAATGTAGTTAACATTGCAAACTACTTGTCTTGCCTATAAATTTGATACAGAATTTCGTTTTATTTTATCACTTCGGGGTAGGTACGCAAAATGAAATTCAGAATGCTTTATCTGTAGAGTGGGAAAGGGATCCTCCATAGGGAGAGGCTAGTTGGCACTTCAGCACTGCATTGTCATCGGGAAAACCTCTGGATAAACAAAGACACTAAAATTAGCATAGATGCCATTCTTCTTATGATGTAACGAGTACATCAGGATTTAAGGGAAGTGTTCCCAGTTCCGGCTGACCTAACATTGCCTAACATTGAATTATAGAAGTCTATAATGTATTATGTGTATGCTAGGGCAAAGAGATGTGTCTTTAATCGAGATTTGAACTGACAGAGTGTGTCTGCTTCCCAGACAATGGTAGGAAGACTATTCCAAAGTTGTGGTGCTAAATAGGAAAAGGATCTACCACCAGCAGTCGATTTTGATATTCTAGGTATTATTAACTGACCGGAATTTTGAGATCGCAATAGACGTGAAGGACTATAATGCGTTAAGAGCTTGCTCAAGTACTGCGGAGCTAAACCATTTAGTCCTTTGTAAGTAACCAACAATATTGTACAATTTATACGATGTTTAATAAGCAGCTAATGCAGTGTTGACAGAACCGGGCTAATATGCTCATACTTCCTGGTTCTGGTAGGAACTCGAGCTGCTCCGTTTTGAACTAGCTGTAGTTTGTCTATTAAGTGTGCAGGGCAACCACCCAGTACAGCATTACAATAATCTAGTCTTGATGTCATGAACGCATGAACTAATTGTTCCGCATTTGTCAATGAGAGGATATGACGTAATTTAGATATATTTTTAAGATGGAAAAATGCGGTTTTACAGATACTAGACAGGTGACTTTCAAATGAAAGATTGGCATCAAAGAGCACACCCAGGTTCCTAACCGACGACAAAGACTTGACAGAGCAGCCATCAATTGTTAGACAGTTGTCACATGTCTGTCCTGTCTTGTGACGCACATAGGTGTTTTGTTATGTTGAGCCATGTGCTCTTGTCATTGTCTGATCCCTCCCCCTCGTTACCTGATTATTGTTTGAGTTCTCCCACCTGTTCCCTCTTGATTTGTTCCCTTCTTAAGTCTCCTCTTGTTTGCAGTCCTTGTCGGATCGTTGTCTAATGTCTCCCGTTCCCCGTGATCCTCTGTTCAGGTTGTTGTTGTTTTATTGTTATTCATTGTGTTTTTCTCCCTTGTGGGTTTTGGTTTGTGTTTGTTTATTTTATATTAAACTTTATGTTCTCCTGCACTTGAGTCCTCACACCTTGTTGCCTTACCCATTCCGTGACATAACGATCCGACCAACATGAGGACTCAGACGAGAAGAGGGACAAAGCCAGAGACTGTTCACGTTCCGTCTGCCCAGCCAGAGACTGTTCACGTCACGTCTGTCCAGTCAGAAACTGTGCAGGTCCCGTCTGCCCAGTCTGAGACAGATCAGGAGATGCCCATTTGTGTGGCCGCCAAGGCTATGCTGGACTATCTGGAGCGTCTGGCTCGGATCCTGGACATGCCGGTGGATGCTCCGGGGCCAGTGCCAGTGCCTGTTCCTGTGGATATTACAGTTCTTATGTCTGTTCCCGAGCCGAAGCCGGAGCCAGTGTCTGCTGTTCCTGAGCCGGAGCCAGTGTCTGCTGTTCCTGAGCCGGAGCCAGTGTCTGCTGTTCCTGAGCCGGAGGCAGAGCCAGTGCCTGTTCCTGAGCCGGAGGCAGAGCCAGTTCCAGAGCTGGAGCCAATGTCTGTTCCAGACCCAATGTTTGCTTCTGTGTTTGTGTCTGTCCTTGTGACCATTTCTGTTCTAGTGACTGTTCCTGAGCCGGTGTTTGCAGTTCCTGAGCCGGAGGCAGAGCCAGTGCCTGTTCCAGAGCCGGAGGCAGAGCCGGAGGCAGAGCCAGTGCCTGTTCCAGAGCCGGAGGCAGAGCCAGTGCCTGTTCCAGAGCCGGAGGCAGAGCCAGTGCCTGTTCCAGAGCCGGAGGCAGAGCCAGTGCCTGTTCCAGAGCCGGAGGCAGAGCCAGTGCCTGTTCCAGAGCCGGAGGCAGAGCCAGTGCCTGTTCCAGAGCCGGAGGCAGAGCCAGTGCCTGTTCCAGAGCCGGAGGCAGAGCCAGTGCCTGTTCCAGAGCCGGAGGCAGAGCCAGTGCCTGTTCCAGAGCCGGAGGCAGAGCCAGTGCCTGTTCCAGAGCCGGAGGCAGAGCCAGTGCCTGTTCCAGAGCCGGAGGCAGAGCCAGTGCCTGTTCCAGAGCCAGAGGCAGAGCCAGTGCCTGTTCCAGAGCCGGAGGCAGAGGCAGAGCCAGTGCCTGTTCCAGAGCCGGAGGCAGAGCCAGTGCCTGTTCCAGAGCCGGAGGCAGAGCCAGTGCCTGTTCCAGAGCCGGAGGCAGAGCCAGTGCCTGTTCCAGAGCCGGAGGCAGAGCCAGTGCCTGTTCCAGAGCCGGAGGCAGAGCCAGTGCCTGTTCCAGAGCCGGAGGCAGAGCCAGTGCCTGTTCCAGAGCCGGAGGCAGAGCCAGTGCCTGTTCCTGTGGATATTACAGATCTTATGTCTGTTCCCGAGCCGGAGCCAGTGCCAGTGTCTGTTCCCGAGTCGGAGCCAGTGCCAGTGTCTGTTCCCGAGCCGGAGCCAGTGCCAGTGCCTGTTCCCGAGCCGGAGCCAGTGCCTGTTCCCGAGCCGGAGCCAGTGCCAGTGTCTGTTCCCGAGCCGGAGCCAGTGCCAGTGTCTGTTCCCGAGCCGGAGCCAGTGCCAGTGCCTGTTCCAGAGCCGGAGGCAGAGGCAGAGCCAGTGCCTGTTCCAGAGCCGGAGGCAGAGCCAGTGCCTGTTCCAGAGCCGGAGGCAGAGCCAGTGCCTGTTTCAGAGCCGGAGGCAGAGCCAGTGCCTGTTCCAGAGCCGGAGGCAGAGCCAGTGCCTGTTCCAGAGCCGGAGGCAGAGCCAGTGCCTGTTCCAGAGCTGGAGGCAGAGCCAGTGCCTGTTCCTGTGGATATTACAGTTCTTATGTCTGTTCCCGAGCCGGAGGCAGAGCCAGTGCCTGTTCCTGTGGATATTACAGTTCTTATGTCTGTTCCCGAGCCGGAGCCAGTGCCAGTGTCTGTTCCCGAGCCGGAGCCAGTGCCAGCGTCTGTTCCCGAGCCGGAGCCAGTGCCAGTGTCTGTTCCCGAGCCGGAGCCAGTGCCAGTGCCTGTTCCAGAGCCGGAGGCAGAGCCAGTGCCTGTTCCAGAGCCGGAGGCAGAGCCAGTGCCTGTTCCAGAGCCTGTTCCAGAGCCGGAGGCAGAGCCAGTGCCTGTTCCAGAGCTGGAGGCAGAGCCAGTGCCTGTTCTTGTGGATATTACAGTTCTTATGTCTGTTCCCGAGCCGGAGGCAGAGCCAGTGCCTGTTCCTGTGGATATTACAGTTCTTATGTCTGTTCCCGAGCCGGAGCCAGTGCCAGTGTCTGTTCCCGAGCCGGAGCCAGTGCCAGTGTCTGTTCCCGAGCCGGAGCCAGTGCCTGTTCCCGAGCCGGAGCCAGTGCCAGTGTCTGTTCCCGAGCCAGAGCCAGTTCCAGTGTCTGTTCCCGAGCCAGAGCCGCCCGATGGACTCTGTGTTTCGCCCTGGTCTGTCCCTCCCGTCCCGCCCTGGTCTGTCCCTCCTGCTCCCCCTCGTTACCTGATTATTGTTTGAGTTCTCCCACCTGTTCCCTCTTGATTTGTTCCCTTCTTAAGTCTCCTCTTGTTTGCAGTCCTTGTCGGATCGTTGTCTAATGTCTCCCGTTCCCCGTGATCCTCTGTTCAGGTTGTTGTTGTTTTATTGTTATTCATTGTGTTTTTCTCCCTTGTGGGTTTTGGTTTGTGTTTGTTTATTTTATATTAAACTTTATGTTCTCCTGCACTTGAGTCCTCACACCTTATTGCCTTACCCATTCCGTGACAACAGTATTCTAGGTTATTACGTGTGGATGTTTTTTGTCCAATAATCAGAATCTCTGTTTTTTCAGAGTGTAGTAGTAGGAAATTACTAGTCATCCAATTTTTTATATCAGCTAAGCATTCCGTTAATTTTGTGAATTGGTAAGTTTCGTTAGGTTTTGAAGAGATTCAGAGAATCTTTGACTCTTCTGGCAAAATGAAACAATTGCCTCAAAACTATTTTATCTGTGCTCAAAATCAAACAATGCTTTCAGATCATAGACACAGCGTGTCAATATTATAAACACTACATATAATTCATTAGACACTACATCAAAAAAAGGAGAACACTGAATCCAAAGCATGCAGTTACAGAAAAGTATATTTTAACAACGTAAACCAATTTTGCAATTACGAAAAAAAAGTATAGTAACTTACTATGAGAATGAGAAGATGAATACATTTTATACTGTATGCACTGCAAGTATAGTTTTGTAATGAATATTGTATAATATTGAATGTCTATATATTTAGCACTTGCATGTGAAAATACAGTGACCTAACTGTAAAAGCCAAAAAGGTTACAGTAAAAAAAACTCTAAATGAAAAGCATGTTACAGTACACTCCAGAAGAGTTGTGCAACTGCAAAATCAAGGTCAGTGAGAGATTCATTCTGCTTCAGCATCATGTCTTCATGTTGGGTCTGGCCAGAGGAGTTTTGCAAAAAGAGTGCATGACACTGTTGTGTTTTAACTACCTGAACTTGTTTAATGTTTTACAGAAAGAGTGATTTATTCGACAAATTGGTTTAGGCTATTGAGAATTTGGTTCAGAGAATGGGGTTTAGTGGTTTAGCAATTCAGAAAAACGGTAAGTGTCCCAAATTAATCAAGCCAGAGGTGACAGAGGCAAGAAACCCAAACTCCATCAGGTGACAGAATGGAGAAGGAAAAAAAAAACTTGAGAGAAACCAGGCTCAGGTGGGGGGGACAGTTCTCCTCTGGCCAACAAACAAACAGTGTATGATTATGATTCAGGCTGCATTACAGGTCAGAAGTCAGATTACATCGGAACATTCAAAATATTTATTTAGTTTGTAAGTCCCGCTAAATCGAACCAATGGCGGCATTCGAACAGCGGCGAAGGTCTCGGTCTTTTCTCATGGTAAAGGGATTTTTGATTAAATGCAATACACTTTCTCATATGTATTAATTCATAATTTCATCTGACTCCAAATATGAAAAGGTTTTCATGATATCTGTGCATCATTAAATGTGAGTGAGTGTTTGACTATTCCTTTTAACCATTAGCTAAATGAACAATGTCAAAGTCAGTTAGAATAATCAAATGTAACAATTTATTATATCAGGTATCAGTTCAATTGTGTAATCAATTCAAAGATAATGAATACAACACATGAATAAAGAGAAGAGATGCGAACCCAACCTGAATAAATACATGAGCTGAGGTAAATCTCAGCCTCATGGGCCAATCTGAGGTACAGAAAGGGGCCTCGAGTTCCCTGCTGCAGTCCATTAAATAGCCAGAATCTTTCACATGTAAACATGCTAATTTGCATTAAGAAGTTACACTTCTTGGGGTGGGGGAGAAAGACCATTTGGCTAGAGTCCACCTTCCTTTGTGTGTCACTTATCTCTAAACTTCCATAAAACCTTATTACCTTATGTTTTACTCTTTGGGAATAAGACAGTTGTACCAGTCATGAGACAGTTGTACCAGAGTTTTAGATGTTACTGAGAGAGAGAGAGAGAGAGAGAGAGAGAGAGAGAGAGTGACAGAGAGAGAGAGAGAAAATGTAGATGAGGTAAAACTTTTGTCTCAAGGGGAGGTCAAATGTTAATTTGCAGCAATGTCCTTTTGTCTCATAGACCAGTGGTCATTCTATAACCAGTTCTTCCAGTTTTTCATCCTTACAAGTTCCATCTGGTTGAAGGTCGGCGTCATCACGTGGGTATGGAGACGGGATCCGGCTGACTACATCAGTGTTGTGGTCGTGTCTAGGCACAATCCATCATCAAATCTGGATACGGCTCGGATCCGTCTGACTACGATAAACCTTGGGATAAACAGTGAGACTAATATTAGTGTAGATGCCATTCTTCTTAAGATGTAACGAGTACATTGAGTGTCAGGGGCGGAGCTAGACTCTCAGTACAGTGGGGGCGAAGCTTCATCATGGGGCCCTCTGCTACCCCATGATGTCATTTGAAAATTAAAACCGTAAAAAAACATTTTTTTTTAATCTGATGAATGCATATGTAATAATGTGTCATTTGTTGAGCCAAGTAAGCTTATATGTTAAATAAAACACAAAGTCTATCTCGTTCTTTTCTTTCTTTTAATGGGCCCGATTTATATTTTCTCTCCATTTTCGTAACTATTCTATACATTATACATTCGCACCTAACGCCACCCACTCTACTCCCTGGATAAATATTGGGTAACACTTTATTTAGATAGTCCACTTTAGACATTCTACTAACTGTAAGTAACTTTTCAACTACATGTCAACTAACTGTCATTAGAGTATTAGTAGACTGTCAGCTTAATATCTGCTAAAACTTTATTTTGTTGGTCCCCCAACAGACATTCAACTGACTATAAGTAACTTGGCGACTACAAGTCAACTTATTCTCCTAACCCAAACCCTAACACCTAACCATAACCTAACAGTCTACTGACAGTCTACTATTATATACTAATACTCTAATGAGAGTTAGTTGTCATGTAGTTGAAAAGTTACTTATAATTAGTAGAACATCTAAAGTGACTATCGAAATAAAGTGTAACCAAATATTGTCTAATTTTTGGCAAAAACGAAAAACCTATTTGAGAAAGGAACAGGCAGAAGGGGTTGCATTATGCATTTGGAGATTATACTGTCAAACTGAAACTGACGAAATAACGAGGTGAAAAAATAAAGAGAGCGTGGCTCATTGGCTTGTCAATTCCCATGATGCAAGACGGTAAATATAGTTGTGTTCAAATTTGGTGATAAGTTTGCTGTTTGTCTAAATACAAAACTTCATTTTTTTTTTTTTTTTATGTGTCTGATACGAATGTAGTGTTTTGTTGCATGGTTTTCTTTCTTGACCTGACTCCAAATGTTTCTTCAAATTTGACGTAATGTTTTTTTTAGCTAGATTGCACTTTGTCCCACTAGCACAGAGTGTACAACGAACCTTAATATTGTCATCTTTAGCTGACACAAACTCAAAATAGTGACTGGGGTGATGCGGTGGTGACGCGTAAAGGCCAATAGTATACTTCTGCGTCGGGTGCGCACAGTAGGTACGGCGTAGCATACACATAGACGTGTACCATACTATGTCGTACCCTGACGTGCACCTCCTCAAAAATGTAAAAACACGTCGCGACCGCAAGATCTGTGATTGGTCGGCTTGGTAGCATCGCATATGGCGCGTACTCCTATGAGGTAAGTGATTTGCACTTACCTTGCAAACTAAAGGCCTCATTATGCTTCTGCGTCAACTCCACGGCGTAGCTACGGCGTCACTCGTACGGCATTGTAGCCGTTTTATGGTTCTGCGTCAGATTGCGTTGCATCGTGTTGAATCTGACCAATCACAGCCCTTGCGGTCTGCGTCGCCTCGACGCGTAGTTAAATTTTTTTGGAGGTGCACGTCGAGCTACGGCGGGGGGGTCGGAGAGGGGTTCGCGGCGACGCAGAGGGATCGGAGGGGGTACGCCGTCGATTTGACGCAGAAGTATGGCGTTCCGATCGGCTCTTTAATATAACTTTGCAACATGCACTCGTCTCAATGAACGTCTCACTCAACGTCTTATATATTTTTTTTATTCTGCTATTTATTTCTATTCAACTTAAGATGCAGACGTGACGCAGACGTCACGCAAATCACGCATGGCAGTGAAGTGTCGAGTCAGACGTCACGCGTCATTCACGTGTGGCAGTGAAGTTATTTATTGTTTTTTTCGCTAACACGTATTTAACACGCTATTCACAGTACAACATGGCTCAGTGCAGTGAGTGTGTCAGCGGCGTTCTGATCGTTTTTTTATATGACTTTGCAACATGCACTCGTCTCAATGAGCGTGACACTTGCGTCTGTCTTATAACGTGATGTCTGCGTCTTTGATTTATATATAGGACGTGTGTGTGTGTGTGTGTGCGTGTGTGTGTGTGTTCTTGTTTAACCCACATTTTGAGGGCCAAAACATAGAATGGATGGGTGGGTATAAATTTTTTATATAGGCTATTGCATTTTTATAGGCTAGCTTATTGTTGGGGTTGATATGTTTTTATCTTTGATCATTTTAATAGGCCTAGGCTGCAGCACTTTGGTATATTAAACATCAGTGGTCTCGATCTCGTCGACTGGTATGAGATTGTTTCTGTAAATCCTTTTAAATTTGTGTTTGTCAAGAGACTCCTAGTGGTGAACATTAGGTCCAAATATACATGCTATAACAACTTGTTCTTTGGAAATATTGACAAGAAACAACGTCAAACAAAAGTTAAGATAATTTGTGTGAATTAATATGAACTATTTGAAAAAAATACATGTATAAGCAAGGTATAAACACTTAATTTATAAACAAACATAATTGAAGAGCAGTGGGGGGGAAAATAAAGAATGAATAATTTATTATTCATTCCTTATGAGCTATTTGGTATACCCCCCGCCCAGGGGCGGCGCCAGATAATTTTTAACGCAGGTGCTGCTGAGGGGGTGCTAGATCATTGACAGGGGGAGCTGCGCAATTATATGTAATACCTACAGTACATATATACAGTATATAGTTACAATTCACGTGACATATACGTCAGACATCGCATATAAGTTACGCACGCTTAATGAGTAAAATGTTTTTATAAAAAATTTTGTCTAAAATTATTTTATTATTTATTAATTAGAATACTAGAATACTACTATGAAAGCATTGATTTTTATTAATAAACTGTTTTCTGTGTCATTGTCGGCTGGCTGCAAAGATGAAGTTGACGATTGCCATCTCTGTAGTGAACGCGCTATAGAGAGAAATGCACATAATGGATTACATAATCAGATATTAGCCTATTTCTTTTCTTTTTGAATTGTTTCGTTTAAAGACATTTAAAGCTTTTTAGATATATTTTTCAAAATAGTTCGAGTTTCGGTTAATTTATGATGAAATGCGCTTCAGTTCACGAGCAATGCAACAAGTGACGCGCCGGCGCCTCTGTAAGGACCACCCATTGGCCCAACGACGGAATCCAACGGCATGGGTGAAGGTATAATGCGTGTATGTCTTTCCAGCGCTCCAGTGAAGTTCACTTAATTTATTGGAATTTAGTTTAAATATTACTTTAGCTCTACGCTTAATCTGACTCCAATTTCAAATAATCACCTAATTTAGATTCGGTTTCGCATTGGAAAATCATAAATGTTGATTATTAATTAATTTAGATCTTTTCTTATTCTGAGTTTCTTGCATTTTCATTTATTAATTCATTATGGACCCAATGCCGCACAGAGATCACGTTGGCCAGATCGTGTTTCTCACGGACACAAACCTTGTCAGTTCTGAATTTAGTCAGAGGGTGCAGGGTTAGCTAATACCTCTTAGGACGGTTGCCTACTGCTCACTCGTACAAAGAGTGTAGTTTACTTTAGCCATTTCCATACAACTTGCTAAGTCAGTGATAGACAGTAATCAAAAAGGTCTCCAGATGACGTGCCTACTGCTCCATTCATACATGCGCCTTTCAGTTTGACCTACCCTGCAAGATTTGCGGTAGCACCAGACTCCTATAATCTACTAAAATAATGATTTCAGAATACTTCAGAATAAATCAAGATTTAACATTTATTTGTCAGGTAAAAATGTATCACGTCAATTACACAAGTAAATGATTAAAAAAGCCAATTCAGAAATAATAAATGCATGACATCAATTACTCAAAGATGATTCTAAAAGTAAGCAATGCATTCCTGACAGAGACACACAGTAGTGTGTGAGAGCTTTCCAACGGGAAAGCACTGACACAGCACTGCATGGGGGTTTTTCCTGGTTACAGTTCCCAAAGACTGCTCTGTTACCTAGCCTTAAATACCCAGACCAGAACAAAAGGGTTGTGCCAATATTTTTCAGAGTTTGTTTTGGGTCAGTTCCTGTACCCCAGGGGGTAACACCTGGTCTCGGGGGAGAGGAGAGATATCTTGAAGAAACATCACCCAAAGAGGAACACAGGATTCTCCTAGTCCTCAATCTTTCTCATATTACCAATGATTGCAATGAAATTAAGACCATTTTACCAATCGCACTGAGACACTCAAAATGATACCAAACACGAAAAGGAAAAACAATAGATTCCCAAGATACATCATATATGATATATAGGCATTCTTAGTGAACTTTTGGTGACTTGACTCAGGGGGAGAGGAGATGAGGGAGAGGGGGATGCAGAGATAAGGTAGGAGAAACGTTTGGACAGGACAATGTCCTGTGCTCTGTCTTTGCGATCTTCTGTCCAGGGTGTGTTTTATTGCTTTATGGTGAGTTTTATCTCAGCTTTTGTCTTAGCAGGAAAATCAGTTCTTACAGACGACCCCTGGCCCCTTGGGACAGATTCAAATCAGACCTAAGGGGACATTTTTGGACATTTTCCTGTTTCCACATTTTCAGTGAAGTCGATGGGTGCAGGAATCAAGTAGTCACCTGAAATAACAGCATTAAGACAGGTTGAACATTAAAAGGAAAACACTGCAGAATACATCTCTGTGACACAGTCCCTTTAGGTGGAGGCATACTGTGCTGAGTGGATTCTGCAGTAGCTGGACGGGGTGTCCCATGATCCTCTTGGCCGGGTTTTCTTTCACCTGCACTTGGTTGCGGTGGTATTCAGTCTGTGGAATGACTCGTTGTATCAAGTCTGTTTGCGTTGGTCAGCATGATCAGAAAGTCAGTGGAAAGTGTCATTTTAACGCTTTGAGGAAACATCCGTGTCCTCCCTAGGATGTTTTAACTGACCCTTTGAAGTCCTCGGTCACCTTCAAGCAGAAGGTTTTGTTTGCCGGGCAGGGCAGAACTCCATCGTTGAAGCAATCTTTTCACTGATGACACTCCATTGCGTGTAAGACACCTGAACAACTTCTGAAGGACCATGCAATAATTGAATACTGATGTATGTGTGGTCATGAGAAAAAGTTATTGGATAAACACAAGAACACAAAATAACAAGACATGATGTACTTTAAAATGCAAAAGACAAAAGTCAGAAGTGCGAGTGGTAAATAAGGTCTCTTTTCCAGAATCATATATTTAGCGACCAGGTCTCATTTGATCACCAAATTCTTCACTACCACAGTGATCTGGTAGTGGAATTTAGATTTGGTCTGGATAAATTAAGGAAGGGTAGCAGAAAGTCAGTATAACTAGTATATATTCACCAGCAGTATGCATAATTAAAATATATCACATAATTAAACATGGAAATACACAATTGTCATAATTATAAAATTGTCTATATTAGTTGTTTTAAGTGCAAATCATTAATAAAACCTAAGGTTTTAATATGTTCAATTAGAGAATAAAATGTACAGAAACAGAGATTTAAACTCTGTAGTTTAACTTTTGCAATCATCCTCTGTGCATTTGATGTACAGGCTATGTCACACTCAATAATGCAGATCTGACTGGGAATTGTATAGTTGACCAATAGAAATGGCTGCATTTTAGATCTACCTGTTTAGATCATTTTTTATTGTCATTAGTCATTTGTTGGAAACTAGGGGGCCCTCCTGGTTTGCAACAACGCTAACGACTGGACATAAACATTTTGTCCAAAGACCAGTTGTATTGATACTTAGGTCTCAATTAGATTTTATCTGTGGAATTTAAACCAATTGATGTGTGACCATAGCCATGCCCATTATGCACATCAGTGTTTACATTCAGGAAAATTATTGAAAGGAAATTATTAAAATAATTTCCCTTGTTCTATATGTATGAAGGTGAATGATGTATTATATATTTGCATGATGTGAATAATTTTGGCCTGGATAGTCTTATGATCTATGCCAGGAAGAGATGTTCTAAAGGGTTGTGGTACTGATAGTGTTTATTGTGTATGTTTGTGGAGATGGGTGGTGTCTATCCTACCATAATCTGTGTTGCATAATTTAGTTCCGGTGCTAATCCGGGAGGCCACATACAGTAACTACTTCTGTAGTGTTATGAGGTGTGAGCGGCCCCTTGAAGTTTCTCCACCCCCATCTCCTACATGTAAAGTTGTGTGTCCTGCTTGATGCAGGCGGGACCAGACCCTTGCGGAATCTGGTTCTGAAGAACGGCAGTTGTTACCCTGTAAGGAAGATAGACCTAGAGAGGAAAACACAGTTAATCTTGAGCCTTTAAACAAATTGCATTGAGATAGAAGGTCTATCACAATATGTTTGATGGCCTTAGCCAGACAGTTGTTACTGGTGGCTTTGATCTGTTAAGATTTTATGCCATTCGGAGAAGATTTGTTTTAATTTACAAAGACATGTATCATTATCATGATCATGTTTTTGCAAAGAAAAGGTCAATTAAACTGTGTGATAATGGTCAGATCTGACTGCCATTGCAGTTAAATTCATACAGTCTGCTGTGTTGTGTTTATTTACACTAGCCAGATCTGTGTTTAGAGCAATTAGATCACCACGTGTGGTGCTCTGTTTGTTTGTTTGTTTAGCCTTTGGAATTTATGGTGCCATTCAAACTCTTGACCATGTGGATCTCTGTTGTCCATACTTTAGATTTTCTGCCAGATGTTTACATTTCACACAACTTTCCTTACATGTCCAGTAAAATACCTTGTCTGATCAGATCCCATGTGAGCTGACACTCCTAGATAGGAGTTTAACACTTGCACCACTTTATTTGTGGTTTTGTTTCAAGAGAAAATTAAAACTTGTACCTCCCCGTGTTGTTGGGTAAAGATCTATTAGATCAAATTTAAATCCTCCTGTGGATATGGATTGATATTCAAGATATGGCAATCGGGTTGATCATTTTAGTTGGCACATACTGGGCATTGTAATTTTTCTCATTAAAGATTCTTGCAAAAATAGAAGGTAAATACGTTCTTTCTCATTCATTCTTCTCTTCAGTTTCCATCCTTACCAAAACTTTCTCTAACCATCTATTATCTCCTTCCTCCCAACACTAGAAGTGTTCCTGACTCCTTGCCCCCTACATGCACATACCATCTCTCTACATTCTGATTCTTTTCATTCTCCTTCAACATCTTTTCCTCTTCTAAACCAATGCTGAATCCTCAAGAGATTAAAGCCATTCCTGGCTATTATAATATAATATATATCACAATCTGGTCATAATATAAATTATATTATATAAAATTGTATAAATCAAACAAATTTCATTTACTGGTCTCTGAGGTCTCTACTGAGTAAATGTCCAGACTGACTTGTTATCATCTCACTGATCTTAGAAGGCATTTGGCCCTGCAGCTCCAGCTGTGCTGGCATGAGCATTGTGTGCACAGCAACAACCCAAACTGGAAACCAGTATAGATGCTTTGATGCTGTGAACATTAAATGGACTGCAAGCACTGAGAAACGGGTCAAATCCTTGCTCAATTTAAAGATTTTTGTGACTACAATATAGAATTGGACACAATTATCTTGTTTTAGCCTGAGATGTTATCAACTGCATTCTTTTTAAGAATCTATTTGAATATGAAAGAAAGGTTGGACAAACAGGTCTGATGGAGGGCACCAAGATTGTTTTTGTTTTTTTTTACTTTTGTCAGTCTCTTTTGAGACCTCGAAAACATACAAGAGTGCAGCGATTGCAAAGTCTGATATAAGACCAAATTAAAAGATATGTTTTATAAGACTGAGCCTTAAATGGTGTTTTTTAAACCATATTTTGGGACATCAGTCATGAACTTTTTATTTCGAAGAACAGCAATTAATTTACAGGGTTGAATTAATTTGAGGTAATTCATATTGTGCTTTGTCTTAATTCTCTTATGAGACAAGGACAAGCTGTGCATGTCCTCTGAAACTATCAGGCCTGGCTACAAGCCTCTTAGTGACACAATAATTGTCATTATATGTATCAGTTTTAAAATTTAGTGTATCTTCCGAATTTCAGTCTCTAGGACTTCTGCATAGCAGCTCTCTATGACTGAGAGATCATTTTCGATCTTTTCTTTTGAAATATTCTAATTTCATAAAATTTCATTACACTGTTTTGTCCAACTTTACATTTCGCACACAAAGGATTCAAGTGAGACATTTTTACTTGTTATCTTTTAGCTCATTAACTCACTAGATTTCTTCACAAGTTAGCATGACCATTTTCTTATTTCCAGTGTTGCAATGTTGTTGCAGCAAAGCAAATAATCAATGCAACGACAAATACCTCAGAATTTAAGTTTTTAGTTTACAGCCCTTTGTTGAGTACCAGAATAAAATTTGAATGAAGTTATTCCAATTTAGGTTACATCACTTGTTGCGTGGGCAAACAAGAAGTTATTTAAAGTTAAAGCAAGGGAATCTCATTTCTCATCTACGCTGCCGCTATCATGCCCCTGATATGTGGTTTTATCTAATTCTCAAGCCCCACCGGATTTTGGGTTCTCCGGTCTAACTGGGTATGCCGACCCATTCTATTAATGTGTCTATATGAGGTGCGTCTGAATTTTCCCTCAACACTTCTAAAAAGGCAAAAAGAATTGACTTACCACAACGGCTTGAAGAAAGAGAAGGAGATCAAACCTCTTACTTGTTGCAAGTCCCAATATTTCGCTGAAAAGACACTCGCAATCTGGAGAATCACGTCGCGGTCACCAATTTGTAAGGACCACCCATTGGCCCAACGACGGAATCCAACGGCATGGGTGAAGGTATAATGCGTGTATGTCTTTCCAGCGCTCCAGTGAAGTTCACTTAATTTATTTGAATTTAGTTTAAATATTACTTTAGCTCTACGCTTAATCTGACTCCAATTTCAAATAATCACCTAATTTAGATTCGGTTTCGCATTGGAAAATCATAAATGTTGATTATTAATTAATTTAGATCTTTTCTTATTCTGAGTTTCTTGCATTTTCATTTATTAATTCATTATGGACCCAATGCCGCACAGAGATCACGTTGGCCAGATCGTGTTTCTCACGGACACAAACCTTGTCAGTTCTGAATTTAGTCAGAGGGTGTAGGGTTAGCTAATACCTCTTAGGACGGTTGCCTACTGCTCACTCGTACAAAGAGTGTAGTTTACTTTAGCCATTTCCATACAACTTGCTAAGTCAGTGATAGACAGTAATCAAAAAGGTCTCCAGATGACGTGCCTACTGCTCCATTCATACATGCGCCTTTCAGTTTGACCTACCCTGCAAGATTTGCGGTAGCACCAGACTCCTATAATCTACTAAAATAATGATTTCAGAATACTTCTGAATAAATCAAGATTTAACATTTATTTGTCAGGTAAAAATGTATCACGTCAATTACACAAGTAAATTATTAAAAAAGCCAATTCAGAAATAATAAATGCATGACATCAATTACTCAAAGATGATTCTAAAAGTAAGCAATGCATTCCTGACAGAGACACACAGTAGTGTGTGAGAGCTTTCCAACGGGAAAGCACTGACACAGCACTGCATGGGGGTTTTTCCTGGTTACAGTTCCCAAAGACTGCTCTGTTACCTAGCCTTAAATACCCAGACCAGAACAAAAGCGTTGTGCCAATATTTTTCAGAGTTTGTTTTGGGTCAGTTCCTGTACCCCAGGGGGTAACACCTGGTCTCGGGGGAGAGGAGAGATATCTTGAAGAAACATCACCCAAAGAGGAACACAGGATTCTCCTAGTCCTCAATCTTTCTCATATTACCAATGATTGCAATGAAATTAAGACCATTTTACCAATCGCACTGAGACACTCAAAATGATACCAAACACGAAAAGGAAAAACAATAGATTCCCAAGATACATCATATATGATATATAGGCATTCTTAGTGAACTTTTGGTGACTTGACTCAGGGGGAGAGGAGATGAGGGAGAGGGGGATGCAGAGATAAGGTAGGAGAAACGTTTGGACAGGACAATGTCCTGTGCTCTGTCTTTGCGATCTTCTGTCCAGGGTGTGTTTTATTGCTTTATGGTGAGTTTTATCTCAGCTTTTGTCTTAGCAGGAAAATCAGTTCTTACACCTCCATGTCATGATTATATTGTCTGCTATATTTGCTTCTTATTACTTAAATCCAGGCAATTGGCTGGTGGAAAATTGATTCAAATTAAGATACAATTTATACAAAACGAAATTCACTTTAAAGAAAGGCTTTCAAAACAAAACTTAATGAAGTGGCCTGACCATGTCTCCCGATATATTAGGCACACTATCTTACTCATGTTGTTCACTTTTCATAATCAACATAGATGAAAAAAATAACATTATAATATTTGAACAATTATTAAACTAAATGCGTTTATTTAATGGCTACAACACGTATAGCCTATACAGACTCTCTATTTGTACACATTGCTGCACATTCATTTGTTTGAGCATAGTAAAACACATCTGCAACATTTATGAAGTTTTTGGATAATTGTGCGTTCATATATTAATCATTATGACACTAAAATCATAACAAAGTAGGCTATACTATGCGTAATTAAGCATTTTCCTCCGAAAAACAATGTGGCTTAATGCAGATTAGAATGTCCCCTTATTATGTCGAAATAGCGAGTTATTATGTCGAAATAGCGAGTTATTATGTCAAAATAACGAGTTATTATGTCAAAATAACGAGTTATTATGTCGAAATAACGAGATATGTTACTAACGTAACCTCGGTTCCCTGACTCGGTTACTAACGTAACCTCGGTTCCCTGAGAGGAGGGAACGAGTATTGCGTAAGTAGCTTACGCTATGGGAAGACTCCTTTTCTCGAGAATATTGAAGCCTTTTGTGTAAAACGCATTTGCAGCTGCACAGCATACACCAATGAACGAGGGAGCTCGGCCATTGGCTGTGCTGCGGCAACTGCACGAACCTATGACGGGGCGACTCTGGCGCGCTGACCAATGAGCACGCTTCGCGCCCTAGCGCGTCAGAGCCCGCCAAGTAGAGCCCTGCATTTCAGCCCGAGCCCGACGGGCCCCGACTTATTTACGACCCTAGGGCCGGGCTTCGGGCCAATTTTCACGTCATAGTTAACACGCGGGCCGGGCCTCGGGCCTGTTTTAGGCTTATATTTTTTGTAGCCTATTTTAGACATTAATTAAAATATAATATGAGAAGATGACGATTGAAAAGCAAACATAGAAAGACGTTTTATAACCTATCACACTGACATGATGTGACTGACACGACAGTGCTCGCGCAAACACACACACACAGGTTTCCCGGCGGCGCGATCCGAGACTCGCGCGACCGGCTCGTTCTAGTGTCCGCCAGCAGCAGAAGTAGCGAGCGTGACTTCAGCGCAGCTGGAAAAAGTGCGACTGGATTAAAACCTTCCACTGTGGATGCTGTGCTTTTTTTTTTCACGATGCTCTGTAAGAGACTGTTCTTATGTTAGGAGGATGTCTTGTTGGTTTTCGTTTGATTGGGCTTTATTTGTATTAGTCTGTTGGAAACTATTTGAAATAAGAATGGCCATGCATGTTAAGTGAACTTGAAGACTTGATTTTTGAGGTAAGATAACCTGCATGTTTGTTTTTAATTTAATTTAATGTAATTTATTTGATTTGTTTAGATTGTATTTAGCTCATTTAGTTTGCGAACGCTGTTGCGACTGAGCAGCAGAGCAGTTTGCCTCAACTTTTCAAAAATGATAATAAACGTTTAAACAAACGTTAACTGTCTGTGTGATAAGCTTAAATTGTTTTATATCTATGGATTTTATTGTAGCCAAGTAAACTTGTGTTGATTTGAGGCTAAATGAATCAAACATGTTTAACTCGCTTTCGGCTCCTTGGTCGTTATAAAAAAAAATATTTGTCCTAATTAACTTAATAAATAAATGAAAAATAAACTTACCGGTAACTTTGCCATTGAGAACATAACATATATATTTTAATGACTGCAACATAGTCAGGCTGTGATGTCAGGCAGGCTTTCTTTTTTCTTTTTTTTTTAAACGGGCTCGGGTCGGACTTGGGCTGATAATTCTGATGAGCTGTCGGACACGGGCCGGGCTAGGGCCTGAGCGTCTCGGGCCAGGGCCGGGCTAGGGCCTAGATTTGAGGCCCGTGCAGGGCTCTACCGCCAAGAAGGGCGTGGCCAATGACTATATATTGGCCGCTCCGTCATAGGAGTCCTTTAGGTTCAATCGACTGAAGTGAACTGACCAAGCACAAGCACGGCAGCTTACGCAATACTTGTTCCCTCCTCTCAGGGAACCGAGGTTACGTTAGTAACCGAGTCGTTCCCTTTCGAGAGGTCTCTGCTATTGCGTAAGTAGCTTACGCCATGCGAACACAAATGCCGTACGTGCTGACTTCGCCCTATCATGCCAAGGCAGGTGCCTGAGCCGTAAGAGCAAAGCATTCACCCAATAGCCGGCCATAGATGGGCTCTTATATGGGAAAAAGAGAGGCCCCAAAGGACCCTCTAATATGATATTACATGAATGTACATGTTAACATGAGAAAATCCCTGAACCGGTCACAGACGGGCTTTATAGGGGAGTAATGACGTCTGGGTACATAACCAGACTATAACCACGTTTGAATTCACGCTGACAACACATTGGAATGCAGTGAGGGGACTTGTAGGTTAGCCTGCCGCCGCACAAATATCCTCGATGGGTATCCCACTCGACCACGCCCACGACGAGGCCATGCCTCTCGTGGAGTGCGATCTGACACCTAAGGGGCAGTGAAGGCCCTTAGCTTCATACGCCAGTGCTATAGCGTCAACTATCCAACGTGATAGCCTTTGCTTTGAGACAGCGAGACCCTTGGTGTGGCCGCCAAAGCATTCAAAAAGCTGCTCTGACTGTCTGTACAGGGCAGAGCGCTCCAAATATACTCTGAGAGCCCTAACTGGGCAGAGTAAATTCGCATCACCCTTGTCTGCTGGTGATGATAATGCCGCCAGGGAGATAACCTGCGCTCTGAAAGGTGTGGAGAACACCTTAGGGATATAACCATGTTTTGGCCTAAGGACGACTCTGCAGTCGTTAGGTCCAAACTCCAAGCAGAAGGCGTTAGACGTCACCTACTCTTTTTACTGAAGCGAGTGCCAGCAAGAGTGCGGTTTTGAGCGAGAGCTGTTTAAGGTGCGCAGTTCGTAGTGGTTCGAATGGCGCGCCCTTAAGTGCTTCCAGGACCGTTGACAGGTCCCAAATGGGAACAGAGGGGGCGAGAGGGGTTCAACCTCCTAGCCCCCCTCAGGAAACGAATAATTAGGTCGTTTTTCCCCACTGGATTTCCAGCTATAGGCTCATGCGATGCTGTAATGGCTGCCACATACACTTTGAGCATGGAGGGGGTGCGACCCGCGTCCAATAACTCCTGTAAGAAAGCGAGTACACTTGGTATCTTGCATGCATGTGTAAGCCCTTAGAATCACACCAGTTACAGAACACTTTCCACTTTTGGGCGTAGAGGCGCCTGGTAGAGGGCGCTCTTGCCTCAGTGATAGTATTCAGTACTCCCTTCGGGAGTTCCCTGGGTACCCGTTGAGGGGCCATACGTGGAGGGCCCATAAATCGGGACGGGGATGAAATATCATCCCTTTGGCCTGGCTGAGAAGGTCTGTTCTCAGTGGGATCGGTCACAGGGCTGATGACGTCATTTGCATCAGTTCTGGGAACCATGTCTGGGTTTTCCAGAACGGAGCTATCAAGAGCACTGCACATTTTTTCTCTCTGACCCGGCTGATGACCTGTGGTAACATCGCCACCGGGGGGAAAGCATACAGAGGACGCTGTAGCCGCAACCAGATGGCTAAAATCATGCTAGTTGATTGAATCACGGGATTTTTAATCAACTGACACAGCTCCACTCACTGTGGACGGACACACAAAGAAGTATGGTGTTGGACTTGAGTAAGTTACTGATTATAGTGCAGACACAGCGTTTTTCTCCAACGAGTAAACAAAGGGGTGCCTTTTTCTGATCACATGTGACCAAGAGGCGCCCTTCTGACTGAAGGACACCCTTCCTGCATGATACCTCACAAACAAGATGGGCATTGTTCCAACAAATAATCAACCACTATCCCGAACTTAAACTCACCATATGCACACCCATACACTCCCCGGAACGGGGGGGGGGGGGGGGGTGAGCACGAGGTCACCACCCGGCCGAACTCTGAAGGACATTCTAACACACACACCCAAACACACACACACACACACACACACATGTAAAAGTCTGTGTATTATACTCAGAATATGAGCCATTGCCAACTGTATACGATATATCCCTGTATGTTTATGTGTTTCCCAGTTTATATTCACTTCATGTATGACGTTTGTTTGAAGGAACGAACTTGCTTTGAAGGAACTAAATGCTTATAATATGCCTATCGTATGTAACTCTGTATTTCTAGGTATTTCTGTGACATGTTTGATATCTCTGTAATTCTCTCAATCTGACGGAGCCGAATTCCGATAGCAGAATGCAGTAATGTGCATTCTTTTACACATCTCATGGTTCTGGAGCCGAACGGCTCAATACCATCTCCTCAGTCCAGTGGGCATTCCCCCCCCCCACAGGACAAAGGAAACGTTGTCCTCTTCAGAGTCTCGGACAGTCATGGGGGTTCGCGCAAACAGAGGCGTGAACCCAGTCTTTCCATAAAAAGACGGACTCCTGAGAGTTTTTTTTGTTGAGAGTTTTTTCCCTGTGAGAGGTATCCGGATGGCTCCTTAGGGAGCTTTACGCCGTGTTCTCTTCTTTTTATTTTCTTTCTCTTAAGTTTGTTTTTCCTTTGTTCATTTCCCCAGAAATGAACTTATTCTGAATTATTTCTTTGGTAATTTACGTCAAAGACTTTTAAGCCTTCGTTGAAACTGCGCGCTCCAGACCGCAGCAAACCACGTGACGCTCCAACGGAACACACAAAGACCAGCCGCTCACATGCGCAGCAGAGCTCAGCCTCAGACACATGAGAACCATTACAATGCAAGTATATTTGAATTACCGAGATGCTAGAGCTAGATTGTGTTTTTCCGTGTTGTCTCTTAAAGGTTAAAAATGTCTAGATGAAATTTGCCATCCTGAGAGATCCTACGGATCTCTCTCTCTCTCTCTCTCTCTCTCTTCAATCTCTCTCTCTCTCTCTCTCTCTCTCTCTCTCTCTCAATCTCTCATTTTATCTTCCTCTCATCCCATTCTCACTCCTGTTTGTTATTCGTCTGTCGCGTTAGTTTTACTGTTTACTGTACATACATGTATCCCGTGTTTAAATGTAGAATTCTGTATCTGTAGTTGCATTTTATTAAAGCCATTATATTCTTGATTGGTTCTGCCTAAAATGCTCATATTTACAAAGTCAATGAATTGTTTGATCTCGCTACAAAGCTTTACAATGCGTTACTATTTCAGTAACCTAAACTTTATAATAACAAGAAGGTGATGTTTTCATGGCCAGAAAATAGCTTTTTGGAATTATAAGAAAGAGACAATTTTTGTTGGGAAATTGATAAGTTAGTCTTACTGCCGTCTGCTGGACAGACAGATTGTTTGATAACTAAATTAATTCCTGTAAAAGTTGTCTCATATAATCGATCTGTAATGGGACTATTGATATATTAATGACGAACCATAACTCATTGTGGAGATCATTCATGTATACAATCGATCTCTTTTCAACTTCGATAATTTAACTGTAAAATGCAATATATTAATCATATTTATGATTAATTATTAGAATTCCCTATATATAATTTGAGCTAATTTAATGCAGTAACCCAATGTTGCTACATAATGGTGGAGAATGCGGGCATTTCAAACTTTGTTTTATAAGCAAAATTCAGTTTCAATCTGTTTATATGGTTATTAATAATTTTGTGCATGCGCTCTATGAAATTTTGAACTTGTGAGATAAGTCGCAACGCAAACTCACTCCTAACTGACTGAGGCAAAAAGCCGAAGTCAGTAACGTTACATTCTAACAAGTTGCTAAAATATGCCTAGACATTTTTATCACTGTTAACCCTCTGGAGTCGAGAAACGCGCCGGCGCGTTTTGCGCGATTTTTTTCACATAGCAGCAAAATAGACTTAAAATACTCAGTCACCTTTGGTCATACACACTTAAGAAATATGAAAAAATAAACTATTAAATGTCTACTTTTTTATGGGTCCACTTACAATCGAAATAAAATATTGTGCTTTTGTAAAATAAAGAAAATAAACAGGGTGTGCCTTCTGCCTCTCCGTCTCCGTGAACTTTTTTTCTAGAGCACGTCACTAAACATAAACAAAACTCCGCAAATACTAGTCACACAGGCATGATCAATATATCTTTATAATCATTTAAGTGTGTACTTTTAAATTATCTAATTCAAAACTAAAACAAATATTCTGTGTTTATGTAATCTATATAAAAAGAGAGAGATGCCAGGCGTTCTCATTTCAGCTAATTATCTTTTAATGTGACCACGCCCACAGAGAGCGCGCGCTATAGAGACGCAAATGATCTGAAACTTGCCAACGCCCACACGAGCTCGATAAAACACCAAGTTCAGATTAATGTACCGGTAGTCTGTGTCGTTTTTCGAGGCTTTGAGGAATAATTCTGGATAATTTACCTCAGTGCTGGATTAATTTCACTTCGAGGAGCCATGGATCCAGGATCATAGTAAGTTTATTCTTTGTTCTAATCGCGAATACTGTTTTAAAATGAATCGCGTGTCTTTCTCTGTGTGATGAATGAACGGAATTCGCACTGTTGTTGTTACAGACGAAATATGAAAGACAACATTTAGTTGACTAGTTTGGGATAGATTATAAAGATTTTTACTCTAAAATAGACATCAAATAAGCTTTAGTTAACCAGTTTCTGCTCATATGTTAAATATATAACGTTAGAATGTTTTGTCAAAAATAAGCTCATAATCTAAGATGTTATTATAGTGTTTGTTCCAATGTAGACTATATCAAACTAATGAATCCTTAACTTTGAAATATGAATGATAAAATCCAGGCTATAGGCCTACTATATATATATACCAGGCTATAGGCCTAAAAAAAAAAAGACAAGATAGATGTAAAAAAAAAATCTTAATATTATTGTTTTTTATTAGTGACACATTTGAGGAGATTCCAAAACTTTCTGAAAATACAGTATGAGAATTAACTGCATACTAGAAATGTTTACCTTGGAAATTATACAATTTGAATGTATAAAAAATTTGTGAAAAAATACCTTTTTTTCCTCTCTGAGAACTCTAACTTTCTAACTCTAACTAATTCTGTAGGATGGTCCATATAGCCTATTTGAACAGGATTTGTTTCCAGGTATGACTATGTACTAAAAATGTGCTTTTGACTTTCATTTATATTTGTATTTTATATATATATATATATATATAATTTATTTATTTATTTTTGTCCTCGCATTCTTTCTTGTGTGACACACCTGAATGAATGGCTCATTAGTATGCAGGCTCATTAGTATGCAGGCTCATTAGTATGCAGGGTCTTTGTCTTCTCAGGTGTGAATCACAGCAAGTCACGCCCCTGCGCATATTGCCTTTGGAAGCAAAAACTGTTTTAAAAAATTTAAATCAATGTATTGTTTTATGTGAATGATTAGGCAGGGTGATTTTCAGATAATTTTGAAGCAAAAACACTAGGCAACTACATCCATTAGTCAAAAGTCTTGTGGACACATATTAAGTATGTGTTTTGTGGCCTTTTTTCAGAAACTTTAATTTTTAGTTTTTTGAATAACCATGCATAAACATTATTCCCTCAAAAATACAAATATGTAAATAGATGTTGCTCGCATATTATGGTACCCCTATTTGTGCTAAATAGAGTGTAATTACACCTTTGCCATTAATATGTTTATAAGCAACTGAAAAAAGCACAAATGTCAGGGCATGTCAAAACATCTCACAGACTTCAAAAACCCCTTAGACTCCAGAGGGTTAAATGCTGAATACACTGCAGTATTGATATTACAAATGTCCTGTTAAGAGATGCAGAAATCCCTCTGCAGGTGATACATTTTAATATTTTTAATAAAACCGCCTATTAAAGACGAAGAAATCTCTTTTTAGTGCGAGACGTAAATCTGATCAGAGCGAGACTCCTCTTTTCAGTAGTAGAAAGGCCTATTATAATCGTTACCAATAAACTCCTGGTTAACGTTGAACTAGCTAATCAATTGTAAACCTAAACACAATTTACTCATAGTGCTAGTGAGAGTTGTGTGTATTGGAGTAGCTACAACAGACGGAAAATTCCTGTTGTTCACATTTGTGTGTTTTTGCAGCGAAGAAATCCTGCTACACGCTCTTTTGCCATTTAGCACCGCAAAGGTCCTAAAACCTTTGTCTGTTTGTTTATTTGTGATTTATTGCAGAAAATCAGCGCGTGACGCGAGCTGAAAGCTCTTAGCTCTTGAATCACATTAAAAAGTGGTTGTAATTCCGCTGACTAAACACTAGAGGGCATTTAGAAGTCTCAAATTACGCCCCGCCTTCTGGCTTCAGCCTGCATGAGCGCAATTACGCCCTCTCGTGGCCGATTCAGATAATGCTCCCTTACTGCTAAATTCCATATGACCAGTGAATTAGCCTGTCTAGATTCTCAATAATTATTTGCATATACAGCGTTGCTCGTGCGAATATTATTTTGTGTTAGACAAGTTTCCTGCTTTTGACTGGCACATTTACTTTGAGTTTGGTTCAAAACTAAATTTGAATTAAAACTTAAATTAAATTCCAACACAGCCAGAGAGAGCCCACTTGGAAGTCCATCTAGTGGCCATCACCCGCTAAGCCGGTTCATTCAGCTCTCCTTCCTCTCTTTTCAATTCTGTTGTGAATAGTTTTTATTTCCACTTTTCCCTTCTGATTATTGTATAATTATTGACGATACTTCACTGTTGTCGTTAATTATTATAGGATATCATCCTGATTTTTCAATTCCCTTACACGTGTATTTAAATTTGGTTTGAGGCCAGTTTGAACTTAAAATTTAAATTGTGTTGGTCTGTCAGCCACTGATATCCATTTGGAGGAAACAGCGCCACCACGTGGCCTTGTGGATACTAAATCGGTATCACTCTTTTCCCCCTTTTCACTCTTTTGAAGTGTGCATCTATATCGTCTTTCTCTTTTGATTATTTTATAAGTAGTACTGATACTGTAGTGCATCTGGACTATTATAGGATATCACTCTGATTATTACATTTCCTTACATGCTTATTTAGATTTGGTTTCGACTTCGTTGAATTTAAATTTAAATTAAGGCGTCTGATTCAACCAGGTTCACCACAGGAAGGAAGTGCGCCCCCTTTGTGGCGAAAACCCACTACTACGGTCTGCCTCCTCCCTTGTTTAAACCTGCTTGGCTTCTTTCTACTTTTCTCTTCTGATTGATTCATAATTATTAGTGATACTTTACGGATACCATTGGTCATTATAGGAATCAATCTGATTTTCCTTTTAATTCTTACCTGCTTAGTTTAAATATAAATTTAAACAAGTGTTGAATTTTGAATTTGAATTAAGTGTTCTGTTCACCAGGTTAAAGCACAGAGAAGTACGCCCCCTGGTGGTGAAAACCAGCTACTGCGGCCCGCCTCTTCTCTTGTGTTTCATCCTGTCTTTTTCTATTTCATTTTTTTTTCTTCTTCTCTTTTGGGTTAGGTTATTTTGATAAAATACCATTTAGTAAATTATTTTTAGTAATTATTTTAGTTATTATTTAGTAAAACCTTTCACTCTTATTGCTACATAAACAATCAATCCATTTGGTTTAAACAAGCAAGCCTTAATCCACTTTACGTTTCACTTGTTTAACCTTTGTGTATAGGTGGCACTCACCAGAGCACGGCGGTGAGTTGCGGCATTCTCTGATTGGTATCCCGCGAGCGAGGTTACCCGACCGGCGGTACTGACGCGTGGCCGTGTGTGAGTTTCGGACACTTCCGAATCCCGTACCATCGTTGCGGCACGCAACTGTGACATCAGCAATTGGGCACTCCAAAGGTAACGTCAACCACGCTAGTCGACACACAAGGCAATGTTGGAATAATTACCCAAACCAGGGCCTGAAGAGGGGCCACTCTTTTTGAGGGTTCTGGGGAAAATCCACTTTGCTGTGCCGCCTGGCAGTTGACACCTCGGGGTGCCGGTTGTGTTTAAAGTCAGGTTGTTTGAGAGGGCGCAGCAAGGTACAGGGAGACAACGAAGTTGCCCGGGAACACTGCGGTCAGGTGTTGGGAACCGTCGGAGGGATTGACTGAGCCGCGGGTTCCCCCCCAGAGAGGCCTCAATTCACCGCAGGTAAACTAAATTTAGTAAAACCCATTCCGCTTACTATAAGCCACAGAATACTAGATATCTCCCGGATATTTTAAGTGTTTGGCCCGCCTCTTCTCCAAGCCACACCATCGTCCTAGGGTTTCTACCCCGATAGCCCCCACTAACCTGTAGGCCCTACCTTAAACCCTATCAGTAGTAGTAGGCTTAGGCCTCCGTATTCTCCCTAACACTTCCAGTGCTAGTATTTATTCCAGTTCATTACAGACCTATTTATTTTCATTGTTTTGTTTTCACTCTGATCTTTTCTATCCTTTGTTCTGTTGTGATTTGTTTCTTTCATTTCACCTAGAGACAGAACCTATGAGAGACACCAAGGAAAGCTAAATAACAGATCGACGACCAAGCAGCTAGCGTCAGCACCTGACCCACTAGGCTGCCGCCCTGTCAAAATCTTTATTTAAGCCCTGCACTAACCTAAGCAAATTGTCCAGACCTAACTGTCTAACTGTTTGCATCAGTTAGCCCAAAATTCTCATAAACGGCATAGCCCGTATGAGTATAGCTTGTTAACCGTAGAACAAAGCTTGCATTTTTGGCCTCTGTGTGTGTGTGCTGTGTTTCTCTCACCTACAGTATGTTCCGTGCATCCAGTCCTGCATCCCACTGGGACAACCTCGAGATATGGCTGACAGCCATGACTACCGCTTTCTAGCCCAAGGACGCCGGTGACTCAGAGCCCCCAAGCCAAGAGCAGCGGGACGCCAACTTGGACAAGCTGACGGCCCACGGTCCAACCCAAAGCTACAAACACAAAGACTGGGCCAAAATCGTTGGAAACTTCGCACACACTCTTGTTGCACAGGCACGGCTCAACGAAAGAAACAGCACCAACCTGGAGCAAGAAGCCGCAACGCTAAAGCCTCAAGCGGAGGAGGCCCGGAGGAACCAAGCACACGCACAAAGTCGTCTGGATCAGCTACTCCTTGAGACCCACGACCAGCGCGGAAAAGAGGATGCAACAGACACAGAGCTCCAAGAGGAAGTGGAAAGACTTCAAAATGCCCTTTCTGATCTTCGTCTGGACACAGACCAAAGAGAGCAGTCGGAGGAAGAAACCAGAGAGAAACTCGACAAGAAACTCCAACGAGGTGAAGCTCTCCTAGAGAGAGCAAAGACTGAACTAAAAGAGAAAGACACTAAAGCAAAGGCCTGTGAAAAACACTTACAAGCGGCCCGAGCTGAAATCCATGAACTCATTCAGCACAAAGACAATATCATATACGAAATTGACATTGTTCACAGAGAGCTGAAACACTTTTATAAACTACAGAGTGACCGGGAAGGGGAAACACACACAACACAGTTTCCCCTGACCAACCGGCCTTTACCTTTCAGCCAAGAACCAAGAGCTGGAAAGGGGGGTGAAAGCCCACTTCTAAAAATGTCACCAGCCAGCCTCCAAGAACCCCCGTCAGCAGCGAGGGGGGGACAGCTCGTCCAGAGAACCCCTGCCACTAACCATGGCACGGCCCCGAAAGAACTTGACAAGCTGGCCAAAAACATTCCTACGTTCACTCCGGACACTGCAGGAGGCCACGACATGAACGCCTACCTGCGAGACTTAGACTTTCATTTACAAACTGTTGCCAACGTGACCGCTTGGGACAGCTTGTACCTGAATCAGACAACGGGCTGTTCACCGCCATGGACATCAAGCAAGCCCGACTTGAAACCCCTGTGGGGCTCCGACAAGCATACTTCGGAGCACAGAACCGATCAGGTATGGAAGAAGATGTCAACTTCAGAACTCTGTTCCTTCGAAACCTGCATCCCACAGTGAGTCATCACTTAGGCGTTCTGGCCTGTCCTCGGAGCATGTCTACCCAACAGCTACGAGACTTGACCCACAAAGCTTACACCAAACAAAAGACTTTATCTGTAAAGACTGTGAAAGACACCACCATTTGCCCTGTCTCTGAGCACTATCCAGAGCTAACTCTAGAGGGCGCCCAACCGCACCACAGTCACAGACCTTTCGACAGAGGGTCCAGACCATTCCAGGCCAGCAGAGGGCAGCACCACCACGATGGTGCTCATCCAAGACATCAGAGCGAACGCTCTGAAAGATTCTGGGAAGCAAACCAACAGCCCAGAACGAGCCGAGCCCCATCGACCAGATCATCGAGCCCAGACAGCCCAGAGCGGAACCCCTCTCGACATGCCACTGGTGAGCACAAGTCTGGACACACATCAGACGAAACAGTGCCGCCACGTCCGAGACAGCCGAGATCCTGAAGTTGCTGAAAGAGCTTCTTCACAAAAGACTTTCCAAAAAAGACAAAGGGACGAGCCCGACATCCTATGCCTAAGCATAAGACCTGCAACAGGCACACAAAACACTGCTCGTCAGCCACAGACCACAGAGCTAACTGTCACATCACATCACAACTGCTGTGACAGCAGCACCCAGCCATCACAGCTGACAGCTGCACAGCCTGAGCCCAACAGCACAACTTCCCGCAATTGGGATCAACATCCCAAAAGACCAGGAAATGCTGCTTTGTCTGTCTGTCTCCGCAGAGAACTACACAAGACTGGCCCTAACCACCGTCGATCACCACACCAGCCCCGACACCAAGACTCCTCGGGCACATGGTCGAAAATGGCACGGAAACTATATCTAGCCATCACTTTTGAAAATTAGGTGAGCCTCGAAGCCCTGGTTGACACCGGCTCAGACCTCACTTTGATATCAGCTGAACTATTTGAAAGACTCAGAAATAAAGCTAAGAGACAAGATCGAACTCTTACATCTCAAACATGCGAGCTGAATGTGCAGTCATACAGCCAGAACGACATCCGGCTCAAACAGGTAGCTCACATTCACCTGACAATTGGTTCTTTTAGTTTGAAACACCCGGTGTACATCTCACAAATGGACACTTACCCCTTTCTGATTGGCAAAGATCTGCTAGAGCGCTTTGAGCCTTTACTAGACTTCAAACACCTGACAGTCTGGGCCCAAGTTCAAGAACCCCTCCCCCTCCAGTCACACAGGTCACCAAAGCCAGACTGGCCGGTCACAGAGGTCATTAGAACTACAACAAAGCCAGACTCCAAGGTCACAGAGTTCCCAGGAACTCCAGCAGCCATCCATGGGTACACAGCCTCAGCACCAAGTCAAGGTTCAAGCTCGCTACCCTGCACCTTCCAGCTCGCCAAAGACCACGCAATGCCCACTCAACGATGCGTGACCTAATGCAGAAGGCCTCTAACACAGAAGACCTCCTCAGAAAGAATTCCTAAAACCCCAATGATTTTGAACTGCAAAACCAGAAGACACTGCACGAACACAGTGCAAGACTCTGCATTATAAAAATTAGAATTTTACTGATTTAAAGAAAATCTTGAATGGACGTGTAAGCCTCACCTGCCAACAGACTATGCACGACTCTTTTGAAACAAACATTTGCAACATGCTGGTTGAAATGACACTGCTAAACACTAGTTTCCATGACAATGAAGGGTTACAAGAAACACTAGCTCCAAATAGGGCATACGTCACCTTAACGCCAGGGTGTAGGAAAACCATCACAGTTTTAAACTACTGTTAACCTACGGGCGTGCTTTTGATCGTTGCGATCCAACCAGAACACAACATGCGATATGCATTTTGATCACTGGTTGCTGGCTTGTCTAAATGCAGATAAAACAATAGCTGGAATTGACATCTCTACTGTAAGTGAAAGAGTCTTAGATTTCCAACTAATATTAGCATGTTCAGCAGTAAAGCGTAAGTTTGTTTGACAAAGAAATCTCATCTCAGCAGCTTGTAAACTGTACCGATATCTATTCTGCTTTGGTTAAAGAAATCCAAATTGCAGTATTGCTAAACCTGTTTCTGACAAAGAAAGCTCAGTACAGTGTTATATGTACATAGACCTGGGTGATGTTCCCTTTCTACAATGTAAAGGCCTTACAAATTATTGTTAGATTGATGTAATTCACCTAAATTTTAGCTGCATCTACAAGCAGAGAGCTACCTAGCGATCAAAACTGGTCACTCGCTGAAAATGCAGTACTTATGCAGGAGATGGACGTAACTATATATGCTTAGACAAGCTTTGACTTACAGCAAATCTATTTCCTTACTCTGTAAACAAATAGAATAAGTTGCGTAAAATAAAGAAAAGAGTTCCATGAGTAGAATTAGCAAGTGCCAAAACACATCTGCATTTTACTTAATGTAACACCAAGTTCTGGAAGGACTTAAAATATAGGTGCCTCCTGTTAACCCGTTTAAACACGCATAATTCATGTAAAATGTACAGACATTCTTCAGGGACTGTTGAATTGTTCTGACATGCTCTGGATCCCATGACAACGACTTGTCACAGGAAGTGCTAACTTGTGATGTCACTTTGTAAACAAACCAGCCTAGGTGGCTAAGCTAACTTAACCTAGCATCCATCCAACTTAGGCTAAGCTAACCTAACATAGCATCCATCCAGCTTAGGCTAAGCTAAATAATAACTTCCACAGTTAGCATAATTTACTTGAACCCTTAATCACCGCTTGTGTTTAAACAGTGCAAAGTATTCTAGAAAACTTTCCTTAACACCAGTTAGGGTTTCTAATTATTCATTTTCCGTGTTTGCAATTCCTCTTAGCTAAAGTTCACCTTCACTAGTTCAGGCATAGTCCTTGCTAACCGTCAAAGGCTAACTTCGCAGATGCCCTGTTAATTAAACTTAAGTTTAACTACATGTAAACTGTGTAGCTAGAAAAGAATTCATATAGCAATAGGAATTTTCATCGGCATGTGACTACCCCTTTGATGGGACACACACGGTGTGGTCTCGAACACGCAACCGCTGTAACCCACTATAGAGTGTTGGTTCAGGCAAATCCAAAGTTTAGTCACTAATGCCACTGATTATTCTCGCTTTAAGATCATTCCCGTTGTTTTGATCACTTTATTCCCTTTTGCTTTTTAATTTACATTTATTTATTTTTTATTATTTTTTTTTGCTCTTCTTTAATTTTTCATTTCTTTGATTTTGATAATAATAGCAGTCAGCTATTCCCTTGGCTATTCGGTCATCTACATGATTTAATTTCATTTCCTCTCTTGTTCAAACGTGGTTCCATTTCCCATAGGGCCCAGAAAGGAAACAGAGACACCTTTATTTGTGATTTTGTTTATTTTCAACAAGTGCTCTCATTTTTTGTGACCCTGCAACACAAGTAATTTCAACAATTACTAGGGCATAACTATAGGTCCTGAGGATTGATAATAAGCATAATTTGAATAGGAAAGCTGTCCTTTTTCCCCCTATCATTCACTTCGTCAAGCCGTAGTGAACCACTAGTTGAGTCCAGTGAAATAATTTAGTCATAAGAACCATCTTAAGTCATTTATTTCATCTCGGCTATCCAGGAAATGCTTTCGGAACCACATAAGTCTTAGCGTCCTAACACCCACAGCTAAAATAAGGATACAAGACACACTTCACTAGCTAGCTACAAGTGAAACACCTAGTTTATGCTACATACCTAGCGACCCAGTTAAACCGTGGTTCTGAACTTTTAGGGTCATGCATTAGTCTCTCACCGCAAGTGTGACACAATGTCACAGAGTCCCTGCTTAACCTGACCTTAACCTTCCAGCTTACCAATGGACATTGTGAGAAACCACCTCTCAGACCCCTCCAACCACCCTAGCACGCCGTCTGAACCCACCGATAACCGGTGCCCCGACACCTGCAATACACCTTGCACATGCTGCGTGCACAAGACAACATTCAGCGTTCTGCACCTGATGCCATCACTGCGCCACAGCTTGTGGTACCACAGTGCAAAAGGGGGGTCATGCCAAATGTATGCCCTATGACGCACCATGTGCTGCACACCGCAGCACCAGAGACACTTGCAAGACACCGAAGCAAGTGGCATATCGGCGTCCTCAAAGCAAAAAGACTGTCCTAGCCAACCAAGGACGACCCTCGCCGAAATTTTTCCTCCCTTTCTCTTTCTCTCTCCCTTTCACTTTTACCAGGATGCTGCTGTGCTTCGCCATCCTGTGCCTCCAGCCAACCAGAGGACAGCCGCAATCGGACATCTCACCAGGTCCGGCATCAGGCATCGTCCTAAGGGAACAACCAGGACTCCTCATCACCAACGGCTGGACCCACACTCAGAAAGTGTATGCGCCACCTGATCCTCGCAACGTCTACAGAGCACACTACCCCAGCGCAAAAACACAATACAGCTGGGTAGGTGCCCGATGAACAGAGGACTCCCTCACTCACGCTGAGGCCGACGTTGAACACATGCTCAACCAACTTGAGAAAATGACTGTCACGCTAGCGGAGTTAGGTGGCCACAACCGCCGCTCCCAACGGTTCCTACGAGCTTTGCTCGGAGCCGCCACTGCCGTCAGAACTCTGTTTAACACTTGTATGTCCAGCGTGAATGCAGTGAACCTAGCCAACGTGAGGCGGCATGTAGCCGAAATTCAGACTGAGATTCCACAGATAAAAGAGCAACTCACAACACAGAGTGCGTCCCTGCAGACCATCGACAAGACACTAAAGGGAACTGTGGCAATTTTCAACACTCACAGCGTTCTGCTGACCCAGACAGTGAACTCCATGAAACAGCTGTTTACTGTCTTCAAGAATGACTTTGCTCAAACTCAGCTGGTAACAGCCCTGATGACAGACTCCTGCTGCAGGGGGGGTGAACTCCTCCATTGACAGCCTAACCATGGGTAGAATTCCACCGCACCTGATACCCTTAAGCCTTGTGCAAACAGTGCTGGCTTCCGCCATCACCACGCCAACTGACTCTCTACAAATACACCTTGCCTACTCGTTGGGTAGCGCCATCCCACTCTATGTCGACCCCAAGCAGAGAGAAGTGGGTTTTGCTCCTGAACTTGCCCATCAGGGAGTCAAGCCAAATCTACCGGCTCAAGAACATTGTCAATGTCAGATTTTGAAAAGTAACACTCACATCAAGATCCGCACACGTGGTTGACTTCCAGGACAGCTGCACAAAGCTGTCCCCAGCTCCGAATCCGCACATGTGCACATTGACCAAAAACATTCACTATCTCTGCCCTAGCAAACCCTTCCTCAGAGACAACACTGACGGAATCTGCGGGCTGCAGCCCATGATCAGCCAAGCCTCGCACTCAAGTCACCGAGACCCAAGCAGAGATTGTAGGTGACAGGTTGCTCGCTAACAAGGGGGGTCACCGCCCTTCAAGCTGTGTCTCGACTGCCCATCTTGACTACCTCACCTGTTGTCCAGGCCTGGAACGCAGCTGACACTGCGCTGTGTATCTCTATGGTACTCAAGTCACACCCTGACACTGGGCTTGGCCTTCATCCTGTACCATGGACCCCACGAGATGCAAACATCTACAGCCGAGCTCACGAAAGCCGTGTCTGGAGGATTCCGAAACCCTCGGAAAGAGGGTGCCACACCAAAGACCGTTTTGAACCTCATCGAGCTGAGCCCTCAGTCCTAACAACCATCCGCAGCATCCTCCTTGCATGATCCACCAGCCATCTGACTAATGTGATCGTAATGGTTTGACGAGGCCCACCTACACGGGTCCTGCCAACCCATCAAGGGGGGACTGTAGCCGCAACCAGATGGCTAAAATCCTGCTAGTTGATTGAATCACGGGATTTTTAATCAACTGACACAGCTCCACTCACTGTGGACGGACACACAAAGAAGTATGGTGTTGGACTTGAGTAAGTTACTGATTATAGTGCAGACACAGCGTTTTTCTCCAACGAGTAAACAAAGGGGTGCCTTTTTCTGATCACATGTGACCAAGAGGCGCCCTTCTGACTGAAGGACACCCTTCCTGCATGATACCTCACAAACAAGATGGGCATTGTTCCAACAAATAATCAACCACTATCCCGAACTTAAACTCACCATATGCACACCCATACACTCCCCGGAACGGGGGGGGGGGGGGGGGGGGGGGTGAGCACGAGGTCACCACCCGGCCGAACTCTGAAGGACATTCTAACACACACACCCAAACACACACACACACATGTAAAAGTCTGTGTATTATACTCAGAATATGAGCCATTGCCAACTGTATACGATATATCCCTGTATGTTTATGTGTTTCCCAGTTTATATTCACTTCATGTATGACGTTTGTTTGAAGGAACGAACTTGCTTTGAAGGAACTAAATGCTTATAATATGCCTATCGTATGTAACTCTGTATTTCTAGGTATTTCTGTGACATGTTTGATATCTCTGTAATTCTCTCAATCTGACGGAGCCGAATTCCGATAGCAGAATGCAGTAATGTGCATTCTTTTACACATCTCATGGTTCTGGAGCCGAACGGCTCAATACCATCTCCTCAGTCCAGTGGGCATTCCCCCCCCACAGGACAAAGGAAACGTTGTCCTCTTCAGAGTCTCGGACAGTCATGGGGGTTCGCGCAAACAGAGGCGTGAACCCAGTCTTTCCATAAAAAGACGGACTCCTGAGAGTTTTTTTTGTTGAGAGTTTTTTCCCTGTGAGAGGTATCCGGATGGCTCCTTAGGGAGCTTTACGCCGTGTTCTCTTCTTTTTATTTTCTTTCTCTTAAGTTTGTTTTTCCTTTGTTCATTTCCCCAGAAATGAACTTATTATGAATTATTTCTTTGGTAATTTACGTCAAAGACTTTTAAGCCTTCGTTGAAACTGCGCGCTCCAGACCGCAGCAAACCACGTGACGCTCCAACGGAACACACAAAGACCAGCCGCTCACATGCGCAGCAGAGCTCAGCCTCAGACACATGAGAACCATTACAATGCAAGTATATTTGAATTACCGAGATGCTAGAGCATTAAGATTGTGTTTTTCCGTGTTGTCTCTTAAAGGTTAAAAATGTCTAGATGAAATTTGCCATCCTGAGAGATCCTACGGATCTCTCTCTCTCTCTCTCTCTCTCTCTTCAATCTCTCTCTCTCTCTCTCTCTCTCTTCAATCTCTCTCTCTCTCTCTCTCTCTCTCTCAATCTCTCATTTTATCTTCCTCTCATCCCATTCTCACTCCTGTTTGTTATTCGTCTGTCGCGTTAGTTTTACTGTTTACTGTACATACATGTATCCCGTGTTTAAATGTAGAATTCTGTATCTGTAGTTGCATTTTATTAAAGCCATTATATTCTTGATTGGTTCTGCCTAAAATGCTCATATTTACAAAGTCAATGAATTGTTTGATCTCGCTACAAAGCTTTACAATGCGTTACTATTTCAGTAACCTAAACTTTATAATAACAAGAAGGTGATGTTTTCATGGCCAGAAAATAGCTTTTTGGAATTATAAGAAAGAGACAATTTTTGTTGGGAAATTGATAAGTTAGTCTTACTGCCGTCTGCTGGACAGACAGATTGTTTGATAACTAAATTAATTCCTGTAAAAGTTGTCTCATATAATCGATCTGTAATGGGACTATTGATATATTAATGACGAACCATAACTCATTGTGGAGATCATTCATGTATACAATCGATCTCTTTTCAACTTCGATAATTTAACTGTAAAATGCAATATATTAATCATATTTATGATTAATTATTAGAATTCCCTATATATAATTTGAGCTAATTTAATGCAGTAACCCAATGTTGCTACAACGCTTTGGCCAGTCTTGGGCGAGCGCGTCCGTGCTATTCGAGAAAAAGAGAGGGCAGTGAGCGTTTTCCTTGGAGGCAAAGAGGTCGACTTCCGCTTTGCCGAAGGTAACCCATATCAACTGAACCGTCAGAGGGTGGAGGGACCATTCTCCTGGGAGAAGGTTGTCCCTGGATAACATGTCCGCCCCCTGATTCAGGACGCCAGGCACATGCGCTGCTCTCAGCAAGCGCAGGTTGCATTGGGACCATAAGATGAGATTCCTGGCCATTGTTAGCAAGGAGCTCGATCTGAGTCCACCCTGGCGATTTATGTAAGACACCACTGTCATATTGTCCGTTTGGACCAGGACATGTTCGTCTTTGAGGTATGGGAGCAGGGCTTTGAGTGCCAAAGCGACCGCTTTCATCTCTAGACAGTTTATGTGTAGGCGCTTTTCCGGGTGTGACCACAAGCCGGAGACAGGCCTGCCCTCGTAGAGGGCTCCCCATCCTATCTTGGATGCATCTGTCATAATCATTTTTCTCCTTGTGCTCACGCCCAAACTCACATTGGATTGGTACCAGTCGGAAGCTTTCCAGGGCGTCAGGGCTTTTATACAGCCGTGGTTCGCTCTGATCAAAAAGTGGCCTGAGCACTACGCGTGAGCTGGAACGCGGCTCCTGAGCCAGCGCTGGAGACGGCGCATATGCAGCAATCCGAGCTGCAGCACTGCTGCTGCGGAGGCCATGAGACCAAGCATCCTCTGAAATCGTTTGACAGGGGCGTGTGCGCCAGCCAGTGGCGGCCTTAAGCATCTGGGGGCCCGTTTCAATAACTAATATGGGGCCCTACCCACATAAAACATAAACGTAGAGCAGAAAAGGCAAGGATTCCTGTTGGTTTGCATCAATTGAATTGTATATTATTTTATTACGTGCACTTTGTAAGGACTGGGCGAAGGGTGAATCTGAATAATTAAATACATCCTTGCTAAAGTCCCAAAGCCTTCAGACCCAAAAAGCCTGAATGTAAATTAACACACACACAAGCACATGAAACTTCCCCCAAATCAAGCTAACACTGTCCGAGTTTGGTTTCCTGTTACAGGTTTACGACCCAAAAGAATGTGCATGGACTTGATTCCTGGAGAAGGAGAATTGAAACCTTTTTAATCCTATATATATTCTATATATATGTATAACCATGTGACACATGGATCGTGGTTGTATCTCTCTGTTAGTGTTACTTGATCTTAGTGCTGCATTTGATACTATCAACCACAACATTCTTTTAAATAGACTAGAAAACTATGTTGGCATTAGTGGAATTGCACTAGCATGGTTTAAATCATACTTATCTGACCGTTTTAATTTTGTAGCAGTAAATGAAGAGATGTCTTATCGATCACAAGTTCAGTATGGCGTACCACAAGGCTCAGTATTAGGACCGCTGCTGTTCACTCTGTACATGCTACCATTAGGATATATCATTAGGAAATATGGAATTAGCTTTCACTGTTATGCTGATGATACTCAGCTGTATATTTCTTCAAAACCTAACGAAACTTACCAATTCTCAAAATTAACGGAATGCATAGCTGATATAAAAAATTGGATGACCAGTAATTTCCTATTACTAAATTCTGAAAAAACAGAGATTCTAATCATTGGACAAAAAACTGCCACACGTAATAACCCAGAATACTGTCTAACAATTGATGGCTGCTCTGTTAAGTCTTCGTCGTCAGTTAGGAACCTGGGTGTGCTCTTTGATACCAATCTTTCATTTGAAAGTCACGTGTCTAGTATCTGTAAAATCGCAGTTTTCCGTCTTAAAAATATATCTAAATTACGTCATATGCTCTCACTGACAAATGCGGAACAATTAGTTCATGCATTCATGACATCAAGGCTAGATTATTGTAATGCTCTACTGGGTGGTTGCCCTGCACGCTTAATATACAAACTACAGCTAGTTCAAAACGCAGCCGCTAGAGTTCTTACCAGAACCAGGAAGTATGACCATATTAGCCCGGTTCTGTCAACACTGCATTGGCTGCCTATTAAACATCTTATAAATTTTAAAATATTGCTGATTATTTACAAAGCACTAAATGGTTTAGCTCCCAGTACTTGAGCGAGCTCTTAACGCATTATAGTCCTTCACGTCTATTGCGATCTCAAAATTCTGGCCAGTTGATAATACCTAGAATATCAAAATCGACTGCTGGCGGTAGATCCTTTTCCTATTTAGCACCAAAACTTTGGAACAATCTTCCTAACACAGTCCGGGAAGCAGATACAGTCTGTCAGTTTAAATCTAGACTAAAAACACATCTCTTTGGCTTAGCATACACATAACACATTATAGATTTCTATAATTCAATGTTAGGCTGCATAGTTTAGATCAGCTGGAACCGGGAACACTTCCCATAATTCCTGATGTACTTTGTACATCATAAGAAGGATGGCGTCTACGCTAATATTAGTCTCTCTGTTTATCCCGAGGTTTACCGCAAACCGCCGGATCCAGGCCATATCCAGATCTGAGGAAGGACCATCACAAGGACACGACGACAACGCATCCCTGATGAGCCAGCCCCATCAACACTGTGAAGGCCCATGGACACCTCAACACACTCATCTTCTCACCGGCCGGATGACCCAACCTCCAACCAGATGAACTGGATAAATATCGTGAAAGTTCTGATCACATCTGACTCCTGACATTATGCTGCCTAACTCATAATCATACACTGTTCGTTCGTTGGCCAAAGGAGGACTGGCCCCCTGACTGAGCCTGGGTTCTCCCAAGGTTTTTTTCTCCATTCTGTCACCTGATGGAGTTTTGGTTCCTTGCCACTGTTGCCTTTTTCGCTTCTCTTCGCCTTTGTCGCCATTGGCTTTTGGCTTGCTTAGTTGGGGACATTTAACATTTAATTTTGAATTTAACAATACTATTACAACATTGTTTTCCTGTTATCTCTGTAAAGCTGCTTTGAAAGAATTTGTATCGTAAAAAGCGCTATATAAATAAAGGTGACTTGACTTGACTTGAATGTTCATCCCATGATTTTCCTTTATGTGTTTGGTTTGTGCGTCCTTGTAATGGGTTAATGTTTCTTTGACTTACATACTATCACGAATCCCCCCCCCCCCCCTCTCTTTCCAAGAGAGATAAGGCTGACCACTCCGAAGAACACTCACTCATGGAGACGCACACACATACAAAAACCTTTAACTTCATCATATAAAGACTTTATTGAGATATATTTTGATATGCTTGTATGTGTGTCTGTTACCCAGGTCCTATGGTTACCTGTGATAGTATCGTAGTTCTAAAATAACTACAAAATGCTTGGAAAGTATGCCTTTTAATGTAACTTTGCTGTGTCATCCAATTTATAAGTCGTTCTTCATATGTTTAGAATCCTCTTGAGCTGACCAAACCATATACAGTATATATGTATACAAACCGTCAGATGTGTGTTACTATGTTTTATCATCTCTGGAGTAAAATTGAACGCATTTTATGTCACCGTCATAAAACATGCAAAGTCGATCTCGATGAGACAAAGGAAAAACTTTGCCGCGCACTTTTCTCCCAGCTGATTGGTGCATTCACGCCAGGAGAGGCGTGAACCGAAATGTCTTTAAAGAGATGCGCCGAGCTCCCCCTCCCTCTCTTACGCTCATACCTCTCACCTCCTCAACTTCGCAAAGATGTAACTCCGTGTGATTCCCCTTCGGGGATCTTTATCTTTTTCTTTGTTAATTAAAGTTTTGTTTTCCGTATTCGACTCTGTTCACTTCCACGAAATGAAATGAACTCAGCCTGAATTATTCCTTTGTTAATTTTACCTCAAAGACTTTTAACCTTGGTTTGAACATGCGCGCGCTGGATCATCCTCGGACCCACGTGACGCTCCAACGACACACAAAGGAGACGAGGCCTGCTCAAATGAACGCAGCCATTCAGCCACACAAAAGAGAGCCAAGTTCACTTGCAAGTATATCTCTTTATCAAGCTTTTAGAGCATTACAAGTGTGTTTTTCCGTGTTGTCTCTTGAAAGGTTGATTGTCTGGGTGAATTTGCCAAGCTGGGATCCGTACGGATCTCCAAGCTTCTCTCTCTCTCTCTCTCTCTCTCTCACTCACATGTTTCTTTCACTTTCAATGTCTGTGTTTTGTCCGTATTTGTCTGTATATACATATACCCCATGTAACGTTAGTAATTGTATACGTAGTATGGCTTTCATTAAATACATTATTCATTTATTGATTCATCTCTTTTGCACATATCCGAGTCACTAAAGTGTCAAAGATCTTAGCTACAAGCTTCCAAATTAAAGATACTTTAAAGAGTATGTTTTTATAGAACAGGAAGGGCAGCCTGGTGGCCACAGGTTGGTTTTCCTGAAAACCTATAAAGTAGTATAATATTGTGGGTGTTGACGGAGATCGAACGATCAAGCTTGCGGGACAAGCAGATGGGTCGATCATAAATTAATCCCCACAAATACTATTCTGACAATTGAGCTAATTAAATTTTACCTGTTTGTAAAACGTGATCTGTGTAGCTAATCGCAATCAACTTGTGGTTAGTTACTAAGATACACATGCATGCATGCAGGTAAAATAACATATCATCCCTTATCGGGAGATGTATTAACATGTAAGACTGATCTGATACAAATCTGTATGAATAATGATTAATTATGAATTATTAATTATGATATGCAAATTCCCCGTAATCAGATCCGCCCATGAGTCTTTACAACTTTCAGCTTCATGAACAGGCAGCTCAACATAGAAATAATCCAACCTTATTTGATTAAAACTATACATTTATACAGCGTTGTACGTTGGAATAAGCCTCACCCTTTCACGCTGGGCATCTTCACTAATTGATTTGCGCAGTATATTTCCATCTGTCTGTGCTGACTTAAAGAAAAATCCCCTCAACTTGAATTATTTAACAAAAGAAAGAAAAAAAATATCTGACTGACATTGAACCGAACTTATCATAAATAACAATGGGCTCCGCGTTATTTCAACACCGTCCAGATCCAATGCTGCCACGTCTTTAAATTACTATTATTTGAAGTTAGCATTATACAATACGTAGACCTGTCCTACACCACAAAACTAGTTGAGGATAAATTCTTTAAAATTGGGGAATCTTTTACGGACGTGAGCACTCTGAAAGCGGCACTAAAAGACTGCTTTAAAACTTTCACAGAGACCGGCTCAAACAGAAAGCACAAAGCCTTTCTTTAAAGTGAATTTCGTTTTATACTAATTGTATATTAATTTTAATCAATGTTTCATCAACCAAATTGCCTGGATTTAATAAATAAGAAGTAAATATAGCAGATATAGCCTATATCACGACACGGAGGCGCCGGCGCGTAAACTGGAGCTTGTCTCATAAATTAACCAAAACTCAGCATAGGCCATAAGGTAGCCTACTCGCCTCACAGTCACAGACCTGAGAAATATATCTAAAATGTCTACTTCTAAAAAGAACATTTCAAAACGAAAGAAAACAGACTGCTCTCTTTAATCCGTATGAAATGTGTATTTCTCTCTGGCGCGTTCACTACTGCGAAGATCACGATCAGCATCGTCAACTTCATCTTTGCTGGCGACAGTGACACAGAAAACACTGTTTGTAAACAATTTAAAATGTCTCCTTGCTATATTCGACATATTCATAATAATTACTTTTGATATTACTTATCTGATAGGCTACTGTACAATATTTTCATTGTAGCCTAATAGACCCGCCCGAATTGAATAAAAAAATAAATTTTTAGTCACGTCATCCGCCCGATCCGCGGTTGTAACCGCCAACCGCGCATCTCTAGTGAGCACGCGCTCTGATGAGAGGCATGCTGTCATCTGTACTGAGTCCTACACTATCCCCAGAAACGAAATAGTCTGGCTGGGTGATAGTATGCTCTTTGCCACATTGATTCTTAGACCCAGGCATTCCAGATGGCTGATAATCCAAGATCTGTGTATCATTAACTGATCCTCTGATTGTGCTAGTACTATCCAATCGTCGAGATAATTCAGTATTCGCACTCCCCGCTGTCTCAGGGGGGAAAGTGCTGCATCCATACATTTCGTGAATGTACGGGGAGCTAATGACAGACCGAATGGTAATACTGTGTACTGGTATGACTGTTCCTCGAAAGCGAACCTCAGAAATGGCCTGTGATAAGGCACTATGGGAATGTGAAAGTAAGCATCTTTCAGATCCACTGAGAGAAACCAATCCCCGGGCCGTACTTGCGCGAGGATGTGTTTGGTCGTTAACATTCTGAACGAGCGAATCATTAAAGCTTTGTTCAGGTGTCTGAGATCCATGTACGGGGAGCTAATGACAGACCGAATGGTAGTACTGTGTACTGGTATGACTGTCCCTCGAAAGCGAATCTCAGAAATGGTCTGTGATGAGGCGCTATGGGAATGTAAAAGTAAGCATCTTTCAGATCCACTGACAGAAACCAATCCCCGGGCCGTACTTGAGCGAGGATGTGTTTGGTCGTTAACATTCTGAATGAGCGAATCATTAAAGCTTTGTTCAGGTTTCTGAGATCCAGGATGGGGCGGAGACCGCCATCCTTTTTCGGTCGGGACGAGAAAATAGCGGCTGTAAAAACTCGCCTTGATTAAGGGAGGGGGGGGACTTTTTCGACGGCGCCTTTCTCTATTAGTTTGAGCACTTCGGTGCGTAGAACATGTGAAACATCTTTTCTCACTTCCGTCTCGACCACAGCTGTAAAGTGGGGCGGTCTGCGAGCGATTTGTAGTGAGTAGCCGTGTTTTATTATGTTCAATACCCATTTCGGCATATCGGGGATCATTTCCCAAGCTTTTGCATGCACAGATATGGGCTGAATGCGGTTTGGGGGCGGGCCGTTGTGACGTAGGGACCCGGTCGCCCAATCGCTCTGTGACAGTGTTGCTAAACATGCAGCTCTCAGAGGCGCGGGCGCGCGCTGAGCAACTGAGCTGAGCTCTGTGTGTGTGAGTGCGTGTGACGTAGCAGGCACACGCTCTACAACTGTGATATTCGCAGCAGGGGCTGGAAAACTGTCTGTGTGGACAGTGCTTATGTGTGGGTGTGCAATGACTATAGCAGGCACGCGTGCCCCCTTTATAAAGCTTCCAGTCTGAGCTGGGGGGGGAGCTTTTTATGTCTGAGTGAACAGTGCTTATGTGTAGTGGTGCATACATTGCAGCAGGCATGCGCTACCTTTATATTGCATCCAGCCTGGGCTGGGGAAATGTTTGACACTGTTTGGACAGAATTGACATGTACTGTAGGCGTGCACGCTTTGATGTGGGCACGTGATCTACAAATGACACAGGCAGAAAATGACTCTTTTTGTGATTTATGGGTGTCGTCGTTAAAACAGCGTTTGTTTGCAGGTGAGCGTGTACTGTGACAGGAGTTTCGCTTGGAACACTTGAAGTACCGCCATTGAGTGGAGTGCTGACGCAGCTTGACCGCCGGCGGCGTACGCGCAACCGGCGAGAGCTGACGTAGTTCGGCAGGGCTTCGATGGGTGCGAAGCTTTGGACTTCCAACCCACGGTAGAAGGGGGACACAGGTGGTTAGCCACAGCCTCCTTGAGGGGTAGTGTCTCTTCATATACTTTTTCCCTCGCGCCGCCCACTGAGGAGAGCGTTGCGGAAAAGGAATGCTTGAGGCGAGCAGAGTGGGGAGCCTTCCACGACTTAGTTAGCTCGTCGTGGACTTCCGGGAAGAACGGGGCGGGCCTTTGCTGAGGGGCCTGACGGCGCCCCTGCAGGAAGCACTCGTCCAGCCGGCTGCGGGTAGGCTCTTCCGGAGGAGACCAATCGAGCCCGAGGTCTTCTACGGCCTTCGAAAGGATGCAAAGAATTTCCGCGTCCATGCTCGTCCTCGCGCTCGTGCTAGCGAGCGTAGATGGCGCGGGGTCGAAAGCAGAGCCCTGCCAATCCTCGGATGCAGCGTCCATAGACAGGCTGTCATCCTTGTCTCCCTCGTCGTCCGACGCGCCAAACGAGACAATCCGCTCCGGTGGAGGGGTGCTGGTCTGCCTGAGTAAACTGGACAGGCGGCGGGGGACTGCGGGGACTGAGCAGGCGTGACGTCACTGTTCTCGGCGCGCTCAGGCCTTCTTTGCGAGCTGCGGTTCTTCTTGCGCGGCTCAAACAAAGGCGACGGGAGCGCGGGTGTGGCGGGTTCGTCCACTGTGAAGGCGGCGAGACGAGCCCGGAGTTCGGCGAGGCCCAGGGCGTCACATTGAGGGCAGCCGCCCTTGACGAGTGCAGTGGTCTGCGTGGTCATGGCCCAGGCAGCGCGCGCAGATAATGTGACGATCCCCCTCGGTGAGTGGGCCTTGGCACGAGGCACAAGTAGTGCGGGGCATTTGCAACAACGCCCGAATTTGCTCTTTTACTGTTGATAATAGAAGTGTCGCAAAGCCAACACGCAGCAAAAAAGGATACACTCGCCGGATGGCTCAGTGAAACAGGCGAAGGCGGCTGGTTGAAGGCACCGGCGTCCTCGTCGCTATTCCACTGTGTGCTGTTCGACGGCGAAGGCTTATTCCGGAGGATCCAGCTTAAATCGAATGACTCCTATGACGGAGCGGCCAATATATAGTCATTGGCCACGCCCATCTTGGCGGGCTCTGACTCGCTAGGGCGCCAGAGTCGCCCCGTCATAGGTTCTTGCAGTTGCCGCAGCACAGCCAATGACCAAGCTCCCTCGTTCACTGGTGTATGCTGTGCAGCTGCAAATGCGTTTTACACAAAAGGCTTCAATATTCTCGAGAAAAGGAGTTTTCCCATAGCGTAAGCTACTTACGCAATAGGAGAGACCTCTCGAAAGGGAACAGATATGATGTCGAAATAACGAGATATTATGTCGAATAACGACTTACTATGTCGAAATAACGAGATATTATGTAGAAATAACGACTTATAATCTCAAAATAACGATATAACGAGAGCTTGCACACTGCCTGTGTGACACGCATTGGCTCAGGCGCGGCTCGAGCCGCACGGAAAACGCTTGTATGCTAGAAATAGAACCAACGCCTATTTTTCACGCGACACGCGTTGGAAGCGTTTCCAGGCAAATAGAATAGGAAAATATGTTTATATGTCATTTTGTACACAAATACATATTAATAAATTACATTTTGATGTTTGAAAGTCTTGGTTTTGACATAAATTCAGATATAAATGTCTTTTTCTTTTCATTTTTTTATCCCATTATTTTTGCCTATAGGCTACATATAATTTCATGTCATTTTATTTGTTAAACATTCGAGTCCTTGTGTGTCTACAGAGGTCATAGCATAACATGAATAAAATATATTTTTTTGCTTCATTTGTTTCTTATGCTCTTAACAATGTGATTACTTGGAAAAAATAAACTTCTTGGAAAAAAACTTTCTGAGCCTCAGGAGGATATAAATATGGGATATGCTACAATGACAACGTAGTGTGTCTTCTGAGGGATCTTCTTCTGTTTTTCAAAGGGATCTTATGAACCACTGACAACTCTTAAAGGGTACATATCATGCTTTTAAATCGTTCCTTTTTACATATAAATCATACATTTGTGGTCTATATAAAGCGAAACTGCAATGCTTGGGTCTGAATTCCTCATTATTATAGCTCCACAGGCCCCTTTTCTGATGTGCGTCTGAGAGCAACTCGTTTTGGTGCGGTGTCTTTAAATGCAAATGAGACACTTCATACCCCACATCCTCGCCAGGTTGCAGAGGTATGGGGGTAGGATTGTTGCTTTATTCCAAATAAATAGATGATCCACAAATAAATGTAAAGAGATTCACAAAAATATATCAAATTCTCAAATAAATAGATTAAGATCCACAAATAAATGTAAAGACTTTCACAAAAAAATATAAAACTCACAAATAAATAAAATGAGATTTGCAAATAAAAACATATATTTACAAATGTTTTTATGCCACAAACACAACTCTGCCTGGCATTTATTTGTGAATCGGGATACCATTGCAGTATCAAACCTTCATAAGAAGATTTGAACACAACATTAAAGGGAGGACACAAAGTCAGAAGGATTGTTTGTATTACCTCAAGCAGTATATGAGAGGTCAACCCAGGGATTTGATCCGAAGTTGTCAACATCTTCCTCCGTCCCATGGATACAGTAAGGCGAAATCACTACTTCAGGAGCATTTTGGCGATCCATTCAACGTAGCCTCTGCCTACATGGATAAGGTGCTTTCATGGCCGATGGTTTAAGCCGAAGATATCAAGGCTTTACGGGCCTACAGTTTACTATTCTATGGGAGTCGCCGTAAGTGACCTGAACGCACTGTAGTGGCTTTTTTTATCAAACAAACATCATCAATGGGTAAGAGACACTCTGAGTCCAGATTAAAGTTTATAAAAGTATTTATTCTCTTGCAAGAGAGATCTTCGTCACCAATACACATCTGTGAGTCAGTGAGGAGAGATAAAAACCAAGCAGTGTCTGTCTTTTTTATATCTTATCCCCTCCAAGGCCTTATTTCTTCCCTCCCCTCACGGGAGAGATATTCTTTGTTCTTTTCTATTTCTCCCTGGCCCTGAGAGGTAAATGCCCCCTTAACCCTTTCGGCTATAAAGTACAAATGCACTCAAGATGACCCCTTGACCACCTGCTTTTCCTTACCTCCACTGACTCCCAACTAGGGATGGGAATCGAAAATTTAATTCTAAATTTAACGATCCATCGATATTGTATGCCCTCGACGTTAACGAGTCCTCTTATCTATGCTCCTGCTCTGAGTCAGCCATACCGACCGTGAACTCACAACTGTCCCACTTTGTCCTTTATCGAGCATCAAAGTCATAGCATGGCGTCCAAAGCGAATTTTTGTCCCGCCAAAGACTTATTTGATCGGTGAATGTAGATGAACTGCTGCGTTTGTGACAGGGCGCATGTTTAATTGAATGAGCAGAGAGAGAGAGAGAGAGAGCCCCGGTCGCGCGCGCGCACTCTCTCTCTGCGGAGCTAGGCGAAAGTATAAGGCTTCACCGTCTCAAAACTAAGCGCTGTATTGTTCTCTCTCCCTCGCACATATTAATCAAAATAAGGTCGGATGGTAAGGTCGGAAGACTAAAGTTTCATGTGGAGCATTCAGAGATTTTTTCCCCCTGAATTAGGCTACCGCTGGGTGTGAATTGTGCTAAACACGTTGCCTTATCTTCTCTGCGTTCCGCACATTCAGCTGACATAAACCACACTTTAAATAAACGAAAAAAACTATCCAGTGATGAAATGTTTTATGTGATCTTGTGGGATGCATGTCCTAACCCCGGGATAATCACACAACGCGCACATCCGATAATGACACGTCCAATTCGCAATAATGACTCATTTGAACCGATTCACTTAATGAATGGTTAAAACAACTGATCTTTCCAACACTGAACTCATAAGACATCTGAATCGGTGTATAACTAATCGGTAACACTTTACAATAATGTTTTATTTATTACATAAATTACATATAAAGTACAGTTTGCTTACTCAAGTGTAAGCATTAAAACAAATAAAACCACTTGTTTTTTCCCCCCAAAAAAGCATATGACTACTTTTTTCCACACAGTGCTATCAGGAATCGATAAGAGAATCGTTAAAGAATCGGATCGATAAGCAGAATCGTCAGTGGCATTGACATTGATAAAATCTTATCAATTCCCATCCCTACTCCCAACCACAGTAAATTATCACACAGAGGCCCCCTCTCACTACAAGTGAGAGAACAGATGAGGCCATCATTAGGAATCACTGAAATCAGAGTAATACATGAAAAATTCCATAACAACTCCTCTCTGTTTATCATACCTTGATAACTGATTAACCAAACATTGTAATAATAGTAATAATAAATGCAAGTTCAAGTCATTACATAAAAATCACTCTCCTTGACCCTGTGAAGAAAAGGTTTAAAATGAAGAAGCATAAGGCTTTTTTTTTTGTGGGGAAAGCCCCATGATTATTTAGCAAGCAAGTAAACATTTTTACTGGGCCGGGCTAAACGAGTAATCACTGTTCCTGCGTTTCTGCAATGCAGACCCTCAGTCACACCAGTAAGGAGTAAATAGTTATAATAACACAGTAAGAAAACAAACATATAAAGGTATAATAAAAATAAAAATCCCTCAGTTTCAAACCCTGCCCTTGTACGCCACCTCGTAACGTCCTCAGGAAAAGAAAGCAAACATTTTACTCAATTAGCACGTTTCACTGTAACTTCCGCTACTTGTGTCATCATATTGTTGTTCATCAACATCATCATTATTCGGATATACCGTCATTTTCACCAATTGAACAGACATTCCAACCTTAACCAGTCTCTGCACTAAAAGTTTTATCTGTTTCGTTGGTCAACGGTTTCCAGCCGGATGCTGTTTTCTCAACCAAAGTTGTTTGCCTCCTCCCTGCTGCTGATCTCTGGTTTCTCTTAAACAATGACCTGTTCCTGCAGGCTTTGTTATGTCATGGCCTTGCTCTTGTGCAGATAACGGTACTTGCTTTTCAAAACAACTGGATCTTTGACGTTTATGGTCGTTGAACCCCCTCCTGCGACTGCTCCGCCTCCGCAATGGGCGGCACCTTCCTGCAATGGTTCGCGTGAACCCACGTGGCCCTCTCTGCGACCTTCACCGCCGTGTGCGTCACCAGAAGCACTTGGAAAGGCCCAAGCCACCTTTTCGCCTTCTAGCTCTTTCTCCTGTGATCACGAATCACCACGAAATCACCAGGTCTGACCTTGTGCAGAAACGTCCCAGCAACTTTCCCCTGGGCAGCTTTCACCTGCACAGAAATATTTGATAACAGACAAGACATTTCTTTGCAGTAATTCAACATGTCATTCTCACACACATCCGTGGATGGCAGCCTTTGTTTACCCCCTTCTAGGCCCATAAATGCCAGCCTGCCGAATAAAATTTCAAATGGGCTCAGGTTTGTTTTCACTCTTTTTCTCATTCTCATGTACATCAGCACAATTGGGAGGGCCTTAACCCAAGACAGACCCGTCTCTTCGCAACATTTTGCCAATTTGTTCTTGATTGTTTGATTGGATCTCTCCACCACCCCCGCTGACGAGGGAGCGTAACTGCAGTGTGTTCTCATATCAATGCCCAAGAACTCTCCCACCTGCTTTATTGCAGCACTTACAAAATGTCTGCCATTGTCAGAGCTGATTTTTCTTGGAATTCCCCATCTCGGAACAATTTCGGTTAACAGGGCCTACGCCACTGCTGCCGAATCTTGCTGCGAGGCTGGGAAGGCCTCAACCCATTTTGACCACATGTCAACCATCACCAGACAGTGTTTCTGTTTCCCACAAGGGGTTAATTCAATGAAGTCCATCATCAGATATTCAAACGGACCTGCTGGGGCTGGTTGAGATGCTAAGGGTGTTTTTATTCCTCTTGCCACATTGTGTGTGTTACAAGTGACACATCTTTTGCAAAAGTTTTCAGCAAACACTGTAAACCCTTTAGTATACCATAAATCTTTCATCTGCATTACCATACTTCCCTTGGACCCGTGGTCTAACCCATGGGTCAACTTAGCGTAATGCTGAAAGAAATGTTTGGGTAAACAAGGAATGCCATCACTCATCCATACACCCCCCTGGAGGCTGCAGCCAGACGACCTCCATTTCTGTTTTTCTGCTCCTGTTGAAAAAGACTGCATGCTTTCTAAACAAAGAGAGATGTCAGGGTTAGGCACAGATACCAAAGCACACGTCGTTTCTTTTGTCTCCTGCGCTGCCGCTGCCTTTGCTGCCGCGTCGGCTCTCGCATTTCCTGTGGAGATAAAGCTTTTATCGTTAGAGTGCGCTGCGCATTTACAGATTGCAACCTTGTCTGGCAAAAGAATGGCCTCCAAAAGCTCAGACACAAGTGAGGCGTTCAATATCGGATGTCCATCCGACTTCAAAAAATCATGTGTGATCCCGAAAGCGTAACGCGAGTCTGTGTAAATCGTCACACATTTGTCTGTCATTAATTTACACGCTTCTGTCAGTGCAACCAATTCAGCTGCCTGAGCCGAATAATTTGACGGCAATTTGCCAGATTTTACAACTTCAAATTCAGTGGTCACTGCGAAACCAACCTTATTCAGGCCTGTTTGTGGATCTTTTGATGCCGATCCATCCACAAAGAGGACATTATCACAATTCTCCAAAGGTGTGTCCAACAGGTCTGGACGTGGTGTACACACCTGTTCCAAAGCTGAAAGACAACAATGATGTTCCTCCCCATCCTCTTCTGTTGGCAGAAGTGTGGCAGGATTCAAAGTTGTGCATCTTTTCACAGTTATGTTCGGCATGTCAAGCAAAATCGTGTGATACCTCAGCCATCGAGCTGTAGATAAATGTGATGTTTTCTGTTCTTGCAAAATCATGGAAACAGCGTGTGGGACCAACAAAGTCAAATCAGAATACCCCACAAATTCCCTTGAAGCCAGCACAGCCAGCTCAGCAGCTGCCACAGCCCTCAGGCAGTGTGGCAGACCTGCTGCAACTGCATCAAGCTTCGTTGAAAAATATGCTACTGGTCTTAGTCTGTCACCATGGGTTTGCAAGAGCACTGAACTCATAAAGCCGTGTTTTTCGTCTACCATCTGTGTGAATGGTTTGTCAACTGCTGGAAGGCCCAACGTTGGAGCCTGAGCCAGTTGCATTTTCAGGTTTTCAAAAGCTTCCTGTGCTTCTGAGGGCCAATCAATCTTGTCACATGACCTCAGCCCTTTCCCTGCTGTCAGGGCTCTCAAGGGCTTTTCCAACAGTGCATAATTTGGAATAAACGTTCGACAATATGCACACATTCCCAAGAATGATAACAACTGTTTCTTTGTTATTGGTCTTGGTACATCTTTGATCGCTTTAACTCGTTTTTCAGAGAGATGTTTGGTGTGATCGTGTTTCACACGATGTTTGGTGTGATCGTGTGACCCAGAAAGGTTATTTCCTGCCTCACAAACTGCAGCTTAGCCAGACTGACCTTGTGCCCCTCCCTTTCCAAATGCTTCAGGAGAGACACACTGTCAGCCACACACACAGCCTCATCTCGCGCACAAATTAACAGGTCGTCCACATATTGTAACAGCGCAGTTCCGCTGGACAAAATTAACGGTTCGAGGCTTCGTCTGAGCGCTTCATTATAAATCGTGGGCGATTCGCAAAATCCTTGGCACAAACTAGTGAACGTGAATCCTTTATTGTCAAAATCAAACGCAAACCAGAACTGACTTTCTTTTGTCACCGGGACGCTAAAGAAAGCGTTGGCCAAATCAACCACAGTGAAATACGTTGCATCTTGCGGAATTTGTGACAAAATAGTGTACGGGTTCGAAACCCGCGGAGCTCGTGCGATTACCGCTGAGTTAACTGAAATCAAATCCTGCACGAAACGCCACTGAACAATGTCATTCTGATTAGCTGTTGCCTTTTTCACTGGGAAAATAGGTGTTCGGACTGGAGAATCATGACACGGGATGATGACTTTCTCCTTCAGGAGAGATTCAAAAACTGGCCGGATCCCTCGCAATGCCTCCTTTTTCAAGGGATATTGCGGTTGACACGGCCTGTAATCAGACTTTGGAGTGATTACCACTGGTTCACAATTCTTAATCAATCCGACATCATACTTGTGTTTTGCCCACAAAGTTGACGGTATTTCTGCCAGAGCAGGATGAATGTCTGTGGCAGAAATATCTCCGTGATCATGTTTCTCCATCACACCCTGAACAATGGCAGTCACAGTTCTGTGTACATCAACCTCAAAATCACATGGTATCATAAATGCCCCTCCACTGACGCTGTGCTGCACCCCGTCTCCCCTTTCAGCCCAATCTGTGGCTGTCTTGCACTGTCTCACAAAAGGGCCCATATCTGCCCACTGCTGCGCTTTGCCCTTGGTTAATAAGTCATAAGTGTGGCGCAGACACCCCCGTTATCAAATACAGCTGCATTTGTTTTTCTGACAGGCAAGCTGAAAGCGCACACACATTCTCATTCCAGAACATTTTATCAAACTTCATTTTCTCATCTTCTGTTCCGTTAAACCACTCTTCCTCATACTGCGGTTCACGCTCAAAGACAACATGTGACGTGCAATGCAATTTGTCAGGCATCATATTCTCTGTGTTATCTGATACTGTTCGTTCCTTTGCCAATTTCCAAATCATTTGTGCCCAATCAAAATCTTTTACCTGCCACTCGTATGCCCATTGTGGCTCAAATTTTGCACAACACATCTGCTGTTCTTCCTCAATAACAATACCCATCGGGCCAGCAGTGAGTTTCAAATTTAATTCACACATTAGATCTCTCGCCAACAATGGAGCCGGACAGGTTGCAGAGCACAAAAACGCATGTTTCAATGCTTTGCCCCCCTCCGTCTCGCATGCCAGCGGCACAGTGAAATTTTCTGAAATTTCATGCCCTGACGCTGACGTGCTTTCAAACACTACATCCGTCAGTCTTGGTTTGCATGGCAAGTCATATGGCCTTATCTGTACTGCAGCCAGCTGCAACTCTCTCTCCACCTTCACTTTCGCGGCTTTGTCCTTCTTTGTCAGCAGCTGTTCTTCGGCGTGCACAGCGTGCGCTAGAGTGGTTGTCAATCGCCCGCTCTGCCATTCGATGTAACTTGCTTTCACCGCTTGTCCGATTTCTGGTCTCAGTCCGTTCAGGAAACAGCTCTGCAGGTGGCACTCCCATGTGCCTGGCTGCTCTCCCCTTACGTTCGGCTCCGTCATGCCGCTGTGTTTCTGAAATGTTTCAAAAAGTCTTGCATAATAGTCACGAACTGGCTCTTCTCTCACCTGGCAACAGCTGTTGATTTTTGCTGTGTCCACTCGTGCTGGGAAAGCCTTCTTTATCTCTTCTGCGAGTTTGCTCACTGCTGCTCGGTATTGTTCATTGGCATCATTCATCCACTCTCCGTGCTCTCTTCGTCGCTCGGTTGTCGGCATGTGGCTACTCACTTTGTGCCAGCTCGTGGGCCCCAGTTTCACGGCTAGCAGCCGCTTCAGTTCTTGTGTGGTGGGGCTGAACTCTTCACAGAAAGTGACTAGTTCGTTTGAAAATCTGTCACCTGCGTCGTCCGGGCTTGGCAGATGGGCCATTGCTTCTTTCATGTCTGACACAGTCCACGGTCTGTAAACCATCACCGAGCCATCTGGTCCCGCCACTTCTACCATGGGAGCCGTGATGTTAGATGTTTCATCTCTGATCTGTGATTTTGTGAAGATTTTCTTCGGCTTGGCTCCTCGTTGCTCGTCTGTGTTCTCTGTGATTTCTTCCTCCTCGCCCTCGGCCCCGTGACTGGACGCTTGTACCTTTGCTTGCGCTTGTTGCATTGCCTGCGCCGTTTGCATCGCCAGTTGCTGGAATGCCAACGCCATCTGCGCTGTTTGCTGCTGTTGCGCCTCTGCTCGTGCGGCTTCTCTCGCCTCTTGCTCCTCCTGCGCGGCCTGCGCTTCAGCTCTTGCTGCTTGGTCATCTCGCTCTTCCTGCGCCTCACGCTCTGCGTCACGCGCTGCTTGTGCTTGTGCCTCTCTCGCTGCTGCTTGAGCCTCGGGTTGCGGTTCGGCTTGTGCTTTGCGGCTGGGTCGGTCTCGATGGAGAACAGTCAAGGTCGGGGTCGAACTTCAGTGCAGTCAAACTCGGCTCCTGGGAAGTGTGTTTTGTACTCCGGCGGTGCCGGTCTCACCGCAATTTAATGTGGGGAAACACAAACATACTGTGGGTTAGTCGGTTCTGGTGGTGCAGATACACATACAGGCAGACTTTCACACTTTTCATTTTTCCTTCCTGCTAATTATTTTTGCAATTTCCTTCTTTCTCTTTTATCTGCTTCCTCAAGCCAACAATCGACTGTGTTTTCACATTTTTTGCATACATGTCTAACGCACTTGCAACAGCAAGCTGGTTGTTTCTCACTACTCTTTTCCACTGAGTCTCTCACCACTTTCAGCCTCGTGAGGCTCAATGTTCCCCTTTCAGGAAAATCATGATGCTTGATTAATTTCTCAATATCTTGCATGCATTTCTGACCATAATGTTTTCTCATTTGGTAGTACACCGGTGTATCATATTTCCTAATCTTGCTCTGAGACTTCCCCATATTGGCTACTTCTCTGCTTTCTGTGGATTTCTCTTCAACACGCGTTTTCCTAATCTGTTAGGCGTCCCCAACAGACCCGATTTTTTCTTTTAACCCAAATCGGTCGGGTTGCACTATTAGTGCCCTCCTAATTATGGTTCACCAAAAAATCTGTTAGGACTATTCTGGTTCCCCCTAATTAGCCTCAGCACCTAAAAACAATTTGCTCCGTGGTGGAACAACTGATTTTCAGGTTACCTATCTGTTTGAAATTTCTTGATCTGTCACAGTTCTCAATTAATCCCAGATTATTTATCTGCTTGAAATATCTTGATCTGTCACAGACCTCAATTAATCTCAGATTATTTTCCCTCGTATCTGTTTGAAATCTCTTGATCTATATATAGATCTCAATTAATCTCAGCTTACGTACCACAGAAACAGCCCTCAGCCAATATGGTTCAGTTTCACTCTTCCCCCCAATTAAACTGAATTTAATTACCTTACCCAGAGATGTTGTTCTGTGCCACTGTGAGTTCTTTTGATTCCAGTGGCCGGATCCGGTCCTAACGGCGGAAACGGTCCCTCGTCTCTTAATGCTTTTTCTCGAGGTAGGGTTGGAACTTTGTCAATTCCTAGGTGATCAGCCTCCGCCCGTCCGTCAGTCCCGGAATCACGTCCAAGAAATCCCACTTACTTCTGACACCAAGTTGTAGTGGCTTTTTTTATCAAACAAACATCATCAATGGGTAAGAGACACTCTGAGTCCAGATTAAAGTTTATACAAGTATTTATTCTCTTGCAAGAGAGATCTTCGTCACCAATACACATCTGTGAGTCAGTGAGGAGAGATAAAAACCAAGCAGTGTCTGTCTTTTTTATATCTTATCCCCTCCAAGGCCTTATTTCTTCCCTCCCCTCACGGGAGAGATATTCTTTGTTCTTTTCTATTTCTCCCTGGCCCTGAGAGGTAAATGCCCCCTTAACCCTTTCGGCTATAAAGTACAAATGCACTCAAGATGACCCCTTGACCACCTGCTTTTCCTTACCTCCACTGACTCCCAACCACAGTAAATTATCACACAGAGGCCCCCTCTCACTACAAGTGAGAGAACAGATGAGGCCATCATTAGGAATCACTGAAATCAGAGTAATACATGAAAAATTTCATAACAGCACCTACAAATATGCAAATTATTGTCAAAAAGCTGCCTTATAGGCTGCGGGATCATTGGAGAAGTGTGGCCTGCGATATTCAGGATAAGTTTCGTCATAGAGCTACATTTTCGGACATTGTGGAGTTTGTTGAGAGGCAAGTCAAGATAGCAAGTGACCCTCTTTTTTTGGAAATATACAAGAAACATCTGCGACTGGAAGAAATGAATTAAAAATGGTCTCAAACTAGTTCAAAGGCTAGAGGCAGTAGTTTTGCCACTACTGTAGCACCTGCTGAGAAGAAACTGGAGCCTGGGAACAAAAGGGAGAAGAACTCACAAAAAGTTAAAGTTTGTTTGTTTTTTGGGGCTGGGCATTCGTTAGATGTTTGCCTTATTATGGATAAAAGGACACAAGATGAAAAAAAACATTTTTTGAAGGACAACCGTATGTGCTGTGGATGTCTGTGCATTGGGCACATGAGTAAAGATTGCAGAAAATGTCTGATATGTAGAGTATGCAATTATAGGCACCCCACGTTGTTGCATATTCACCCCAAAGCAAAACAAAAGAGTTCGACTCAGGTCATTGGTGGCTTGGAAAAGCCAAGGGTGCTGTGGTGTCTGTTAAGTCCAGTGGCTTGACTGGGGCCAATAAGCAGGGTTGTACGCTCTCTATTTTGCCTGTTCAGGTGAAATCTAAAAGGGGGCAAGAGACCTTGGTCACATATACGTTTTTGGATCTGGGGAGTACCGCCTCGTTTTGTAAAGAGTGACTCATGGCCCGGCTCAATCTTACAGGGAAGAAGCTAGGAATCCTCCTTAGAACTATGGGACAAGAGAAAGTGGTAGACATTTACAAGTTGTCAGACTTGGAAGTCGCCGGGCTGGATTCTAACAACTTTTGTGGCCTGCCTGAGATTTTTACTCAACGGAGAATGCCTGTTCATCGAGGTAACATTCCACGCTCAAAGGACCTCCAAAGATGGCTGCACCTAAGACACATAAAAATACCAGAGATCGATGCAGATGTGGATCTTCTGATTGGCACTAACGTCCCTCAAGCTCTGGTTTGTGCAGTGAACGGGGGCCCTTATGCAAATAAGACCATCCTAGGCTGGACGATGAATGGCCCGCTCCGTGGAGATTGTCAGATCAGTGATCAATGTTTGCAGCCCAATATCACAGTCAATCGGATCTCAGTGGCGAGGATGAGCTTTGATGAGCTTTGGGAGAAGCAGCTGAAGGTGGATTTCCCTGAAACTCTGCAGGATGAACAACTTGGTCTGTCAAGGGAGGATAAGCACTTCACTGAGTTAGTATCAGAGTCTGTCAAGCTCATTGATGGTCATTACAGTATTGGTTTGCCGGTAAAGCAAAGATACCTCAAAATGCTAAACAATAAAAAGGTTGCAGAACAGCGTGCATTGAATCTTAAAAGAAGTTTGAATAAAGATCTATCTTTTCGCTCCGATTATATCGCATTTATGTAGAGGATGCTGGCGAATAGCTATGCACAGAGAGTTCCAACTGAGCAGCTAGCCCTTTGTGATGGAAAGGTGTGGTATATACCCCATCATGGGGTGTATCATTCTAAAAAGAAAAAAATGCAGGTAGTTTTTTATTGTGCGGTCACGTTTCAGGGAACATCTTTGAACTCACAGTTTCTTCAAGGACCAGATCTCACAAATTTGTTAGCGGGAGTCCTCAAAAGATTCTGCAAAGAACCTGTGGTGCTCATGGCAGATATTGAGGCCATGTATCATCAGGTCAGGGTGCCGGCTGAAGACTCTGATTTGTTGAGATTCCTGTGGTGGCCTGATGGAGATTGCAGTCAGGAGCTAGTGGAGTATAGAATGATGGCACATCTGTTCGGTGATACTTCCTCCCCTAGTTGTGCCTGTTTCGCCCTGAGGAAGTGTGCTGAAGACAATGAAAAGTGCTTCAGTCCTATGGCGGTTAACACTGTCCTCACCATTTCTACGTTGATGTTTGTTTGGTGTCTGCTCTGAAAAGGAAGCAGTATCTTTTTATGTCAAGAGCTTAGTGTCTTGTGTGCTGAAGGCGGTTTTAAGCTCACAAAATTGATTAGTAACCGACGCACTGTTCTCGCTACTATTCCTCAGGAGGAGCGAGCCAAGGAGGTGAAAGATCTGGATTTGAATAGTGATGCTTTGCCTGTAGAGTATGCCTTAGGTGTACAGTAGTGTGTCCAATCTGACTCATTCAAGTTTAAAATCACACTTAAAACCCATCCACTCACAAGAAGAAATCTTGTCTGTGACTAGTTCGATTTACAACCCTCTTGGTTTCTTGGCACCTGTTGTTTTGTCCGCCAAGAAAATCCTCCAAGACTTTTGTAAGAGACGTTTGGGATGGGATGATCCTTTGCCCTCTTCTGTTGCTGGAGAATGGATGGCTTAGCTGAAAGACCTTCATGACATTGAAAATTGGGAAGTCAGTAGGTGTTTAAAACCTGTGGACTGTGGACGTCTTGTCTCTGCTCAGCTCCACCACTTTGCAGATGCAAGTGAGGAAGGGTTTGGGACTGTTACGTACCTGTTGCTCCATGATGATAGCAGGCGAACTCACAGTGTATTTGTACTGGGTGGCCCGAAAAACCTGAGACCTTGGAAAACCCTCTTATTGGAGACCCGGAGGTCAAGGCCGTGATGGTGAACATGGCTCAAGTTGATCAAGTCAGTCCAGTGGAGAAGCTCATTGATTACTTTTCCTCCTGGCTCCATCTTAAAAGGGCTATCGGTTGGCTTCTCAAGTTTAAAACCTTGCTTCTGTCTCTGGTGCGACATCAAAAGCTGCTGAGAGAAACCCTTTCCGAATTGGATGAAAGTGCTGAGCAGTTGGAGAAAGAGCTACAGGTCCAGATGGAAGGATTTAAAGCTTAAAGAACAACAGGGGTTCTGTCCATGGAGGATATGGTTGTAGCAGAGTCAGATATTATCCGTTTTTGTCAAAAAATAATGTTTCTGGAAGACCTGGCCAAGAAAGGAGAGTGTATAATGAGGACGAGCCACCTCTACAAGCTTAACCCGATCCTGGATGGTGATCTCATTAGGAGTGGAGGACGGCTTAGTAGAGCAGCTATGCTGAACAGCGCGACCCGTCTTAAACCCTCATGTTTTAGCCTCCCTTGGCATTTGGTTTAGTGATTAAATACGCCGTAATACATTATACAAAGCTGTGCGTTCCAAGGCATTTCAGTGGGCCTTTAATAATTACTGTCACAGGCCGGGGCGGGCAACTGACCCTTCTATACTCCGCCCCTAAAACCCGTACCACCTCAGGGAGCTAGCAGGAGACACCACCAGACCAGACAACAGAGAGCAAGTATAAAATTCTTCTTTATTGACTTAAAGGAGCCGTATGTAAGATTATGGCCAAAACTGGTACTGCAATCACTTTCAAATTACGGACTCTGGGTTGCCAGATATGCTGCAGGATCCAGCAGGAGTGTGTGTAGCTGCAGCTGTGGTAACTAGAGCAGAGCTGGCAACCCGGATGCCGCAACACTACTGACTTCGTGATTGGTAGATTGGTGGAGGGTGGAGCATCAGACCAAAACACAACATGACAACATCAACATCAGTTGAGGGCTGCAACTTCACTTTTTAAATGACAATATCCTGGCCGGACTACTGTTGTTAGTGATATAAGTATTTGAAATGAACATGATTTCTTAATGTCTAGTGACATATCAGGGAAAATTTATGATTAATTGAAATAAATTTCTGACATACAGCTCCTTTAAAAGTATTTATTAAACTAAAATAGCACTCAATCGGTTCCTCTTCTTCTCAGGAACTGGTCCTTCGTCAGACAGGTCACGGCAGCGGGGAATGAGTGACTCACGTCCCTACGGGTCGACGCCCGGATGAGCAGCAGTACGTATCCAGGTAGTACTCTTCTCCTAGCAGATCAAGGCAACAGGGGAGGAACGACTCGCGTCTCTCTAACATCGGCTCCAGGCCGGAAAGGGGTGTGTATGCAGGTAATAACTCCTCTTCTATTAGTTCAAGTCAGCAGAGGAAGGATATCTCACGTCTCGACGAATCGGCTCCAGGCCGGAAAGCGGTGGATACACAGGTAGTGGCTCCTCTTATCTCAAACAAATCTGTTCTTCTTTCCCAGCAGGGTCAAGGCGGCTAGAGATGAATCACTCACGTCTCTGACGAATCAGCTCCAGGCCGGACAGTGGTGGATACACAGGTAATGGCTCCCCTTGTCTCATACGAATCTGTTCTTCTTTCCCAGCAGGGTCAAGGCGGCTAGGGATGAGTCACTCACGTCTCTGACGAATCGGCTCCAGGCCGGACATCGGTGGATACACAGGTAATGGCTCCTCTTGTCTCATACGAATCTGTTCTTCTTTCCCAGCAGGGTCAAGGCGGCTAGAGATGAATCACTCACGTCTCTGACGAATTGGCTCCAGGCCGGACAGCGGTGGATACACAGGTAATGGCTCCTCTTGTCTCATACGAATCTGTTCTTCTTTCCCAGCAGGGTCAAGGCGGCTTGAGATGAATCACTCACGTCTCTGACGAATTTGCTCCAGGCCGGACAGTGGTGGATACACAGGTAATGGCTCCCCTTGTCTCATACGAATCTGTTCTTCTTTCCCATCAGGGTCAAGGCGGCAAGAGATGAATCACTCACGTCTCTGAAAAACACTCTCAAGCACTCATTAATAGAACCTCATGCCCCTCAAGTTCAGACGGTCCAACAGGTCAAAGCACGGGCAATGGCAAGACGTTTTCCCCACACTCGTGTATTCAGCAAAACACTTCAAACACTTCACATGTGCATAAAGTCACCATAAGCACTGCAATCACCCACTCACAGTGGACTAGGGCCTTTGCTCATAGCTCCGACAGGGTCCTCGTCTTCAGTGTGTATATATATCTCAGAGGCAAAGGCAGGAATGGAATCCTCTGTGTATTTGGACTCCCAGACGGCTTGAAAAGTGGACAGCCACAGATGTGATTTATTGAAAGAAACCAGAACATCACAAGGTTACTTCAAAGCCACCAAATGTCAGGATGGCATATACACACAGGAACTGGATCCTCAGTTCAAAGCAGGATATCAGTTCAAAGCAAAGAATCGACAGTATAGCGTGTACTCACAGGTCAGCATCTTCAAATTCAGGGAGGGCATAACTTAAAGATGGCGTGGGGACTGAATAACTGGGCTATGGCCAGCATGACTAGTGTTGAGAGATCAAAGTATCACAATATCAGTTCAAAGCAAACAATCGTCAGTATAGCGTGTATCACAGGTCAGCATCTTTGAATTCAGGGAGGGCATAACTCAAAGACTGCGTGGGGACTGAATAACTGGACTATGGCCAGCATGACTAGTGTTGAGAGATCCAAGTATCGCAATATCAGTTCAAAGCCAGCAATCATCAGAATAGCAGGTACTCAACTGGTCAGCATCTTCGTACTTTATTCTCCGAAAATCCTCCTTTAACGAGACAGTTTTACCTCCAACCAACGACCGGTGAACATCCGTCTCTGGCCCCCTTCCTCCCTCTCTCTCTCTCTCTCCCTCTCTCGGTGTACCGAGCACCGGGCACCGGGCACCGGGCACCGGGCACCGGGCACAACGAGCACCGCGAACACACTGCTTCCCCCGAACACACACAGCCTTGCCTGTCTTTACACTGACCAGAAACATCCTTTTATGATCCGTCCCTCGTATCCATGTCCCAATCAGCGATCACCCCTGCTTATCGCACACCTGACGTTCATTTTTTCATTAAAACTCCGTTTGTTTACAGCTTGTGCGGCTACCGCAACCGGCCGTGTGTTGCACCGGAACTACTCCGGCGGGGAAACAACTCCCACATAAAGAAAGGTTCCACTGGTCTCTAGTCCCCCTGTGACATTACCATAATTTGGTTTTGTCCATGGGGGCTGGTGCTGCAGGATAGCCACAGTAACCTTTGTGAATATGATATTTCCAAATGCATTAAAATGATGGAGTTACAGTTTTTACATAATTCACATTATTGGTATTCTGTGTTGAAAATACTGCAGTGTTTTAACTACACTAAAGGCAGACACATCATAAACTGGATTTGTCTAACTGTGCCAGATAAATGGATTAGTTCAAGCACATTTTGTTTTTAATAAATCACTCTTTGTTTCTTACAAGGATTTTTTTTGTGTGTGGAAAATTAAGATTTTCTAAGGTAGCACTTAAAGACATTTAAAGTTATCTGACTTTGTAGACCCTTGGGATATAAATGAGAGTTCATCTAAGAAATAGAGCAACAACTGGCTTAACTAAATCTAATTGTAAACCCTCTGCCCACATACATACTTGAGCTAATTAAGCACTTTCATTATTGCATTCCATAGCCAATGGAGTCATATGACTCTGATCGGACAGTTTAGTGCTGGAGTCTACTGAATGAGCTACAAACTTTGCTGTTAAGCTGTTAAGCCAGTTATGAACCACTGAACTGTTAACTTATATTTTCAAAGAAAGTTGTACATGTACTGTAAATGCTACAGTTTAAAAGTGCGTGTAACAAGGTGTTGATTTAATCACAGCTTTTATTTAAAAAAAACAAGGTGAAGATAACCAAAAACAATATACAAAAATATATATATACATTTCTATTCATAATTACTATTATAATAACTTTTCTAACTCAAACTCTTAGTAAAAAATGTTTTTGAGATAAAAACTGAAAGAGTTGTTGGAAGTGGCCGTCACCTTTATTTATATAGCGCTTTTTACAAAACAGATTGTTTCAAAGCAGCTTTACAGAGATAAAGAGATAATATTTCTAGAACACAGTCCAGCTTAAATAAGTTCAGTGATAGTTCCTTTTTGTTGTTAATTTATATATGTAGCCGCTCTGGAGAAACAGTGATGTCATCGTCCAGCTCAGTTCTCATATAATGGTGTCAATGCAGGCAGATCAATAATATCGTTGAAAATTAAATTAAATGTCCCCAAGTTAGCAAGCCAAAAGCGACAAAGGTGAATAAAGGCGACAAAGGCGACAGTGGCAAGGAACCAAAACTCCATCAGGTGACAGAATGGAGAAAAAAAAAACAGGCTCAGTCGTGGTTCTCCTCTGGCCAACGAATGAACAGTGTATGGGTAACACTTTAGAATAATGGTCCGTCATTAATAAGTAACTATACAGGAGGTAAGCGCAGGACTAATTAGTAGGTCTACATTCCGCTACTACTATTAGTGAAAAAGATGTTTGGACCATTATTTTAAAGTGAAATAACTTTAAAATGGTCCAGAACACTAGTAGTTCTGGAAGATTGTTTTTTTTTACTCAGAACATGGTCATAAAATGTATCACTAATTAATCAAGTGTATCTAGTCACTCTTCCAGGACTACTAGTGGTCTGGACCATTATTTTAAAGTGAAAAATTTTATTACATTTTATTTTTATTTAAAGTGTTTTTTATATTATATTAAACTATATTCAGAGTAAAAATGACGACTGATTGCGTTTCAAATACTGAAGATCCGCAATAATGTTCTTTATATGTAATTTGTCGGTTCTAATCTCATTAATAATTATTGATAGAAAATATCTCCTACATTTGATATTACTTACTGATTAGTTAAGCTTGTTAGTTAATAGTAGCTGAAGTGTTATGGTAGTACTAATTAGTCCTGCATTACTTCCTGCATAGTTACTTATTAATGACGTACCATTATTCTAAAGTGCTACCAGTGTATGATTATGATTCAGGCAGCATTATAGGTCAGGAGTCAGATTGTACTGGAACATTTAGAATATTAGCCACACTCTTAACCCTTGTGTAAAAAAGATCAAATTCTGACAGTACCATACCATTTTTCATTAAAACAGTAATCTACCATAGAAAACAATGCATTCTGGGTTATATTTGTTGTTTTCGAGAAAATAGCCTACAGTAATATACTGTGAATTAACATTTACATTTTCATCCAAAGCGACTTACAAATGAGAACAATAGAAGAAGTTAAACTAACAGTAGCTCAACAAAATGTAAGTGCTATAAGTTTAATCTAACGCAGAACCCGTTAGGTTTTTTTTTTTTTTTAACCAACAGTCATGGTTAAGGTCTAAGAAAGAGATTTTGTGCCTCTTTGACGTGGCACCACAAGACGACATTCGCTTGCAGAGCGCAAGTTTATGGATGGGACATAAGTCTGAAGTAATGAGTTTAGGTCAAAGGGAGCAGAGCCAGTGGTTGTTCTGTAGGCAAGCGTCAGTGACTTGAATTTGATGCGAGCTGCAACTGGCAACCAGTGCAATTTTTTGAGGAGAGGAGTTACGTGTGCTCTCTTCGGCTCGTTAAAGACAACTCTAGCTGTAACATTTTGAATTAGCTGCAGAGGTTTGATCGAGCAAGCTGGAAGACCAGCTAGGAGAGCATGACAATAGTCCAGTCTGGATAGAACAAGCGCTTAAACAAGGAGCTGTGTAGCATGCTCTGATAGGAAGCGCCTGATCCTCCTAATGTTGTACAAGGCAAATCTGCAGGACCGAGCAGTTCTAGTAATGTGGTCTGTGAAGTTCAATTGATCATCAATAACACCTCCAAGGGGAGTCACGTGATCCTGCTGTCTTTTGGGACAATATCCTTAATATATCCTAAAACACGTTCAGATATAGACATTTCTTTTCTGTATTTTATGTGGAACTCAAAATGTCAGATGAAGGCAAAAGTTCGTCTTCTGTCTGTAATACTGAACAAAGAAAACTTCGCTCAGCCGCACAGACGCAGCTCAACATGTGCACGAAGGGAGTAGCAGCTAGCAAAGATCCCTCAGCTAGCATTGCTACGGAGCCCGTTCAACCTGATATGGCTCAGCTTCATGGGATGCTGAGTAAGATATTAGAAGAAACGGCGGATCTTAAAGAAATTCATCGTTCTCTGATGTAGCGTATCTGGGTAAATCATGAGTCACTCCTCTGAACACAAATAAAGCACATTCTTCTTTGCATGTCATTCTTACTACCTTTAGGACGCTCTTGGTCTGACCAACATTAATATGCACATGGATATACAGTAAAATTTATTTTATTATGTTTTACCATCTTTGGAGTGAAATGACTAGACTTGGATGCGGCCATGAATCAGATATTGACAAGACAAAGGGAAGTCTTAGCGCCAAAGTTTTGCCGAATATCATTGGTTAAGGTTGCTCCGGAAGGGGCTGCGTCGCTTAAAGGACGTCACGCTCTTACTTCGCTCTCTTACCCTTGTCTTCTTGTCCTCGCTTCATCATGTAACGTCTCGCCTTCGGGCGAACGCCCATTTTTCTTTTGTTTGTTCTAGTTAGTTTTTGTTTTCAGTCTTAGATAATTCTCCGTGTTTATTTCCACCTACGAGTGAAAAGAACTTAGCCTGAATTATCTCTTCAGCGAACTCACCCACAGACATTTAAACGAGCGCGCTGCGCTCGCTTTGAAAGGGGACACGCGCACCGAGCAACCACGTCACCTCCCAGGACCGAGAGACACACGCACGCTTCTTCATGTCAGCCATGCAAAGAGTTTCTGTGCAAGTATCCGTGTTTAATCACGCTATTAAGGTATAAGATTTGTTGATTCTTGTGGTCACTCAAAGGTTAACTGAAATGTCCAGGTGATTCTGCTATTCTGAAGCAGTGGCGGCGCCAGGGGGGGTCTTGGGGGGTCTCAAGACCCTCCTAAAAAACGCTTTGACCCCCCATTTGACCCCCCCCCACCCACTTCCTGATTAAAAAATATATCCGGAATAAAGATTTAAAAATATTTCTCTTCAGCAGTGGCGCCGAGCAAAGCGCACGTCAGAATCAGAAACAGAGGACAGGAGGGTGTGTGTGTGTGTGTGTGTGTGTGTGTGTGTGTGTGTGTGCGCGCACGCGTGCTCATGTGTGCTCATGTGCTCGTGTGCGTGTTCATCTGAGCCTCATTGGTCTGTCACTGCTCGTCAATGTCCGAACATTTGAGATGACCAATCAAATCAAAGTAGGCGGGCTTTATGTTCACAAACGCTGCTAGGCGCGAATTTTTGCAGAGCGACTCGACAGTGTACGGTCAAGTGCGAGATAAGATGTAAGTAGCTAAACTAAACATTTCATATTGGATAGTTTTTTTTAGGTCATAAATGTTAAACGAATACCAAAAATTATCAGGCAAACTAATATAGTTTTGTCTAATTTCGCCATTTTGAACTGAAAATAGGCCTATAACGTGACTCATGTAATGTAGGCTAATAATTAGTTTACCATCATTGTGAGGGGAGAAGAAACATTAACAAAGCCGTTTTCATCATGTTAGGCACATGATTAATAATGAATGTGTATTGCATAAATATTGAGAATATAATACAAATTGTAGCCTTTAGTAAATTAAAAAAGCTCAGCTTTAGGACGGGAAGAGAAAGGAATAACGTTACTGAGAAAAAAGAAAGGATGATAGATGGAGATGAAGTGAGAGCAGGTATTGACATAGTCTACTGCCCGCTAACATGGTTTTAAAGCTATTTCTTATCTTTATCCTTCAAACGTCTTGAAATGCACATATTAGAGAAATAAAAAATTTGAAGCCCTTACGCTCCTCAAATTTAGGACCTCTTTGATTATAAAGCCCTGTCCACTGCCCTGTATTAGGCATAAGATCAATGTTGTTATCCAATTTTATGGCCTTCAAAACATCTTAAAATGCACATATGTAGATCAGAGAAATAAAAAATGTCTCTGGGAAACCCCGAACTCCCCTAACTAACCTGCTTCACATTCGGGACCACAGTGATTATAAAACCCTGACATTGCATGGTAATGAAACTAGTTAATAGTGAGCATTAGACCCTAATCTAAAGTGTTACCTTTTTATTTATTTTTTAATCATAATCATAATCATTGGGGGATTAGCCCCCTAAAATGAAAAGCCTAGAAACGCCCCTGAGTAGCAGTAATATGCAGTTAGTAGCCGTGTCCACTGTATTTTTTGTTGGTTTTCATGAGACCCCCCTTGAAATGACCAGGACCCCCCCATTGCCCCCCCAATCAAAATTGTCTGGAGCTGCCACTGTTCTGAAGATGCTTCCGGATCTTCCCATAACTCTCTCTCTCTCTCTCTGCATATTTCTCTCTCTACCTTCCTTTCTCTCTCTCCCTGTCTCTATGTATTTTCGTGTTTTGTTGTTTATCTGTTGTAAATACATTTATTACGTGTAACTGTAGTCACGATACATAAGTAGTTCTGCCTGTATTAAAATTCAGTATATGCATACATTGAAACTGCCTACCTGCTCATGTTATAAGATATGTTAAAGATCTAGCTTAGCTTTACGATAATAGATACTTCAAATAGTATCTGTTTATAGAACAGGGAAACTGTTTGTCTTGGCCAGAGAAATAGTCTGCCTTTCTAAGTTAGAATAATTTCTCAAGGGTTAATAAACATTTTATGGTCATTTCGCTGGCGAGCAGGCTATTAGATGACAAATTAATCCCCTTGGGAATTATCATGAGAATCGAACGATTCTAAACAGTTGATATATTGATATTTAATTATAATGTGTTGTGATTGAATGTGAATGTACACAACTGCAGTAATTTTGCCCTCCTGTATGTACAGCTAAATACAATCCGTTGTGTTTGGTTGCCCATAGAGATATTGGCAACGATCCCCTTTACGGGGAAATTTTTATTTCTAGTGAAATTTTAAGTGATAACTCATACACGTATGATTATTGATTATGAAATATAAATCAAGTGTTTATCATATTAATCCCCATTATTTATCTTTTTTTTTTTTTTTACAGGTGTTTATTAATAAATATAATTATCAGTGTTTTCCAGAAAGCGTTGAAAAAAACGATCACTGGCATACAGGATATTATGTTTAAGTGCACTATACTTACCAAGTCAAATATGAAATGTTAATATTTAACATTTATTCCCATTGTGCACTGTTTACTACTATAGACAGTCCAATAATACCATGTGCAATAAGTTCTACTTAATTCTGCACATAGATTATTCTTAGATATACTCTGCCAGTACATTTTATTTAAACCCCATAATTATTTTCGTGTCCAAAGCACAGGTGTAAGCAAATTATATAAATCATACTTCCCTAATTTTTCAGGTTTGCAAAGTCAAAGACACATGAAACTCATGCTGGTTACACATCTTACTATGGATGGTAAAATAATTTCTGTGTTTTACATTTGATATTGTATTGTGATAGGCACTTTCAGTTCATTCTGGCTGATATTTGCCAGTATAACTGGGTGGCTAGTCATCTGAAGTGGATATAACACTTGTTGTCCGTTTCGACATTTACCTACAAATTTTAATGTAATTTGATGGTGCACACTTTCTGTTTTCAGGATGATTAACTGCATTTCGGTGATAAAACAAAACAAAACAGAAATACATGTAAAACGCCTATAACTGAAGACATTCACAAATGTTTTTTATTATTATTTGCTCAATGAAAATGCCATTGCATTGCATTCACCGTTGGCCCCCCTTTTATGTACATGTGTCACAGTAAAATCAGTTTTATTGTATGTGCAAAGTTGTTGTCTTTTGAATTGTGGTCTCCAATGAGCTGGTCAAAAACGCATACGTTCGAGAATAATAACTTAAATAGGATTACAAACTAGATAAACAATAAATAAAAAAAGAAACTACCACAACACTTGAAAATAAATACATTTATTTCATACAAGCTGGACACAAGTAGTTGGTAACTTCCATCGATGTTTTTGCGCAGTCACAGTGGTACCACCGAGGGCACACATCACAGCCAATCTTAACATAGGGACAAAGTGAATATTAGTATGCACCACAGTTATCTTCTAACATCCATGATGGAAAAATAAATATGGTGTACTTAAAGACTACTCTTTTCAACAACAACAAAAAAAGGATAAAATAAAAAGTACAGTTAGAGTACCCACCCAGTCAGTGCCATTGTCAGGACTTTCTTCCTCCCCACAGAGAAAGCACAAATCTTTTAGATCATCTATGACAATGCCAGGGGAGAAGAGCCAATATAAGACACAACCAAGGCCAAACCTCACAATTACTTTAAACAGGCTCCTGAATAGACTACTTTAAATAGACAGTCTGAATATTTGGATTTTTTGGCAAGGGGATAGTATTCCACACTTACCCGTGTTTTGTAGGAGGCAGGTAGCTATGGCCAATCTGATGGAATTCACACTTGTTTTGCTTGTTGAAAACAGAACTGGCTTTTTGTCCAGCATACATTCAGCAAACTAAAAATAAACAATTAGAACAATTTCATTGTAATAATCTAATAAAGACAAACAGCTGTGTTGGTATCAAAGATTGCAGCCAATACACTTGACATCAATAAAGAAAGAACACTATGTAAATCTTACTGTGTAACTGTCAGTGAGTGGTGAATGTGGTCAGCATATTAACGCTGGAGTTTGAACTGCTTTTTATGCTATTCATTAGGGGGACTACTGTCTTTTTAATCAGTACTCTTAGCCAATTCCATAATTCTTACTTTTAGGACAAAGGCCCCACAGGAACTGCTGTCCTTTTGGTGTGGGTGTGGCAGTGTGTCACATGCCCACATGGACACATGTATGCCACACACACACACACACACACACACACACACACAGAGAGAGTATACAAACACTAAATGCAGACAGGAATTACAGGTGTGGAAACTATAGATGAACAGTAAAGGATTTTGTTTTTACTTTTTTTATTAAATGCCAATCAAATTACAAATAATAAACATGATAATAGTCTCACACATAAGTGTAACCCAGTGAGGGTTATTATTAAATACCTTAACAGCTATTTACTGATTAAATAGATATTAAAAAGTTTTATGATTCAGATATTATCATAGTGTGTTCATTTGATATATATATATATGTACTGCCCCTTTAAGAGTTACGCTAAACTTTAAAGTTTGATTGGGATGTAGATGCTAAAACGTGTCTTTGCCCAGCATGTTTGTTCATTTATTGGTGATTGGTTATTTTTGGACTTATTCCTGCCTCTGTTAAGAGAGGTGAAGGTCTGATTGGAGAGAGAAGGGAGGAGAGAGTTATTGCCGATGGAGAGAGAGAGTTCGGGGAGTTTTGAGTTTAAGACGAAAATGAGGGGAAACTAACAGTGTTAAGCTTACAACAAGTGTTGTGAAGACTTTTATTTCTTTGCTTGTGTGTTATACTATGCACAAGAGTTTAAAGTAAGAGTTAAGTGTTATCTGAGCCTGCTTCCCAGCGCAGCACGAAGCTTCGTTCATTATTGAGACTGAGAGTGAGAAAACAGACGACTAACTGCCGTTTGTCTGCAAATAGTGGTCTGAGTTTAGTGAACTTCAAAGACTGATTGTTGTGACTGAGTTAAAGCTCCGGGGTCCGGACCAGGCCGCACTCTTATCCCCGCTGACATAGTGGAGAGAACCGCGCCGCCCTGCTACTGACTGCCCGGGATAGTAGGAGACTACAGGACGATCAGCCGTTTCTAAGGAGGAAAATCGCGGAGTTCATCAGCGCTCAGGTGATCAGTTGATTTATTTTGGCTCATTCGAGTGAAGAGGCCCTTTGCTGTTTTCCAGGCCACAACGCTCCCCAGCAACGTAACAGGCCTGCAACGGGGTGGGTTGTTTTTGACGCAGATGGGAGTTCTCTTACGAGAGGTTCTCTCGTATTGCGTAAGCTAGCTTACGCTACGGAAAGATTCATCTTTTCTGAGAAATTGAAGCCAAAAAATTCTCCTATAATTTTGTATCCATTGTCAACGCAGTTCAGCTGCAGCAGACCATTAGCGGGCTAGCTAGCAGCTCATTGGTTCGCTCACAGGGAACTGTTTAAGCCTATGAGGGGACGCGAATGAACTCTCGGCCAATGAGAGTGTGGCGTGCTCTCATTGCGTCAGAACCCGCCGAGTAGGGCGTGGTCAGAGAGTATAAATATCGGCGTCATAGGCTGTAACTCTGATTTTCATCTCTTCAGCGAGGCTACACGCATCTGCTGATCTTGAGAGAAGCCACCGTCGTTGAAAAGGCAACTTTAGCGAGCATCTGGGAGACTGAGGAAGCCGGCCGTCTTCGCCACCTTCAGCCGTCCTGCGAGCTAGCGCCATCCGACGGATTTGTATCCTTTTTTACAAAAGCTTCCTATATTGTATCCTAAAGAGCTGAGCGTCTTTTTCAAGATGTCTCATAAAATTTCCTGCGGTTCTTGCCGCGCTCCCCTCGAGGTCGGAGACCGCCACCTCATCTGCGTTCTCTGCCTCGGATTGGAGCACGCCGAGCTCGCCCTCGCTGCTGGCGGCTGCGAGCTCTGCGAGAGTATGCCGTTGTCGACCTTGCGGGCTCGACTTCAGGCCATTAAAGAAGCTTTAATGAAGAAGAAACGCCGCTCTCAGAGGCCGCCGGAACCCCAGCCAGAAGCGTTCATCCCGCCGGAGCCTGTCGCCTCCCGCTCTCCATCTCCGCCGCTTCCGGACATACAGCTGCCGCCGAGTGGCCGCTCTGTTGCCTCAGATGACGCCGCGGATATCAAGGAGACATGTTCGCTTCTCGCTTCAGACAGTGAGGAATGGTCCGGTTCTCACGCCTCCTCGGCCCGAGAATCCTCTGGGATCCGCGCTGGTATCGAGGAGGAATTAATGCGACTCCTCTCACAGGCCGTCGAACGCCTCGGGCTCGAGTGGTCCCCTCCCCCCGAGCAGACCACCAACCGTATGGACGGCAGCTACTTCCGCCAGCGTTCGACTCCCGCCACTAAGCGGGCCGCGTCCTTTCTGCCTGAACTGCACGCGGAACTCACGAAGTCCTGGAATGCCCCGCTCTCTGCTCGTACTCGCTCTGACTCTTCCACAGAGCCGCAGAGAAGGGCTATCTCTCCATTCCCCCTGTAGAGGACCTGGTCGTCGCACATTTATGCCCGCCCTCCGCGAGATGGCGCTCATCACCTGTGCTTCCCTCTAAAGCCTGCAGAGCGACTTCTAGCTTTCACGCCCGCGCTTACTCAGCCGCCGGCCAAGCAGCCTCTGCACTTCACTCCATGTCCGTCCTGCAAATTCTACAGGGTGACAAACTTCGTGAATGGGACGAGAGCGGAAGAAATCCCCCCTCAGTCGCGGATTTGAGGAGCGCCACGGACCTTGCCCTTCGCGCTACAAAATCTGCCGCTCAAGCCCTGGGGAAATGCATGGCCGCCATTTGTGTGTCTGAGAGACACTTGTGGCTCACACTCGCCGACATGGGAGATTCTGAGCGCGCCGCTTTCCTCAACGCCCCGCTCTCTCCATCCGGCCTCTTCGGATCTGCTGTCACGGGTATCGTCGACCGATTTTCCGAAGTTCAGAAAGCCTCCCAGGCCATGAATCTTTTTCTGCCTCGTCGCGCTAGCTCCTCTGCAGGCCGTTCACGTGACCAGCCTCCTGCACGAGCCCCACCCCAGCGCCCAGCTCAGCAGAGCCAGACTTCTCAGCGACGCCAGGGCGGCCGCCCTCGTTCTCGCTCCGACAGCCGCCACAGACCGCCGCCGCCTCGGGGGCCTCGGCCTAGGATCGCGCTGAAACCTGATCACTCGAAGTCTGCCTAACACAGCTGAGAAAAAGATGGCGCTCTCCCACCGCGGCCGGACCGCCGTCAAAGTATGACTACAGCAGTGTATTCCGCCATTTCCAAGCCGGTCTCCCTTCCCGCTTGCATGAGCACAAACGCCGTTTTCACGGCGACCCAGATAACTCACGTAAAGAGCAAAAAGACCTTTTGTGTAGAAAATGTGCCCACAACACTGTGTTCACCCATACACAAAAACACTGTAGTTCCCGTGTCTCACACAGAGTCCACTCTCATAAAGCGGTCCCAACCCGCTCGAGTTTCAGAGTGTATAAGAGCGCCCACGAACCCATGTGCGCGTCTCCCCTCTGTTCACTCTGTTACACGGCCCATAAACTCCTCTCTGAGTGTAAGTCCCGCTGTCATAAGCACTATGAGCGCGCGCACGCAGCCCGCTATGTGCAGCGACGGGGACCAGGTAGCCATTCGCCCCCTAGCGCTACGCTCAAGAGCGTGGGAAGCTATTCCGGGAATTTCCCAGTGGGTGCTAAACACAATAAAGCTAGGCTATCGCTTACAGTTTCACCGCCGCCCTCCAGGTTTTCGAGCGCGACTAGAAACTACTGTGAACCTAGAAGCAGTGACGCTGCTCCGTTCAGAGATAGCAAAGCTATTGTGCAAAAGGGCTATAGAGTGCCTCTGTCTATGAGCGAGTCGGGGTTTTACAGCCGTTATTTTCTTGTTCCCAAGAAAGACGGCGGCCTCAGACCAATCTTAGACCTCAGAGTTCTGAACAAAGTTCTCATGAAGAGACCGTTCAAAATGCTCACTATCAGAAAACTCCTCGCGCATGTGCGCCAGGGGAACTGGTTCATTTCACTAGATCTGAAAGATGCTTATTTTCAGATTCAGATAAATCCCCTTCACAGGCCTTTCTTACGTTTCGCCAGGTTTATCAGTACACAATCCTTCCGTTCGGCCTATCCTTGGCACCCCGTACGTTCACGAAGTGCATGGATGCGGCGCTCGCCCCCTGCGGAGTCAGGGGCTGCGAATACTGAACTATTTGGACGACTGGCTGATTTTGGCACAATCACAGAGAGAGATACTGTCTCATCGTACAGTTCTCCTCAACCATCTGAAAGCTTTGGGCCTCTCTGTCAACTGGACAAAGAGCGCACTACAACCCAGTCAGACTATCTCCTTCTTGGGTATAGAGCTAGACTCGGTCACGATGACGGCTCGCCTATCAACACAGCGCGCGCGCCGTGTTCAGCGTCTCGCCGCATCTTTTCAGATGAACAGACTCACACCTCTGAAAACTTTTCAGAAGGCGTTGGGCTATATGGCCTCAGCCTCCGCGGTGCTCCAGCTGGGATTACTGCGCATGCGCCCGCTTCAGTTCTGGTTGAAGAGCCGTGTGTCTCACCGCGCGTGGACCATGGGCCGCCAGCTGATAAAGGTAACGCAGACCTGTATTACAGCTCTGCAGCCATGGACTGTGACAGAATGGTTTCAGCGGGGCGTTTCCATGGGGACCTTTTCTCGCCGAAAAGTCATCTCGACAGACGCATCCAACACGGGTTGGGGTGCGGTCTGCGAGGGCTCACCGGCCTTCGGCCCCTGGTCAGCTCAAGAGAGCCTCCTTCACATAAACTGTTTGGAGATGTTGGCGGTCGAGAACGCGCGAACGGTCACCACGTGCTGATCCGTTCGGACAATATAGCCGTGGTCTCCTATCTAAACCGTCAGGGCGGAGTCAGGTCCAGAAATCTTTTCAGGCTGACAGAACGCATTTTAGTTTGGTCTCAGTGTCACCTGCTCTCGCTCAGAGCGACGCACGTGCCGGGCCATCTGAACAACGGTCCAGACAGTCTGTCCAGGAACCCCATTCCTCCCGGGGAATGGTCCCTGCACACTCTTACAGTCCAAAAGCTGTGGCGAATATTCGGCAGAGCAGAGGTGGACCTCTTCGCCTCAGAAGAGAACACCCAGTGCCCAATATTTTTCTCAAAGAGCGAGGACGCGCTAGCCCAGACCTGGCCCAGCCGCCCGCTTTATGCATTCCCTCCGGTTTCTCTGCTACCACAGGTGCTCCAGAGAATCAGGGAAACACGCCACTCCGTGCTCCTCATAGCTCCGCGTTGGGAGGGTCAGACTTGGTTTCCGGAGCTCACTCAGCTGTCACAGACAGCCCCGTGGCCCATTCCAGTCAGAGCAGATCTCCTCTCTCAAGCTTGCGGCACGATCTGGCATCCCCACCCAGAGCGCTGGGCGCTACATGCGTGGGTGATCAACAACTACCCGTTGCTTTGCCAGAAGGAGTGTTAAACACGATCATGCAGGCTAGAGCGGCTTCTACGAGAAGGCTCTATGCGTCTAAATGGTCTGTGTTCTCAAAATGGTGCACCGACAAAAATTTGGACCCACGGTCATGCGAGGTTCCCTCCTTGCTAGTTTTTCTCCAAGAGATGTTGGACAAGGGCAGGTCCCCGTCCACTCTCAAGGTGTATGTGGCAGCCGTCGCAGCGTTCGTTGAACCCCGGCGCGGCCAGTCACTGGGCAAAGACGGCTTGGTCATCCGCTTCCTCAGGGGAGCTAGAAGGATGAACCCCCCACGCCCCCCATCGGTGCCGATTTGGGACCTTTCCATAGTTCTCGAAGCTATGAAAGCCCCCCCATTCGAACCACTAAACACCGTGGACCTCAAATACCTCTCGCTCAAAGCCGTTTTTCTGCTCGCACTCGCGTCAGTAAAACGTGTGGGAGACCTTCATGCGCTGTCTACTAGCGCTTCCTGTCTGGAGTTTGGGCCCAATGACTCCTTAGTCGTTCTCAAACCTAGACATGGTTATGTACCAAAAGCGATTGGTACCCCGTTCAGGGCACAAGTTATCTCCCTATCGGCTCTGCCTGCATCCGATAGTGAATCTGACTCTAATCTCCTGTGTCCGGTCAGGGCCCTGAGATTATACATTTCTCGCACTGCTCCGGTCAGACGATCTGAGCAGTTTTTTGTTTCGTTCGGTGGGCGCACCAAAGGGTTGGCCGCTTCGAAACAGACCCTATCCAGATGGATAGTTGATGCCATTGCAGCCGCATACACGTCAAAAGACCTGCCATGCCCTCTGGGCATCAGGGCTCATTCCACTAGAGGCATGGCCTCATCGTGGGCATGATCCAGCGGAATTTCCATTCATGACATTTGTGTGGCAGCAGGGTGGTCTTCCCCCTCCACCTTTGTCAGATTTTACAATCTGGAGGTTCCCGCCTTGCAGGCTAAACTACTAACAGTCTAGTATGTTACAGCTCTTCTGGTTGAGCCGCACTTTAGGGAGTTATCCACACAGACCGGTTTCGCTCTGTCCCTCTCTATCATGTGCTTAAGTACTACACAATCACCGGCCCGCTATGCTGGCCTTTGTCACATGTACATGTATTCATTCCCACTCATAAGGGCTCCCCGGGGTCTCCCCTGGGACTCTTAGTGGATGCTTAGCACGCACGGCGTTGACCAGGTGTTCCCGTAGCGTAAGCTAGCTTACGCAATACGAGAGAACCTCTCGTAAGAGAACGAATCGGTTACCTAACGTAACCTCGGTTCTCTCTAGATGAGGGAACGAGTATTGCGTTCCTGGCCGTGCTTGTGCTACTAGCGTTCTCGCTTCATTCTATGAAAACCAGAGTTACAGCCTATGACGCCGATATTTATACTCTCTGACCACGCCCTACTCGGCGGGTTCTGACGCAATGAGAGCACGCCACACTCTCATTGGCCGAGAGTTCATTCGCGTCCCCTCAGAGGCTTAAGCAGTTCCCTGTGAGCGAACCAATGAGCTGCTAGCTAGCCCGCTCATGGTCTGCTGCAGCTGAACTGCGTTGACAATGGATACAAAATTATAGGATAATTTTTTGGCTTCAATTTCTCCGAAAAGATGAATCTTTCCGTAGCGTAAGCTAGCTTACGCAATACTCGTTCCCTCATCTAGAGAGAACCGAGGTTACGTTAGGTAACCGATTCGTTTTACTTACTCAAACATGTTCTGAGGGCAGAAAGGAAAATGATTGGTTTACAGATTCAACCAATGAAACTGAAGCAAGGGCGGGGTCAATACGTTTGAATGTGCGCGCGGAAGGATTGCGGAATAGTCCGAATACAAGACAGATGTTCGAGGGAGAATGCATTTATTGCAAGGTAAGTGAATTTACTATTATATTTTGTTAAAATTCGACATCCTCTAATGTTTACTAAGATAATTAGTGAACATTAAAAATGCACAGAACTAATCATCGTCTAAACATTGTAGGCTGTATGCATTTTGATTCGACACATCAGTCAACAACAACAAAGCTGCTTATGGGGTAACTGGTGTAAAACAAGCTTTTCTAATGCTACCTCGCAGTCTGTGAAATTGATATGCGAGAACAGAACTCGTTCAAATCTCCGCTATATTTCAACGTATATTTAGTGTATTACGCGCTGCTCTCAGGGCAGGAGTACAGATTCAAATCTCTGTTATACAGTATTTGTATTACGCACTGAATCTCAGGGCAGGAGTACTCAATAGATTCAAATCGCTGTTATTTTAGTGTATTACGCGCTGCTCTCAGGGCAGGAGTACTCAATAGATTCAAATCGCTGTTATTTTAGTGTATTACGCGCTGCTGTCAGGGCAGGAGTACTCAATAGATTCAAATCGCTGTTATATTTGTATTACGCACTGCTTCTCAGGGCAGGAGTACTCAATAGATTCAAATCGCTGTTATTTTAGTGTATTACGCGCTGCTCTCAGGGCAGGAGTACTCAATAGATTCAAATCGCTGTTATTTTAGTGTATTACGCGCTGCTGTCAGGGCAGGAGTACTCAATAGATTCAAATCGCTGTTATATTTGTATTACGCACTGCTTCTCAGGGCAGGAGTACTCAATAGATTCAAATCGCTGTTATTTTAGTGTATTACGCGCTGCTCTCAGGGGAGGAGTACTCAATAGATTCAAATCGCTGTTATTTTAGTGTATTACGCGCTGCTCTCAGGGCAGGAGTACTCAATAGATTCAAATCACAGTTATATTTAGTGTATTACGCGCTGTTCTCAGGGAGGGAGTACAGATTCAAATCTCTGTTATATTTGTATTACGCGCTGCTCTCAGGGCAGGAGTACTCAATAGATTCAAATCGCTGTTATTTTAGTGTATTACGCGCTGCTCTCAGGGCAGGAGTACTCAATAGATTCAAATCGCTGTTATTTTAGTGTATTACGCGCTGCTCTCAGGGCAGGAGTACTCAATAGATTCAAATCGCTGTTATTTTAGTGTATTACGCGCTGCTCTCAGGGCAGGAGTACTCAATAGATTCAAATCGCTGTTATTTTAGTGTATATTACGCGCTGCTCTCAGGGCAGGAGTACTCAATAGATTCAAATCGCTGTTATTTTAGTGCATTACGCGCTGCTCTCAGGGAAGGAGAACTCAATAGATTCAAATCGCTGTTATTTTAGCGTATTACGCGCTGCTCTCAGGGCAGGAGTACTCAATAGATTCAAATCACTGTTATTTTAGTGTATTACGCGCTGCTCTCAGGGCAGGAGTACTCCGTATAGTTTATTTTTAGTTCGCTATGAAGGTTCCCATGGGTCCTTGAAATCCTTGAAAGTTGGTGGATCTGAAAAAAAAATTTAAGGCCCTGGTTGCTGACATAACATTCACACGCGCACAAAACTACTACGATGGTACCTCAATGTTTGTTGTTGGACACAACAAATTTGTCCCCAGATTAAGTCCTTGAATTTGAGGGTATTGGACCTGGAAAGTTCTTGAAATGTCTTTGAATTTGAATTTAACCAAGGTGTGAGTAGAGTTTTCCTGCAATACTGGTGGATGCAGTTTCAGGACTGCATCTCTAGGACCCTATAGTTTTTATTTTATGTTTAGCAGTTAATAATATTTTTTAGCACTTACTATTCAATTATGTATTAATTTTATTCTTTTTCAGGAATAATTTTTGTTTAATTGTAAAATTTAATTTATATATTTTTATTACCAACCCCTTACCCTAAACATACACATTGGTAACCCTCTTGAAATATTAAACTTATTTGTTTTTTTAAATATATGAGGAACTATATTCTAGTTTAAAATTCTGTTTTCTTGTAAAAAAATATGTCTCACATAGATTTGAATTCATTAGCCGCAACAATCCATCCTTACAAAAGTGGAATTTTTATTTAATTTAATGACTGTTGTACAGAATCATTGTCTAAAATCAAAATGAAAGAACAAACGTTGATTATAAATTGTTGATTGTTTACTAATTATATTTTTATTGAACTGTCTTTTGGTCCAATATTACAATAAAATAATCAATTCAAGTATAATTATACTTTCCTTTTTAATAGTATTACTAAACATTTCCAGTGAATTAAATGCATCACAGAAACGTATCACAAAAAATGCAGAGCAAAGAGATAGGCTATCATTAAACTGCTGTACTTTTAACTTATTATTCTTAGAGGTTTTTAATTTGATTTTTATTATTTTTTTCTTCTGTTAGACGGGTGTCGTTGAACTTGAATGTGATTCCCATTAAACCACGCCCAAGGCCATGGGTTGCCTGGCCAAATGTCTGTCAGTTCCTCCTTATATTCTCCAGGATTGTAGGTCTTCCTGCAAATGAATTACAAAAAGATTTTGGTTTCAATGTAAACCCATAGTCATAAAATAAAAACATAAAATGTATTTCACCTGCAGTCTTCAGTTTTGGATATTGAACAATGATTGAACATCCTCATTTTCAAATATTTACTGGACTACTTTCTTTTGTGGAGTAAACTTGGTTCGAGGGACATTAATAAAAACTTATTGTAAAGTGTTACCAATGTAGCAATGTAAACAAATAGAATTACTAATAGAATTAGCTAAAGACATTTATAACGCCCTTAAAACAGCACTAAGGTCAGTTATATTGTTACTTGGTTCTCACAGTTAAGTGCACGTTTAAGTCAGTTTGGTGCGCCTGGAAGGCTAAAATACACAAAAAATAACAGTGATTTGAATCTATTGAGTACTCCTGCCCTGAGAGCAGCGCGTAATACACTAAAAAACAGCGATTTGAATCTATTGAGTACTCCTGCCCTGAGAGCAGCGCATAATACACTAAAATAACAGCGATTTGAATCTATTGAGTACTCCTGCCCTGAGAGCAGCGCGTAATACAAATATAACAGAGATTTATCTGTACTCCTTCCCTGAGAGCAGCACGTAATACACTAAATATAACTGTGATTTGAATCTATTGAGTACTCCTGCCCTGAGAGTCGCGCATAATACACTAAAATAACAGCGATTTGAATCTATTGAGTACTCCTGCCCTGAGAGCAGCGCGTAATACACTAAAATACAAGCGATTTGAATCTATTGAGTACTCCTGCCCTGAGAGCAGCGTGTAATACACTAAAATAACAGTGATTTGAATCTATTGCAGTACTCCTGCCCTGAGAGCAGTGCGTAATACACTAAAATAACAGCGATTTGAACCTATTGAGTACTCCTGCCCTGAGAGCAGCGCGTAATACACTAAAATAACAGTGATTTGAATGAGTACTCCTGCCCTGAGAGCAGCGCGTAATACACTAAAAAGAACAGCGATTTGAACCTATTGAGTACTCCTGTCCTGAGAGCAGAGCGTAATACACTAAAATAACAGCGATTTGAATCTATGGAGTACTCCTGACCTGAGAGCAGCGCGTAATACACTAAAATAACAGCGATTTGAATCTATTGAGTACTCCTGCCCTGAGAGCAGCGCGTAATACACTAAAATAACAGCGATTTGAATCTATTGAGTACTCCTGCCCTGAGAGCAGCGCGTAATACACTAAAATAAGTGATTTGAATCTATTGAGTACTCCTGCCCTGAGAGCAGCGCGTAATACACTAAAATAACAGCGATTTATCTATTGAGTACTCCTGCCCTGAGAGCAGCGCATAATACACTAAAATAACAGTGATTTGAATCTATTGAGTACTCCTGCCCTGAGAGCAGCGCGTAATATACTAAAATAACAGCGATTTATCTATTGAGTACTCCTGCCCTGAGAGCAGCGCATAATACACTAAAATAACAGTGATTTTAATCTATTGAGTACTCCTGCCCTGAGAGCAGCGCGTAATACACTAAATATAACCGTGATTTTAATCTTTTGAGTACTCCTGCCCTGAGAGCAGCGCGTAATACACTAAATATAACCGTGATTTGAATATTTTGAGAACTCCTGCCCTGAGAGCAGCGCTAGGGCGGGAGATGTATCTTTAGACCGTTGAAATATAGCGGAGATTTGAACGAGTTCTGTTCTCGCATATCAATTTCACAGACTGCGAGGTAGCATTAGAAAAGCATGTTTTACACCAGTTACCCCATAAGCAGCTTTGTTGTTGTTGACTGATGTACTGTCGAATCAAAATGCATACAGCTTACAATGTTTAGACGATGATTAGTTCTGTGCATTTTTAATATTCACTAATTATCTTAGTAAACATTAGAGGATGTCGAATTTTAACAAAATATAATAGTAAATTCACTTACCTTACAATAAATGCGTTCTCCCTCGAACATCTGTCTTGTATTCGGACTATTCCGCAATCCTTCTGCGCACACATTCAAACGTATTGACCCCGCCCTTGCTTCAGTTTCATTGGTTAAATCTGTAAACCAATCATTTTCCTTTCTGCCCTCAGAATATGTTTGAGTAAGTAAAACTCTCATCTGCGTTTTTGACTGGTGTGTGTGTGTGTGTGTGTGTGTGTGTGGGCCCACGCTTGTAAATTTACTGTTGTTCTATTATTTTTTGTGTTTTATACTTTTGTTTGTGGTTTTGATACGAACCAAGTGTACTATGGGATACTGATTTTCCCCATCACATTTATCTGTATCTGCTGTTATTTCCATGGGTAATTGAATATATTTTAGGGTGAAATTCATTTAATTTACATTAGAGATATATTTACTGAGACTTGGTGAGGTACTCAACTGGTATTTCGAGAGGTATTTATCAAAAGTGATATACACTTATGTCTTTTGATAATTCAATCCAATCCAGGGTTTATTAATACACTAGTCATTTATTTGATCATTTTTCCCTTTCTGTTTAATAAATCCTATTGTTAACTTCTTTAAACTTAAAACTGAATGGTGTTTGGAGAGGTCAGAGGTGGAATGAGGTGAGGAGGTGACATCGCGAGACTTTGGGTGAGATCCAAAATGGCAGCGCACTGAACACTAACGCTGGTAAACAGGAATATAAAACTTTATTTTTTCTTCTACTAAAAACAATCACTACCCCTCTACAACTCTCATCAAAAACCGGATTATATTCTCTACCTTTTACGACGGCAACCTCTTCATTATGGATGATATGGCATCTGAACCCAGCAAGAAACGCAGCCGTGACAACTCAACAGAGACTGAACCAGAATCTCCTACCGCTTCTACATCCATTGAGGTCAGTTTACTACAATCCATAAACAACAAACTTGCAATACTGGAACATCTGCACGCAGATATTAAGGACTTAAAAGTCAGCCTCGAATTTTCACAGTCACAGATCGACACACTCGCATTAGAAAACCGCGAATTCAAAGGAAATATTACAATCCTATCCGATCATGTTAATCAACTCACCACCGAAAATCGGATCATGAAAGAAACAATCCTGGACCTCCAGTGCCGCAGCATGCGCGATAACCTCATTTTTTCCGGAATTCCCCTGCCAACTTCTAGAGATACACTCGACGATCCAGAGAAAGCAGTTAAAGAATTCCTGCAGTCATCTCTCAAACTACCGCCAGAAACAGTTGATAAGATCACCTTCCACCGTGTACACCGTCTCACTTCCAAAGACAATAAAAAACCTCCACCAATTATCGCCAAGTTCGAACACTTCAAACACAAAGAACTCATCAAAAGTAAAGGAAAAGAACTGAAAGGCACTTCATTTGGATTAAACGACCAATTCCCACAAGTAATACAGGAAAGAAGAAGAGCCCTCTTGCCCATAATGAAACAACTCAGGCAAGAGGGCAAACGAGCAGCACTGTCAGTCGATAAACTGTATGTCAACGGAACTCTGTACCGCAACCCCAGTATCACCACCTGGCTATAGTACATCATATCTCATGCCAACATTCATTTTGATTATAACATTGCCACCCTTAACTCTCTCTAAACTGCCTACTGATGCATGGATCACCTCTCTCTTCTCTCTTCTTATGTCTCACTCCTTTTGCTCTCCCTACTCAACCATTCTCGTTTGCTCTCTTAATGTTGAATGTTATTCATGGAGTTTTGTCTATACATGTTTGTTTGTGTATCATCTTTATTTTTGTTTATTATATCTATAGGCTAAAGTCAAATTATGATCTGTATGTTTTCAATGCTAAACAGGAAAATTTCATGTTGCCACTACCCCAGAACCAAATTTCAACCTTTTTATTTTACATATTTTTCTCAACCCCTATCCTTTACATCTCATTCGCACACCACATTACATACCGATTACTCCTCCCCCCCTCCCCCAGCCCATATCCAACTGACACTTGCACACACTATCACATACACAATACCCACCTTATCAAACATTTTCATAACTGTACAATCACTTTATGATACCACTTACATTCCTGACCTGGAACGTCCGTGGGATTGGATCCCAGGCAAAGAGGCTCAAAATCTTAAATCATTTAGATAGTTTAAAAGCTGACATATGTCTACTACAAGAAACTCATCTCTCAGAATCAGACTATACCCGCATCAAATCAAGACAATTCAATCACATTTTCTCATCTCATTACAATACAAAACAAAGGGGAGTTTGCATTTTGATTAACAAAAGAATCTCATTCACCCATAACGCCACCATCACAGACCCAGAAGGACGTTTTGTCATCATAAACATCTCAATTCACAATACCCCCGTAACAATTGTTAATGTTTATGGCCCTAATACAGACAACCCAGTTTTCTTTCAGAACCTCTTCACCTCCATCTCAACTATGTATGGCTGTCCCACCATAATCGCAGGCGACTTTAATACAGTGTTAGACCCCACAATTGACAGATCTGATCACTCTAAAAACAAACGAATCTGGCAATCCACAAAAACAATAAAACAGTACATGAGTGAGTCTGGCCTTGGCGATTGTTGGCGGCTTCAGCACCCAGACTCCAATTGCTACTCTTTTTTCTCTCCGGTCCACCACTCATATTCCCGTATTGATTATTTTCTAACCAGCAACTCTATAATGAAAAATATCTCTGATTCAACAATTCATCCCATAGTCATTAGCGATCATGCCCCAGTTACAATTAAATGGAACATAACTAACCAACAGCGACCAATTAGCAGATGGCGTTTCAATATATCCCTCTTACATGACCCAAATTTTATCAGTTTTGTTGGGAGTGAGTGGGCATTCTTTCTTGAAATGAACGACTCCCCTGGGACATCTCCTTCCCTTCTGTGGGAAACAGGAAAAGCAGTACTCAGAGGAAGAATCATCTCATATTCAGTATACAAAAAAAAGAAGGAAAAAGAACAGGAAGTAGAACTCAACAATAAAATCAAACAGTTAGAAGAAACCAATGTAAACAACCCAACTGAAGAAACACAGGCAAAACTTAGGAAACATAAATTCAAACTCAATGAAATACTTAATAAACACACTCAATTTATGATTCACCGTCTAAGGCAGGAAAATTTCCACCATAGCAATAAATCAGGTAAATACTTAGCAAATCAAATCCAACGTAACAAAGAAAAATCAACAATCCCGGTCATAAAGAACTCAGCAGGGAAGCTAACCAGCTCACCCGAAGAAATAAATCATGTTTTTTTCCAGTTTTATAATAAACTATATTCCTCAGAAATAAACCCCAACCAGGAATTTATAGACTCTTTCCTAAACAGCATCAAATTACCACAACTCAATGAGACCGAAATAAAAAACCTGGAATCACCTATAACTCAACAAGAACTGTTCGATGCCCTGAAACAGATGCCCGATAATAAAGCACCAGGTCCGGATGGCTTCCCTGCTGAGTTCTACAAACAATTTTGGAACACCTTAGCTCCACTTTTCACCAGAATGATTAATGAATCAAAGCAGAAAGGACGGCTTCCAACTAGTTCCACCGCAGCCTCAATCTCACTGCTCCTCAAGCCCAATAAGGACCCAACATTGCCTGCCAGCTACCAGCCAATCTCTCTCCTCAATGTGGACAATAAGATAATTGCAAAAACGCTAGCACACAGATTAGCAGAGGTCACCCCATCCATTATCCACCCAGACCAAACTGGCTTCATTAAAGGTCGATTCTCATCCACCAACACCCGTAGACTGTTTAATATAATGTATCACTCCACAAATTTTCAAGATAATACCATCATAGCAACTCTGGACGCAGAAAAAGCGTTTGATAGGGTGAACTGGAATTTCCTGTTTGCCACATTGGGGAGGTTTGGCTTCGGGGAGTCGTTCATTAACTGGATTAAACTTCTATACACCTCTCCTTCAGCCACAATAATCACCAATGGACTAATATCACAAAGTTTCACTCTTTACCGGGGAACTAGACAGGGGTGCCCACTCTCCCCCTCCCTATTTACAATCTTCATTGAACCCCTAGCAGCTGCCATCCGTCAGAACCCCCTCATTAAGGGTGTCCAGACCCCATATATGCACCATAAAATCAGCCTTTATGCCGACGACATTCTTCTCTTTCTTCAAGACCCCACAACATCAGTAAAAGAAACCATCAAACTTATTGACACATTCTCTAAAATTTCTGAATATTCAATTAATTGGAATAAATCTGCAGTCCTCCCTCTACATCCCAACAGCTGGGATGTGACAGCCAACTCTTCACCTATCTCACTCTGCACTAACTATATCACTTACTTAGGGATAAAAGTCCCCCCCAGGATGTCAGACTTATTTAATCTAAATTATTCCCCTCTACTCACTTCAATAGAAGATGACCTTCAACGCTGGAAGAACCTCCCATTATCTATCATGGGCAGAATCTCAGTAATCAAAATGACAATACTGCCCAAAATAAACTATCTACTCTCTATGATCCCAACCCAGCCCACCCCACTCTGGTTTAAGTCTCTAGATTCATTAATCACTAAATTCTACTGGAAAGATAAGACCCCAAGGATCAAACTCACTACTCTCCAAAAGCCGAAAGCAATGGGAGGACTAGAGGCCCCACACTTTCAACACTATGCTTTGGCCAACCAGCTCTACTTCATCCACAAATGGCTTCACCCCTCCCCCTCAGACAACACCTGGTTAGACCTAGAACAAACAATCTGTAAAGAAATAAAAATCTCAGATCTCCCTTTCTGCAGTCAGTCGGTTAAAAAACATCCATCCTTCAAAGCCCCAACAATTTCAGCTACTCTGACAGCCTGGTGGAGACTCTACTACATCACTGATTCACCTATAGCACCAACAATTCGCACCCCGATTTGGAATAACCCAGATTTCACTGTCAATAAAAGAACACTTAACTTTCACACATGGATGGGAAAGGGTATCACTCACCTTAAACACATTCTTCTAGACAGGAAACTGATCTCATTTTCCTGTTTGGTCCAGAAGCACGTCATCGAGAGTAAACACTTCTTACAATACCTGCAAATTAAATCATCTATCCTAGGAAAAATTAACATCCAGACAGCTAACCTTGATATTCCCCCACCAATCTTAGAGCTACTTAATATTCCCTCTTCCAGAAAAATACTTTCCCAAATTTACAAAATTATATCTCGTTCAGAAAAAACAATTGGTCTGCCTTATCACAAATGGGAATCAGACTTATCATTTACTCCCGGTGCCGACTTCTGGAACAAAATGTGCAAAAACATCTACCTCATGACAAAGAATAGTAACCTACAACTAATACAATACAAGGTTCTTCACAGATTCCACTTCACTGCACATAAATTAGCTAAAATGGGGTCTGGCTCGGATCTATGCACTCACTGCACACAAAATAACCCAGATACATACATTCATGCGGTTTGGCATTGCACCCCAATCAACCACTTCTGGGTGAGTGTCACAAAATCTCTCTCTTCCATCTTTGGCTGTCACATCCCAACATCCCCTTCCCTTTGCATACTTGGTGATACATCCACAGTCAATTTAAGCAACTCCTGCAATAAAACACTGCTGGTAGCGCTGACTATCGCAAAGAAAACAATCCTCTTGAACTGGAAATCTAAGAACAAAGTGCACAGCACTCAGTGGAAAAACTTGTTAACAGACTATATATCATTGGAAAACATATCAACTACAAATTTAATCAATACTCAGGATACAACCTCTCACTGGTACCCTTTTATCACATACCTACAGTCCTGATCCTCCGTGCCTGAGTTCCATCTCCACACCATCATAAAACACTTCATCAGCAGACACACATATCATCGAACACTGGACAGGGGAGGGTAGCTGGAACTATTATTGCTATTATTATTATTTTTATTATTATTATTATAAATAACATCCTCTTCATTCCCTCCCCCTTCTATTTTTATCTTTGATAACTTCATTGATTTTACACTCTCTCTCTGCCTCTCCCATCGTTATTCTGACCGGGCCCCATTGGATGGCTTGGGAGACTTGGTCCTGGCAGGTCGCTGTGTGGTTTTGGCATTGGGGGGGTTCGGTGGGGTATCTGTTGGCCCTGGGCCCCCGGTGTGCGCCCTCCTCATACGCTCATGCACACGCCTTGTCCTGAAGCACACAACACGCTTCACTCTCTTTTATTTGTATTACATGTTAGCACTACATGCACTACATTAATTGCACCTCAATCATAAACAAAAACTACAAAACAGACTAGGGTTAAAAGTGGAGTGCGGGTAGATGCCTCAACAGGTGTCTATCTGCATGCCTTACTTATTTTAATGCACACATTACAGAGGAGGCATACATCTTACAAATGGTAAGTGTGGTGTACATGGGGAAATCCTGACAGATACTCACCATGCATGCCCACTTTTTTTTTTTTTTTTTTTAATGCTACACACTACATAGATCCCTTAACCTAGCCATTCACATACATACCTAGGTCAAGAGTGGCATGTTGGGAGGAGGTCTGGTGCCGGGGTGTGGTTGGTCGTGGTGGTGGGATGTGTGGATGTGTGCGTGCGCTGGGGGCCTGGGGGTGATGGGTGGCCCGCGGGTCCTCCCCTCTGTCGGCTCGTCGCAGTTTTACTGCGGGGGCTGGGTCGAACGGTGACCATCAATGGGTGCCCAGGTTGGCAATTAGTCAGGCAATCAGCTATTCCTATTATTACACTTAGCTTTAATAGAATAATTACAACTCCTCTCCTCTGAATCACTCCCGCTCAGTGTTCCAGCTTCTCTCCGTCCGGCCCAACAGCTAGCCATCTTTACTCATATGCACGCACATACACACATACATCCTCACATACTCACCACCCCTCACCTCCACTCACCCCCACCCACATCCCAACACCACCTCATTCAAATCATCCTTAGCCTTTCTGAGATCTATGTTGTGTTATGTGTGTCGAAGCCACGTCATTGTGATATCTTGTTAAGTTAAGTTACAGTATGTGTTTGTGTAATGTACATCTGTCTGTTATATGTAGTATTCCTGTGCATGCCGTAGGGTTGCATTTTCTGTAATGTCAATGGTGTTTAATAAAGAAAAGAAAAAAAAAAAAAAAAAAAAAAAAAAAAAAAAAAACTTCTTTAAACTTACCTTTTGTGTTGATTTAGGGTTTTCTCTGTTGGGTTAATTGCCATATTACTAAAAGAATATAAATATATTTAATCTGAGTACAGTGGTCAACTAGGGTAATAGGAGGGACATTATTATAAAGTCGAGAGACATTTTCAGAACCTGGGTGCTCCGCCCTATCAATGGTCAAGGGTAGGGGGCGCTACATATAGGCTACAAATGTAGTCAACAACAAATAGTAAAAGAACATATACAATATAAAATAATAATAGCCTACAAGTAAAAGAAAGAAAAATGATATAAACAGAAAAAGGAACAGGTATGAGATCATAAATAGCATTAAAGCTTCACATACAGACCTAGTGCGTTTTGTTTGACTATTTATTGAATCCAAGTAGGCCTAGTAACTTAATATAATTTGTCATATCTATCTGAAATAACAAAAAGTAGGGTTTTCCTTTAGCCCATTTTTGTTTATGGTATTTACCCATAATCAAACAAACATTAACAATAAAGGCCACATTTGGTGTTAATCTTTGTAGGCTATATCAAAATAATAAAAAAAATACATTCAAAAAAGTAAACTTTCATGCCTAAGCATTTACAAAGCAAACATATGAGCAGTAAAGTAATTGACCGCCGCGTCTAGTTCAGTGACGTCATGGGCGTGCATGCGAAGGTAGTCAGAAGGCTTGTTTGAGATGTGCCTTGCCTCGCCTGAAATGTAGTCGAGAGTAGGCGGCTGCAGTGAGGGGAGGAGTGAAAAAAGCGCAGGCAAGCCGGACAGATCTCTCTTCTCACAGTGGATCAGACACCTGCGAGATCAAAGGCGGATATCGCGGGATTCACGCTCGTGCAGGTGTTGCTAATAAACTGGATGTAATTTAAAGGTGCCCTAGAATGTTTTTTTTTATTATTTTATAATGTTTCCTGGGTTGCCCTTATAATGTTAGTATGTTTTTTAGATCAAAAATAGTCATAATTTAGAAATAAAAGGCATTTTTCCTAGCCTGATTTTAGTCTCTGATTTGAACACTCTGTTTGAAGGGGCGTGTCTGCTGTGAGAACCGGCCACTGCTGTGATTGGCTGACATGCTTGCATATGAAATATGACATGTGAAACTCTCTCGAATACTTTTATTACAGCTGTTATATACGTTTTAACTATTACAGCTATCGAGATTAACGAATCGTGAGATGTTTTTAAAGTATTTAAATCTATTTCCATCACATAAAATGTTGCTGTGATGAGCATTGAGCAAGCAGATGACAGTCTGTTGATCGCGAGACAACGCAGTTTCTCTCTCTAATGCTTTCACCAATGCAAACGATGACATAGCCTACTTCTATGAGAGCTTCGTTGTGCAGTGTAACAGCGTCATTGATTTCATAACGAGTTTGGCAAGAGAGATAAACTCGCGCTGTGTGGATTGTTCTTTGACCGCTTTCTGTATACTTTTTTCACTGAGAATTAGCCTATTTAACTTTAGTTATGTATGCTCGTTACTTGGAGTTTGCTATTACTGTACTAGGATCTTGCGCTGGATCTAACACAGTGTAAATTATCTTTAATAAAATCACTACTTACCGGTTGCGGGAATATAGTTGGAATTACCCCCTTCTTCAGTTTGAGACGCTGAGAGAAGCTTGATATTGTCCCAGGTTCGAAAATAAGTCCGTGGTGAAATGGGCAGAGCAAACTAACAACTTCGAATTAAACTGTTGCGGTATCCGATTAATATAAACATCAACCACGCGTCCACGCCTGTTGACATTTCTTTTCTGTGGGAAGGGTATGAAAATACCTCACATCCCCTGCACAGCCTGGAACATAGCATTTATTCCATGATCTGCCATTTTCTCTCTGATCCTCGCTTGTTCCGATGATGACTCGGCTGTGCAGTGCTTGTCATTGAGGGCTGGGATATGCAAATCTTTGGAGGCGTGATCCCCGACTGTTGCGTCACAGTCGGTATTATGTGGAGATTCGCCTGTTTTTCAGGGGTGTTTTTTAAAAACGAGATTTAAATAAGAAGGAGAAAACAATGGTGTTTGAAACTCACTGTATGTCATGTCCATGTACTGAACTCTTGTTATTTAACTATGCCAACATAAATTCAATTTCACATTATAGGGCACCTTTAAGTTCTGTTGCTTTTATATGAAAATAAATATAATGAACAAGACACCCAAAGTACTTGTTCTTTAATTCCATTTCAAATATGTGTTTATCAATACGGTTTTCTTTAATAAAGACATGTGTTTTTATATAGCCTATATATATTTTATTTTTTTATTTATAAAAATGACATCACATAACCCATATCGCACTGTCAGAGAGTTTATTCACACATAACACACGTATACCCATAAAACATGATACCAGAGTTTTAAAATCAAACATTTTAAAACAGAACAATACATCACGGTTGTTTAAACCAATGAGCATTAAGCTATTTCGTCAGCAAGTCGTTTCCCATCATGCTTTTGATCAGCGCAGTCGGTGGAGAGCAACTGCGCTCGACTGCAGAATCCGACACTTCCGCCTTGCGCTCGCGAGAGTTTTTTGACATACGTCAGCATGACATCAGAGCAAGGCGGACTGCTCTCGGACACATTTCTAACCGGCATACGCGAGATCGGTTCTGCGCAGATTTTGCTCATCTCAAACAAGCCAAGATTCTGGCAGGTAGTCGAAATTCGGCGACTAGTGTGTTGACGTCATTGCGCGTGCACGCGAGGGGGAGTCAGATACTATGGCGTTATTTTCCTGTCAAATGTCGAGAGCACATTATTGTAGCGCGAAAGTACATTAATATAATGCGCGAGCACGAATCTCTCTGCTCGCGCGCGGAATATGAGTGAACGCGAAATCTCTCTGCTCGCGCGCGGAATTAATGTTCCGAGTGCGAATCTCTCTGCTCGCGCGCTCTCAGATACACGCTGCTCTTGTAAGAATTTTCTCTGGGCTCGCTCAGAGAATATCCCTGCACTTAAAACGTGTTCAGTGCAATCGCGAATCTCTCCTCTTCGCTTAAAGTAAAGCCTGTTTTATGCTTCTGCGTCGAATCGACGGCGTACCCCTGCAGAGCCCTCTGCGTCGCCGCCAACCCCTCTCCGACCCCTACGCCATAGCATACCCCTAGCCAAAAAATTTTAACTACGCGCCGAGGCGACGCAGACCGCAAGGGCTGTGATTGGTCAGATTCAACGCGATGCAGCGCAACCTGACGCAGAACCATCAAACGGCCACGACGCCGTAGGAGTGACGGCGTAGCTACGCCGTGGAGTTGACGCAGAAGCATAATGAGGCCTTAAGCGTGTATGTGCTTAGGCATGCGCGAACGCACGGGACACAGTCTACTCTCCTCCTTGATTTCTTTCTCTTTGCTCTTGGCATAAACGCTGTAAAAACGGCAACAACCAATCAGAAATAGGCTTCAACGACTGACCAATGAAAACGAGACATCGTACATGGAATCTTACTGGTTGATATTGAACCGCACATGGAATAAGTTCACTTAAGTTCAATCAAGACGAGCCGAGATGGTTTAATTTGTTTTGATAAATATGTCAAATGTATCTTAGAAATGTCTGGGAAGAGGGCGATTGGATTATTTTACATATAAATGACCTAGACTGTGTCAACCACATTGTTCACACTACAGGTGCCATGCCCAATTGAAAGTGAGATTTTTGAACAAAATAGATTTGAAAGCCGATTCCAAAAGGCAAAAATAATATTTTATGTCTGATAATTAACACATTGTCTCGTGCAACACCAGTGATTAAACATTAAGTATCCTACGTGGCGAGATCAACTGCTAAATTCAAATCTGAACAAATGGGGGGAAAGATAATGGGAGAAAATGCCCCATGCAGTAAAATTGTGCTATATCTATTATGGCTGTCACGAATGAAGTAATGTGAAATTAATGAAAAGTGTCATCTGCAGTAGATTTTCTTTATCGCGGATTGCAGCTTTGAGTGTTATAATCAATCACGCATTTTCTGTTGACTTAATTAATGCAGTTCGAGTTTGGCCAATCAGAGGCATTTTGATTAACGTTACTCACCACGGAGAACGCTGGAGTTGTTTACTAAATGAATTCTGTATCAGTCTTTTTCTTTCTTTCTTTCTTTCTTTCTTTTATAAATTATTAATCAGCAATAAATATCGTAAATGATGTAGGTTACACATTTTGTGGTGTTAAGGTGGCTTTTGTTGATGTTGATTGGTAACATAGTATTGAGATTGATTTAAGTACCAGCTTTTGTATTGGACAAAAAAGAAAAAAATGCAGATACAGTGCCTAGAGTCTGAGTAGCTACCAATGTTTACAATACATATTGTGCAGATAGACAGTCTAGGTCATTTATATGTAAAATAATCCAATAGCCCTCTTCCCAGACATTTCTAAGATACATTTGACATTTATCAAAACAAATAAAACTGGTTAGATCGTCGATTCGGCGGATCCATCTCGGCTCGTCTTGATTCATCTTAAGTGAATTTATTCCATGTTCGGTTCAATATCAACCATGATATACTTATATTTAGCAGTTGATCTCGCTACGTACTTAATAATTAATCACTGGTGTGATTGCACGAGACAATGTGTTAATTATCAGACATAAAATATTATTTTTGCCTTTTGGAATCGACTTTCAAATATTTTGCTAAAAAATCTCACTTTCAATGGGCATGGCACCTGTAGTGACAACAATGTGGTTGACACAGTCTAGGTCATTTATATGTAAAATAATCCAATCGCCCTCTTCCCAGACATTTCTAAGATACATTTGACATTATCAAAATTAATAAATTAATTAATAAATCAAATTAAACCATCTCGGCTCGTCTTGATTGAACTTAAGTGAACTTATTCCATGTGCGGTTCAATATCAACCAGTAAGATTCCATGTACGATGTCTCGTTTTCATTGGTCAGTCGTTGAAGCCTATTTCTGATTGGTTGTTGCCGTTTTGACAGCGTTATGCCAAGAGCAAAAAGAAAGAAATAGAAGAGGAGAGTATAGGCATGCGCGAACGCACGGGACACAATCTAAGCACATACACGCTTACTTTAAGCGAAGAGGAGAGATTCGCGATTGCACTGACCACGTTTTAAAGGGATACTTCAGCTCTGGAAAGATGAATGTGTATTTAAAATGGGACATTTATGTAGAAGAAATGTGAAATTATTTTTGAATTTGGAGCTTTCTAGACTGAGAAAAGCCAGAAAATGTATTTTTGGCTCATATGGATGAAAGACAACAACTCCCAGAATGCACTTGCTTCGCTGCCCTAAGAGGTCACGCCTACCGGTAACAGAGCGCAGCTTAGACAACTAGGGAGTCTCCGTGATGAGTCTGCCCGTGATTACGAGATCGCTCAAAATGTCTGGGATTCGGCTTTTGCGTTATACAGTCGCCATTCATCATGTTTACAGTGGCGAGCAGGACGAGTGAGGGCCGCGGGAGAACGGCGCGAGGCCGGTGATGTGATTACTGATGAGACGCACCAGTCTCGTATCTCTCACAGAGGAGCGGGAATTTTCATAGCAATGTTAAAATGCACATCAACCGATCACTTGTTTAGCGTTCATGTAAACACTACATTCAGATTCACCAATCGGAATGAAGTCAGTTAGATTGAAACAAAATTAGACAATGAATGACGACTGCAGAAATCAAAAACTGAATCCCTTACATTTTGGACGATCTCGAGGCCGGATATGTCCGGGAAAAAGAGGATGTAAACCCCTACTACTCAGCTTTCTCCACAGAACAAGAGCCTGCTAGGTTAGCTTCCAAATAAAAGATAGCTGACAGCCTGACTATTTGATAATTCTGTGAGTGAGATCCCACCCTCTATGGGCGGGTTGAAAACTTGCTGAACAGCGGCTTCTACTGGCTGTAGTCTTTAGCCTCTAGACAAAAAATCCTCCGATGACGCAAAATGACGATTTTTGCGTCATCGGAGGATTTTTTCCAGATTAAAAATACATAAATCTCTCATCTCAGGGGGATATGAAGGGGGAAAGCACGGTAATTCGAAAATACTACTGGTTTTCTACTGATACAAAGCTTAATGCTAAATCCTGAAGTAACCCTTTAAGAGTACTTAACTGTATATTTGATTCATGTCTATTTAATTCATTTATGTTTTTTATTTTATTAAGTTGGCTTGGAAAAGCCAACTTACTGAAATCCTATTTAAACTTATTATTATTAAGTTGGCTTGGAAAAGCCAACTTACTGAAATCCTATTTAAACTTATTATTATTAAGTTGGCTTGGAAAAGCCAACTTACTGAAATCCTATTTAAACTTATTATTATTAAGTTGGCTTGGAAAAGCCAACTTACTGAAATCCTATTTAAACTTATTATTCTTCTTCTTCTTCTTCTTATTTTTCTTACCCAAAAAATTCTGACTCTAACTCGTCCTAGAGCTTTAACTCTACAAACTCCAAACTCGGGTCAGACCTTCAGACTGTTCTGACTCGGTGTGCTATATCTTTTCAAACTGATTTGACTTTCAGATTTCTTAAAAATTAATATTAAAAATCATAAAAATCCCATTGACTTTCATTGCAACAGTTCAAATTGAGCCAAGACTACGGTGGCCCAGTAGTGAACAACACAAAAACTCAAATCTAAACTCCCTGAAGCCCTAGATTCAATTAAACTACCATTCTATATGTACTAATGAACTTTATCTATCTATCTATCTATCTATCTATCTATCTATCTATCTATCTATCTATCTATCTTTCTAACTTATCTTTCTTTCTTTCTAACTAATCTTTCTTTCTTTCTACCTAATCTTTCTTTATTTCTTTCTTTCTTACTAATCTATCTTTCTTTCAAACTAATCTTTCTTTCTTTCAAACTAATCTTTCTTTCTTTCTAACTAATATTTATTTCTTGCTAACTGATCTATCTTTCTTTCTTTCTAACTAATCTTTCTTTCTTTCTAACTAATCTATCTTTCTTCTTTCTAACTAATCTATCTTTCTTTCTAACTAATCTACCTTACTTTCTTTCTAACTAATCTATCTTTCTTTCTAACTAATCTATCTATCTTTCTTTCTTTCTAACTACTCTATCTTTCTTTCATTCTAACTTTTCTTTCTTTCTAACTAATCTATCTATCTTTCTAACTAATCTCTTTCTTTCTAACCAATCTTTCATTCTTTCTTTCTTACTTTCTTTTATTCTTTCTTTCTAACTAATCTATCTTTTTTCTTTCTAACTAATCTTTCTTTCTTTCTAACTAATCTATCTATCTTTCTTTCTTTCTAACTAATCTATCTATCTTTCTTTCATTCTAACTAATCTTTTCTTTCTTTCTAACTAATCTCTATCTTTCAAACTAATCTATCTTTCTTTCTAACCAATTTTTCTTTCTTTCTTTCTTTCTTTCTTTTTTTCTTTCTAACTAATCTATCTATCTTTCTTTCTAACTAATCTTTCTTTCTTTCTAACTAATCTTTCTTTCTTTCTAACTAATCTATCTTTCTTTCTTTCTAAATAATCTATCTTTCTAACTAATCTATCTATCTATCTTTCTTTCTAACTAATCTATCTATCTTTCTTTCTAACTACTTTATCTTTATTTCTAACTAATCTATCGTTCTTTATTCCTTTCTTTCTTTCTTACTAATCTATCTTTCTTTCTTTCTAACCAATCTATCATTCTTTCTTTCTTTCTAACTAATCTTTCTTTCTTTCTAACTAATCTATCTATCTTTCTTTCTAACTAATCTATCTTTCTTTCTTTCTAACTAATCTATCTTTTTTTTCTAACTAATCTATCTATCTTTCTTTCTAACTAATATATCTTTCTTTCTTTCTAACTAATCTATCTTTCTTTCTTTCTAACTAATCTATCTATCTATCTATCTATCTTTCTTTCTAACTAATCTATCTCTTTCTTTCTAACTAACTAGTCTTTCTAACTAATCTATCTTTCTTTCTTTCTTTCTTTCTAACTAATCTATGTTTCTTTCTTTCTAACTAATCCATCTTTCTTTATATCTTTCTTACTAACTAATCTATCTTTCTTTCTAACCAATCTTTCTTTCTTTCTTTCTTTTTTCATTCTTTCTAACTAATCTATCTATCTTTCTTTCTTTCTAACTAATCTATCTTTCTTTCTAACTAATCTATCTATCTTTCTTTCTAACTAATCTATCTTTCTTTCTTTCTAACTAATCTATCTATCTATCTATCTATCTATCTTTCTAACTAATCTATCTTTCTTTCTAACTAATCTATCTTTCTTTCTAACTAATCTATCTATCTTTCTTTCTAACTAATCTATCTTTCTTTCTTTCTAACTAATCTATCTATCTATCTATCTTTCTAACTAATCTATCTTTCTTTCTAACTAATCTATCTTTCTTTCTAACTAATCTTTCTTTCTTTCTAACTAATCTATCTTTCTTTCTTTCTTTCTAACTAATCTATGTTTCTTTCTTTCTAACTAATCTATCTTTCTTTCTATCTTTCTAACTAATCTATCTTTCTTTCTAACCAATCTTTCTTTCTTTCTTTCTTTCTTTCTTTCTAACTAATCTATCTTTTTTCTTTCTAACTAATCTATCTATCTTTCTTTCTAACTAATCTTTCTTTCTTTCTAACCAATCTATCTTTCTTTCTAACTAATCTTTCTTTCTTTCTTTCTAACTTATCTATCTATCTTTCTAACTAATCTATCTTTCTTTCTTTCTAACTAATCTATCTTTCTTTCTAACTAATCTATCTTACTTTCTAACTAATTTATCTTTCTTTCTTTCTAACTAATCTATCTTTCTTTTTTTCTAACTAATCTATCTTTCTTTCTATCAAATCCATCTTTCTTTGTTTTTTAAATAATCTATCTTTCTTTATTTCTAACTAAGTTATCTTTCTTTCTAACTAATCTATCTTTCTTTCTAACTAATCTATCTTTCTAACTAATCTATCTTTCTTTCTAACAAATCTCTTTCTTTGTTTTTTAACTAATCTATCTTTCTTTCTAACTAATTTATCTTTCTTTCTAACTAATCTATCTTTCTTTCTAACTAATCTATCTTTCTTTCTTTCTAATCTATCTTTCTTTCTTTCTAACTAATCTATCTTACTTTCTTTCTTTCTTTTTAATTAACTTTCTTTCTTTCTTTCTAACTAATCTATCTTTCTTTCTTTCTAACTGATCTATCTTTCTTTTTCTTTCTAACTAATCTATCTTTCTTTCTTTCTAACTAATCTTTCTTTCTTTCTTACTAATCTATCTTTCTTTCTTTCTTTCTAACTAATCTATCTTTCTTTCTTACTAATATTTTTTTCTTTCTTTCTTTCTAACTAATCTATCTTTCTAACTAATCTTTCTTTCTTTCTTTCTTTTTAATTAACTTTCTTTCTTTCTTTCTTTCTAACCAATCTATCTTTCTTTCTTTCTAACTAATCTATCTTTCTTTTTCTTTGTAACTAATCTATCTTTCTTTCTTTCTAACTAATCTTTCTTTCTTTCTTACTAATCTTTTTTTCTTTCTTTCTTTCTAACTAATCTATCTATCTTTCTTTCTTTTTAATTAACTTTATTTATTTCTTTCTAACTAATCTATCTTTCTTTCTAACTAATCTATCTTTCTTTTTCTTTCTAACTAATCTATCTTTCTTTCTTTCTTTCTAACTAATCTATCTTTCTCACTAATCTCTTTCTTTCTTTCTTTCTTACTAATATATCTTTCTTTCCTTTTTTCTTTCTAACTAATCTATCTTTCTTTCTTTCTTACTAATCTTTTTTTCTTTTTTTCTAACTAATCTATCTATCTTTCATTCTTTCTTTCTAACTAATCTTTTTTTCTTTCTTTCTAACTAATCTATCTTTCTTTCTTTCTAACTTATCTATATTTCTTTCTTTCTTTCTTTCTTTCTAACTAACTAATCTATCTTTCTTTCTTACTAATCTTTTTTTCTTTCTTTCTTTCTTTCTAACTAATCTATCCTTCTAACTAATCTTTCTTTCTTTCTTTTTAATTAACTTTCTTTCTTTCTTTCTAACTAATCTATCTATCTTTCTTTCTACCTAATCTATATTTCTTTTTTTCTTTTTAATTAACTTTCTTTCTTTCTTTCTTTCTTTCTAACTAATCTATCTTTCTTTCTTTCTAACTAATCTATCTTTCTTTTTCTTTCTAACTAATCTCTTTCTTTCTAACTAATCTATCTTTCTTTCTCACTAATCTTTTTTCTTTCTTTCTTTCTAACTAATCTATCTATCTCACTAATCTATCTTTCTTCCTTTCTTTCTTACTAATCTATCTTTCTTTCCTTTTTTCTTTCTAACTAATCTATCTTTCTTTCTTACTAATCTTTTTTTTTCTTTCTAACTAATCCATCTTTCTTTCTCTCTAACTAATCTATCTTTCTTTCTCACTAATCTTTTTTCTTTCTTTCTTTCTAACTAATCTATCTATCTCACTAATCTATCTTTCTTCCTTTCTTTCTTACTAATCTATCTTTCTTTCCTTTTTTCTTTCTAACTAATCTATCTTTCTTTCTTTCTAACTAATCTTTTTTCTTTCTTTCTAACTAATCCATCTTTCTTTCTTTCTAACTAATCTATCTTTCTTTCTTTCTAACTTATCTATATTTCTTTCTTTCTTTCTCTTTCTTTCTTTCTTTCTTTCTTTCTTTCTTTCTTTCTAACTAATCTATCTTTCTTTCTTACTAATCTTTTTTTCTTTCTTTCTTTCTAACTAATCTATCTTTCTAACTAATCTTTCTTTCTTTTTTTTTAATTAACTTTCTTTCTTTCTTTCTAACTAATCTATCTATCTTTCTATCTTTCTTTCTACCTAATCTATCTTTCTTTCTTTCTTTTTAATTAACTTTCTTTCTTTCTTTCTTTCTTTCTAACTAATTTATCTTTCTTTCTTTCTAACTAATCTATCTTTCTTTTTCTTACTAACTAATCTTTCTTTCTTTCTTTCTAACTAATCTATCTTTCTTTCTCACTAATCTTTTTTTCTTTCTTTCTTTCTTACTAATCTATCTTTCTTTCCTTTTTTCTTTCTAACTAATCTATCTTTCTTTCTTACTAATCTTTTTTTCTTTCTTTTTTCTAACTAATCTATGTTTCTTTCTTTCTAACTAATCTTTTTTTCTTTCTTTCTAACTAATCTATCTTTCTTTCTTTCTTTCTTTCTTACTAATCTTTTTTTCTTTCTTTCTTTCTAACTAATCTATCTTTCTAACTAATCTTTCTTTCTTTCTTTTTAATTAACTTTCTTTCTTTCTTTCTTTCTTTCTTTCTTTCTAACTGATCTATCTTTCTTTCTTTCTAACTAATCTATCTTTCTTTTTCTTTCTAACTAATCTCTTTCATTCTTTCTTTCTTTCTAACTAATCTATCTTTCTTTCTTTCTTTCTTTCTAACTAATCTTTTTTCTTTCTTTCTAACTAATCCATCTTTCTTTCTTTCTAACTAATCTATCTTTCTTTCTTTCTAACTTATCTATATTTCTTTCTTTCTCTTTCTTTCTTTCTTTCTTTCTTTCTAACTAATCTATCTTTCTTTCTTACTAATCTTTTTTTCTTTCTTTCTTTCTAACTAATCTATCTTTCTAACTAATCTTTCTTTCTTTCTCTTTAATTAATTTTCTTTCTTTCTTTCTAACTAATCTATCTATCTTTCTATCTTTCTTTCTACCTAATCTATCTTTCTTTCTTTCTTTTTAATTAACTTTCTTTCTTTCTTTCTTTCTTTCTTTCTAACTAATCTATCTTTCTTTCTTTCTAAATAAAAACTATCTTTCTTTTTCTTTCTAACTAATCTATCTATCTTTCTATCTTTCTTTCTACCTAATCTATCTTTCTTTCTTTCTTTTTAATTAACTTTCTTTCTTTCTTTCTTTCTAACTAATCTATCTTTCTTTCTCACTAATCTCTTTTTCTTTCTTTCTTTCTAACTAATCTATCTATCTTTCTATCTTTCTTACTAATCAATCTTTCTTTCTTTCTTACTAATTTATCTTTCTTTCTTTCTTTCTTACTAATCTATCTTTCTTTCCTTTTTTCTTTCTAACTAATCTTTCTTTCTTTCTTTCTAACTAATCTATCTTTCTTTCTTTCTTTCTTTCTTTCTCACTAATCTTTTTTTCTTTCTTTCTAACTAATCTATCTATCTTTCTATCTTTCTTACTAATCAATCTTTCTTTCTTACTAATTTATCTTTCTTTCTTTCTTTCTTACTAATCTTTTTTTCTTTCTTTCTTTCTAACTAATCTATCTTTCTTTCTTTCTAACTTATCTATATTTCTTTCTTTCTTTCTTTCTTACTAATCTATCTTTCTTTCTAACTAATCTCTTTCTTTCTTTCTTTCTAACTAATCTATCTTTCTTTCTTTCTTTCTTACTAATCTTTTTTTCTTTCTTTTTTCTAATCTATCTTTCTTTCTTTCTTTCTAACTAATCTTTTTTCTTTCTTTCTTTCTAACTTATCTATATTTCTTTCTTTCTTTCTTACTAATCTATCTTTCTTTCTAACTAATCTATCTTTCTTTCTTTCTTTCTTTCTTACTAATCTATCTTTCTTTCTAACTAATCTCTTTCTTTCTTTCTTTCTAACTAATCTATCTTTCTTTCTTTCTTTCTTACTAATCTTTTTTTCTTTCTTTTTTCTAACTAATCTATCTTTCTTTCTTTCTTTCTAACTAATCTTTTTTTCTTTCTTTCTTTCTAACTTATCTATATTTCTTTCTTTCTTTCTTACTAATCTATCTTTCTTTCTAACTAATCTATCTTTCTTTCTTTCTTTCTTTCTAACTAATCTATCTTTCTTTCTTTCTTACTAATCTTTTTTTCTTTCTTTCTAACTAATCTATCTTTCTTTCTTTCTTACTAAACTATAAACTAATTAAACTTTAAACTTCTTTAAACTTCTTCAAACTTATTGGTCCAAACTTTCACAAGCCAACTTAAAGTTTGTCTCGACGAACTTTTTCTAGTTCTTCTTCTTCTTCTTATTTTTCTTACCCAAAAAATTCTGACTCTAACTCGTCCTAGAGCTTTAACTCTACAAACTCCAAACTCGGGTCAGACCTTCAGACTGTTCTGACTCGGTGTGCTATATCTTTTCAAACTGATTTGACTTTCAGATTTCTTAAAAATTAATAATAAAAATCATAAAAATCCCATTGACTTTCATTGCAACAGTTCAAATTGAGCCAAGACTACGGTGGCCCAGTAGTGAACAACACAAAAACTCAAATCTAAACTCCCTGAAGCCCTAGATTCAATTAAACTACCATTCTATATGTACTAATGAACTTTATCTATCTATCTATCTATCTATCTATCTATCTATCTATCTATATATCTATCTATATATCTATCTATCTATCTATCTATCTATCTATCTTTCTAACTCATCTTTCTTTCTTTCTAACTAATCTTTCTTTCTTTCTACCTAATCTTTCTTTCTTTCTTTCTTTCTTACTAATCTATCTTTCTTTCAAACTAATCTTTCTTTCTTTCAAACTAATCTTTCTTTCTTTCTAACTAATATTTCTTTCTTGCTAACTGATCTATCTTTCTTTCTTTCTAACTAATCTTTCTTTCTTTCTAACTAATCTATCTTTCTTCTTTCTAACTAATCTATCTTTCTTTCTAACTAATCTACCTTACTTTCTTTCTAACTAATCTATCTTTCTTTCTAACTAATCTATCTATCTTTCTTTCTTTCTAACTACTCTATCTTTCTTTCATTCTAACTTTTCTTTCTTTCTAACTAATCTATCTATCTTTCTAACTAATCTCTTTCTTTCTAACCAATCTTTCATTCTTTCTTTCTTACTTTCTTTTATTCTTTCTTTCTAACTAATCTATCTTTTTTCTTTCTAACTAATCTTTCTTTCTTTCTAACTAATCTATCTATCTTTCTTTCTTTCTAACTAATCTATCTATCTTTCTTTCATTCTAACTAATCTTTTCTTTCTTTCTAACTAATCTCTATCTTTCAAACTAATCTATCTTTCTTTCTAACCAATTTTTCTTTCTTTCTTTCTTTCTTTCTTTTTTTCTTTCTAACTAATCTATCTATCTTTCTTTCTAACTAATCTTTCTTTCTTTCTAACTAATCTTTCTTTCTTTCTAACTAATCTATCTTTCTTTCTTTCTAAATAATCTATCTTTCTTTCTAACTAATCTATCTATCTATCTTTCTTTCTAACTAATCTATCTATCTTTCTTTCTAACTACTTTATCTTTATTTCTAACTAATCTATCGTTCTTTATTCCTTTCTTTCTATCTTACTAATCTATCTTTCTTTCTTTCTAACCAATCTATCATTCTTTCTTTCTTTCTAACTAATCTTTCTTTCTTTCTAACTAATCTATCTATCTTTCTTTCTAACTAATCTATCTTTCTTTCTTTCTAACTAATCTATCTTTTTTTTCTAACTAATCTATCTATCTTTCTAACTAATATATCTTTCTTTCTTTCTAACTAATCTATCTTTCTTTCTTTCTAACTAATCTATCTATCTATCTATCTTTCTTTCTAACTAATCTATCTCTTTCTTTCTAACTAACTAGTCTTTCTAACTAATCTATCTTTCTTTCTTTCTTTCTTTCTTTCTTTCTAACTAATCTATGTTTCTTTCTTTCTAACTAATCCATCTTTCTTTATATCTTTCTTACTAACTAATCTATCTTTCTTTCTAACCAATCTTTCTTTCTTTCTTTCTTTTTTCATTCTTTCTAACTAATCTATCTTTCTTTCTTTCTAACTAATCTATCTTTCTTTCTAACTAATCTATCTATCTTTCTTTCTAACTAATCTATCTTTCTTTCTTTCTAACTAATCTATCTATCTATCTATCTTTCTAACTAATCTATCTTTCTTTCTAACTAATCTATCTTTCTTTCTAACTAATCTATCTATCTTTCTTTCTAACTAATCTATCTTTCTTTCTTTCTAACTAATCTATCTATCTATCTATCTTTCTAACTAATCTATCTTTCTTTCTAACTAATCTATCTTTCTTTCTTTCTAACTAACTAATCTTTCTTTCTTTCTAACTAATCTATCTTTCTTTCTTTCTTTCTAACTAATCTATGTTTCTTTCTTTCTAACTAATCTATCTTTCTTTCTATCTTTCTAACTAATCTATCTTTCTTTCTAACCAATCTTTCTTTCTTTCTTTCTTACTTTCTTTCTTTCTAACTAATCTATCTTTTTTCTTTCTAACTAATCTATCTATCTTTCTTTCTAACTAATCTTTCTTTCTTTCTAACCAATCTATCTTTCTTTCTTTCTAACTAATCTTTCTTTCTTTCTTTCTAACTTATCTATCTATCTTTCTAACTAATCTATCTTTCTTTCTTTCTAACTAATCTATCTTACTTTCTAACTAATTTATCTTTCTTTCTTTCTAACTAATCTATCTTTCTTTTTTTCTAACTAATCTATCTTTCTAGCTAATCTATCTTTCTTTCTATCAAATCCATCTTTCTTTGTTTTTTAAATAATCTATCTTTATTTCTAACTAAGTTATCTTTCTTTCTAACTAATCTATCTTTATTTCTAACTAATCTATCTTTCTAACTAATCTATCTTTCTTTCTAACTAATTTATCTTTCTTTCTAACTAATCTATCTTTCTTTCTAACTAATCTATCTTTCTTTCTTTCTAATCTATCTTTCTTTCTTTCTTTCTAACTAATCTATCTTACTTTCTTTCTTTCTTTTTAATTAACTTTCTTTCTTTCTTTCTAACTAATCTATCTTTCTTTCTTTCTAACTGATCTATCTTTCTTTTTCTTTCTAACTAATCTATCTTTCTTTCTTTCTAACTAATCTTTCTTTCTTTCTTACTAATCTATCTTTCTTTCTTTCTTTCTAACTAATCTATCTTTCTTTCTTACTAATATTTTTTTCTTTCTTTCTTTCTAACTAATCTATCTTTCTAACTAATCTTTCTTTCTTTCTTTCTTTTTAATTAACTTTCTTTCTTTCTTTCTTTCTAACCAATCTATCTTTCTTTCTTTCTAACTAATCTATCTTTCTTTTTCTTTGTAACTAATCTATCTTTCTTTCTTTCTAACTAATCTATCTTTCTTTCTTTCTAACTTATCTATATTTCTTTCTTTCTTTCTCTTTCTTTCTTTCTTTCTTTCTTTCTTTCTTTCTAACTAATCTCTTTCTTTCTTACTAATCTTTTTTTCTTTCTTTCTTTCTAACTAATCTATCTTTCTAACTAATCTTTCTTTCTTTCTTTTTAATTAACTTTCTTTCTTTCTTTCTAACTAATCTATCTATCTTTCTATCTTTCTTTCTACCTAATCTATCTTTCTTTCTTTCTTTTTAATTAACTTTCTTTCTTTCTTTCTTTCTTTCTAACTAATTTATCTTTCTTTCTTTCTAACTAATCTATCTTTCTTTTTCTTACTAACTAATCTTTCTTTCTTTCTTTCTTTCTAACTAATCTATCTTTCTTTCTCACTAATCTTTTTTTCTTTCTTTCTTTCTTACTAATCTATCTTTCTTTCCTTTTTTCTTTCTAACTAATCTATCTTTCTTTCTAACTAATCTTTTTTTCTTTCTTTTTTCTAACTAATCTGTTTCTTTCTTTCTAACTAATCTTTTTTTCTTTCTTTCTAACTAATCTATCTTTCTTTCTTTCTTTATTTCTTACTAATCTTTTTTTCTTTCTTTCTTTCTAACTAATCTATCTTTCTAACTAATCTTTCTTTCTTTCTTTTTAATTAACTTTCTTTCTTTCTTTCTTTCTTTCTTTCTAACTAATCTATCTTTCTTTCTTTCTAACTAATCTATCTTTCTTTTTCTTTCTAACTAATCTCTTTCTTTCTTTCTTTCTTTCTAACTAATCTATCTTTCTTTCTTTCTTTCTAACTAATCTTTTTTCTTTCTTTCTAACTAATCCATCTTTCTTTCTTTCTAACTAATCTATCTTTCTTTCTTTCTAACTTATCTATATTTCTTTCTTTCTCTTTCTTTCTTTCTTTCTTTCTTTCTTTCTAACTAATCTATCTTTCTTTCTTACTAATCTTTTTTTCTTTCTTTCTTTCTAACTAATCTATCTTTCTAACTAATCTTTCTTTCTTTCTCTTTAATTAACTTTCTTTCTTTCTTTCTAACTAATCTATCTATCTTTCTATCTTTCTTTCTACCTAATCTATCTTTCTTTCTTTCTTTTTAATTAACTTTCTTTCTTTCTTTCTTTCTTTCTTTCTTTCTTTCTTTCTTTCTTTCTTTCTAACTAATCTATCTTTCTTTCTTTCTAAATAAAAACTATCTTTCTTTTTCTTTCTAACTAATCTATCTATCTTTCTATCTTTCTTTCTACCTAATCTATCTTTCTTTCTTTCTTTTTAATTAACTTTCTTTCTTTCTTTCTTTCTTTCTTTCTTTCTTTCTTTCTTTCTAACTAATCTATCTTTCTTTCTCACTAATCTCTTTTTCTTTCTTTCTTTCTAACTAATCTATCTTTCTTTCTTTCTTTCTTACTAATCTATCTTTCTTTCCTTTTTTCTTTCTAACTAATCTTTCTTTCTTTCTTTCTTTCTAACTAATCTATCTTTCTTTCTTTCTTTCTTTCTTTCTTTCTCACTAATCTTTTTTTCTTTCTTTCTAACTAATCTATCTATCTTTCTATCTTTCTTACTAATCAATCTTTCTTTCTTTCTTACTAATTTATCTTTCTTTCTTTCTTTCTTACTAATCTTTCTTTCTTTCTTTCTTTCTAACTAATCTATCTTTCTTTCTTTCTAACTTATCTATATTTCTTTCTTTCTTTCTTTCTTACTAATCTATCTTTCTTTCTAACTAATCTCTTTCTTTCTTTCTTTCTAACTAATCTATCTTTCTTTCTTTCTTACTAATCTTTTTTTCTTTCTTTTTTCTAACTAATCTATCTTTCTTTCTTTCTTTCTAACTAATCTTTTTTTCTTTCTTTCTTTCTAACTTATCTATATTTCTTTCTTTCTTACTAATCTATCTTTCTTTCTAACTAATCTATCTTTCTTTCTTTCTTTCTAACTAATCTATCTTTCTTTCTTTCTTACTAATCTTTTTTTCTTTCTTTCCAACTAATCTATCTTTCTTTCTTTCTTACTAAACTATAAACTAATTAAACTTTAAACTTCTTTAAACTTCTTCAAACTTATTGGTCCAAACTTTCACAAGCCAACTTAAAGTTTGTCTCGACGAACTTTTTCTAGTTCTTCTTCTTCTTCTTATTTTTCTTACCCAAAAAATTCTGACTCTAACTCGTCCTAGAGCTTTAACTCTACAAACTCCAAACTCGGGTCAGACCTTCAGACTGTTCTGACTCGGTGTGCTATATCTTTTCAAACTGATTTGACTTTCAGATTTCTTAAAAATTAATATTAAAAATCATAAAAATCCCATTGACTTTCATTGCAACAGTTCAAATTGAGCCAAGACTACGGTGGCCCAGTAGTGAACAACACAAAAACTCAAATCTAAACTCCCTGAAGCCCTAGATTCAATTAAACTACCATTCTATATGTACTAATGAACTTTATCTATCTATCTATCTATCTATCTATCTATCTATCTATCTATCTATCTATCTATCTTTCTAACTTATCTTTCTTTCTTTCTAACTAATCTTTCTTTCTTTCTACCTAATCTTTCTTTATTTCTTTCTTTCTTACTAATCTATCTTTCTTTCAAACTAATCTTTCTTTCTTTCAAACTAATCTTTCTTTCTTTCTAACTAATATTTATTTCTTGCTAACTGATCTATCTTTCTTTCTTTCTAACTAATCTTTCTTTCTTTCTAACTAATCTATCTTTCTTCTTTCTAACTAATCTATCTTTCTTTCTAACTAATCTACCTTACTTTCTTTCTAACTAATCTATCTTTCTTTCTAACTAATCTATCTATCTTTCTTTCTTTCTAACTACTCTATCTTTCTTTCATTCTAACTTTTCTTTCTTTCTAACTAATCTATCTATCTTTCTAACTAATCTCTTTCTTTCTAACCAATCTTTCATTCTTTCTTTCTTACTTTCTTTTATTCTTTCTTTCTAACTAATCTATCTTTTTTCTTTCTAACTAATCTTTCTTTCTTTCTAACTAATCTATCTATCTTTCTTTCTTTCTAACTAATCTATCTATCTTTCTTTCATTCTAACTAATCTTTTCTTTCTTTCTAACTAATCTCTATCTTTCAAACTAATCTATCTTTCTTTCTAACCAATTTTTCTTTCTTTCTTTCTTTCTTTCTTTTTTTCTTTCTAACTAATCTATCTATCTTTCTTTCTAACTAATCTTTCTTTCTTTCTAACTAATCTTTCTTTCTTTCTAACTAATCTATCTTTCTTTCTTTCTAAATAATCTATCTTTCTAACTAATCTATCTATCTATCTTTCTTTCTAACTAATCTATCGTTCTTTATTCCTTTCTTTCTTTCTTACTAATCTATCTTTCTTTCTTTCTAACCAATCTATCATTCTTTCTTTCTTTCTAACTAATCTTTCTTTCTTTCTAACTAATCTATCTATCTTTCTTTCTAACTAATCTATCTTTCTTTCTTTCTAACTAATCTATCTTTTTTTTCTAACTAATCTATCTATCTTTCTTTCTAACAATATATCTTTCTTTCTTTCTAACTAATCTATCTTTCTTTCTTTCTAACTAATCTATCTATCTATCTATCTTTCTTTCTAACTAATCTATCTCTTTCTTTCTAACTAACTAGTCTTTCTAACTAATCTATCTTTCTTTCTTTCTTTCTTTCTAACTAATCTATGTTTCTTTCTTTCTAACTAATCCATCTTTCTTTATATCTTTCTTACTAACTAATCTATCTTTCTTTCTAACCAATCTTTCTTTCTTTCTTTCTTTTTTCATTCTTTCTAACTAATCTATCTTTCTTTCTTTCTAACTAATCTATCTTTCTTTCTAACTAATCTATCTATCTTTCTTTCTAACTAATCTATCTTTCTTTCTTTCTAACTAATCTATCTATCTATCTATCTATCTTTCTAACTAATCTATCTTTCTTTCTAACTAATCTATCTTTCTTTCTAACTAATCTATCTATCTTTCTTTCTAACTAATCTATCTTTCTTTCATTCTAACTTTTCTTTCTTTCTAACTAATCTATCTATCTTTCTAACTAATCTCTTTCTTTCTAACCAATCTTTCATTCTTTCTTTCTTACTTTCTTTTATTCTTTCTTTCTAACTAATCTATCTTTTTTCTTTCTAACTAATCTTTCTTTCTTTCTAACTAATCTATCTATCTTTCTTTCTTTCTAACTAATCTATCTATCTTTCTTTCATTCTAACTAATCTTTTCTTTCTTTCTAACTAATCTCTATCTTTCAAACTAATCTATCTTTCTTTCTAACCAATTTTTCTTTCTTTCTTTCTTTCTTTCTTTTTTTCTTTCTAACTAATCTATCTATCTTTCTTTCTAACTAATCTTTCTTTCTTTCTAACTAATCTTTCTTTCTTTCTAACTAATCTATCTTTCTTTCTTTCTAAATAATCTATCTTTCTAACTAATCTATCTATCTATCTTTCTTTCTAACTAATCTATCGTTCTTTATTCCTTTCTTTCTTTCTTACTAATCTATCTTTCTTTCTTTCTAACCAATCTATCATTCTTTCTTTCTTTCTAACTAATCTTTCTTTCTTTCTAACTAATCTATCTATCTTTCTTTCTAACTAATCTATCTTTCTTTCTTTCTAACTAATCTATCTTTTTTTTCTAACTAATCTATCTATCTTTCTTTCTAACTAATATATCTTTCTTTCTTTCTAACTAATCTATCTTTCTTTCTTTCTAACTAATCTATCTATCTATCTTTCTTTCTAACTAATCTATCTCTTTCTTTCTAACTAACTAGTCTTTCTAACTAATCTATCTTTCTTTCTTTCTTTCTAACTAATCTATGTTTCTTTCTTTCTAACTAATCCATCTTTCTTTATATCTTTCTTACTAACTAATCTATCTTTCTTTCTAACCAATCTTTCTTTCTTTCTTTCTTTTTTCATTCTTTCTAACTAATCTATCTTTCTTTCTTTCTAACTAATCTATCTTTCTTTCTAACTAATCTATCTATCTTTCTTTCTAACTAATCTATCTTTCTTTCTTTCTAACTAATCTATCTATCTATCTATCTATCTTTCTAACTAATCTATCTTTCTTTCTAACTAATCTATCTTTCTTTCTAACTAATCTATCTATCTTTCTTTCTAACTAATCTATCTTTCTTTCTTTCTAACTAATCTATCTATCTATCTATCTTTCTAACTAATCTATCTTTCTTTCTAACTAATCTATCTTTCTTTCTAACTAATATTTCTTTCTTTCTAACTAATCTATCTTTCTTTCTTTCTAACTAATCTATGTTTCTTTCTTTCTAACTAATCTATCTTTCTTTCTATCTTTCTAACTAATCTATCTTTCTTTCTAACCAATCTTTCTTTCTTTCTTTCTTTCTTTCTTTCTAACTAATCTATCTTTTTTCTTTCTAACTAATCTATCTATCTTTCTTTCTAACTAATCTTTCTTTCTTTCTAACCAATCTATCTTTCTTTCTAACTAATCTTTCTTTCTTTCTTTCTAACTTATCTATCTATCTTTCTAACTAATCTATCTTTCTTTCTTTCTAACTAATCTATCTTTCTTTCTAACTAATCTATCTTACTTTCTAACTAATTTATCTTTCTTTCTTTCTAACTAATCTATCTTTCTTTTTTTCTAACTAATCTATCTTTCTTTCTATCAAATCCATCTTTCTTTGTTTTTTAAATAATCTATCTTTCTTTATTTCTAACTAAGTTATCTTTCTTTCTAACTAATCTATCTTTCTTTCTAACTAATCTATCTTTCTAACTAATCTATCTTTCTTTCTAACAAATCTCTTTCTTTGTTTTTTAACTAATCTATCTTTCTTTCTAACTAATTTATCTTTCTTTCTAACTAATCTATCTTTCTTTCTAACTAATCTATCTTTCTTTCTTTCTAATCTATCTTTCTTTCTTTCTAACTAATCTATCTTACTTTCTTTCTTTCTTTTTAATTAACTTTCTTTCTTTCTTTCTAACTAATCTATCTTTCTTTCTTTCTAACTGATCTATCTTTCTTTTTCTTTCTAACTAATCTATCTTTCTTTCTTTCTAACTAATCTTTCTTTCTTTCTTACTAATCTATCTTTCTTTCTTTCTTTCTAACTAATCTATCTTTCTTTCTTACTAATATTTTTTTCTTTCTTTCTTTCTAACTAATCTATCTTTCTAACTAATCTATCTTTCTTTCTTTCTAACTAATCTATCTTTCTTTCTAACTAATCTATCTTACTTTCTAACTAATTTATCTTTCTTTCTTTCTAACTAATCTATCTTTCTTTTTTTCTAACTAATCTATCTTTCTTTCTATCAAATCCATCTTTCTTTGTTTTTTAAATAATCTATCTTTCTTTATTTCTAACTAAGTTATCTTTCTTTCTAACTAATCTATCTTTCTTTCTAACTAATCTATCTTTCTAACTAATCTATCTTTCTTTCTAACAAATCTCTTTCTTTGTTTTTTAACTAATCTATCTTTCTTTCTAACTAATTTATCTTTCTTTCTAACTAATCTATCTTTCTTTCTAACTAATCTATCTTTCTTTCTTTCTAATCTATCTTTCTTTCTTTCTAACTAATCTATCTTACTTTCTTTCTTTCTTTTTAATTAACTTTCTTTCTTTCTTTCTAACTAATCTATCTTTCTTTCTTTCTAACTGATCTATCTTTCTTTTTCTTTCTAACTAATCTATCTTTCTTTCTTTCTAACTAATCTTTCTTTCTTTCTTACTAATCTATCTTTCTTTCTTTCTTTCTAACTAATCTATCTTTCTTTCTTACTAATATTTTTTTCTTTCTTTCTTTCTAACTAATCTATCTTTCTAACTAATCTTTCTTTCTTTCTTTTAAATTAACTTTCTTTCTTTCTTTCTTTCTAACCAATCTATCTTTCTTTCTTTCTAACTAATCTATCTTTCTTTTTCTTTGTAACTAATCTATCTTTCTTTCTTTCTAACTAATCTTTCTTTCTTTCTTACTAATCTTTTTTTCTTTCTTTCTTTCTAACTAATCTATCTATCTTTCTTTCTTTTTAATTAACTTTATTTCTTTCTTTCTAACTAATCTATCTTTCTTTCTAACTAATCTATCTTTCTTTTTCTTTCTAACTAATCTATCTTTCTTTCTTTCTTTCTAACTAATCTATCTTTCTCACTAATCTCTTTCTTTCTTTCTTTCTTACTAATATATCTTTCTTTCCTTTTTTCTTTCTAACTAATCTATCTTTCTTTCTTTCTTACTAATCTTTTTTTCTTTTTTTCTAACTAATCTATCTATCTTTCATTCTTTCTTTCTAACTAATCTTTTTTTCTTTCTTTCTAACTAATCTATCTTTCTTTCTTTCTAACTTATCTATATTTCTTTCTTTCTTTCTTTCTTTCTAACTAACTAATCTATCTTTCTTTCTTACTAATCTTTTTTTCTTTCTTTCTTTCTTTCTAACTAATCTATCTATCTTTCTTTCTACCTAATCTATATTTCTTTTTTTCTTTTTAATTAACTTTCTTTCTTTCTTTCTTTCTTTCTAACTAATCTATCTTTCTTTCTTTCTAACTAATCTATCTTTCTTTTTCTTTCTAACTAATCTCTTTCTTTCTAACTAATCTATCTTTCTTTCTCACTAATCTTTTTTCTTTCTTTCTTTCTAACTAATCTATCTATCTCACTAATCTATCTTTCTTCCTTTCTTTCTTACTAATCTATCTTTCTTTCCTTTTTTCTTTCTAACTAATCTATCTTTCTTTCTTACTAATCTTTTTTTTTTCTTTCTAACTAATCCATCTTTCTTTCTCTCTAACTAATCTATCTTTCTTTCTCACTAATCTTTTTTCTTTCTTTCTTTCTAACTAATCTATCTATCTCACTAATCTATCTTTCTTCCTTTCTTTCTTACTAATCTATCTTTCTTTCCTTTTTTCTTTCTAACTAATCTATCTTTCTTTCTTTCTAACTAATCTTTTTTCTTTCTTTCTAACTAATCCATCTTTCTTTCTTTCTAACTAATCTATCTTTCTTTCTTTCTAACTTATCTATATTTCTTTCTTTCTCTTTCTTTCTTTCTTTCTTTCTTTCTTTCTAACTAATCTATCTTTCTTTCTTACTAATCTTTTTTTCTTTCTTTCTTTCTAACTAATCTATCTTTCTAACTAATCTTTCTTTCTTTCTTTTTAATTAACTTTCTTTCTTTCTTTCTAACTAATCTATCTATCTTTCTATCTTTCTTTCTACCTAATCTATCTTTCTTTCTTTCTTTTTAATTAACTTTCTTTCTTTCTTTCTTTCTTTCTTTCTAACTAATTTATCTTTCTTTCTTTCTAACTAATCTATCTTTCTTTTTCTTACTAACTAATCTTTCTTTCTTTCTTTCTAACTAATCTATCTTTCTTTCTCACTAATCTTTTTTTCTTTCTTTCTTTCTTACTAATCTATCTTTCTTTCCTTTTTTCTTTCTAACTAATCTATCTTTCTTTCTTACTAATCTTTTTTTCTTTCTTTTTTCTAACTAATCTATGTTTCTTTCTTTCTAACTAATCTTTTTTTCTTTCTTTCTAACTAATCTATCTTTCTTTCTTTCTTTCTTTCTTACTAATCTTTTTTTCTTTCTTTCTTTCTAACTAATCTATCTTTCTAACTAATCTTTCTTTCTTTCTTTTTAATTAACTTTCTTTCTTTCTTTCTTTCTTTCTTTCTAACTGATCTATCTTTCTTTCTTTCTAACTAATCTATCTTTCTTTTTCTTTCTAACTAATCTCTTTCTTTCTTTCTTTCTTTCTAACTAATCTATCTTTCTTTCTTTCTTTCTAACTAATCTTTTTTCTTTCTTTCTAACTAATCCATCTTTCTTTCTAACTAATCTATCTTTCTTTCTTTCTAACTTATCTATATTTCTTTCTTTCTCTTTCTTTCTTTCTTTCTTTCTTTCTAACTAATCTATCTTTCTTTCTTACTAATCTTTTTTTCTTTCTTTCTTTCTAACTAATCTATCTTTCTAACTAATCTTTCTTTCTTTCTCTTTAATTAATTTTCTTTCTTTCTTTCTAACTAATCTATCTATCTTTCTATCTTTCTTTCTACCTAATCTATCTTTCTTTCTTTCTTTTTAATTAACTTTCTTTCTTTCTTTCTTTCTTTCTTTCTAACTAATCTATCTTTCTTTCTTTCTAAATAAAAACTATCTTTCTTTTTCTTTCTAACTAATCTATCTATCTTTCTATCTTTCTTTCTACCTAATCTATCTTTCTTTCTTTCTTTTTAATTAACTTTCTTTCTTTCTTTCTTTCTTTCTAACTAATCTATCTTTCTTTCTCACTAATCTCTTTTTCTTTCTTTCTTTCTAACTAATCTATCTATCTTTCTATCTTTCTTACTAATCAATCTTTCTTTCTTTCTTACTAATTTATCTTTCTTTCTTTCTTTCTTACTAATCTATCTTTCTTTCCTTTTTTCTTTCTAACTAATCTTTCTTTCTTTCTTTCTAACTAATCTATCTTTCTTTCTTTCTTTCTTTCTTTCTTTCTCACTAATCTTTTTTTCTTTCTTTCTAACTAATCTATCTATCTTTCTATCTTTCTTACTAATCAATCTTTCTTTCTTTCTTACTAATTTATCTTTCTTTCTTTCTTTCTTACTAATCTTTTTTTCTTTCTTTCTTTCTAACTAATCTATCTTTCTTTCTTTCTAACTTATCTATATTTCTTTCTTTCTTTCTTTCTTACTAATCTATCTTTCTTTCTAACTAATCTCTTTCTTTCTTTCTTTCTAACTAATCTATCTTTCTTTCTTTCTTTCTTACTAATCTTTTTTTCTTTCTTTTTTCTAACTAATCTATCTTTCTTTCTTTCTTTCTAACTAATCTTTTTTTCTTTCTTTCTTTCTAACTTATCTATATTTCTTTCTTTCTTTCTTACTAATCTATCTTTCTTTCTAACTAATCTATCTTTCTTTCTTTCTTTCTTTCTAACTAATCTATCTTTCTTTCTTTCTTACTAATCTTTTTTTCTTTCTTTCTAACTAATCTATCTTTCTTTCTTTCTTACTAAACTATAAACTAATTAAACTTTAAACTTCTTTAAACTTCTTCAAACTTATTGGTCCAAACTTTCACAAGCCAACTTAAAGTTTGTCTCGACGAACTTTTTCTAGTTAAGTTGGCTTGAGAAAGCCAACTTACTGAAATCCTATTTAAACTTATTATTATTATTATTATTCTTCTGACTCTAAAATTTAAACTCTAACTCGTCCTAGAGCTTTAACTCTACAAACTCCAAACTCGGGTCAGACCTTCAAACTGTTCTGACTTAGTGTGCTATATCTTTTCAGACTGATTTGACTTTCAGATTTCTTAAAAATTAATATTAAAAATCATAAAAATCCCATTGACTTTCATTGTAACAGTTCAAAATGAGCCAAGACTACGGTGGCCCAGTAGTCTACACCAAATAAACTCAAATCTAAATTCCCTAAAGCCTTGGACTCAATTAAACTCCCATTCTATATGTACTTATGAACTCTATCTATCTATCTATCTATCTATCTATCTATCTATCTATCTATCTATCTATCTATCTATCTATCTATCTATCTATCTCTTTCTAACTTATCTATCTATCTATCTATCTATCTATCTATCTATCTATCTATCTATCTGATCTTTCTTCCTTTCTAACTAATCTATCTTTCTTCCTTTCTAACTAATCTATCTTTCTTTCTTTCTAACTAATCTCTTTATTTCTAAACTAATCTATCTTTCTTTCTTTCTAACTAATCTTTCTTTCTAACTAATATTTCCTTCTAACTAATCTATCTTTCTTTCTTTCTAACTAATCTATCTATGTTTCTTTCTAACTAATCTATCTATCTTTCTTTCTAACTAATCTATCTATCTTTCTTTCTAACTAATCTCTTTCTTTCTAACTAATCTCTTTCTTTCTTTCTAACTAATCTCTTTCTTTCTAACTAATCTATCTTTTTTTCTTTCTAACTAATCTATCTTTCTTTCTTTCTAACTAATCTATCTTTCTTTCTTTCTAACTAATCTATCTTTCTTTCTTTCTAACTAATCTATCTTTCTTTCTAACTAATCTATCTTTCTTTCTTATCTATCTATCTATCTATCTATCTATCTATCTATCTATCTATCTATCTATCTATCTATCTATCTATCTATCTATCTTTCTTTCTTTCTAACTAATCTATCTATATATCTTTATTTCTAACTAATCTATCTTTCTTTCTTATCTATCTATCTATCTATCTATCTATCTATCTATCTATCTATCTATCTATCTATCTTTCTTTCTTTCTTTCTTTCTTTCTAACTAATCTATCTTTCTTTATTTCTTTCAAACTAATCTATCTTTCTTTCTTTCTAACTAATCTATCTTTCTTTCTTTCTAACTAATATTTCCTTCTAACTAATCTATCTTTCTTTCTTTCTAACTAATCTATCTATGTTTCTTTCTAACTAATCTCTTTCTTTCTAACTAATCTATCTATCTTTCTTTCTAACTAATCTATCTTTCTTTATTTCTTTCAAACTAATCTATCTTTTTTCTTTCTAACTAATCTATCTTTCTTTCTTTCTAACTAATCTATCTTTCTTTCTTTCTAACTAATCTATCTATCTTTCTTTCTAACTAATCTATCTTTCTTTCTTTCTAACTAATCTATCTTTCTTACTAACTAATCTATCTTTCTTTCTAACCAATCTTTCTTTCTTTCTTTCTTTTTTCATTCTTTCTAACTAATCTATCTTTCTTTCTTTCTAACTAATCTATCTTTCTTTCTAACTAATCTATCTATCTTTCTTTCTAACTAATCTCTTTCTTTCTTTCTAACTAATCTATCTTTCTTTCTAACTAATCTATCTTTCTTTCTAACTAATCTATCTATCTTTCTTTCTAACTAATCTATCTTTCTTTCTTTCTAACTAATCTATCTATCTATCTTTCTAACTAATCTATCTTTCTTTCTAACTAATCTATCTTTCTTTCTTTCTAACTAACTAATCTTTCTTTCTTTCTAACTAATCTATCTTTCTTTCTTTCTTTCTAACTAATCTATGTTTCTTTCTTTCTTTCTAACTAATCTATGTTTCTTTCTTTCTAACTAATCTATCTTTCTTTCTATCTTTCTAACTAATCTATCTTTCTTTCTAACCAATCTTTCTTTCTTTCTTTCTTACTTTCTTTCTTTCTAACTAATCTATCTTTTTTCTTTCTAACTAATCTATCTATCTTTCTTTCTAACTAATCTTTCTTTCTTTCTAACCAATCTATCTTTCTTTCTTTCTAACTAATCTTTCTTTCTTTCTTTCTTTCTTTCTAACTTATCTATCTATCTTTCTAACTAATCTTTCTTTCTTTCTAACTAATCTTTCTTTCTTTCTAACTAATCTATCTTACTTTCTAACTAATTTATCTTTCTTTCTTTCTAACTAATCTATCTTTCTTTTTTTCTAACTAATCTATCTTTCTAGCTAATCTATCTTTCTTTCTATCAAATCCATCTTTCTTTGTTTTTTAAATAATCTATCTTTCTTTATTTCTAACTAAGTTATCTTTCTTTCTAACTAATCTATCTTTCTTTCTAACTAATCTATCTTTCTAACTAATCTATCTTTCTAACAAATCTCTTTCTTTGTTTTTTAACTAATCTATCTTTCTTTCTAACTAATTTATCTTTCTTTCTAACTAATCTATCTTTCTTTCTAACTAATCTATCTTTCTTTCTAACTAATCTATCTTTCTTTCTTTCTAATCTATCTTTCTTTCTAACTAATCTATCTTACTTTCTTTCTTTCTTTTTAATTAACTTTCTTTCTTTCTTTCTTTCTAACTAATCTATCTTTCTTTCTTTCTAACTGATCTATCTTTCTTTTTCTTTCTAACTAATCTATCTTTCTTTCTTTCTAACTAATCTTTCTTTCTTTCTTACTAATCTATCTTTCTTTCTTTCTTTCTAACTAATCTATCTTTCTTTCTTACTAATATTTTTTTCTTTCTTTCTTTCTAACTAATCTATCTTTCTAACTAATCTTTCTTTCTTTCTTTCTTTTTAATTAACTTTCTTTCTTTCTTTCTTTCTAACCAATCTATCTTTCTTTCTTTCTAACTAATCTATCTTTCTTTTTCTTTGTAACTAATCTATCTTTCTTTCTTTCTTACTAATCTTTTTTTCTTTCTTTCTTTCTAACTAATCTATCTATCTTTCTTTCTTTCTTTCTTTTTAATTAACTTTATTTATTTCTTTCTTTCTAACTAATCTATCTTTCTTTCTAACTAATCTATCTTTCTTTTTCTTTCTAACTAATCTATCTTTCTTTCTTACTAATATTTTTTTCTTTCTTTCTTTCTAACTAATCTATCTTTCTAACTAATCTTTCTTTCTTTCTTTCTTTTTAATTAACTTTCTTTCTTTCTTTCTTTCTAACCAATCTATCTTTCTTTCTTTCTAACTAATCTATCTTTCTTTTTCTTTGTAACTAATCTATCTTTCTTTCTTTCTTACTAATCTTTTTTTCTTTCTTTCTTTCTAACTAATCTATCTATCTTTCTTTCTTTTTAATTAACTTTATTTATTTCTTTCTTTCTAACTAATCTATCTTTCTTTCTAACTAATCTATCTTTCTTTTTCTTTCTAACTAATCTATCTTTCTTTCTTTCTTTCTAACTAATCTATCTTTCTCACTAATCTATCTTTCTTTCTTTCTTTCTTACTAATATATCTTTCTTTCCTTTTTTCTTTCTAACTAATCTATCTTTCTTTCTTTCTTACTAATCTTTTTTTCTTTCTTTTTTTCTAACTAATCTATCTATCTTTCATTCTTTCTTTCTAACTAATCTTTTTTTTCTTTCTTTCTAACTAATCTATCTTTCTTTCTAACTTATCTATATTTCTTTCTTTCTTTCTTTCTTTCTAACTAACTAATCTATCTTTCTTTCTTACTAATCTTTTTTTCTTTCTTTCTTTCTTTCTAACTAATCTATCCTTCTAACTAATCTTTCTTTCTTTCTTTTTAATTAACTTTCTTTCTTTCTTTCTTTCTTTCTAACTAATCTATCTATCTTTCTTTCTACCTAATCTATATTTCTTTTTTTCTTTTTAATTAACTTTCTTTCTTTCTTTCTTTCTTTCTAACTAATCTATCTTTCTTTCTTTCTAACTAATCTATCTTTCTTTTTCTTTCTAACTAATCTCTTTCTTTCTAACTAATCTATCTTTCTTTCTCACTAATCTTTTTTCTTTCTTTCTTTCTAACTAATCTATCTATCTCACTAATCTATCTTTCTTCCTTTCTTTCTTACTAATCTATCTTTCTTTCCTTTTTTCTTTCTAACTAATCTATCTTTCTTTCTTTCTTACTAATCTTTTTTTCTTTCTTTCTAACTAATCCATCTTTCTTTCTCTCTAACTAATCTATCTTTCTTTCTCACTAATCTTTTTTCTTTCTTTCTTTCTAACTAATCTATCTATCTCACTAATCTATCTTTCTTCCTTTCTTTCTTACTAATCTATCTTTCTTTCCTTTTTTCTTTCTAACTAATCTATCGTTCTTTCTTTCTTTCTAACTAATCTTTTTTCTTTCTTTCTAACTAATCCATCTTTCTTTCTTTCTAACTAATCTATCTTTCTTTCTTTCTAACTTATCTATATTTCTTTCTTTCTCTTTCTTTCTTTCTTTCTTTCTTTCTTTCTTTCTTTCTTTCTTTCTAACTAATCTATCTTTCTTTCTTACTAATCTTTTTTTCTTTCTTTCTTTCTAACTAATCTATCTTTCTAACTAATCTTTCTTTCTTTCTTTTTAATTAACTTTCTTTCTTTCTTTCTAACTAATCTATCTATCTTTCTATCTTTCTTTCTACCTAATCTATCTTTCTTTCTTTCTTTTTAATTAACTTTCTTTCTTTCTTTCTTTCTTTCTTTCTTTCTAACTAATTTATCTTTCTTTCTTTCTAACTAATCTATCTTTCTTTTTCTTACTAACTAATCTTTCTTTCTTTCTAACTAATCTATCTTTCTTTCTTACTAATCTTTTTTTCTTTCTTTTTTCTAACTAATCTATGTTTCTTTCTTTCTAACTAATCTTTTTTTCTTTCTTTCTAACTAATCTATCTTTCTTTCTTTCTTTCTTTCTTACTAATCTTTTTTTCTTTCTTTCTTTCTAACTAATCTATCTTTCTAACTAATCTTTCTTTCTTTTTAATTAACTTTCTTTCTTTCTTTCTTTCTTTCTAACTAATCTATCTTTCTTTCTTTCTAACTAATCTATCTTTCTTTTTCTTTCTAACTAATCTCTTTCTTTCTTTCTTTCTTTCTAACTAATCTATCTTTCTTTCTTTCTTTCTAACTAATCTTTTTTCTTTCTTTCTAACTAATCCATCTTTCTTTCTTTCTAACTAATCTATCTTTCTTTCTTTCTAACTTATCTATATTTCTTTCTTTCTTTCTCTTTCTTTCTTTCTTTCTTTCTTTCTTTCTTTCTTTCTTTCTTTCTAACTAATCTATCTTTCTTTCTTACTAATCTTTTTTTCTTTCTTTCTTTCTAACTAATCTATCTTTCTAACTAATCTTTCTTTCTTTCTCTTTAATTAACTTTCTTTCTTTCTTTCTAACTAATCTATCTATCTATCTTTCTATCTTTCTTTCTACCTAATCTATCTTTCTTTCTTTCTTTTTAATTAACTTTCTTTCTTTCTTTCTTTCTTTCTTTCTTTCTTTCTTTCTAACTAATCTATCTTTCTTTCTTTCTAAATAAAAACTATCTTTCTTTTTCTTTCTAACTAATCTATCTATCTTTCTATCTTTCTTTCTACCTAATCTATCTTTCTTTCTTTCTTTTTAATTAACTTTCTTTCTTTCTTTCTTTCTAACTAATCTATCTTTCTTTCTCACTAATCTCTTTTTCTTTCTTTCTTTCTAACTAATCTATCTATCTTTCTATCTTTCTTACTAATCAATCTTTCTTTCTTTCTAACTAATTTATCTTTCTTTCTTTCTTTCTTACTAATCTATCTTTCTTTCCTTTTTTCTTTCTAACTAATCTTTCTTTCTTTCTTTCTTTCTAACTAATCTATCTTTCTTTCTTTCTTTCTTTCTCACTAACCTTTTTTTCTTTCTTTCTAACTAATCTATCTATCTTTCTATCTTTCTTACTAATCAATCTTTCTTTCTTTCTTACTAATTTATCTTTCTTTCTTTCTTTCTTACTAATCTTTTTTTCTTTCTTTCTTTCTAACTAATCTATCTTTCTTTCTTTCTAACTTATCTATATTTCTTTCTTTCTTTCTTTCTTACTAATCTATCTTTCTTTCTAACTAATCTCTTTCTTTCTTTCTAACTAATCTATCTTTCTTTCTTTCTTACTAATCTTTTTTTCTTTCTTTTTTCTAACTAATCTATCTTTCTTTCTTTCTTTCTAACTAATCTTTTTTTCTTTCTTTCTTTCTAACTTATCTATATTTCTTTCTTTCTTTCTTTCTTACTAATCTATCTTTCTTTCTAACTAATCTATCTTTCTTTCTTTCTTTCTAACTAATCTATCTTTCTTTCTTTCTTACTAATCTTTTTTTCTTTCTTTCTAACTAATCTATCTTTCTTTCTTTCTTACTAAACTATAAACTAATTAAACTTTAAACTTCTTTAAACTTCTTCAAACTTATTGGTCCAAACTTTCACAAGCCAACTTAAAGTTTGTCTCGACGAACTTTTTCTAGTTCTTCTTCTTCTTCTTATTTTTCTTACCCAAAAAATTCTGACTCTAACTCGTCCTAGAGCTTTAACTCTACAAACTCCAAACTCGGGTCAGACCTTCAGACTGTTCTGACTCGGTGTGCTATATCTTTTCAAACTGATTTGACTTTCAGATTTCTTAAAAATTAATATTAAAAATCATAAAAATCCCATTGACTTTCATTGCAACAGTTCAAATTGAGCCAAGACTACGGTGGCCCAGTAGTGAACAACACAAAAACTCAAATCTAAACTCCCTGAAGCCCTAGATTCAATTAAACTACCATTCTATATGTACTAATGAACTTTATCTATCTATCTATCTATCTATCTATCTATCTATCTATCTATCTATCTTTCTAACTTATCTTTCTTTCTTTCTAACTAATCTTTCTTTCTTTCTACCTAATCTTTCTTTATTTCTTTCTTTCTTACTAATCTATCTTTCTTTCAAACTAATCTTTCTTTCTTTCAAACTAATCTTTCTTTCTTTCTAACTAATATTTATTTCTTGCTAACTGATCTATCTTTCTTTCTTTCTAACTAATCTTTCTTTCTTTCTAACTAATCTATCTTTCTTCTTTCTAACTAATCTATCTTTCTTTCTAACTAATCTACCTTACTTTCTTTCTAACTAATCTATCTTTCTTTCTAACTAATCTATCTATCTTTCTTTCTTTCTAACTACTCTATCTTTCTTTCATTCTAACTTTTCTTTCTTTCTAACTAATCTATCTATCTTTCTAACTAATCTCTTTCTTTCTAACCAATCTTTCATTCTTTCTTTCTTACTTTCTTTTATTCTTTCTTTCTAACTAATCTATCTTTTTTCTTTCTAACTAATCTTTCTTTCTTTCTAACTAATCTATCTATCTTTCTTTCTTTCTAACTAATCTATCTATCTTTCTTTCATTCTAACTAATCTTTTCTTTCTTTCTAACTAATCTCTATCTTTCAAACTAATCTATCTTTCTTTCTAACCAATTTTTCTTTCTTTCTTTCTTTCTTTCTTTTTTTCTTTCTAACTAATCTATCTATCTTTCTTTCTAACTAATCTTTCTTTCTTTCTAACTAATCTTTCTTTCTTTCTAACTAATCTATCTTTCTTTCTTTCTAAATAATCTATCTTTCTAACTAATCTATCTATCTATCTTTATTTCTAACTAATCTATCGTTCTTTATTCCTTTCTTTCTTTCTTACTAATCTATCTTTCTTTCTTTCTAACCAATCTATCATTCTTTCTTTCTTTCTAACTAATCTTTCTTTCTTTCTAACTAATCTATCTATCTTTCTTTCTAACTAATCTATCTTTCTTTCTTTCTAACTAATCTATCTTTTTTTTCTAACTAATCTATCTATCTTTCTTTCTAACTAATATATCTTTCTTTCTTTCTAACTAATCTATCTTTCTTTCTTTCTAACTAATCTATCTATCTATCTATCTTTCTTTCTAACTAATCTATCTCTTTCTTTCTAACTAACTAGTCTTTCTAACTAATCTATCTTTCTTTCTTTCTTTCTTTCTAACTAATCTATGTTTCTTTCTTTCTAACTAATCCATCTTTCTTTATATCTTTCTTACTAACTAATCTATCTTTCTTTCTAACCAATCTTTCTTTCTTTCTTTCTTTTTTCATTCTTTCTAACTAATCTATCTTTCTTTCTTTCTAACTAATCTATCTTTCTTTCTAACTAATCTATCTATCTTTCTTTCTAACTAATCTATCTTTCTTTCTTTCTAACTAATCTATCTATCTATCTATCTATCTTTCTAACTAATCTATCTTTCTTTCTAACTAATCTATCTTTCTTTCTAACTAATCTATCTATCTTTCTTTCTAACTAATCTATCTTTCTTTCATTCTAACTTTTCTTTCTTTCTAACTAATCTATCTATCTTTCTAACTAATCTCTTTCTTTCTAACCAATCTTTCATTCTTTCTTTCTTACTTTCTTTTATTCTTTCTTTCTAACTAATCTATCTTTTTTCTTTCTAACTAATCTTTCTTTCTTTCTAACTAATCTATCTATCTTTCTTTCTTTCTAACTAATCTATCTATCTTTCTTTCATTCTAACTAATCTTTTCTTTCTTTCTAACTAATCTCTATCTTTCAAACTAATCTATCTTTCTTTCTAACCAATTTTTCTTTCTTTCTTTCTTTCTTTCTTTCTTTTTTTCTTTCTAACTAATCTATCTATCTTTCTTTCTAACTAATCTTTCTTTCTTTCTAACTAATCTTTCTTTCTTTCTAACTAATCTATCTTTCTTTCTTTCTAAATAATCTATCTTTCTAACTAATCTATCTATCTATCTTTCTTTCTAACTAATCTATCGTTCTTTATTCCTTTCTTTCTTTCTTACTAATCTATCTTTCTTTCTTTCTAACCAATCTATCATTCTTTCTTTCTTTCTAACTAATCTTTCTTTCTTTCTAACTAATCTATCTATCTTTCTTTCTAACTAATCTATCTTTCTTTCTTTCTAACTAATCTATCTTTTTTTTCTAACTAATCTATCTATCTTTCTTTCTAACTAATATATCTTTCTTTCTTTCTAACTAATCTATCTTTCTTTCTTTCTAACTAATCTATCTATCTATCTATCTTTCTTTCTAACTAATCTATCTCTTTCTTTCTAACTAACTAGTCTTTCTAACTAATCTATCTTTCTTTCTTTCTTTCTTTCTAACTAATCTATGTTTCTTTCTTTCTAACTAATCCATCTTTCTTTATATCTTTCTTACTAACTAATCTATCTTTCTTTCTAACCAATCTTTCTTTCTTTCTTTCTTTTTTCATTCTTTCTAACTAATCTATCTTTCTTTCTTTCTAACTAATCTATCTTTCTTTCTAACTAATCTATCTATCTTTCTTTCTAACTAATCTATCTTTCTTTCTTTCTAACTAATCTATCTATCTATCTATCTATCTTTCTAACTAATCTATCTTTCTTTCTAACTAATCTATCTTTCTTTCTAACTAATCTATCTATCTTTCTTTCTAACTAATCTATCTTTCTTTCTTTCTAACTAATCTATCTATCTATCTATCTTTCTAACTAATCTATCTTTCTTTCTAACTAATCTATCTTTCTTTCTAACTAATCTTTCTTTCTTTCTAACTAATCTATCTTTCTTTCTTTCTAACTAATCTATGTTTCTTTCTTTCTAACTAATCTATCTTTCTTTCTATCTTTCTAACTAATCTATCTTTCTTTCTAACCAATCTTTCTTTCTTTCTTTCTTTCTTTCTTTCTAACTAATCTATCTTTTTTCTTTCTAACTAATCTATCTATCTTTCTTTCTAACTAATCTTTCTTTCTTTCTAACCAATCTATCTTTCTTTCTAACTAATCTTTCTTTCTTTCTTTCTAACTTATCTATCTATCTTTCTAACTAATCTATCTTTCTTTCTTTCTAACTAATCTATCTTTCTTTCTAACTAATCTATCTTACTTTCTAACTAATTTATCTTTCTTTCTTTCTAACTAATCTATCTTTCTTTTTTTCTAACTAATCTATCTTTCTTTCTATCAAATCCATCTTTCTTTGTTTTTTAAATAATCTATCTTTCTTTATTTCTAACTAAGTTATCTTTCTTTCTAACTAATCTATCTTTCTTTCTAACTAATCTATCTTTCTAACTAATCTATCTTTCTTTCTAACAAATCTCTTTCTTTGTTTTTTAACTAATCTATCTTTCTTTCTAACTAATTTATCTTTCTTTCTAACTAATCTATCTTTCTTTCTAACTAATCTATCTTTCTTTCTTTCTAATCTATCTTTCTTTCTTTCTAACTAATCTATCTTACTTTCTTTCTTTCTTTTTAATTAACTTTCTTTCTTTCTTTCTAACTAATCTATCTTTCTTTCTTTCTAACTGATCTATCTTTCTTTTTCTTTCTAACTAATCTATCTTTCTTTCTTTCTAACTAATCTTTCTTTCTTTCTTACTAATCTATCTTTCTTTCTTTCTTTCTAACTAATCTATCTTTCTTTCTTACTAATATTTTTTTCTTTCTTTCTTTCTAACTAATCTATCTTTCTAACTAATCTTTCTTTCTTTCTTTCTTTTAAATTAACTTTCTTTCTTTCTTTCTTTCTAACCAATCTATCTTTCTTTCTTTCTAACTAATCTATCTTTCTTTTTCTTTGTAACTAATCTATCTTTCTTTCTTTCTAACTAATCTTTCTTTCTTTCTTACTAATCTTTTTTTCTTTCTTTCTTTCTAACTAATCTATCTATCTTTCTTTCTTTTTAATTAACTTTATTTATTTCTTTCTAACTAATCTATCTTTCTTTCTAACTAATCTATCTTTCTTTTTCTTTCTAACTAATCTATCTTTCTTTCTTTCTTTCTAACTAATCTATCTTTCTCACTAATCTCTTTCTTTCTTTCTTTCTTACTAATATATCTTTCTTTCCTTTTTTCTTTCTAACTAATCTATCTTTCTTTCTTTCTTACTAATCTTTTTTTCTTTTTTTCTAACTAATCTATCTATCTTTCATTCTTTCTTTCTAACTAATCTTTTTTTCTTTCTTTCTAACTAATCTATCTTTCTTTCTTTCTAACTTATCTATATTTCTTTCTTTCTTTCTTTCTTTCTAACTAACTAATCTATCTTTCTTTCTTACTAATCTTTTTTTCTTTCTTTCTTTCTTTCTAACTAATCTATCTATCTTTCTTTCTACCTAATCTATATTTCTTTTTTTCTTTTTAATTAACTTTCTTTCTTTCTTTCTTTCTTTCTAACTAATCTATCTTTCTTTCTTTCTAACTAATCTATCTTTCTTTTTCTTTCTAACTAATCTCTTTCTTTCTAACTAATCTATCTTTCTTTCTCACTAATCTTTTTTCTTTCTTTCTTTCTAACTAATCTATCTATCTCACTAATCTATCTTTCTTCCTTTCTTTCTTACTAATCTATCTTTCTTTCCTTTTTTCTTTCTAACTAATCTATCTTTCTTTCTTACTAATCTTTTTTTTTTCTTTCTAACTAATCCATCTTTCTTTCTCTCTAACTAATCTATCTTTCTTTCTCACTAATCTTTTTTCTTTCTTTCTTTCTAACTAATCTATCTATCTCACTAATCTATCTTTCTTCCTTTCTTTCTTACTAATCTATCTTTCTTTCCTTTTTTCTTTCTAACTAATCTATCTTTCTTTCTTTCTAACTAATCTTTTTTCTTTCTTTCTAACTAATCCATCTTTCTTTCTTTCTAACTAATCTATCTTTCTTTCTTTCTAACTTATCTATATTTCTTTCTTTCTTTCTCTTTCTTTCTTTCTTTCTTTCTTTCTTTCTAACTAATCTATCTTTCTTACTAATCTTTTTTTCTTTCTTTCTTTCTAACTAATCTATCTTTCTAACTAATCTTTCTTTCTTTCTTTTTAATTAACTTTCTTTCTTTCTTTCTAACTAATCTATCTATCTTTCTATCTTTCTTTCTACCTAATCTATCTTTCTTTCTTTCTTTTTAATTAACTTTCTTTCTTTCTTTCTTTCTTTCTTTCTAACTAATTTATCTTTCTTTCTTTCTAACTAATCTATCTTTCTTTTTCTTACTAACTAATCTTTCTTTCTTTCTTTCTAACTAATCTATCTTTCTTTCTCACTAATCTTTTTTTCTTTCTTTCTTTCTTACTAATCTATCTTTCTTTCCTTTTTTCTTTCTAACTAATCTATCTTTCTTTCTTACTAATCTTTTTTTCTTTCTTTTTTCTAACTAATCTATGTTTCTTTCTTTCTAACTAATCTTTTTTTCTTTCTTTCTAACTAATCTATCTTTCTTTCTTTCTTTCTTTCTTACTAATCTTTTTTTCTTTCTTTCTTTCTAACTAATCTATCTTTCTAACTAATCTTTCTTTCTTTCTTTTTAATTAACTTTCTTTCTTTCTTTCTTTCTTTCTTTCTAACTGATCTATCTTTCTTTCTTTCTAACTAATCTATCTTTCTTTTTCTTTCTAACTAATCTCTTTCTTTCTTTCTTTCTTTCTAACTAATCTATCTTTCTTTCTTTCTTTCTAACTAATCTTTTTTCTTTCTTTCTAACTAATCCATCTTTCTTTCTAACTAATCTATCTTTCTTTCTTTCTAACTTATCTATATTTCTTTCTTTCTCTTTCTTTCTTTCTTTCTTTCTTTCTAACTAATCTATCTTTCTTTCTTACTAATCTTTTTTTCTTTCTTTCTTTCTAACTAATCTATCTTTCTAACTAATCTTTCTTTCTTTCTCTTTAATTAATTTTCTTTCTTTCTTTCTAACTAATCTATCTATCTTTCTATCTTTCTTTCTACCTAATCTATCTTTCTTTCTTTCTTTTTAATTAACTTTCTTTCTTTCTTTCTTTCTTTCTTTCTAACTAATCTATCTTTCTTTCTTTCTAAATAAAAACTATCTTTCTTTTTCTTTCTAACTAATCTATCTATCTTTCTATCTTTCTTTCTACCTAATCTATCTTTCTTTCTTTCTTTTTAATTAACTTTCTTTCTTTCTTTCTTTCTTTCTAACTAATCTATCTTTCTTTCTCACTAATCTCTTTTTCTTTCTTTCTTTCTAACTAATCTATCTATCTTTCTATCTTTCTTACTAATCAATCTTTCTTTCTTTCTTACTAATTTATCTTTCTTTCTTTCTTTCTTACTAATCTATCTTTCTTTCCTTTTTTCTTTCTAACTAATCTTTCTTTCTTTCTTTCTAACTAATCTATCTTTCTTTCTTTCTTTCTTTCTTTCTTTCTCACTAATCTTTTTTTCTTTCTTTCTAACTAATCTATCTATCTTTCTATCTTTCTTACTAATCAATCTTTCTTTCTTTCTTACTAATTTATCTTTCTTTCTTTCTTTCTTACTAATCTTTTTTTCTTTCTTTCTTTCTAACTAATCTATCTTTCTTTCTTTCTAACTTATCTATATTTCTTTCTTTCTTTCTTTCTTACTAATCTATCTTTCTTTCTAACTAATCTCTTTCTTTCTTTCTTTCTAACTAATCTATCTTTCTTTCTTTCTTTCTTACTAATCTTTTTTTCTTTCTTTTTTCTAACTAATCTATCTTTCTTTCTTTCTTTCTAACTAATCTTTTTTTCTTTCTTTCTTTCTAACTTATCTATATTTCTTTCTTTCTTTCTTACTAATCTATCTTTCTTTCTAACTAATCTATCTTTCTTTCTTTCTTTCTTTCTAACTAATCTATCTTTCTTTCTTTCTTACTAATCTTTTTTTCTTTCTTTCTAACTAATCTATCTTTCTTTCTTTCTTACTAAACTATAAACTAATTAAACTTTAAACTTCTTTAAACTTCTTCAAACTTATTGGTCCAAACTTTCACAAGCCAACTTAAAGTTTGTCTCGACGAACTTTTTCTAGTTATAAATATTATTATTATTTATTTTTTTATTTGTATTTATTTTTTTAATCTGATTTCTATTACCCCTTCTTGTCTAACTCTTTTAATTTTTTATTTAAAAATGTATCATCACTATGGGATATATGTTAAGATGTCAATTGTAATATTGACTACAATGTTGATTACAATGTAACGGTGGTGTGTGGTGTTCAAAACTCAATAAAATACTAATTATAAAAAATAAAAAAACACCTCCAAGGTTCCTGGCTGACCTTGATGGAGTTATGGATGATGGGCCTAGCTGAATAATGAAGATGAAGACTTCCTGTTTCCGGTGAGAGTACGATGTGCGCGCCTTGCTGCTGTGCGCGCCTTGCTACTGCTTTTCGCTGGAACTTTTTGTTTGTTTGTTTGTTTTTCATGTCTAACGTGTCATCTCCTTCTTTGGTGAACTGTCGTTTGTCTGGACTTTATTATTGTCATTTCCCTGTGGATCTTACAGATTTCGCGTTCACTCATTATATTCCGCGCGCGAGCAGAGAGATTCGCGCTCGCGCATTATATTAATGTACTTTCGCGCTACAATAATGCGCTCTCCACATTTGACAGGAAAATAACGCCATAATTCTGTCAGGGAGTCGAAATTCGGCACAACACCGGTTTGGCACGTCACAAATCATTGTGGATACTGGATACTGGGGCTTTTAGGATACATGGATACTGACAACTGACAACTTTCCAACTCATCACTGGCACTCATCCAACTTACACTACTCTGCTGCTGTTTGCCAATCTTCGTGCTACTGTACCTTCTATGTAGGTGGCTGGTGAGTCTCCAACTCCATCGCTTATCTATCGTGGACAGTTTTTTGAATGGTAGGTTACCCCCTGTCATTCAATTTATCTGAAAAGGTCTTCATACTGCGTTGATCGTGCATAAATAGCGCTGTGAGTGTTGCTGCTTTCTTGCACTCTATTGCTAGAGAAGTGCGTTCTTACATTGCCGTGTTGTCTCTACATGTCCGCGGTCTAATTATGCATACTGCATGCAACGTCCCAGTCCCTGTACTGCTTAGAGTTCTAACTCTGGGATTATTGCTCTGCTGTGTCATACCTAGGGATGCACCGATACCACTTTTTCCAGGCCGAGTCCGATACCGATACTTTCATTTTTGGTACTCGCCGATACCGATACCGTAACCTGTATTTTTAATTTTCAATTCATGCATTTGTAATTTTTAAATGTATTGGTAGAGAAACCAAAATAATATCAATCATATTAGTTGTTTATTAAATTTAAACTTAATTTGTTCATCAAATATATATTTCATGCACTGCATATTCATTACTGTATAAATTAAATATAGATGGATCTTTTTGTAAAGTTGAAAGAGGTAGCCTATTTTATTTAGCCAAGAGCAGAGAGTCATTTATTTGTCCTTTGTTTGATTAATATTAAAAACACAGCAGCAGATTTATTAAACTGCTGCTCCTTTAAGACCGAACGCACGGACGCCATTTGAATTATACTGTCTACGTTCACTTGAGATATATAACAGACTTTTACTAGGATACTCGCCAAGACAGGTGTTTTTACATAGTTTTGTGTAAATTCGTCCGTACAAGCGCAAGACGTGAAAGACTTCCATTCAGTATTCACGCGCTGTCTGGTGGTTTTCGGGGCGCACGCTGTGGATGTTTGAAGTTCATGAAAATTCTTGACCTGCAACTGTCCTGTAATAATGTAGGCAACCACTCGTTAAACATAAATAAGGTAACAGTTCATGTTTTACTTACATATACGATTTAGTTTTAATCCAAATAACACGAGTGAACGATCCGCAATCAACAGCATTCAACAGAAGTGCGTGCTCTCTCGTCTCTCTCTCGCGCTATCTCTCTCTCTGGTCAGTTAACGTTAGTAATAAGCTACATGCCTCGTTTTACTTTATTTGCCATTGACATCCGACTGAACTACAAACTTTCCACTGACGTCTGTGAAAAAGGGACCAGCTCGCGCGTCTGTGTCATAGCGCGCTCAATCCACTGCGCGTTTTTCTCTTATCAGCTCGCGCACCACAGTTATAGGCGACGCGTTAATATATTCTGTTTAATAGGCCTATTCCACTGATAAGATACATTTACTTCATATACAGCCTTCTTTTTTTTATCCCCATTATAATTTCTGACACTGTACACATGCTGCCTGGTATCGGTTGTTGGTATCGGGGCATTTTTACGAGTACGAGTACAAGTACATGAGCTCCGTATCGGCAGTGTTGGGCAAGCTACTTGGAAAATGTAGTGAGCTAAGCTAACAGTTACTCTACATTAAATTCAGCTTCACTACACTGAAGCTACCACCCTGGGAAATGTAGCAAGCTAAGCTACAGCAAAATGGCAAAAGTAGCTTACTACATCTAAGCTATTTTTTTATTTTATTCATTTTTATCATTTTTAAACATGTCAGTCAAACAGATAGGCAGTCATAGTTTATCAGTTCAATTGTTTATTCACAAACAAAAACATAACTATATAAAACCATATAATTATATAAAACTATAACAAAACCATGTGTCGGGAGTGTGTGCATCTTTCTATTAAGCAAATTTCACAAGTGTCAGGCCAAGGATTGAGATTGGTACGTGATGTCCACGTCCGGAGCAGAATGTGGTGGTAATACACCTAAAAGCTGGTTGTAGTTGAGGGCCCTATGATTTGTTTTAAAAAAAAAAATTCACATTCCAAATTATTATTATTTTTCCATTTTAATTTTTCTGTATTCTATTTTTTCCCATTTTAATATTTTTGGACAAAAAGCATGTCTAATTAATTGAAACCTTGAAACTTATACAATTTAACAATCATCTATTAAAATATTAAAATTAATTACATTTAGGGTACTGTGACTTAAAAAAAAAAAATGTACCAAAATTTTTTTTTTTTCTTGATTCCATTTTAATGGTTTAATTCCATAGTAATAACCAATGTTTTAAAATGTAATGATTTAAGCAAAACTTTCTTCAAAGGGTAAACCAACCTTTTATTTCGATGGGTTGCCGTGTAGCCCTTTGAGTCTGTGTGTTTTCATGATATGATGATAGTTTTTCTCAAATCAAGCTAAAATGCTGCTGAAGAGACTCTCAGAGCGGCTGTGTAGATACAGTTCACGCATTAATGTCCTCATATAAACTGAAAATATCGCGAGCGTCATGCATGCTTCAGTGTGCGTTTGAGTGTTGTGGTAAATAAAACTTCATCAAATGGTTCATTCAGAGACACGCAGATCATGCATGATTCCTTTTTAAATACTCTTTATGCGAATATTCACATACACTAGTGGTCTATATTTCGCGATTTTATTTAAATTTACTGACCTACTTTTCATCCAAGATATGACAATTCCGTGAATTTCAGCGTTACAGTAAATTCCGTTTTTACGCCTGGATTCCGCGATCCTGTCCGTGTTTTCCGCATCGCGGGAATGATATGGTCCTATGGTTGCCAACCGCCGTAAAACACATGAAGAAGTCATCGTCACTTATTCAGGATCAGTGATACTTAACAGTTGTCATCGATTTGAGCTTGAACTTTAGAAATGCTTGGGGAAATGTAGCTTGTGTGTAGCGTGGAGACGCTACCGCATTACTTGATAAAAAAAAGAGCTTCGCTACTGAAAAGCTATTTGATTCAGAAAACAGCGACGCTACCACCACGCTACTGGGAAATGTAGTTAAACTAGTAGCGTCACTACTTGTAGCGACGCTACTGCCCAACACTGCGTATCGGGCCCGATACCGATACTGGTATCGGTATCGGTGCATCCCTATATACCCATGGCGCTAAACTACTCGCTACTCCAACTGCGTTACATAAAAACTCATCCTCGTCTTGACGCGACCACACACAGACTCTGCACGGAGCTTGGGATTGCTAGGCGACCGCGCTATGTCCATAGTTCCTGTCGCCTCCATTTCTAATCGCGCACTAGTAACTGAGAAAAACTTAGACTTATTGCTCCTCACTGAAACGTGGCAAACTCCTAACGACTATTTCCACCTAAATCTTCTCACTCCCTCTGTTTAACATCAAGGGGTGGTGGCCTGGCTGCTGTTCACCGCAGCAGCATTCCAATCAAAACTATTGACTTTCATGTGACTTTAACTTTTGAATATTTAGTTCTCAAAGTTTCTGGTACATCTCCAATGATCTTGATTCTCCTGTATCGTCCACCTAAAGCTATTTCAAATTTCTTCAGTGAATTGCATGAACTGTTAACCCTTTCCTCTGCCTTATCCTCTTGTGTTATATTACTTGGTGATTTCAACATACATGTTGATACTGGTTGTGCAGAATCGCGTGAACTCTTGTCATTATTTGAATGTTTCAATCTTGTACAACATGTCGATTTTGCTACACACTCAAAAGGTCACACACGGGCGAAGTTCTCGACCGCGTCGCCGAAGAGGCCAGTCTGGGACTCGGGGGAGTTAAGGAACCGGAGCTTGTTGGTCTCCCTCATGTCGGCCAGACACAGCCAGAGATGGCATTCCCGGACCACCAAGGTGGACATCGCACGACCCACTGACCACACGGTTACCTTCTTTGTACGAAGCGTGAGGTCCGCCGCGGCACGAAGTTCTTGGAGAACTTGTGGATCATGACCACCCTCGTGCAGGTCCTTCAGTGCTTTGGCCTGATGGACCTGCAGCAACGTCATGGCGTGCATGGCAGAGGCAGCTTCCCCACAGGCTTTGTAAGCCTCGTCGAAAAAGGTCAGACGAGAACCTACAGGCCTGGGAAGGAAGACACGGTTCCTCGCACCAAGTGGAGTTGTCTGCACTACTGCTCTACATAATGTTTCCGTGCTTGGTTCTCAAATTGGACTGTCTGATCACCTCCTCATTGAACTAAACTGTGAAATGCCTCTTCCCCGCCTCAGGGTGAAATCCACTATAACCTTCCGTAACCTCAGTTCTGTTAATCCATTACTGTTTTCTGAATCTGTACAAACTCATCTCTCTGACATTACTGAACACACTAGCTCTCTTGATATCCTTACCAAATATAATGCCTGTATTTCCACTGCCCTTGATACACATGCCCCTCTTAAAAGTAGAGTTGTACCTTCTACACACACTTCTCCCTGGTTTACCCTTGCACTTCGCAATCTAAAAACAGCTGGTCGTCGTCTTTACAGGAAAACTGGTTTGACTGTTCACCTTACTGCTTACACTGACCATATCCAATTGTACAAATCTGTTATAAAACACTGCACGCTCGTCGCTCTAGTTACTACTCTACTATTATTAATAATGCATCCTCTCGACCTAAAGCACTGTTTTCGGTAGTCAATAAACTCACCAACCCTCCTGCACCTGTCATTAGTAACTCAGCAGACCTCTGTGAGTCATTCCTGCATTTTTTTTAAAATAAAACTGATAGCATCCAACCCCTGCTTATATCTCTGAGCTAATCAACAAAGCAAACTCATCTTCCTGTCATCCTGATCCCGCTCCTACTACTTTACTTAAAAAACGTGCACCTGTTATTTCTCTGCTGATTTTACTTCTCATCTCCCAACTACTAAGTACTGGTTCTGTTCCATTGGAATTAAAAACTGCTGCTGTCACTCCTGTCCTAAAGAAACCTGGCCTCGACCTCTCTGTCATGGCCAATTACAGACCAATCTCAAATCTACCATTTCTTTCAAAACTGCTTGAGAAAGGGGTCGCTGCCCAACTTCAAACACACTTGTCATCTAGCAACCACTATGAATGTTTTCAATCCACTTTCCGCACCCTCCACAGCACTGAAACAGCACTTCTTAGGGTTGTCAATGATCTCCTTATGGCCACTGACTCCGGCTCCCCCAGTATCCTAATTCTTCTTGATATTTCCTCTGCATTCGACACAATCTCTCACAGTATTCTCATACTGTGAGACTGTGTCGAATGCAGACACAAACTCATATATTCAGAACTCAATTCATCAGTGAATTGACTGATGAACACCTGATAAGCAGAATCACTGAAGGACAGAGAAACAAGAACAGAAAAAAAGAGAAACACAAGAACTACAACTGACTTCCCAACATGACATCATGACTTTGCGTAAACATACACGCCACTTTCAAATCAAGTGGCGTGTTATCTATACGCATTTTCAGCTATCCGCGTGTATGTCCACGCCGAAACTAACCGTCATCTTTTGCGTGTATGTCTACGCCGTTAAATGTCAGAGTGATTCCGCGTGTATGTGTATGCCGTTAAATTTCCGAGCGAAACTAAGCAAAATGAATATCTACATCTGGGGAGCGATGTTTTTTTTCCTAGGATGGTAGGGGAAGAGTCATAAATGCTATTAACCCCAGTGACGGGTAGGTTTAGGGACGTCGTTGGGGTAGGTCATATATTTATATATAGTAATGTAACGTTAAGTCAATGGCGTTGATAAACACGCTGAAAAGCGATTATGCGTGTTGATAGCACGCCAAAAATGGAAATACGAATTGGCGTGTCATACATACACTATTTCATGAGATCAGTCTGGACTTCCAGCCACACGAGTGTGAAAAGAGTTTTACAAACCAGTTCAACATTATTTCTTTCATACATGTACAAAAGTTCTTGTTGAGAATTAACAGATATTTAGTTGATGTTTTATGGAAAATAATAAAGTTTGTAGTCACCATGATGGAGATCAGTATTTGCTTTAGTTGGGCTCTTGACCCTTTACTTTATAACATTAGTTCCCTTTTGTTGTCACTTAGAGTTATGCCGAATGACGACGAAATGGGGTTTTGTTTAGAAGCCTATCACCTTCGAATATTACAAAACGAGCCAATGGCAAAAGAAATGTCATAGGTCTCTGGAATTTGCATAGCGTAACAGCATTTTAGTGGTGGCAGTGTATTACTTTTGATACAGGATTAAACTCTGAATGAGATTGGTGAATGAACAGTCTATATGGTGATTTTGTCATCATAATTAATATAACAAGCTGCATTTACAAACCCTGTGTTTGAATGTTAACCCTTTGGGGTCTAAGGGGTTTTTGAGGTCCTTGAGATGTTTTGACATGCCCTGACATTTGTGTTTTTTTCAGTTGCTTATAAACATATTAATGGCAAAGTTGTCATTGCACTCTATTTAGCACAAACAGGGCTACCATACTATGTGAGCAACATGTATGTACATTAGGGGTGTAACGGTTCACAAAATTCACGGTTCGGTTCGATACAATACACTTGTGTCACGGTTTCGGTTCGGTACGTTTTCGATACAGCAAAAAGAAAGAAATGCCAGAGAAATTTTCTAGATTTTTTTATTTTTTTATTATAAAAAATACTTTTACTTTGAGCAATGATGGCGCTATACTTGACTTATCTTAGGAGCATATAAAACAAAACAGCTCCTTGGACAAAATGAAATGTAATATTGTAGTAGTTATAAACAAAGGTTTATTTTAGTTGTATTTTAGTTTAATTGTATTCATAATGTCAAAATAAAACCAACATAATGTTACTTGAAAGCATTATAGACTACTATCCCTGTCAAACCTCCATGGTTACAGTTAGTGTTACTACAGTAAATCCATGGTGATGTTGCTGATCTGTGGACACTGGATAGTTCATTCATGGCACAATGTTTCTTCCTAGTTTCCACGTCAGCGCTGTTTGATCCGTTAATAACGGAGAAATGTGAATGTTTCTCACTAGATCTCGCAACAATGTTATTACTTCAGTGGCGAATTCAAATGCTTTCTTTACTGGATCTCTCAGCACTGTGTTGTAACAGTGTCGCTTGATCAAGATCGGCTCGCGCTGCATTGGTCCAAACTGATAAACAGTCCGTCGACCACACAATAACGAGTAGCTCAATTTTGTTCCGCTTACCTTACATTTATGCCATTTGATGTTGGGCAATGTTGCTGGCGCGAGCCAGCATCTCGAGCGCTTGACACACGCAATGCGCCTTGATTGGAAATAGCGAAATTTTGGTCAGCAGGAAAAATGGTCCAACATTTATTAGTACACACACGTGCATTTATATATTTAAGAAAAATGTGTTATTTATATATAAAATATTTATATATAATATAAATTATATATAAATCTATATATAGTATATACATTCAAATATTTCTTAAATATATACAAGCATGTATATGTATTTATATATATAAAATAATTATACACAGTACACACACATTTATTATGTAAACACAAACTTTTATTTTGGATGCGATTAATCGTGATTAATCATTTGACAGCCCAAATATATATATATATATTGTCCTCGCACTTTCTTGTGGTACCCAGTGGAAAAAGACAATGTTTTTCAAGATGTTTCAAACTCTAACTTTGAACCAATTCTGAAGAATATATATATATTCAAACATTTTTCTTTATCCACATATTTTGTATGCATGCAAATTGAATAATATCCAAGGTAAACATTTCTAGTAATTGTGCAGTTAATTCTCATACTGTATTTTCAGAAAGTTTTGGAATATGTATCCTCTCCCCAAATTTGTCACTAATAAAACACAACAAAAAAAGATTAAAATTTTAACAATATTTCAAGTGTAATCTTTCTTTGTAAAAAGTATACGTATTTCAAGGGTAACATATGAGCAGAAATTGGCGAACAAAAGCTTATTTAATGTGGCAGTAGTCTGTTTTTACAGTAAAAACTTTATAATCCATCCAAAACTAATCAATGAAATCTTGTCTAAATATTCATATTTAGTCTGTAACATATCGTGTTTATGCGAGTGTGAGATGCGCGCAGTACAGCTGTAAACAACAGCGTGCGTGCATCTGTGCCTTTCATTCATCATTCACACACAGACACACAATTCATATTTAAACAGTCTTTTTGCAGTTTACAGACATTATCAATATCGCGATTATAATAAAGCTCTTAAGAATAAATAACTTACTACATCAGCTTGATTCGTTGCTCCTCGGAATGAAACTACCAGCACTTCTGAGGTAGGCTAAATTGTTCCAGGATTAGGACGATAGTATTATTCCTCAGAGCGCAGAAAGACAAGGTAAAGTGGGGGCATTATGGGGGCGTTAACAGTTTACATGGCTTGCTTCAGATCATTTGCATTTGAATAGTGCACGCTCTCTGTGGGCGTGGTCACATTAAAAGATAATTAGCTGAAATGAGAACGACTGATATCTCAGTTTTCAACTTCAAACCAAAAAATTTTAACATCTCAACAACATCTTCTGTCGATGTATGACAGAAATAAAACGTCATACTGGGTAATAATAAGTGTAATAATGTGTAATAGCTGGAAGTCCGTTGTAGTTCTTGTGTTTCTCTATTTTCTGTTCTTGTGTTCCTCTTACCTTCAGTGATTCTGCTTGTTAACAGCAGGTGTTCATTACTAATGCTCACTTACATATTCACTTAATTATCTCACTGCAACACTACGTCAATGTTACCTTTTACTCTTTGTAGTGTGTATTTTCCTGTGAGGTTGAAAGGGTTAATCCTAATTTTTTTCTAAAAGTTGTTCTGATGAAATAAATCTTTATTTTAGGCACACACAGACATCTAGAATCAGTGTATGAATCTCAACAATGGTGACAAACAGAATATTAAATTAGGAAATGGAAATTACTAAGACAAATCAGATCATATATTGTATATTTTCTTATAAAACGGTTAGTTCCAATCCTTAATTCTGAAAGCAAGTGTACCTGCATTTACAGTAGACATAGCATTTTCCTTCAGGTCAGTCCTATATTCACAATAAAAAAATCAGTTTGAATGTCCGCTGTGATATCTTGTCCTTTTAACAGTTAAGGGGTTTTCCTGTGCCTATAGTCATCCATCTTCTCCGTGATCACAAGTTTGAGTCCTTTCAATATAAAAGTCTTCTCTACCGATGGACTCACTCATAAAGTCGGACTTTGCCTCCATCTATTGGCTAAATAATGTATGTAAAGTTAACTTCTGTTGCTGTTTACGGTCAGGGACTATTTTTTCCAGCGGAAGGAATGCTTTTAGTGATTTTACTTCATGAAAGTTGCATAGATGCATATTTTATGGCTTTAATATTTGTATTGTGTGGTAACCGTTTTATAAAAGCAATAAGTTACTCAAGGCAAGTGCTGTATCGTGAATAAGTCAATATAGGTCGTAACAGTGTTGCCAGTATTTTACAGTAAAAAGGCCTGGTAAGGTCTAACAGTGCAGTGCAGTGCAGTGCAGTTCCATCTGGTTAGAGATCGGAGTCATCACGCGGGTATGGAGACGAGTTTGTTGAGGATCAGTGCCGGGGTCGTGTTGATAAGGCCTTCACAGGGGAGAGTCTAGTTGACACATTCTCTGGTGACGCTTCAGGGATGCGTTGTGGTCGTGTCTAGGCACAGGTTCTCCATCTGATCTGGATACGGCCCGGATCCGCTGACTACATCATGAGTTGTGGTCGTGTCTACGTGCAGGTCCACCATCTGATCTGGATACGGCCCGGATCCGGCTGACTACATGCGTTGTGGTTGTATCAAGGCGCAGGTCCACCATCTGATCTGGATACAGCCTGAATCCAGCTGATTACAGTAAACATCGGAATAAACAGAAAGACTAACATTAGCGTAGATGCCATTCTTCTTATGATGTAACGAGTACATCAGGTGTTATAGGAAGTGTTCCCGGTTTCGGCTGACCTAATTTATGCAGCCTAATAATCATTTAACTGATTTGAATAATAGGAATGTATAATGTTCTATGTGTATGCCAGGTTAAAGAGATGTGTTTTTAGTCTAGATTTAAACTGGCAGAGTGTGTCTGCTTCCCATGCTACCGCCAGCAGTCGATTTTGATATTCTAGGTAATAATAATAATAATTCGTTAAATTTATATAGCGCTTTATCTGGGACCTCAAAGCGCTTTACAAGGAAGGGGGGAATCTCCTCAATCACCACCAATGTGCAGCATCCACCTGGGTGATGCGACGGCAGCCATATTGCGCCAGTACGCCCACCACACACCAGCTTACTGGTGGAGAGGAGACAGAGTGATGAAGCCAATCAGTATACGGGGATGATTAGGAGGCCATGATGGACAGAGGCCAAATGGCAGATTTGGCCAGGATGCCAGGGTTACACCCCTACTCTTTCGAAAGACATCCTGGGATTTTTAATGACCACAGAGAGTCAGGACCTCGGTTTAACGTCTCATCCGAAGGACGGGTATTATCAACTGGCCAGAATTTTGAGATCGCAATAGAAGTGAAGGACTATAATGCGTTAAGAGCTTGCTCAAGCACTGGGGACCTAAACCATTTAGTGCTTTGTAAGTAATCAGCAATATTTTAAAATGTACCGTATATGATGTTTAATAGGCAGCCAATGCAGTGCTGATAGAACCGGGCTAATATGGTCATTGTAAGAACTGTAGGGTGATGGAAATGGTTCAGGTAGAGTGAGGTTTGGTGAGCAAACAGAGTCTCGGTCAGAAGACGTCAAATGATATGGAACGATGAATGAGGCAGGGAGAAGGCAAGGGCTTTTTCCAACACCAGTAGTATTTATTGCATCATGCTTATTGACTTTGGGTCAATGCATTGTCTGTGTGCTGCATAAGGGGATAACAAAGAAATAATACAATTGGTGACAGTGATCAATCAACACAAATTAAACAATCATATAAATTAACAACAAAGATGTGAGTGTACTAATCACAATAAAACAGGCTGTAACATATAATTCAAACAAACAATCTTTCCACATGGCTCAGGGCACATGTCTGGCAAACAAATTAATCAATCAGCAGTGCACATGTTGACAGTGACAGTAAATCATAAAAAAAGGCATAAAGAGAGAAAAACACAATCAAATTAATAGATGGACTCACATAATTCATAAAGACGCACACAGTTATGCATCAGAGTGCCAGGAGAGAGTGCAAAGAATAAGCCAAAGGGTTCACAATCAATTTATAGGCAACAGGTGAGGCGGGCGTGGTCAGGTGACAGGTGGCAAAGTATCATGGAAAGAGCGAAATGGAGTTGAAAGGGAATAGAAGGGCAGAAGTCTTTTCATAGCCGCCCCGGAATTGGGATCAATTCCTCCTGGGAAAAAGACTCATTCCTCTACCAGCTCCGGAAGCGCCATCAAACGGGACACTGGTCTTGTGTAAATCCGACTGCCAACTTGGACGTCCACTGACCGGACACGCCCATCCCTCCCGGTCGTGACGTTGGTGACGACACGCCCTGTTGGCCAAGAGGCCCGAGGCAGTTGTGGGTCAAAGATCAGAACAGTCTTGCCTACTTCGAGATTCTGGACTTCCCTCATCCACTTTCCTCTGGGTTGTAGGTTAGGCAAATAATCACGAATAAACCGTGTCCAAAAGTGGTCAGCCAAAATCTGGCTATGACGCCACGTCCTTTGCCCAAGGAGCTTACTACTGACAAACATGGCTTGTGGCAGAGAGGCATCCCGCCGCCCCATCAGGAGCAAATTGAGAGTGATCGGATCAGGATCCGCTGCATTTGAGGAAAGATAACCTAGAGGCTTTGAATTCATGATGCCTTCTACCTCTATCAGGACAGTTTGAAGGACAACTTCAGAGGTGGTCTGCTTTCCAAGAATCACTCGCAGGGCATTCTTAACTGATCTGATTTCACGCTCCCAGGCTCCACCGAAGTGTGGAGTTCCTGGTGGATTGAAGTTAAATGAAATCTGCTGATTGGCCAAGTGTTCCTTGAGCTTGGGTTCCATCGCTGGGAAGGATTTATTCAGTTCTCTGTCCCCAGCACGGAAGTTTGTTCCTCTGTCTGCCCAGATCTCCAAGGGCTTGCCACGACGTGATATGAAGCGACGGAGAGCTAGGAGAAAGGCGTCAACATCCAAACTTCCAAGCAAGTCAAGATGTAAGCAACGAGTAGTTAAACACTTAAAAATGATTCCCCACCGTTTTTCTGTTCTACGGCCCTGGTAGATAATAAAGGGTCCGAAACAATCCACCCCGGTGGACCAGAATGGTGGTTTGAAAAGACGCAGCCTTGCCGGGGGCAGATCAGCCATCTTCTGCACTTCAGGAGAGGATTTCCATCTCTGACACTCCCTGCAACTGTGCTGATGTTTACGGATGGCTGGTCTTCCTCCTACGATCCAATACTTGCGTCTCAATTCTCCAAAGACCCGTCTGGGCCCGGATGCAGCAGGGACTCATCATAGTCCTTAATGATGAGCTGCGTAATAGGATGCTTCGGGTCTAGAATAATTGGGTGAATGATGTCGGGGTCCAGGTCCTGGGATCGACGTAGTCTTCCTCCCACTCTAATCAACCCCACATCTGGATCCAGTTCAGGAGACAATGAGAGGAGACGACTTTGCCTATGTAGAGGTTTCCCTTTCTGGAGAGCATCGAGTTCTTCTGGGAAACATGACGCCTGGGCTTGCTGTAAAATAAAAGTTTCGGCTGCTGTCCCTGTGGAGACTTTGTCGGCCTGAGTTCATGCCTGCTCAGTGGCGATGATGAAGTCACTCCAGTTTTGATACTGGGAGACGTCTGGCAATGTACTGGTAGCAGCAGAAACATTCAGACACAAAGCAGCTTTCTTCACTTCATTGCGGTCTGCGAGTGGTGATGGGTGGGCAACATCAGGGGCAACAGGCCAGCAATTTTCAGGCTTCTGCAGGAAGAGCGGCCCGGTCGTCCAGCAGTTGGGTCGAGCCAAGTCACATAGTTTCTTGCCTCGGGTCAGGACATCCGCTGGGTTATTTAACCCTCTGGGGTCTGAAAACGCGCTGGCGCGATTTGCACGATTTTTTTCACATAGCAGCAAAATAGACTTAAAATACTCAGTCATTTTTTGTCATACACTCTTAAGAAATATGAAAAAATGAACTGTTAAATGTCTACTTTTTTATGGGTCCACTTCCAATCGAAATAAAACATTGTGCTTTTGTAAAATAAAGAAAATAAACAGGGTGTGCTTTCTGCCTCTCCTTCTCCATGAACTTTTTTTCTGGAGCACGTCTCTAAACGTAAACAAAACTCAGCGAATACTAGTCACACATGCATGAGCAATATATCTTTATGATCATTTAAGTGTGTACTTTTAAATTATCTAATTCAAAACTAAAACAAATATTCTCTGTTTATGTAATCTATATAAAAAGAGAGAGATGTCAGTCGTTCTCATTTCAGCTAATTATCTTTTAATGTGACCACGCCCACAGAGAGGCGCGCTATTCAAACGCAAATAATCTGAGGCAAGTCATGCAAACTGTTAACGCCCACATATCAGCTGGACAAAACACATCAAGTTGAACAAGAATCGTGGACTTTACCTCTTGCTGCGCTCTGAGGAATAATACTGTCGTCCTAATCCTGGAACAATTTACCTCAGAAAACACATCAAGTTGAACAAGAATCGTGGACTTTACCTCTTGCTGCGCTCTGAGGAATAATACTATCGTCCTAATCCTGGAACAATTTACCTCAGAAGTCCTGGTAGTATCATTCCGAGGAGCAACGAATCAAGCTAATGTAGTAAGGTATTTATTCTTAAGAGCTTTGTTATAATCGCGATATTGATAGTGTGAATGATGAATGAAAGGCACAGACGCACGCGCGCGCGCTGTTGTTTACAGCTGTAGCAGCTACAGCGCGCATCTCACACTCGCATAAACACGATATGTTAGACTAAATATGAATATTTAGACAAGACTCTTCAGAATTGGTTCAAAGTTAGTGGAAACATCTTGAAAAACATTTGTCTTTTCCCACTGGGTACCACAAGAAAGTGTGAGGACAATATATATACATATTTCAAAGTTAAGTAATAAAAAACAGTAATATTGTGAAATATTATTACAATTTAAAACAGCTGTTTTCTATGTGAATATACAGTAAAGTGTAATGTATTCCTGTGATCAAAGCTGAATTTTCCTCATCATTACTCCAGTCTTCAGTGTCACATGATCCTTCAGAAATCATTCTAATATGATGATTTGATGCTCAAAAAACATTCATTATTATTTTCAATGTTGAAAACAGTTCTTTGATGAATAGAAAGTTTAAAAGAACAGCTTTTATTTAAAATAGAATATTTTCTAACATTATAAATGTCTTTACTGTAACTTTTGATCAGTTTAACTCATCCTTGATAAATAAAAGTATTGATTTATTATATTTTTTTCCCCCCAAAATAAAATTTTAATTCTTACTGACCCCAAACTTTTGAAGGGTAGAGTTCAATGTTACAAAAGCTTTAGATTTCAGATAAATGCTGTTCTTTTTTAGTTTCTATTCATCATAGCATCATGAAATAAAAATGTAAAAAACTGTTTTCAACACTGATAATAATCATAAATGTTTCTTGAGCATCAAATCATCATATTAGAATGATTTTTGAAGGATCATGTGACACTGAAGACTGGAGTAATGATGATGATAAATTCAGCTTTGATCACAGGAATAAATTACACTTCGCTATATATTCACATAGAAAACCGCTGTTTTAAATTGTAATAATATTTCACAATATTACTGTTTTTTTGTATTTTTTATCAAATAATTGCAGCCTTGGTGAGCAGAAGAGACTTCTTTTAAAAACATAAAAAATCTTACAGATCTAAAACTTTTGCACAGTACTGTATATATATATACACTCACCGGCCACTTTATTAGGTACCCCATGCTAGTAACGGGTTGGACCCCCTTTTGCCTTCAGAACTGCCTCAATTCTTCGTGGCATAGATTCAACAAGGTGCTGGAAGCATTCCTCAGGGAGTTTGGTCCATATTGACATGATGGCATCACACAGTTGCCGCAGATTTGTCGGCTGCACATCCATGATGCGAATCTCCCGTTCCACCACATCCCAAAGATGCTCTATTGGATTGAGATCTGGTGACTGTGGAGGCCATTTGAGTACAGCGAACTCATTGTCATGTTCAAGAAACCAGTCTGAGATGATTCCAGCTTTATGACATGGCGCATTATCCTGCTGAAAGTAGCCATCAGAAGTTGGGTACATTGTGGTCATAAAGGGATGGACATGGTCAGCAACAATACTCAGGTAGGCTGTGGCGTTGCAACGATGCTCAATTGGTACCAAGGGGCCCAAAGAGTGCCAAGAAAATATTCCCCACACCATGACACCACCACCACCAGCCTGAACCGTTGATACAAGGCAGGATGGATCCATGCTTTCATGTTGTAGACGCCAAATTCTGACCCTACCATCCGAATGTCGCAGCAGAAATCGAGACTCATCAGACCAGGCAACGTTTTTCCAATCTTCTATTGTCCAATTTCGATGAGCTTGTGCAAATTGTAGCCTCAGTTTCCTGTTCTTAGCTGAAAGGAGTGGCACCCGGTGTGGTCTTCTGCTGCTGTAGCCCATCTGCCTCAAAGTTCGACGTACTGTGCGTTCAGAGATGCTCTTCTGCCCACCTTGGTTGTAACGGGTGGTTATTTGAGTCACTGTTGCCCTTCTATCAGCTCGAACCAGTCTGGCCATTCTCCTCTGACCTCTGGCATCAACAAGGCATTTCCGCCCACAGAACTGCCGCTCACTGGATGTTTTTTCTTTTTCGGACCATTCTCTGTAAACCCTAGAGATGGTTGTGCGTGAAAATCCCAGTAGATTAGCAGTTTCTGAAATACTCAGACCAGCCCTTCTGGCACCAACAATCATGCCACGTTCAAAGTCACTCAAATCACCTTTCTTCCCCATACTGATGCTCGGTTTGAACTGCAGGAGATTGTCTTGACCATGTCTACATGCCTAAATGCACTGAGTTGCCGCCATGTGATTGGCTGCTTAGAAATTAAGTGTTAAGGAGCAGTTGGACAGGTGTACCTAATAAAGTGGCCGGTGAGTGTATATATATATATGTGTGTGTGTGTGTGCAGCTTTTTTTGTCACAAATAAACTAATCAACTGTTATAGTGTTTGTTGTAGAATGGCCCATATAGCCTATTTGACCAGGATTTGTTTCTAGGTATGACTAAAAATGTGCTATTTACTTTCAATTATATTTGGATTGTGTGTGTATATATATATATATATATATATATATATATATATATATATATATATATATATATATATTGTCCTTGCATTCTTTCTTGTGTGACACACCTGAATGAAAGGCTCATTATTATGCAGGGTCATTATCTAGTCAGGTGAGAACCACCTAATTATTCATGAGGGGGTTGGGCCGTTCACGCCCATCCGCATAATCCCTTTCCTCTCAAAAAAATGTTTTTCACAATTTAAAACAATCTATTGTTTTATGTGAGTGATTAGGTAGGATGATTTTCAGATCATTTTGAAAAAAAAACTCTAGGCGACAACATCCATTAGTCAAAAGTCTTGTGGACCGATATTTAGTATGCGTTTTGTGGCCTTATTTCAGAAACTTTATTTTTTTGTTTTTTCAATAACCACGCATAAACAATATTCTCTCAAAAATACAAACATGTACATACATGTTGCTCATACATTATGGTAGCCATATTTGTGCTAAATAGAGTGTAATTTCACCTGTGTCATTAATATGTTTATAAGCAACTGAAAAAAGCACAAATGTCAGGGCATGTCAAAACATCTCAAGAACCCCCAAAACACCTTAGACCCCAGAGGGTTAAACTGTCTACATATCTACAGTCATCACTGTCTGTGAGTTCCTGGATTTCTGCGATCCGGTTGCCAACGAAGACCTTATAGTGGCACGACTCAGATTTCAACCAGGTCAACACCGTTGTGGAGTCACTCCAAAGGATAGTTTGAGCCAAGGACAAGGTAAGTTCAGACCTCAAGGTGGTGGCTAACTGCGCCCCTAATAAGGCAGCACTCAGTTCGAGTCGGGGTATTGACAACTGTCTCTTTGGTGACACTCTGGAACGGGCCATGATGAATTGCCACATGCATGTGATTTTGATTGTCATGGACACGCAAATAAGCCACCGCACCATAGGCCCGTTCCGCGGCATCACAGAAGACATGGAGCTCTCGGTGTATACCCGACTGATCCGCACAAGGGGGCACATAACAGCGGGGCAGTCTGATGCTGGGGAGCTCAGACAGTTCATGTTCCCACTTCAGCCACTGATCTGCCAGTTCAGACGGAGTGATGGGGTCATCCCAGCCTTGTTTGGTTTTCCACAAGTCCTGCACCAGCACTTTGGCCCGGATGGTATAAGGTAAGAGGTACCCTAATGGGTCATATTGACTGGCAAGAGTACGGTATATGAGGCGGAGTGTGGGAATACTAAGGGGAGTCACCCGGTGTTTGTATCCCAGGCTATCAGGAAGGCAGCTCCAACGCAAGCCCAAAGTGGATTCTTCTGGATCAACACCCGCTTGAGAGAGCCACAAGTCAGTGCTCACAGATCTCGCCTCAGGGGGGAGGTGTTCTACCACACTGGAGTCATTACTGGCCCACTGACGGATCTCAAATCCTCCTTGGGACAGTGTGGCACGAAGTTTGTCCAACAGGGCTTTGGCGGTAGCTGATGTGTTAAAGCTCTGCAGGCAATTGTCAACATAGAAAGCACTGAGCACTGAGTTTAACACTTCATGATCACTCTCAGGGTGCTCCTTTGCGTGACGCTGCAGGGCGTAAATGGCACAACAAGGACTACAAGTTCTGCCAAAAGGTAACACTTGCCACTCGTAGGTCTTTGGATGAGTTGCTGGAGCCATAGCCTGCCAGAGAAACCGGAGTAATGGCCGGTCAGCAGGGAGTAGGTGAACTTGGTGGAACATAGATTTTATGTCGCCACTGATAGCCACACTATGTTCACGGAAACGGAGGAGCACGCCAAGAAGAGAGGGACCGAGAGTTGGACCAGGAAGAAGGCTACAATTCAGGCTGAGACCATGAAGCTGGAAAGAGCATTTGAACACCAGTCGATGTTTCCCACTGGCTTGTTTGATAACATGATGTGGGACTAGCCAAGATTCCGACCCTGGCTGGTCGTCTTTGGGATCCACCTCTTTCACATACTCCATATCAATAAGCTTCTGGATATCCTGGTTGTAGATCTCAATTAACTCTTGGTCCTTCTTCAATCTACGCTCGGTCCCCCGGAGCCATGGCAACAAGGTATGAACTGTGGAGAATAACTTCGGACTGTTGGGTGCTCTGAGCAGTGGGGTAGCATACCACAATACCTCGCCTACTTCTTTAATGGCAGTCTTAGTCTGAAGCAGTTCCAGGCAAAAATTGTCTTGTTTAGATCGGGTTACTTCCTTCTCTTTGCAGTGTGGGAAGGAATCCAGTCTCCACAGTCTCTCCACATTCTCCATCAACTCCACAGTAGCTGGGCAGGATACACGATCACAAAGAGTGAACAAGGCTTGTGAAGTCGAAGGAGGAGATCGAGGTACGGCATTGGATGGGCCTTGAACAGCCCATCCCAGGGCAGTATGAACGGCGATGGGTCCTCCATAAGGTCCAATGCGGACAGGCTCGTTGGGCACCAACAAGTGTGAATGATCTGAATCTATTAAGATTAATGGCTGAGCATGGACAAAGTCCGGTAAAGGTAAGCCTCGCAGATGGGAATATTCCCTCTGCAGGTCAGAGGCACGACAAGAATGCTCAGCCAGGTTGAGGAATGGGGCAGTAAAGGCATTGGTTATAGGAAACCTAATCTTCTTCTTCCTCTGGCTCACTGGGGAGATATGACAGGAGATGGTCTCACCACTCATGGGAATTACTTCGTGCCGCACGGTTCTGAGATTAAGGCTGAATCCCAATTCTCTGTCTTACCCCTTCCCCTACCCCTTCGTCTTACCCCTAGCCCTTGTCCCACGAAACCGAGTGGTAAGCGCTAGGGGTGAAAACATATCCCTATGAAATGAGACGCCACTAGGTTACGTCATACATCGTCATTAACTGGCGTCTGTGTCACCAGGGGCGACAAGTGTTTATCACAAACTTCCAAGATGCCGTCTGCAAGTGTGTTTATTGTCTGCAACAAATCGCAGAAATCAAGGGAGAAGAGAAATGTAGATAAACTGCTGCGCTTGTGACAGGGCGCATGTTTACCTGAACGAGCAGAGAGAGAGAGGGAGCCCCGGTCGCGCGCGCGCACTCTCTCTCTCTCTCTCTCTCTCTCTCTCTCTCTCTCTCTCTCTCTCTCTCTCTCTCTGGAGCCAAGCGAAAGGCTTCACCGTCTCAAAACTAAGCGCTGTATTGGTCTCTCTCCCTCGCACATATTAATCAAAATAAATCGACACGATGGTAAGGTCGGAAAACTACCTTTTCATGTGGGGCATTCGGAGATTTTTTTTCCTGACGTACATGAACGCTAAACAAGTGATATGTTGATGTGCATTTTAGCATTGCTAATTCCCGTGTTTTCGTCTCGTTTGGGATCCGTTTGAAGCTGAATGCATCACCTGCAAAGCTGGCACGTACGTGTCAGTGTCAAATAATGTACACATAATGAATGGCGACTGTAGAAAGTAAAAGCTGAATCCCGGACATTTTGGGTGATCTCGAAACGTGGGACTGATTGTGCAAATCAGCAATGTAACGTTAGCATAGCCTAGTGTAGCAAACTAGCGACTTTTAAAAACATTAAAAACGTTTCAATAAACAACATAGTTGCAAATATATATATGTACATAACTGTGTAGAGTACAAAACAAGACTGTCATAATTTTTTAATCAATCATTTAAGCCGAAAATACTTAAATGTATGGGACTCTCTGGATGATATGCCCGCCATTGTTGCCGGTTGCGCAGTGCATTCTGGGTACCCCTTGGTTTCAAGTAAGCTCGCGAAAATTCTTGGTTTTAAGGGGTATCTACCCCTTCCCCTTAGCCCTACCCCTAGATCAAAATGAGAATTGGGATAGCCCTTACTCTCACGTGAACGTGCAAAACTAAGGGGAAGGGGGAAGGGGAAGGGGTAAGACAGAGAATTGGGATAGCCCTCTAAGTTGTAGCTGGGATGCTGCCGAGGTCAGAATGATTGTTCGTTCTGAGCCATCATCAAGTATGGCACACGTCTGCAGCCTCTGCCGGCCATTGATCAGTAAGACCGGAACTACCTTCAACATCACCCGAGGAGATCGGTTTGGCTGATCAATGTACAGTGTGTCCTCAATACAGGGTTCCCGGACGAGTACATTGAGAATGTCTACTGTAGCTGAGGTCTCTGGGCGTTGTGGGTGTGTGGCCAGTTGACGTGCAATGCTATGCAGGATGGTGAGATGCAGTCCGCTGCAGGTGTTGTAAGGCTTTTTTAGGGTGCATTTATCCAGCTTATGGCAGCGGGCACATCTGTAGCAACGATCATTCTCCTCTATCCAACTTCTCAGTTCCAATGGGCTAAACTCTTTCACTTTTGGACAAGTTCCCAGAAAGTGGTCATTGTTGTTACAGTATGGACAGAAAGGTTGGAACTTGGGTTTACCAAGGAAGGTCATCCCTTTTCCACGGCCTCCTTGAACACTTGGCTGGCTTTCCACAGTGGCTGTGTTGCTTAGGTACATAGTGGTAGGCGTCACCCTTCTCCCTTGGCTTTTCTGGACTGGCTCTCGTTTCTCCATTGAAGCAGGGACTGAAACTTGTTGGGCAATACTCTTAGCCCTGGCTTTCACCTGGAGCCAGGCAGAGAAGTCTTCTAAGGTATATGTTTGTTCTGCGCCATCTTTCAGGATGCCCCGATTCAAACAGTGCTCGACGAAACTGTCCCGGTAGTGAAGAGGAAGCTTGGTTAGTAGCCTGTCGACATGAGGGCCACACCGCAACTCACTTCCACCTGCACCGTCCACCGACGCATGCCGATCAATGACTGTACAGAAAGAGCAAAATCTTGGAATGTATGGCTATCTCCGAATCTGACAGGTGGTGAATGAAGGATGTCGGCTAGTAGAGTTGTTCCGATTCCGATACTAGTATCGGAAATGCCGCCGATACCAATAAAAATTCTGGCATCGGTATCGGCGAGTACTTCTACCCGTGTACCGATCCGATACCATTTTCTTAAACAATACCTAGTTATGCACGCGAGCTTTGCTTAACGCAGCAAATCGGAGATCAATTCTTCTTCGCTGCTCTAAACGCGCGCGCTTTCTTCTTCGCTGCTCTAAACAGTGGTTGCTTGTGGCAACACAGGAAGTTGTGCTGTTGCCACAAGCAAGCAACCACTGTTGAGATCAGCGAAGAAGAAAACGCGCGCGCGCACGCTAGCAGCTGTACGTCCGCTGTTTGTGTTTGGCAGTATTTCAGACTGGACCAACCAGCTAGTAAAACGGCGATTTCGAGGGGTGGAACAAGTATTAGCAATTTCAACACGAGTAAGTTAACAAAGCATTTGAAGACGCGTCACCCCGCAGAACACGAGGGTCACACACAGGCAAGGGCAGAGAAGAACGAGCCGCGCTAGAATCAACAATCTCTGGAAGAAATGATCGAGTTTATTGTTCTGGATGAATAGCCGCCGTCAAAAATAAAATGCCGTTTATTCAACAAAATTGTTTCTGGACTTTAGGTTATAAAGAGATTATTTTCTTATATTATTCATATACAATTTTTTGTATTTTGTACTTATTTGTTGCACTTTTTTTATACAGTTATATTGTAAAACTAAAATACCCTTTTAAGTTTACAGTATTAGATGTGTGGCTGCATTTGAAGTTCTTTTTCACTTAAGAAAAATAAATAATATATTGCTGTGAAATATATGTCAGATAATAAAAATATTCTAGTTCACATGTATTTGTTCATGTTTACCTAAGGGATAAGTCTGAAGCACACCATAAAATAATTCTATCAATTCATACAGTGCTAGTATGAATTGCAGCTGTATAGATACACACCCAGGTATCGGATCGGTACTCGGTATCGGCCGATACCCTGAGTCCAGGTATCGGAATCGGTATCGGGAAGGAAAAAAGGGTATCGGAACATCTCTATCGGCTAGTTCACTTTGGACCAACTGCCGTGGCTGGCCATACTTTGCCTTAAGGGCAGCAAGAGCAGATGTATAGGGAGTTGAGGCGTGCATATAAGACTTTGCTAGCTTGTACGCAGTAGGCAGTCTCAAGTGGTCCATTAGAACCTGGAACTTATATTGTTCAGAGAGGTGAGCATGAATATCTAACAGATTCTCCAATGCCATTTTAAGCAAAACAAAGTCACTTTCTTTTCCACTCTCAAAATAAGGCAGTTTTGGCTTGGGAATGCCAAATGCCGTGGCTACTAACAGCTCCATGATACTAGCTCCCTCTGAGGTCCTTTCAATGGGCGTAAGCAAGGAAAGAGGTGCAGGCAATTTAGGAACTGGATCTGAGGGTCTTTGAATCTGGGCAGGACGAGGTACAGTCCGCACTAAATGGAGGAACGAAGGAGATGAAGGAGTTGTCTGCTCTGGACTAGACGTCGGAACTGCTGGGTGGATCCCTTGAACAGGAGGGAGAGTCTCAGCCTGACTCACCGGATTTTCATGCTGAGGTAAGGATTGGAACGAAGTGGTTGGCTGATTCACTGGAACGGAATCAGGGACAGATATTTGAGGTCTAACCCAGGGAGCTTGCTGCTCTGAAACCAGGTCGACAGGTTCACCTGAATCCAAAACTCTGGAGCTCATTGAAAAAGGAGCCAACTCTTGAGGTGGTGGCAGAGCAGTTGGATGTTCTATGGTCACTTCTCCGGTGAATGAGGTTATTAGCCGAGCCTCTTCCAATTCTCGTTGAACTCTCCGCAGCCGTCGCTGTAGAGTCAGAGATCAGGACATCCTCTCTCTCTCCGTCAAAGCTGCTTGTGCTTGCCTGTCCAGTTCTAGAGTCCGGCCATCTAGGGCTTGTTCCTCCTGGATTTGAATTTGGATCTCTTGCAATTCTCCACGTTTCCTCCTCTCCTCAATCATGGCTGCCTGTAGAGGGGTGAGCTCCACCTGGTTCCTCTTACATGAGCTTCGGGAACTTCCACTGCCATAAGTGTAAGTATAAGAGGTGGCTTTCTTCGACCTGGGTAATGACTCCCCCTTATCCCTCTTGCATCTAGATCTTTTAGGTCTCCCCTCTCCCTGTGAGGGTGGAGCTGGTTGTGTGGCTAGTTGTGGAACTGAATGCTCCTCTGGTGAGTTGGGCTGGACATAATCGTGGCTGATTTCTACTTCCTCCACTACTACCACATCAGCTTCAGTCTCCTCTTTGTCCTCCACGTCTCCATCCTCGACTGCTGTCGTGTTAGATGGTTTAGTTGCTTGGCTGTGATGAGGGAGGCTCTTTGGCTTACTAGAGGCTTTCTCAACCGGAGCCGGGAAGCCATAGCGGTCAGGTTGGTGCCTCTCCCGCCTGGATAAGGTGCTACGGGTTGTGACTGGGAGAGCCCTCTCCAACTCTCTTTCATCTTTTTCATCCATACCAATGCCTGCCATGGTAACCCTCATTGTAAGAACTGTAGGGTGATGGAAATGGTTCAGGTAGAGTCTCGGTCAGAAGACGTCAAATGATATGGAACGATGAATGAGGCAGGGAGTTGGGCTTTTTCCAACACCAGTAGTATTTATTGCATCATGCTTATTGACTTTGGGTCAATGCATTGTCTGTGTGCTGCATAAGGGGATAACAAAGAAATAATACAATTGGTGACAGTGATCAATCAACACAAATTAAACAATCATATAAATGAACAACAAAGATGTGAGTGTGCTAATCACAATAAAACAGGCTGTAACGTATAATTCAAACAAACAATCTTTCCACATGGCACATGTCTGGCAAACAAATTAATCAATCAGCAGTGCACATGTTGACAGTGACAGTAAATCATAAAAAAAGGCATAAAGAGAGAAAAACACAATCAAATTAATAGATGGACTCACGTAATTCATAAAGACACACACAGTTATGCATCAGAGTGCCAGGAGAGAGTGCAAAGAATGAGCCAAAGGGTTCACAATCAATTTATAGGCAACAGGTGAGGCGGGCGTGGTCAGGTGACAGGTGGCAAAGTATCATGGAAAGAGCGAAATGGAGTTGAAAGGGAATAGAAGGGCAGGAGTCTTTTCAGTCATATTTCCTGGTTCTGGTAAGAACTCTAGCTGCTGCATTTTGGACCAGCTGTAGTGTGTTTATTAAACGTAATGGGCAACCACCCACATGGCACCCATACATTACAATAATCTAGCCTTGATGTCATGCAGCAAGGAACTAACTGTTCCGCATTTTTCATTGCATATGTCGTAATTTAGATATATTTTTCAGATGGAAGAAATGATGCGGTTTTACAGATGCTAGTGGCATTCAAATTAAAGATTGGAATCAAAGAGCAAACCCAGGTTCCTAACCGACAACGAAGACTTGACAGAGCAGCCATAAATTGTTAGACAGTATTCGGTTAGTACATACAGAGGCTTTTGGTCCAATCATTAGAAACTCTGTTTTTTCGGAATTAAGTAGTAGGAAATTACTAGTCATCCAGATTTTTTGACAAACAAAATCTAGTTGTGTTTTTCTTCCAGCTACGCAATTTTTTTTCTTGCTGCTCTCTTAAAGGTGGGGTATGTGATTCTCTTTTTTGTCCATTTTTTCAAAATCACTTGAAATCCTATTCATAACCCACTTACAGCCACTGAGTTAGAAGCACTGAAATGAAAATTAAGCAATTTAATCATCTGTGGAACGGGCAGGACTCGAAAAACTCCAGCCAATCATTTCCAAAACCACCAAGAATCATTGGACAGTAAGTCCGTCAATCAAACGGTCGTACCATACCCCCCTCCCCCATCCCCCTCGCGCGAATCAGGGCCAGCATTGGAGGAAAGAAGGTAGGACCATTTGAGTTGTGTATTTGTAAAATCTGAAGGCCGTTTTGCAAATCCCATACCCCACCTTTAAGGGCCCGAGAGTGCTTTTTGTACCACGGCGATGGACTATTTTCTTTAATGTTCTTTAAGCGCAAAGCAGCAACTGTGTCTAAAAGTTTATGTTGCAATATCGAGTTCTTCTAAGCTATCTGGGATGCTGAGGAGATTAAATTGATCAGGAATATTCCTAATAAAGCAATTTTTAGTGGCAGAAGTGATAGTTCTAACATATTTGTAACCCAGAGTCGGCTTTGCAACCTTGGCTAAATGGAGACTAGAGACTAGATAATGATCTGAGATGTCATCGCTCTGCTGGAGAATTTCAACGACATCAACATTGATTCCATGTGATAATATTAGATCTTAAAGGGTACCTATTATGGATTTTTGAAAATTGCCCTTCATGTAGTGTGTAACAGATCTAAGTGAACGATAACATCCTGCAAAGTTTTAAACATGAAAGTTCACCGTATACAAAGTTATTGTCTCTCAAAAGTAAGAGTCGACTCTGAGTCGCTGATATGAATCGTTCGACGAATGATGCATTTTCTCTAACTTTATGACGTCACTTGTACAAGTTATTTGAATAAGGTACGCCCACTCATTGCGCTCGTACTCGTAGAAGCCAGGGAAACTTGAAAACAACATCATGGCGACGAGACGATGTGTTCTGAAGTGTGACGCAAAAGCGACATTTTTTCATCTGCCCAGAGATGAGCATTTGAAGAATCAGTGGCTACAGTTCATATATGCAACTATACCACAGATGTATAGTCCGAAGTTATTGCTGTGTTCGCGTCATTTTGAAGATGATTGCTTCAAAAACATAAATGCTGTCAAATATGAATTCGCGAGCCGGTTGATACTGAAGGAAGGTTCAGTACCAAGTTTATTTGGATCAGCTTCCTCCTCCGAATCGCAACCTGTAAGTATTATTAATAATTGTTGCTTTTATGGGTTTTGTACCATGCTCAAGTATGTGTGTGTGTTGTGTAAGTTACGCTCAGCGCAGCTTCTAACGTTAGGTCTCCAAGGTCATTTTTTTTAAATATGTGAAATGTTTGTCGTTGTTATTGGAGTTGTCATAAAGAATAGAGCAATACCTGTAGTACTGCAGTGCTTTGTCAATATGTTTAAGCTTTGGGCTAACGCAAAAAATAACTGACTGGGTCATCTGACCAATCGCAGCAGATTAGCGTCACGCAAAGGAGGGGTTTGAAAAATTAGTCGTTAAACGAATCATTTGAGAGTCGGTGAGCAAATCAGGTAAAAATAAATGCATATTATAAGACAACAAAAGTGTTTTTTGTCATTGCATGCACGTAAAACTGTTGTTGGGGACTCCCAGAACAATATTAGGAACATTTTAAATGCATTAATAGGTGCCCTTTAAGTATGATTACAACAATGAGTGGGTCCAATAGAGTTCAGAATGCCTCTAAATGCCAATCCAAATGCGTCTTTTCCATTATCTACAAGTATATTAAAATCACCAACTTTATCTGCAGCCAGTACTAACACTGATAAAAAATCTGCAAAAATTTGATAAAGCCTGTACACAGTAGCCAACCCAGCACAAATGTCAAGCATGATTTATCATTTACACTAGATATTGTTATATTTAAGCACCAACACTTCTAAAGAATTATATTTGAAACTAGACTTCTTAGTAATTCCAAAGATATTATTATAGATTACATCAACACCCCCCCCCCCCCCCCCCCCCTTTTCCTTTCAGACGTGGTTTGTTTTTATAATAGTAATCTTGGGGGTTGGACTCGTTTAAAGTAATGTAATCATCTGGTTTTAGACAGGTTTCTGTCAAACACAGCAAATATAGGTTATAATCTGTAATCATATCATTAACAATAAGTGCTTTTGAAGTAAGGGATTGAATATTCAGCAACCCAAGCCAATCTTTTTAGTTTTGGCAACTGCATTTAGGCTTCAAAATTCATAAAAGTTGTGTTCAACTTCAAAATAATTGTCTTGATGGACAAAAAGTGTAAGTATCAAACTTTTGTTGATCACAGGCTTGTTTTTTCTGATAATTCAAAAGCCTGTGGAAAACTCCTTTTGGGTTTTTGTAGAGGGAACCAGTGTGATGCCAACTGCCGGTTGGCCTACAAAGTTACATCATACCTGCACCACAAAATCAAGACGCACAAATAAAACAGAAAACAAAAACTATACTTCAAAATAACAGTCTGTGCAGCAAACACTAAATACAGTGACATTACACATTACCCATAGAAAACCCACAGAAAATCTTCACAGAAAATGTAAAGCCAACAGAATAAAACTATGCTCTAGTTAGTCTCTGGAAACGTAAATACACTAAATACACGTGAGAGTGTTGGGGTAGAGAGATTATTTTACTTTATTCTGATTCTTTCTCTCAAATGTGGAGAGGTGTTTTTCTATATGCATTAAAAAACAAAGAAAACATGTAAAAGAAAAACATTTAGGTGTAGGTCTCCTACATTTCGCTCTATATATTTTAGGGGCTGTACAAGATTTTCGTGTGTTTTTAAAAAAAAAATGTAATGTAGATAGAACAAGTAACCAACATAGCAAACAATATTACAAAGCAAGGATAGACATTAATTTGTAGAAGGGGATCCAAAAATAAAATCAAAATATTTTAAACATGTTAATGACTTTTGTTTTTTTTTAACAACTTCAGAGAAGATATGAAGCAATCAAATTCTAATTTAAACATCTTAAATACTGGAGATGAATTTAAATATTTTTGCTTATGGATATAAAATTTTGCCAACAGTATAAATAAATTAACAATGTATTCAAGACCTTTGTTAACATTGTTTTCATAATACACAATAATATCCTTTAAAGTAAAATAGTATTTAATTTTAACTAAATTAAAAAATAAATTCTGCCAATTCCTTCCAGAAATGTTGGATAATTTTGTATTCAAAAAACAAATGTGTCAACACCTCTTTCCCACTTTTGCAAAAAGAACATAAATCGTCAATATCACAGTATTTGGCAATTAATGATTTAACAGGGTAAATGGTATGCAAAATTTTTAAATGTATTTCTTTGGTTTTATTATTAATGCAATATTTAAAGGGGATTAACCAAGCAGACTTCCAATTAATATTATCAATAATAGAGTTCCAAAAAAAATTCCTCTAGGTGCTATTTTATTTTGTATTTGAAATATTGTACAAATATGTTTATTATTGCATTTTTTATCAATCAATTCAATGCCGTTTAATATTAAATTTGGATTTATCATTAATGTGGAGTTAAATTGAATCTGACTTTTGATAAGATGAATCATAGTAGGGGAAATAGCTTTAATGACAGAATTAAATTCCTTAAAATGCACAGGAAAACTATGGATTTGCATAAATTGTTCGTATGTTAAAAGATTTCCTTAATCATCAAACATATTCATAAGATGATTAATATCCCTGTTAAACCAATTCTTTAAAAATAAGGATTTACTGGCAACCAAAATATTGGCATTATTCCCAAAAAAAATTGTTAAAGGGTTGTTTTCTCACAGGTATGCATCATGAACATCTAGAAAGAAACACATAGTTGGTGTTCTACAATAGGTTTTACAGGCAACATATAAATACAATTTTATGCTTGGCCAATAAAATGAACATATGGTGAACAGACTGGGAAAGGACTGAATATTTGTATACTGTAGTAGTATTAACTGTTTTGAATCTGTGATTTCATAAGCCCTGCTTGGATAAATAAGGTCTCCTGTGTTTCTTTTTTAGAACCTACCCCAGATTTGGTCTGAGAGATTGTGATTTTGCTTCGGGTCTTGATATGGCAGGGCTTGTTTTATTCCGATTTACAGTCTTGCAATTTCATTCATTCTACACAAGAAAAATCTATCTGAGATGCAAAATAGCATGTCTCTCAGATATATTTTTCTTGTGTATTTCTTTATCTATTTAGTATTTTGATATCCTACGTTGTTCTGCAAAGCCAAACTTATCCAATGATTTAGGAATGAATCTCATGAATATAATGCCAATTAAGTAGTTATATATGCCTATGTGAATTTAAAGTTCCCCTTCGTTGTCACTCCGACAACGCTTAGAAGCCTATCACCTTCGAGTATTACAAAACGAGCCAATGGCAAGAAAAGGCCATGGGTCTGCGGAATTTGCATAGCGTAACTCCGCCCCATGTTGTGGGTATATAAGGAAGTACGCTGGCAACACGCAGTTATGTTTTTGCTTCGGAGCCAAGAGGTTCTCTTCACTCCTGCGGCCTGAATTCTCTCTGAGTGTCACCAAGTATTCTTCGAGAGAAGCAGCTCTTCAGTCTGTGTTGGTGCAAAGGCGATTTACCAGCGAGTTTCACATTCCTGTCTGCTGATCTGTGCAGTGGTCTGCATCCAGCGTTTGTGTTTCTCCCTGGCCGCTTCAGCACGGGCTGATGAGCGTCATCTCACAAAAAGAGACACGTCTTTTTAAAGACGCTCTGTCCGTGTATTTCTGATGGTTCGGCTGTGCATTGTCGAATCTGATCCAGAGTTGACAGCTATGCTTTCCCGGGGCGCCGCGAGTTTGGGCTTGTCCCAAGCGCTCAAGGCTGATGATTGGTATTGTGGGCGGCGACCCCACTTCCTTTCTTCTCGGATGTGCATGAAGAGGCCATGAGTTCGTGGGAGTCTACTTAATGACTTTTCGCGACTGCTTAACTGCCTCTTCCGCCTTTTCTGCTCTCGCAGAGGCCGCAGCCGAGGGTACACTGGGGTTCCCCCCGTGGAGTGTTCTGTGGCAACACGTCTGTGTCCCCACAGCGCCTCCACCTGGCGTGGCGACCCTAAGCACCCCTCCAATACCTGTAGGTTTTTTGTCTAGGCAAATACCTATAGAAGCTGGGGGGCAGGCTGCCGCCTCAATGCATTCTCATGCACGAGGGCAGGGCTGATTCAGGGCTCATCTAAAAACTGCATGCCGCCACCGTTCTCGCGCTATGAGCGATGAAGGTGACCACATGCTCCCTGGGTCAGGTGGTGTCCACATGCGTGGCCAGACATCTATGGCCTAACCTGGTTGATATGCGCGAGGCTGAGTGAAAGCGCTTCCTCAACTCCCCCATATCCCAGGCTGGCCTTTTCGGCGGCGCGGTTGAGGACTCTGCCCAACAGTTCTCGGGGCGCCCAGAAGCAGACTGAGGCTATCAAACATGTTCTGACTCCCTAATGTGGTTGACAGAACTAACACCCCCATCTCTGAGTTTCCAGAGTGCGCGGATGACAGTGTGTGCCGCTTACAAGCCTCGCTACTGTCATCCCTCTCTGTCGCCAGACCCCAGTGGAACGCACGTCCTTCCCTGGTCTCCTCTGTCAGGACGCGGTCTATGACGGTGCCCCACACCGGGACACTTTGCCTCCCTAGTCCGGGCCAGTCATATCGCCTCGCTGCCTCACCGAGGGTACGTCTGTGGTCCCCATGACCCCGCTGGTACAGTTTTTGGGTGCGTGGCTCTGGCTCCCCCACCTGTCCCGCCGGGTCGCCAGGACCATCAGGCTCGGCTATCTGATTCAGTTTGCACAATCTCCTCCCCGCTTCCGGGGAGTGCGCTTCACGCTGGTCAGTGGTTATGCCCCTATCATGCGAGCGGAAGTCGCTACCTTACTGGCGAAAGGTGCGATTGAGATTATCCCTCCAGCCGAAATGAAGTCCGGCTTTTACAGCCCTGACTTCATTGTACCGTAGAAATCCGGTGGGTTACGGCCAATCCTGGACCTGCGAGTGTTGAACCGATCCCTTCACAGGCTTCCGTTCAAAATACTCACGGCCAAGCGCATTTTCGAATGCGTTCAGTCTCAGGATTGGTTTGCAGCGATCGACCTGAAGGACACCTACTCTCATGTCTCCATTCTTCCTCGACTCAGGCCGTTCTACGGTTTGTTTAGAGCGGCAGGCATACCAGTACGTGGTTCCCCCATTCGAGTTAGCTCTGTCCCCTTGCGTTCTTACGAAGGTCGTCGAGGCAGCCCTTGTGCCTCTCCAGCTACACGGGGTTTGCATCCTTAACTTTCTCGACGAAAAAGTTGTCGCGCGCACACAGTCACTGCTGACTTGCCTCCATCAAGTCCAGAGCAAGAGTGGGGTTCCACTGAAATTTTTCAGAGGCTGCTGGGGCATATGGCATCCGCAGCGGCAGCCACTCCGCTGGGGTTGCTTCATATGAGACCGCTTCAGCACTGGCTTCGCAACCAAGTCCCGAGGTGGGCATGGCACTTGGGCAAGCTCCGAGTACCAGTTACTCCGACTTGCCGTCAAACCCTCTTCCTTTGTTCGTACCTCAGCTTTCTATGGGCCGGTGTGCCTCTAGTTCAAGTTTCCAGGCATGTTGTTGTGTCAACAGATGCCTCAGCCACGGGTTGGGGCGCCATGTGCAATGGACAGGACCCCAGCGCCTCTAGCATGTCAATTGCCTTGAGTTGTTGGCAGTATGTTTGGCTCTGCACCGCTTCCGAGCCATGCTCAAGGGTCAACACGTACTGGTCCATTCGGACAATACCATGACTGTAGCGTACATCAACCATCAAGGTGGTCTACGCTCTTGCCATATGTTACAACTCACATGCCACCTCCTTCTATGGAGTCAGAAGCATCTGAGGTCGCTTTGTGCTATCTCATTCCCGGAGACCTGAACCGTGCAGCCGACGAGCTCTCACGGATTCAGCCTCTCTCTGGAGAATGGCGACTTCAGACGGTTCAGCTGATTTGGGAACAGTTCGGCGACGCACAGGTAGATCTGTTTGCCTCCCTCGACTCTTACCATTGCAGCCTGTTTTACTCCCTGTCCGAGGGCACGAGTGGCACGGATGCACTGGCGCACAGCTGGCCGCGGGGCCTCCGCTTTTTGCGCTTTCCCCAGTGAGCCTTCTCGCACAGACCTTGTGCAAGATCAGGGACGACGAGGAGCAGGTCCTTCTGGTTGCGCCCCATTGGCCCACCCGGACTTGGTTCTCCGAGCTCATGCTCCTCGCTTCAGCCCCTCCCTGGCCTATCCCTCTGAGGATATCCCGATCTATGGAACCTACATGGGTGGCTTCTCGACGGGATGAGGCAGGTTTGAGTACCCTACCACCAGCGGTGGTGGCTACCATCACTTCCTCTAGAGCCTTGTCCACGGACACCTCTATGAGTTGAAGTGGAACCTCTTCGTTTCCTGGTGCTCTTCTCGCCAAGAAGATCCCAGTAATTGCCCCATCAGTGTTGTGTTGGAGAGAAGGCTGTCTCCCTCCACTTTCAAAGTTTATGTTGCCGCTATCGCCGCACATCATGTCACAATAGTCGGTAAGTCCGTTGGGAAGCACGACCTGGTCATCAGGTTTCTGAGGGGAGCTAGGAGACTGAATCCTCCTCGCCCTCCTTTCGTACCCTCTTGGGACCTCTCAGTGGTCTTAACTGCCCTGAAGAGTGCTCTCTTTGAGCCTCTGCAATCAGTAGAGCTGAGGTTTCTGTCAATTAAGACAGTGCTTCTGATTGCACTGGCCTCTGTTAAGAGGGTAGGGGACCTGCAGGTATTTTCTGTAGACGAAGCGTGCCTGGAATTCGGGCCGGCTGACTCTCACGTGATCCTGAGACCCCGGCCTGGATATGTGCCCAAGGTTCCTACCCCTCCCTACCAAGATCAGGTAGTGAACCTGCAAGCGCTGCCCCTGGAGGAGGCAGACCCAGCCTTGGCATTGCTCTGTCCAGTACGCGCTCTCAGCGCTTACGTTGACAGGACGCAGTGTTTCAGGACCTCAGACCAGCTCTTTGTCTGTTATGGTGGGAAGCTGAAGGGAAGGGCTCTCTTGAAGCTAAGGCTGTCCCACTTTGGCTTACCAGCAGCAAGGTCGTCCGTGCCCCCTTGGTGTGAAGGCACACTCCACCCGGAGTGTGGCCTCCTCTTGGGCTCTAGCGCATGACGCCTCGCTGACAGACATCTGCAGAGCTGCAGGCTGGGCGACACCCAACACATTCGCAAGATTCTATAATCTCCGAATGGAGTCAGTATCCTCCCGTGTACTCGCTTCAACTAGCCGGTACTAGGATCAGCTCAAGTGTCTTCGCTTGCTCGCCATTCCACTCCTCGGACTGGATCAATGCAATATTCTCCTCAGGTGAGTTTCCCTGAGAAACCCTGAGTTCCTCCAGCGCTGTTGACGTCAACGCCAGAGTTATGCCTCTGGCAGCTTTCGCGTTGGCCAGGTGCCCCATGTGCATGGTCCCCCTCCGGTGACCCCCACATGTGTATTTCCACTGTAAGACTCTTTGAGCATGTGTCTTTCCCTTGGCAAGCCACCTTGCCAGCCCTGGGGTTGAAAGATTCCACCCTTCGGGCTGGACACTCCAGTGTTCTTCCATATGCATCCCTCCGGGTCATATGTGTATTCTGTAAGACCTCCCTTTGGGCGGGCATATTTCTACTGAGATATGCTTCTCAGTGTACCTTGGTATTCCTGTGCTAAATAGGAGTCCTTCGTCCGTGCTAGTCTCACGACAGGGATCTCAGATTTACGCAGGGCACTGGAAGACAGCTGTGAAGGTGACGTGATTAGACTGGTAACCCCATTCGTCGTCACTCGACGGAACTCGAAATGACAATGAAGGGGAACGTCTCGGTTACGTATGTAACGGAGACGTTCCCTCTTCTAGCCACTTTCTCTGTGCCGCTGGAAACGCCTGAGTTCAGTCTTGGCTACTCAGCAGGAAAACATAACTGCGTGTTGCCAGCGTACTTCCTTATATACCCACAACATGGGGCGGAGTTACGCTATGAAAATTCCGCAGACCCATGGCATTTTCTTTCCATTGGCTCGTTTTGTAATACTCAAAGGGGATAGGCTTCTAAGCGAAACCCCATTCGTCGTCACTCGTTTCGTTGTTTTGACAATAAGTGATTCCCCAGAGGTCAACGAGGGTTGCCATTTAGAACTGTCCATGTTAAATGCTAGCTGACTAGATCAAATTATAGCCTGGATGCCAGCAGAATTGAACCCCGCCCACATTTGAGGATGGGAAGTTCGGTCTGGACTTGATCCGTTGTGAAGCAAGCATGCCCGAACCAAAGCTGCTCGGACCAATCAAATTGTCAGGGCGGGCTTTATACGATGATGTACAGATGATCAACAGGACCGTAGTCATCCACGTCATCAAATAGCGCTTGGGCTGAATTTGTTTACAACAAAGAATGGCTGCCGCTGGAGAATTTAGATGTGTCAGTCATCGCGTTTAGAAGATGTACACAACGCATTAATTTTAAAAGAGGAACAGAGAACCACGATCACGACATTTGTCGATCGGAAAGATGTTTTTGCTGTCCTTCCTACCGGATTCGCCAAAAGTTTAATTTATCAGCTGGCCCGATGGTCGCTAAGAAGATGGGGTGCAATTAAAACCCTGTGGTCATTGTTGTTTTTCCTTTGGTTGCACTAATGGAGGACCTAGTGAAAGAAGCAAACGAAAGAGGTGGACATAACCAGCAGTCATTGCCAGCTCCTTTTCGAAAGCCCGGAATCCTCAACATATGTCATTCACTCTGTTGCTCTAATTGGTTGTAGGTCTATCCAATTGAGTGCAGAGGCATTTTCTTTCCTGGTTCGGTTGAAATGCCCCATCAAAGCCCAATGGAGCAGTATCAGACTCACATTCTGACTAGAATCTGAGTATGACGACGTCAGGCTAATCAAATTATACACAACGACAGCAATACAGTAGCTGAACGGACCTTTAATTCTGTATAGACACCACATAAATATGATCATATTTGACCTATCATACAGTAGGTGCAATGCAGCACAAATGTTTTTTTTTGCTAGTTTCAGCCCGACGCAGTTAAAATTTTAACATCCTGCGCCACGTTGTTCAAATCTAGATGTTGGTCTAAAGTCAATTGGGTAACACTTTATAATAACTGCACACTATTAATCATTGGTTAAGCATTAGTAAACAATTAATTCATCATTTATAAAGCATTAATTGACATTAATAAGCAGTTTATAAATACAGCTATAAATGCTTTATTCTTGATTTAAAAGCATATCTATAATGTGTTTAATAATTGTATTTTCATACTTTATTAATGATTAATTTATGATTTCTAAATTAAGTATTACATTATTTATAAACCATTTATTTAAGAGTTATCAGTGGTTCATAAGATCACTTAGAAAGTGTAAGTAAATGATTAATAAACTATTTAAATGTACATTCATACATCTTATTATTCAGACATATAGTAATAGTTACTTAGTGTGTTAATAAATGCTTTATTAACATGTATTTATACTGTAATTCAGGGTTAATTCGGGTAGTTATAAAGCATTTAGTAGTGGTCAGTTAACTATTTGTGTGAGCTCATCTAAAGTGAGGACTATTCATGCCTTGTAAAGCATTTACAGAGGAGATTTGTGTTGTTTCACTGTGTTGTGTTTGTTTCATTTTTCTGTTTAGAAGACAAATGAGCCTTTAAATCTCATTTGTAAATGCTTTACAAGACATAACTAGTCCTCACTTTAGATGAGCTCACAAAAACAGTTAACTAACCACTACTAAATGCTTTATAACTACCCGAATTTACTCCATTTACTTACACGTTCTAAGTGATCTAATGAATCACTGACAACTCTTAAATAACTGGTTTGTAAATAATGTAATACTTCATTTAGAAATTATTTATTGATCATTAACAAAGTATGAAAATACAGTTATTAAACACATTATATATATGCTTATAAAACAAGAAAAAAGCATTTATAGCTGTATTTATAAACTGCTTATTAATGTCTATTAATGCTTTATAAATAATGAATTAACTCATGCTTAACTAATGATTAATAGCGTGCAGTTATTATAAAGTGTTACCGTCAATTGTGTAATTAACGCCAACATTTCCTATTTATATGTTGTGATTTGTATTTGTACACAGTGTGTACAAATAACAGGGTCATATGAGACACAGCCATTTTTTAACCTTATACATACTGTACTGGAAACTATATTCTCAGAAGGCGAAGCATTTACCCAATCTAGCTTCTGGTCTTTGAAAAAGGACATAATGTGCTCACTTTTATTTAAAGGGGAACTTGGGAACTCTTGCCATTTCTTCGCTGATTTTGACTTTTGTTGTCACATGTTTTCTCAACGAGCTCCCCTACAGCTGTGGGGCGTATATTTCACAACACTGTCGTAAAAAAACTAACTCTCTTTCCCCTTTCTACCGCTGCTCATGTGCATTTGTTGTTATCTGAGCCGGTCAACTTTATCGTGTAGAGCTATGTCTACCGAGGTGGGTAATACATCATACACATTTAGAAGGGCGTGTGTGTTTTTGTCGAATTGCCATGAAGCAGTACGTGTTTCTCGTTCTCGCTTCTCACGAGACTTCCAATTTCCAACTTATCGGGACGTTAGTCCCCATGTTGGGGGGACTTTGGGAACATTGGGTGGACTTTGGCTAGAGCGGGGATAGTCACCATTTTCACCGGAACAGGTTGTTTAACCATCCAAATGATTTCTAAACAGTTTTATTAAGTTTAAATAGTTGCCAAGTTCCCCTTAACCCAAATATGGTGATAAAAGCAACTTGCTTCTGGACTTTTTTGTCAATTTTATTTGTACAGTGCTTTTCACAATACACATTGTTACAAAAATAATCATGATGTTATTGTCAATAATATCTTAATATCTTCATGCCTTATTGTCACAATTAGCAGATTAGAGCTGGTTCACAATTTGCTTTACATGAATATACCATATGTTTGCAGGTAAAGTTGGATATACTTTATATATAGAAATGTGCGCCATTGGTGTTTAGCATCTAAAAATGGCCTACATACTGGCAAGTCATGAGTTTGACAACCACATACTAGTGGCCTCTTTGTAAACAAACATTACGTTGGAGAGAAAAGATTTGTACGTTTTTTTGGTTATCTCTGATTGTTGTATTAGTACTTTAAGACTACAATTTGTCACACTTCAGATGCTCACATGCACACAAAGTTTTGCTTTATGAACAGGGTAATTTAGTCAAGCTCTCCGTAAATAGTAACAGCACCAGTCTGTCTGTAATCGGACAAAGGTTACGCTGTTTGGTAAAAGTAAAAAAACAAGAAGAAAGTATTCTTATACATAGTCTTTGTGTTACTTTATTTTCTTTAAGAGAATGTTTTTTTGATTCTGTGGAAGTATGTTAAAACAAGAGAACCATGTGTTTTCCGTGAGGGACAGAAGATTTAGTGGCTTAATGAAATGGCATGTGGCCCTGATGGCTGCCATCACTCAAATCAGTTCTCTTGCTCACAGCCACATCTCAAACACGTGAAAAAGCTTGTGATGAGCTTAAATTACACCAAACAGGAACAGAAGGTAAAAAAAGTCAATAGAGTATCTAATGGATTAAAAAGTGATAAAAGACTGATAAAAGAAAAAAAAGCTGCGTGTCAAGCTTTCACCACATTAGAACTTGGTTGATATTATTGTTTTATTAACAATAATATCAACCAGCATATTTACAGCATTATGTTTTAATTTTATGACTATTCTGAAAACAGCAGCACTGGATAAAAAGTAGAAACTCTAGCATTCATTGAGCAGACATCTGCTGTACTTACACAAAGGATTCTTACATCAAAACAGTATTTGTTCAAATGAAACAGTTGCTATATCACTGATTTGAAAACTGTGGTGATGCATTTTCTATATGCTATTCATATTTTCTTATTACAGCATTATGAACATTAAAAGATTATTATTTATAATAACAGGTAAAACAACTCTTGAAGAATACATGCATTACTGAATGAACGATTTATGTCTTCTTGGTTCTTTGTCACGTCTTTGTTCACTTTAATTTTAATTTTTGTAATTTCTAATTCTCCCAGTGACCCAGCAGTGGATAAACACTTTGGGGAATGGATGGAGTTCTAATACTCATCAGGTTATCTTTAAAAAAATAATGATATCATGACAATTTCTTAGTTTAGCCAATATTTACATTGCGGCATGCACATTGTTCCGATCAAATCATGGAAATTGTTCTAATTCTCCCAGTGACCCAGCAGTGGATAAACACTTTGGGGAATGGATGGAGTTCTAATACTCATCAGGTTATCTTTAAAAAAATAATGATATCATGACAATTTCTTAGTTTAGCCAATATTTAGATTGTGGCATGCACATTGTTCCGATCAAATCATGGAAATTACCCCTAGCTGCTAGGGGTTATGTGTATATCTGCTTGTTATCATTTTTATGAATTTATGAAAATTATTTTACTTCAGCACATGTTTCCTTCAGTTAGAATATTTTGAATATTGATATATGAATATAAGTGTTCTAAAGATTTATAGCTTACACAAAATAAATGGTTAAATCAGTCAAACAAACATGCTTTCTTCCCATTTGCAAACATGAAATAAAGGGGATGGAATACAAAATCACAACAAAGGGGTTCCTTGGTTTTAAAAGGTTTGAGAACCACATAAATGAATTCAAGGCATCACACATGAACTGCGTAAGATGAAACTTTATGTAAAGCTTTTATTCTTTGATAGAGCCTTAGATTTAATTTAGATTTATTCTAAGATGAGCACGCTGTCTTAATGCAATTTAATTTCTTCAGTGAAGCATTTATTTTGGGGGGTTTAAACTATTTTTAATTTACTAAAACAATGCTCAATAGGATAGAGTTGTTTAAATGGTTATGTATTTTTATGTCCCTCTTTCAGCAGTATATTTTCTATAGAGAGGAGTCATTAGGACGATCTCTGTGAATAAGGCTGAACATTGAAACATTAATGATATTGATATTCCTCCACGTGTTTCTAAAAACAAACAAACAAACAAACAAACAAACTCCAGAAAGAATATATCACATTGCAAAGCACCATGAACAAAAAATTATTTCTTTGAGCGTCTTGCGCAGCTCCTGACTGCGATACGCATAAATGAGAGGGTCTATAAGCGAGTTGCATATGATAAGAATCAGAAACAGGTTGAAATGGCTGAAATAACACTTGCAGTAAGGGTTTGTGGGACAGGTGAGGATAAGGATGAGGTGGAGGAAAAACGGTCCCCAGCAGATTATGAAAACCCCGAGGAGTATGGTCAGAGTGATGGCTCCCTTCATGCTAGTGGCTTGCCGGCGGCTCTTATGGAGGGCCATGATCCGTCTGGAGTGGACGTGCGCCAGGATGAACATGTGCAAGTACAAAACCGCCGTGAACACCAATGTCACGCCGAAAAACGTGACGAGACAGGCGATGACCGCGTTATCAGTGTGATAAACGATAAATAAAGAGCTAGAGGTGATGCTGGTGAGCCACACCACCGCGATAATGGCCACGGCGCGCTGCGTGGTCATGATGCTGTGGTACCGGAGTGCGTAAAAGATGGTGATATAGCGGTCCGCCGCAATAGTGCACAGGAACGACAACGAGGACACGACAGAACTGCAGATCATAATGTCTATCACATTGTCTAAGTGCTGTAACATCTTTGCAGTGACGAGCAGAAGCCCATGCTCCGTAAGTAACATGAAGAGAGTCTCCACCACATTACTTACGCTCACCAGCATGTCCGACACCGCCAGACAGCAGATGAAATAATACATAGGCGAGTGGAGATTCCTGTTCTTGATGATTGCCACCACCACCAAAATGTTTTCCACCAAACTGATCAAGCCGAGCATTAGAAACAATTCCTGGGGGATCATGATTTGGGCGATCCCTGTTGCATTCATGTCACCGGGAGTTGCACTGCTGTTCAAAGTGATGTTATTGTCCATATTATAGATGTAGTCCATGTGTTTCATGCTGAAGTGATGGCGCAACGAGTCGTTCATGCTCCCTTAGTTAGTTACCGTCGTCATTCAGTTCTTTTGAGTCAGTTAGATGTAATTGTCCTTCACCACACCTTCAATATTAAAACAATTAAGACAGTTCAGTATGTCACAACGACCAGTTCCGGCAAATCCAAAATGAGACATTTGAATATTAGAGATTTTAATCGAAACGATTATACAGCTATAAGTAATGCACATTATCATGTTATAACTTTTCAATATTTCTGCAGCACAAACCGCCTCAGACTTGTACCGACCATGAGTCAGAAGAATTTGTGCTTTACATTTTGTTATCATTTAGATTCTATCGCATCTGCGTTGTCGAGATTTGAAACTCACCAAAGTAGTAATTAAAGTTATGTGAAACTAATAACGCACGATGGTCCTCAAAGGCGGCAGCGGTCACAAAAACTAAACTAAACGAAACAAAACAAAACAAACAAACTAAACTCATAAAACAAGAGCTACTTTTATTGATTCCGTCTTCCCTTGCAATGATGAAAATGATCACTGTCTCTCCCCCTTCCCTGTCATCTAAACCGATCACATGACAAACCACACATGTAAAAAGCTCATTTTGCTCTAAATTCAGTGCCTTTAAGCTTTATTAATATCACACATCATGTGGTTGTCCGTCAGTGTGTAGGTTACTGAGAAAATTCTTAATACCCATACGAAAAAGAAGTAGGCCTACTTCAAGATCATTTTATGAAGTATACTTAAGTTATGTGTATTTTTTTAAGTATACATTATGTAGTAAGTATACTAATGTCAATATGTACTAGTAATAAACTTGTAAGTGTACTATTTTAATACCGCTTGGGACTAAATTAGCCCACTTTTAGTATAAAAAATATATGTTTAAAGGGCATATTGCAGGTTAGAGGATCCAACGAGTCAATGTATAGAAAAATAATGTAGGAACTATATTTTCTTTAAAATATACTTATAAATACGCTACAGAAGCTTCTGGAGACGTTTTTGTGAGAAAATTTTACTTCCGCGTCTGAAAATGGGCGTGGCAGGCGTGACGTAACGGGCGGGAGAGCGGTCGATTCAGACAACAGGAAAACAATGGATCGCAATGATATTTTGGACGCTGAGGAAATACTTACTCCTATGACGGACCACAGCCGTACAATTATGAGCCTGCTATACTGCCAAGAGAGCAGGGACAGGCCAGGATTAATGTTAGACAGAACGGTCAGAGACAAATTGAGTTGTGGTGTGAGGAGAACCAGTGGAGAACAGGAGAGGTGTCTTGGTGTCTTGGTGAGAGAGACCAGTGTTAGCTTATAACTTAGATATATACACGTTCGCTAACGATATACACTGTTCTCACAATATTGTACAGGGCTGCGTTTCCCGATAACGTTGTCTCTTAGCGCGCTACGAAGACTCTTAAGGTATAACTTAACTGAAGGTATACCATTTCTAGGCGTGTTCCCCAAACTATACCTTAGAAAGCTGCTTAAGATATACCTTCTTACGTCGGACGTTACTGGGTGCTGTCTGTGGCGATGGTGCTGAATCTGTTGATATCGATGACTCGAGAATCAATTATTCTCTCGTGCAGGGGCTGCTTATGTGAGAAAGCGCTGTCCTTTATAAAAGAAGCACTTCAGAAATAACTGTTTGCATTTACTAGGACTCATGGGATATTATAAAAAATAATCCAAACTATAACAGCCTATAATAGCCTTGCCTACATATTTTAAAATGGTATCATATATTGCTGCCATAATAACCATTTAAATTTTTTATGTGCTTTCTTCTCTTTCCCATTTTTGTTCGCTGAGGTGAGCTGCGATGAAATACTGTTCTTGTAAATACTTTCAAGCATTTCAGTAATAAAAGTGTACGTCACGTAGCTACGGTGCTCGGCAGTGATCAAAAAGGATTTAAACAGTGAATTTTGAATCTCTTGTAAACTCAGAGATGTGGATTCAGACGGCAATTAAATTACCACACGACCTGTTTGTCAAAAATCAGTAGGTACTAATTTGGACAGAGATTTTTACGCGGGTTGTGTGAGAAAAAACACTGATATTATGGATTCGGACGGCACTAAAATAACCGACTTACCCCTGTAAATGTTTAAAATACCGTACGAGCCCATGATAAACAATATTAGCGTCCGAATAGGACTTAACTGACAGTAGCCTATGCTTTCACTGGCCTTTAAAAGCGCTCTTTAATTAAAATAAATTTATAAAATTGTATTATATATAATAACATAATTAAAATTGTAACAACAATCAGTGTAATGACAATTTTATTCTTTGCATGAAAACACTTGAATTAGCCTAATTGAACACTGTCTGGGTGTATTAAAACTTCAGAATTATATTCATACACTCTTAGAAGAAAAGGTTCTATATAAAACCTTAAAAGGTTCTATCAGCGCTACGTATTTGGAACCTTTAAAAGGTTCTAAACAGAACCCTTTTTTAAGGGTTCAATAAAAATAAGCCTTTAGGGTTCTTTGTAAACAGGAAAAAGGTTCTATATGGAACCTAAAATGTATTTATGAATGTATGTGAATGATCACAAAATTCAAGATATGGGGGTTAGAAAATTGATATATTTATATAATTTTATGAAGTTAATCAATATCACGCGAAGAGTGCCATTTCAGTTTTTCTCCTCCAAAAATCAGCATGATTAAAATGTGATATTAAGTTACAACAACAGTTTAATAAACAATAATTTTAATTACAACTACAAAATGTTGCAGAATAATGTAATATATGAATGAATAATAGCCTATAAAGAACCTTTGTGCCAAAAGGGTTCTTTCTTGTCATTATAGAACCTTTTTTTCATAAAAGGTTCTTTGGAGATGAGTAAAGAACCCTATGCTTCATATATAGAACCCCAATGAACCCTTTTTTCTAAGAGTGTATAGACCTTTAACAGTGATAAGGTATAGCTAAGAGTGCTCCAGACCAACCTTCCGAACGTGTGACTTACAGAAGGTATACTTAACTAAGAGCGTTTCGGGAAACACGTATTAACGATAAGGTACAGCCTAAGGTGTAACTTAAGAACGACGTAGCGTTAAGAAGGTTTCGGGAAACTCAGCCCAGATTATTACCATCGTATATCAGGACAGCAGACATGAGAATGTTTAGGGTAAATATATACTATTAAATGTATAAAAACTATACTTGAGTATGTTTGTATTGTACTAAAAACATACCCAAGTACATTTTTAATACATATTTTTCACCTGGGTTATAACATAAACAGAAAATTAAAGATTTGAATATTTAAACAACCTAGTAATTTTGTTTTTCAATTGCACAAACCGCACCAGGCACGAAAGATACCGTCCTTTTTCTTGTTATAGAAACCTGTGGACTCGATGTCCTGACAGGCCAGAGTTTTTGCAACCTCCACAAACACAATAATTTACCATGACGATGACAAATTAAAATACAAAAACTACAGAAACCACACTGACTCACGACAGCTCTTACTTAATACCAGCCTACTCTGCACTGAGCCGAGGCTAAGACTCCCTGTCGTGACGTAAAATGGCGCGATGTTGAAAAAAAAAAGCCGTTTTTATGAGCAGTCCAAGAAACGCTCACTTTATCTACTAAATTAGTGCCCTTATGTCGTTTTAAAACATTTTATATCCTGCATTAACTTTTCATATGGTATTTTCATACAAGGTTATATATTAATTCAGAATTTTTTTTAACATGCAATATGCTCTTTAAGTGTACTTTAAGTGTAACAGTAGTAAACTTTAAAGGACAAGTTCGGTAGTTTACACTTAAAGCCCTGTTTTAAGATCGTTTCTGATGAAATAGAACGGTTAAGATTGAAATTTGGACACATGCTGCTGGCCCGAGAATTTTCGGTTTCTGTGGTATCACTGAGCGCTACTCGGAAGTGCAGAAGACGTCGCAAGCCATGCGACACTTCATCCCAAGGTGCTCCAGTTCCGCGACAGGCCACTCAAAAAAGCAGCCGCCTAACCGGAACACAGCACCACCGCCTCCTCCGCTTCCAGCTTCACAGCGCCGTCTTCCCAGGGACTCTCAGCAGCACTCGCGCTCTTCGAGCCGCCACAGGCCGCCTCCTCCTCGGGGAGAAGCCGCGTGTGTTTTAAATGTAGGAAATGTGCCCACTGTGCAGTGCTTACCCCTACTTACAAACACTGGTCGCCCTGTGACACAGACTTGCCCAGAGCTCTTATCAATAAACACGAAATGTGTTCAGTGTGTAGAGAGCAGACACTGTATGCTGTGTGTCACACACACACAGCGGCCAGAGCCCAGATACCATTCTCCCTCTAGCTTTAAGTATGAAAGCATGGAAAAATGATCCCGGGCGTGTCACATTGGGTACTGAACACTATAAAGCGAGGCTATTCGCTGCAGTTCGCTCGCAGACCTCCGCGCTTTCGTGCCAGGGTCGAAACTACAGTGAAAAACGAAGTAGCACATCTAATTCGTACCAAGACTGCGAAACTGCTGTAAAGGGGGCTATAGAAACCGACTCTCTGATGCTGAGCGAATCAGGTTTCTACAGCAGGTATTTCCTTGTCCCCAAAAAGGACGGCGGACTCAGACCCATCCTAGATCTCAGGCGCTTGAACAAAGCCCTCATGCAGAGGTCGTTCAAAATGCTCACGACCAGACAAATCCTCGTGCAAATTCGCCCGAGGGACTGGTTTATCTCAGTGGATCTTTCAGATTCAAATAACGCCCCATCACAGGCCTTTCTTGCAAATTGTCTTCGAGGGCCAGAGCTATCAGTACACCGTCCTGCCGTTCGGTCTGTCTTTAGCACCCCGTACATTCACAAAGTGCATAGACGCAGCACTCGCCCCCCTGAGACTGCGGGGGATGCAAATACTGACCTATTTGGACGACTGGCTAAATCTAGCTCAGTCAGAGACAGAGCTAATAGCACACAGGGCTTTATTACTCAGCAAGATTTTGCAAGATTTGGGTCTCCAAATCAACTGGAACAAGAGCTCGCTGTCTCCCAGCCAGAAAATTTCCTTTCTTGGAACAGACTTAGACTCGGTATCGATGACAGCGCACGCGCTGTAACGTCAGCCGCGGATACAGCGCTCAGCAGTGCTTTTCAAGGACAGCATTCTCCCTCTAAAGAGCTTTTAGAGGATGCTAGGCCTTATGGCTTTGGCCTCGGCAGTGGCTTCGGCTGGGCTTACTGTACATGTGCCCTCTCCAGCACTGGCTAAAGGGGCACTGGGGCGGCGTCAGACTGGTACCAGTCAGGTGTGGATCTAGGATTGATCTGGAACCAAAAAGTGATCTCGACAGACGCATCCAACTCAGGTCGGTCTTCGGCATGTGGGGAGCCCAGGAAGGGCTCTTGCACATAAACTGTCTAGAGCAGTGGTTCCCAAAGTGGGTGCCGTGACAACTGGCTAGGGGTGCCGCAGAATCTCAGCTTTATTTTCCAATTTAAACAGCCTAAAATAACTATCGTAGCATATAATAACTTTTTACAGCATATTTTAAAACAATATCAAAACACCAACATATGCATGTCCAAATGAAAATGAATAAGCGAAAAAACACTGATATATTTCATACATTTAAAGTTTAAATCCGGAGGCATCTGTCGTTGCTAAGCTTGTTGTTGTTAAGGTTCTTGTCATGTGCAGCATTCTGAAAAGTTTTTATCTTTTTATCTGAAAGATGTTTTTATCTCAATGCGGCGCTTGGAAAAAACGAGCGCTTCGCTTCCATTATGAGTGCGCCTACATTTGAAATAACGATCTTGAGCGCGCAAAAGACGCAGGCCCTTAACCCTACGCCTACATTTGAAATAACGAACTTTAGCGCGCAAAAGACGCGATATGTGAACAGGCCCGTGCGAGCTAGCGTTCTCATCCCTGGCATACGTGATAAACAAAAAAAGGCAGCGTCTGTCAGTGAAGCACGATCTATGAGTTGCACTATCCTCAATCAACCCCCGTATCAAGAGGCTGTGCTCGCAAAAGCACGCACATTCCCATTAAAATGCCCGCGACAGTTCCATGCAAAGATAAAAAAAAATTTAAGTTATAAGTTATAAGGTCAGGTTTGAACAAAGCAAACGAGGAACTAAAGAAAAAAAATATTTGGAGTTGTTTATTATTATTTAAAGAGTTAAGTATCTTTAAATCTGTTTTGTTCCAAAGATTCTCTCATACAGTAGCCTAATTGGTTCAAATCAGTCTGTTGACATGTGTCCAGTTATAAATGGACAAGATTCATCTGAAGGGGTTGTATCGCCTCATATTATATCTGTTGTGATGCATTCCTAATCAATTCATGCTGCTGTTTATGCTTCATTTGTTGTTTGCTCATCTGGATATAATTGTATATATGTATGTACATATGTTCGTTTAGTTTAATTGGGTTGGGGTGCCGTGGAAAAAAAAACACTACAAAGGGGTGCCATGCTTTCAAAAAGTTTGGGAACCACTGGTCTAGTGATGCAAAAAGGTCTACTTCTGCCGTACCGAAGGTGTCCCATAACAACTGGACCATCTGCGGGTGGAGGGACCATTCCCCAGGGGGAATGTTGTCCCTTGATAGCCTGTCTGGGCCCACATTCAGATGGCCTGGCACATGTGCTGCACTCAGCGAGCGCAGGTTGTGCTGAACCCATACAAGGAGGCGTTCTGTCAGCGCATGAAGGTTCGTGATCTTATACCGCCCTGGCGATTTATGTATGAGACCACCGAAATGTTGTCCGTTCGAACTAGAACGTGTTGGCCATTTAGAAGAGGAAGGAAGAACCGTAATGCATTCTCGACCGCCTTCATCTCTAAACAATTGATGTGTGAGAGCCTCTCTCGGCTCGACTACAGGCCAAAAATCGGTCTGCCCACACCCGGAAGAGCTTCCCATGCTTTTGCATCTATAGCTAGGGGTAGAATAGTATCTGGGCTCTGGTCACTGTGAGCTAGGGACCTGGAGACCTGGTGGGGCTGATACATCGGCACTGTGCTCACAGTGCTTATATGAGGCCGCGCGCTGAGAGCAGCGGTGCGCTGATTCACACATAATGCTTTTGTCACGTGGGTCTGAGCGTGTCTTATGTGTGTGCGCAGTACAGAAGGCGCAGTGTTTATCAGTGAGCGTGCGTGCTTGCTGAGAAGCATGCACCTCCTTTACACATGATGCTCTTGTCACGTGGGACTGAGAATGCCTTATGTGTGTGCGCGGTACAGGGAGGGCAGTGTTTAACAGTGAGTGAGCGCGCTGAGAAGCGGGCACTTGTTTCACACTTAAAACATGGTCGGTATGACCCCCCCCTTATTGGTGGGAGCCCTAAGTGAGTGTGTGACACTGTATGAGCAGTGTTTGTAAGTAGGTGTGAGCACTGAACAGTGGGCACTAGTCCTACATTCGAAACACCCGTGGCGTGAGCTGGGTTTATTAATATGGGCCCTGAATGAGAGTGTGTCACTGAGTGGGCTGTGCTCATGTGTAGGGGTGAGCACTAGGAAGTGGGCACATTTCCTACATTCAAAACACTTTTGGCGTGAGCCGGATAGACAGACATAATGCTCTTTTGAGATCTGTTTGGGTCGCCGTGAAAACGGCGTTTGGGTACAGGCGAGCGGGTTGTGTAACGGGCTCGTTGGTTGTAAAATATACGCCTCCAGTCACCTGTGTTGTGGGAACTGTGAGAGTAGTGCTTGCTGTCTTTGATGGCGGTCCGGCCGCAGCGGGACTCAACCATCGCCTTCTTCCTAGGGTTAGGAAGACTTAGAGGGCGCTGAACTTGGGCCTGGGACCCCAAGGAGGGGAGGCCTATGGCGGCCAGCTGAGCTTGAGCATTGGCGCTCTCTTTGTCTGTGACGCTGTGGAGCTGGTGACGGAGGAGGAGGAGGAACTGTATTCCGGGCAGGCGGCTGCTATCTCGAGCGACCTGTCGCGGAACTAGAGCGTCTGGGGATGAAGTGTCGCATTGCTTGCAACGTCTTCTGGACCTCCGAGAAACGCTCTACAAACCCTTCCACTGCCTGTCCAAAGAGCCCGGAGGGGGATACAGGTGCGTCAAGGAAGGTGGCTCTTTCAGCGTCCTTCATCTCCAACAACGTGAGCCACAAATGTCTCTCCACAACAGTGAGGGACGCCATGTTCCTCCCAATGGCCTGAGCGGTGGACTTGGTGGCTCGCAGAGCTAGGTCCGTAGCACTTCTCAAGTCCGTGAAGCTCTCAGGGTCCGGGCCCACCTCGTCCATAGAACGGAGAAGGTTGGCCTGGAAAATTTGTAGCACGGCCATGGTGTGGAGCGCAGATGCGGCCTGGCCAGCGGCAATGTAAGCGTGGCTGACGAAGGCGGAAGTAGTCCGGCAGGCTTTAGAAGGCAAGGCGGCCTTAGAGTGCCATCCAGAGGAGGGCGGGCAAAGGTGCGCTGCAACGGCTTCCTTGACCAGAGGAATGGACATGTATCCCTTGTCTTTCGCGCCGTCTACAACAGAGAGCGTCGAAGAGACAGAAGTTCGCAGCCTGGCTGAAAAAGGCGCCTTCCAGGACTTAGAAAGCTCCTTGTGCAGCTCGGGGAGAAACGGAGCGGGCCTCGAGGGAGGCATCGATCGGCGACCGGGGAGGAAACATCCGTCGAGTCTGTTGGGAACGGGCTCGTCTGGCAACAACCACTTGAGGCCGAGGTCCTCCACGGCCTTTGTAAGGAGGCGGAGAAGTTCAGCGTCGACGTAACCCGCTGGACTCTTGAAGAGAAGGGGCGGGGCCTGGAACGGAATCCGACCACTTCTCACTGCCCGACGCTAGAAGAGAACAGCTGTCCTCTTCACCATTATCTCCTTCGAGCTCGTCACACACGACAGGAGCAGCCGCTGAGGGGCGCTGGCCATCCGTGAGTGACCCAGGAGACTGAGGGGAGGCACGCGGGGATTCCGCCGGCATGCACTCTTGGTCCGGAACCTCCTTCGTTGGCGGCGTTCTTACGGCGCTGCCCAGACAAGGAAGGCGGAAGCGCTGAGTCCAGGTTAAAAATGGCAAGTCGAGCCCGCAGGGTTCTTTAAGTGAACTTAACATTATACTTATAGTTTACTATTTATATATTATATTTGCACTTGCAGTAGGCCTACTGCTATGTTCAAATGTTATTTTTTTTTATACTTGAAAAAACACCTTTAACTGTACTTTAATTTTAAAAACATTTCATTAGCTTCAAGCATCCTTTTTTATAAACACTTGAGTGTTAGTAAGTGTCACAAAGAAAGGCAACATTTTAAACAAAAAAGTTGAGAAAATCTAATTTGTCGAAGACTATGCCTTGATCAGATTCAGAACGATGATCAAAACACAGATGGAGTAGATCGAGTACAACACTCCCAAAGCTTCACAGTCGTTTTCTCTTCATGGGTTACGCTTCATTTCATTTGGAAATATTAAGCAGTTTTGATTTACACACTGTTTAATGTTTGATGATCATGTTTTGTTACATTTGTGTGAGCAATCTTCTTTCACTTGTTTCAGCTCCTTCTCATGTGTTTTGATCTGGAGATTCTGTACTAGAAGATGTCATAGCACCCCCTACCGTATAACAGTGAAAACATGGATAGCTGGAAAATTCAGCTGGGGAAAGAGTAAGTAGAATTAAAGTACATTCCTGTACACTACTAGTGGACTAGCCTATACACAAATTCAGATACGCAGAATTAGAAACATATCTGTTTTATATCAATATTTTAATCAATATATTCTGTATTGTAGTTATATATTTATTATATTAAAAATTATATTTAATAGGCTACTTGATTAAAAGAGTTAACACAAACAAGCCAAACACAAGTACAAGCCAAGAATACTTAGAATACTTAATTATACTTTTAAGTATATCTCAATCAACAAGTATAGGCCAAATATACTTAGACTTTTCTGTCAGTATAAGTCAAGTATACTTAAGTGTAATTTTAAGTATATTTCTGAGAAGTAAATAAAGTATATTTTTGAGAAGTATATAAAATGTAGACTGAAAGTACGCATTTCTTATTTTTAGTTGAAAAGAAGTATACTAATAGAACACTTGAATAAACTGTAAGGCTGAAATAGGTGGCTGAAGCTGGAAATTAACATTTGACCTCCCCCTCTTCCTTGAGACAAAAGCCTCACCTTATCCACACCATTCTTTCTCTCAGAGACAACTAAAACTCACACAAGTATATATATGGTTTTTAATGTGAATGATGATCATTACGGAATGTGTTTAGTATCATTTTAAAGGTCTGAGTGCGATTGGTACAATGGTCTCATTCCCAAAGAGTAAAACACAAGGTACTAAGGTTTTTAAGAGTTTAGAGATAACTGACACACAAAGAAAGGCAAATGGTCTTTTTCCCCCACCCCAAGAGGTGTAACTTCTTAATGCAAATTAGCAGGTTTTACATGTGAAAGATTAAGGCTATTTAATGGTCTGCAGCAGGAGGATCGAGGCTGATTTCTGTTCACAGAGAGCCCGTGAGGTTGAAAGTCCCAGGACTTTCAAACCTCATGTAGCCATACAATGTTGGGTTTGCATCTTTTCGATGGTATTGTATTGATTATCTTTGAACTGATTATGAAATTGGCATGATACTTTACCCGACATAATAAATTGTTATATTTGATTATTCTAACTGATTTTGACATTATTTTCATTGAAGTTAAAAGGAATGGTCAAACACTCGCTTATATTTTAATGATGCACAGATATCATTAAAACCCTTTTATATATGGAGTCAGATGAAATAACGAGTTAATACATATGAGAAAGTGTATTGCATTTAATCAAAAATCCCTTTAGCCTGGAAAGGACGGAACACGCGCGAGACCTTCGCCGCTGATCGTATGCCGCCATTGGATCGATTTAGCGGGCCTTACAAAACGTATTTTTCGTAAGGGCAGTAATTAGTATCACTGTGTACAAGATCAGGTTAAGTTCCATGTTTATTTTATTTACTCTATAAGCTATTCCACCCTGTTGTGATCTGTTTCCTTGTAAAGTGTAGAAAACTCAGAAGCTAAGACCAGGAGACTCGGTTGTATATAATCTTTTGCAGGTTCTTTATTGAACACACAAGCTTGTTCGTTGCTGTAGTATTTTCCAAGCGTCGTCGCGAGTCTAACTAAGGGAAAAATTCCCTTGCCATTTATAACATTACAAAGGGGAGGGATTTACAAAGCATGTAAATTACATAAACAGGTTTAGGAAACCAGTTTTAGACTGAGAGTGTTACCACTCCTAATCCAATCAGCATACCTATTCACACAGTGAGATTCAAGAACAGGACCAAGAGTTTCAGTAATCTGCTTACAATAGAGAGAAACAGGAATGTTAGGAAAAAGCAATTAAGAGTATCAGTAATCTGACAAATACTGAAAAACAGGATTTGCCAGGTTCTCTTGCTGGAAACTGTTTCACAGCTGATATCATATTCAACAACAAACATATTCTTAAATTTGTATCCCTTCAACCCGAAAGCTTGTTACTATATAAACTTGAACATGTTAGTTTATAAGACACTGTGTAATATTATGTTTTAAAAAAGTATTTAATAAGCTACTCAATCAAAATAGTAAACACAAGTACAAGCCAAGAATACTTAGAATACTTAATTATACTTTTAAGATTATCTCGATCAACAAGTATAGGCCAAATATACTCCGACTTTTCTGTCAGTATAAGTCAAGTATACTTAAAAGCCATTTGAAATATATTTCTGAGAAGTACATAAAGTATATTTCTGAGAAGTACATAAAAAGTAGACTGAAAGTACAATTTTTAGTTACTAATAGCACATTTTTTGTTACTAATGGCACACTTGAATAAACTTCTTTTTCGTAAGGGTAGGCTGTTATACTTTTCCTATGCAACTCTCAGTAATTTATGAAATTAGTAAATTGACCATACATATGAAATTAATCAAACCCTCTGGGGTCGACAAACATAATAGAAAAAAAAAGAAACACTTTATAATAACGTTCAGTTGTAAGTATTTTTTTAAGTGGTTAGTTAATGATGAACTAATCATTTACAAAACATTCATAAATGATTAGCAAGTGATATACTAACATTTTATTTATGTTTTTTAAATTCCGATACAAGTCATTTACAAGTGATAAGTAAATAACTAATATTTATGAAGCATGACTATGCGTTCATAAATTATTAATAAGTGATATGTTAATTATTTTATATATGTTTTGTATATTCAGTTATAGGTTATTTAAAATTGATTAGTTAATGATTTACTAATCATTTACACAACATGAATATGCGTTTCATAAATGTTTTGTCACGAGCTGGGCTCGAACTCGGGTCTCAGATGTGGAGAGTTGAGTGTACTACCACTTAGCCACAGAGGAAGTAAAGTTGGACCCAAACGAAACACTCAAGGCAATACTCCAGGCAAAGTAGATTTATTTAAAAAAAAAGGTTCTTTGCAAGTCCAAAAAAATCCAACAAAAGTTCTTCTCAGAAGAGGTATTACTAACAGTAGAGATAATGCAAACAATAAGAGGAGAGAAACAAAATAACTCCACGAGGGGAGAAAAACAAAATCAAATAACTAAGAACAGCTTACTTGGGACAGCTTGGATAACTTGGAAGGACTCGGTGGAACACAGCAGGAAACACATAGCCAAGACTCAAAAACCGAGTGAGGAACAAGGGGAAAAAACACAGCTAAAATACTCTAGGGGAAACAAGGCACAGGTGACCTGGATAACGCTAACAAGGACACAAGAGGAAGAACTAAGGCAGAGGGGGACACAGGTGACCTCTAAAGGCCTGGAGACAAACAACAGGAGGCAGGATGCTGACAGGACCCCCTCCTCTAGGAACGGCTCCTGACGTTCCTTCCAGAACACCCAGGCCTCAGGGTCCGAAACTCTCGGATCAAACTTGGGTCCAGGATGTCCTTGGCAGGAACCCAGGAGCGCTCCTCCGGCCCGTAGCCCTCCCAGTCCACCAGATACTGTAGAGAGTTCTGGACCCTCCGGGAGTCCAGTATCCGGCGCACTGTGTAGGCTGGCTGGCCGTCAATGATCCTGGGAGGTGGAGGGGGTCTGCGGGGGGGGGGCAAAGGGAGAAGACAAGACAGGTTTTAGTAATGAAACATGAAAAGTGGGGTTAATTCTAAGTGAACGAGGGAGAAACAAACGATAAGAAACAGGGTAAACTTTCCTTGCTATGCGAAAAGGGCCGATGTATTTCTGGGAAAGCTTCTTAGATTTGACCCGGAGGGGCAGGTTCTTAGTGGCTAACCAGACTCTTTGACCAGCTCGGAAATCAGGGGCCGTCCGGCGGCGGCGATTAGCCTGGCTTTGGTATCTCTGGGAGGTCCGAAGGAGGGTACGCCTGGTCTTCTTCCAGGTCCGCCGACAGCGTAGGACAAAGCGCTGGGCAGAGGGAACACCAACTTGCGCCTCTTCCTCAGGAAACAATGGAGGGGTGAATCCAAACTGGCATTCGAAAGGGGACAATCCAGTGGCCGAAGACTGGAGGGTGTTGTGGGCATATTCAGCCCAAATGATATAGGTGGCCCAAGACGTGGGATTACTGGCCGCCATACACCGCAAAGTGGTCTCCAGATCCTGATTAATCCTTTCAGTCTGCCCATTGGACTCTGGATGGAACCCAGATGATAGGCTGGCTGTGGCCCCAATAAGCCTGCAGAAGGCCCCCCAAAACCGGGACGAGAATTGGGGACCTCGGTCAGAGACAATATCCAGGGGAATTCCAAATATCCGGAAGACATGGTTCATAAGGAGTTCAGCAGTTTCCTTGGCCGAAGGCAGCTTGGGCAGGGGAATAAACCGGGCAGCCTTGGAGAACCGGTCTACAACCACCAGGATAAAAGTGTTGCCCTGGGATGGAGGAAGTCCTGTAACAAAGTCCAGAGAAAGGTGAGACCATGGCCTGTGGGGAACAGGTAGGGGACGGATCAATCCCTGGGGTCGCTGACGTGTAGACTTTCCCTGGTTGCACACAGGGCAGGCCTCCACATAGACCTGAACGTCCTTCTTAATGGACGGCCACCAAAACCGGCGCTGGAGGAATTCCAGTGTGCGAGCACTTCCTGGATGGCAAGTCAAGGGTGACTCATGACCCCACTGCAAGACCCGGGCCCGAACAGATAGTGGAACGTACAGGCGTTCGGCGGGACCACCGCCTGGATCGGGCTCATGGACAAGGGCCTCTCGTACACCTCTTTCTAGTTCCCACTGAAGAGGCGCAACTATCCTAGACCCCGGAATAATCGATGCCAAGGGCTTCTCTTGTATTTCAGGAGAGTAGACTCGAGAGAGGGCATCCGGCTTGACATTCTTGGTGCCGGGTCTGTAAGAGAGGAGAAACTGGAATCGATTAAAAAACAAGGACCATCGAGCTTGCCGGGGGTTTAACCGCTTAGCCTGCTGAAGATATTCCAGGTTCTTGTGGTCCGTGAGAACTTGGAAAGGAGGCTGAGCCCCCTCAAGCCAATGGCGCCACTCCTCCAAAGCCAGTTTTACCGCAAGCAACTCTCGATCCCCCACGTGGTAGTTACGCTCAGCCTCAGAGAGGCGGCGAGACATGAAGGCACAAGGGTGTAATTTTCCATCCTCACCCCTCTGTGACAAGACAGCCCCCACCCCCACCTCTGAGGCGTCCACCTCCACCACAAAAGGTTTTTCTGGGTCAGGGATCACAAGAATTGGAGCGGAAGTGAAACGGCACCTGAGATCCTCAAAGGCCTCTGCTGCCTTTAGACCCCAGTGAATCTTGGTTCATTTACATTTTTACATTTACATTTATTCATTTAGCTGACGCTTTTATCCAAAGCGACTTACAATTGCTATACATGTCAGAGGTCGCACGCCTCTGGAGCAACTAGGGGTTAAGTGTCTTGCTCAGGGACACATTGGTGTCTCACAGTGGATTCGAACCCGGGTCTCTCACACCACAGGCATGTGTCTTATCCACTGCGCCATCACCACCTCTGGTTCCTCCTCCCTTAGTAAGGGCGGTCAAGGGGGCTACCACAGAGCTGAAATTCTTAATGAACTTCCTATAGAAGTTCGCAAAGCCAATGAAACGTTGAACCTCCTTGACTGTGGCAGGTGTGGGCCAGTTGTGGACCGCCTCGACCTTCTTGGGGTCTATCTCCAGGTGGCCAGGAGTAACAATAAACCCGAGAAACTGAGTCTGGGAAACATGAAATTCACACTTCTCAGGTTTTACGTAGAGATGATTGTCAAGTAGTTTCTGGAGGACCCGGCTAACATGCCCCTCATGCTCCTTCAGTGACCTTGAGAAGATGAGAATATCATCCAGGTATACGAAGACAAACAGATTAACCCTCTGGGGTCCGAGGTGTTTTCTGGGTCCTGGAGGTGTTCTGACATGCTCTGACATTTGTGCTTATTTCTGATACTTGTGACATTTTCATTGCTAAAGTCTGATTACTCTGTATTCAGCACAAACTCTGCTACAGTAATATGTCAGCAGCATGTATGTAAACATTTTTAGTTTTGAGATAATGACGTTTATGCGTGGTTTGTGAAAAAACTAAAAAACATTGTCCCTGAAATAAGGTAATAAAACCCATACTAATTATTTATTCACAAGACTTTTGAAAATTGTATCACGTGGCCTAGAATATTTGCTTCAAAACTATGTGAAAATCATCCTGACTACTCATTTAGATAAGACAATATATTGATTTAAAATTTGTAAGACGTGTTTTGTGTTAGAAAGCTTTATGCGAGGAGGCGTGAACCATGAACCATCAACCCATGAATATTTAGTGTTTCACACCTGAGAAAGACAAAGACCCTCCCCTAATGGCCCTATAAGGGGCTATCAGCTGTCATTATCAGGAACCTTGCACAAAGAGTGAGGAGAGACTTAAAAAATAATGGCTTTTAGATGTTTGGATTTATTTACAACACAACACTATCCAAAGATACACAACAAATGACAAAAAAGCACATTAGTAAACACTGATCTAAAGACAGAGACTTGGACAGTCCCACAGCTTTCTGCCCTTCCTAAAACATAGTAGGCTACATACCTGTCATCTCCAAAGTGTTTGATTTTTTACCATGTTCATCTAGAGAGACTAATGTGAATGTCAGCAGGACTCATCAGTGTCTTCTGGTCCCTGTAAAAGAAAACATTTAGGAAAAAAAACACCTGTGAACATGCTGATATCAGGAGAAACTATTTTAGATTTTTCTGGTTAAAATTATGAAATTTACTAAATACATACATACACTATATATGTGAACTCCCAAGTGTGTTGTGCCTTGTAGGCATATGTAGGGCTGCATGAAATAATAACAATAGCCTATAGAAGGCAGCCTTTAAATCGTTAAAAAGTTCAGTGACACTACACTAGAGAAAACTATATGGATTATCATGTTACTTCGTTTCCATTCGTTACGACGTTATGAAATGTTGGAGTAAAAACATGAAGCCTATAATGTTTTATTTGTTCTGCTTTTCAAACCCACAGCGCGTGACTCTAATTCAGCATGTGCAAACATTTACTGAATGCGATGTCATTGTGTCATAGGCTACATGTATATACATTTAGCATTAGACCTCATGTTTTTAACTCCAATCACATTTTATAACGTACATTTTAGTCTGGCACCAGTTTAACTAGTAGCTACAATGTAAAGTTTATGCAACAATAACATGCTGAAGCTAACATGCTACTAACAATAACATGTCTTACCTTAAAAATCTCATAATCAAATCTTGTTCTTCTAACTCTTCTGAGGTAAATCCAAGGGCACAGCACAGCACAAACACAGCATTCCCCACTCAAGAAAAGCAGAGTAGGACTGAAGACGCTGAATCTGATTCTTTGTGTTGAGTGAGTTGATCGCGTTCCTCCACGTGGCTCATTAGTATGCGAACAGCTGTTTCGCGTGGGCGTGGTCACATTATCGCTAATGAGGCCCGTTTGAGAAACTGTATATGTCGCTGCTTTCATACGGATTACTTAAACATAGAATATTTGTTTTTGATATAATTTACATCATTTAAAAATAGAGACTCCAAGCGTTGTAAAGACATACGTTTCAAGTTTGTGTGACAAATATTAGCTAAATTACAGATCATGTTCTGTCGCGTTTCAGAATGAGCTTCACATTGAGAGAGACGACAGAACGCGCATCATGTTTATTTTATTTATTTTACGAAAAACACAACATTTTGTTTTTATTAAGTGTGTACACAAATAAAAGAAGACATTTACAGTTTTGAATGATGTATAACACTTAAATGTAAGATCAAAATCAACAGAGTATTTTAAATCTCTTTTGCACTGATAAGAAAAAAAGCGAGCAAATCACGCCGGCGTGATTTCAGACCCCAGAGGGTTAAGCATGTCCCGGAGAACATCATTAATTAGGGCTTGGAATACAGCAGGGGCGTTGGTTAGCCCGAACGGCATCACCAGATATTCATAGTGACCCGTGGGGGTGTTGAAGGCCGTCTTCCATTCATCTCCCTGCCGGATCCGCACGAGATGGTAAGCATTGCGGAGATCCAGTTTAGTAAAAATGGAAGCCCCTTGAAGCAGCTCAAAAGCAGTGGCCATGAGAGGAAGGGGGTATCGATTCCGAACCGTGATCTTAAGGGCCCGGTAATCAATACAAGGTCTAAGCCCCCCGTCTTTCTTCTCTACAAAAAAGAACCCCGCCCCAGCCGGGTAGAGGCACGGATGATGCCAGCTGACAATGACTCCTTAATGTAGGTATCCATAGCTGAGTGCTCGGGGGAGGACAAGGAGAAGATCCGACCCCTGGGCGGGCAGGAACCAGGGAGTAGATCAATGGCACAGTCGTAAGTGCGGTGAGGCGGTAAGGAAGTAGCCCGGGACTTGCTGAACACTGCTATGAACCGATGGTAGACACTGGGGACTCGGGAGAGGTCGACAGACTCTTGAAACTCAGAACTAGGGGCCGAGGGGCTCTGAAGCATGCAGGTGAGTTGGCAGGTGGAACCCCAGCTTAGAATGGTGCCAGTAGGGCAGTCGATCTGGGGATTATGTCTGCACAGCCAAGGGTGTCCCAGGATAATAGGATACTCGGGGGAGTCAATGAGATAGAAGGTCTCCTCCTGCTGGTGTTCAAAGACGGTAAGTCGCAGGGACTGGGTCGCCTCTGTTACTTTGCCAGGTTCCAGAGGTCTGCCATCCAAAGCTGTATCTGCCTGGGGTTGAGGAAGTAGTTGGGTAGGGATCTTAAGTTCCTTAGCCAAGGTTAGATCCAGGAAGTCACCTGCGGCAGCGGAATCGATCATAGTCTGGACCTGATGCTGATGGCCCTCCCAGGACAGAGTGACTGGAATAGCTAGGACAGCATTAGTAGGAGGAGCTCTAATCTTCCCCATCACAGCCCTCCTGTAGCTGAGCGGGGACAGGCGTTTCCCGAAAGCTCGGGGCAAGTGGAGCGGAAGTGGCCAGCAACTCCGCAGTAGAGGCACCGACGCTCCCTCATGCGACGTTCCCTCTCGTTGGGAGAAAGCCTGGAACGGCCTAACTGCATGTCCTCCGGGGAATCATGGAGCTGTTCAGGGGCCGGGGAAGCTCTGAATGAAGGAACACAAACTGGAGAAACAGAGTTGCTCAGAGGAACTTGGGACTGAGACACCTGGCGGCGAGCCGCTCTCCGCTCTCTAAGACGATTATCCAAGCGGATGGCCAATGCTATGAGGGACTCGAGATCCCCAGCTGGTTCTCGGGTGGCCAACTCATCTTGAAGGGGCTCAGACAACCCTCCCTGAAAACAAACCCTCAGCGCTTCATCATTCCATCCGCTCCTTGCTGCTATAGTCCGAAATTCAATGGCAAAATCTGCCGTGCTGCGGGAACCCTGACGGAGAGAAAGTAGGCGCTTGGAAGCTTCTCGGCCACTGACAGGATGATCAAACACCCGCTTGAACTCTTCCACAAATGCCGCATAGGAGTTACAACAGGCCTCTTGGGATTGCCACACTGAGGAGGCCCAGGAAAGCACCTTGTCTAAAAGAAGGGTAATAATGTAAGCAATCTTGGAACGGTCTGTGGGAAAACTTGAGGGTTGGAGCTCGAAGGTGAGGGAGCATTGGGTGAGGAAACCCTGGCAGGAACTTGGATCTCCAGCAAACGGCTTGGGAGGTGGAAGTCGGGGCTCTGCCACTGGAGAAGGCCTGTCACCACTTGGGAGTGGTATGGAGGAAGGTGAAGGACTAGGAAGGCGTTCAAAGAGCTGGCGGATAGAACTCATCATATGAGCCATGAGTTGAGAATGATTGGTCATCAGCTGTTCTTGCCGGCTGAGAACGGCTTCATGGCGCTGGAAAGATGCCTCATGATGAGCGACCACTTCCAACAGGTCCTTGGAACTGGGTGTCTCTGGGTCCATGACTGACTCGGTTTTTCTGTCACGAGCTGGGCTCGAACTCGGCTCTCAGATGTGGAGAGTTGAGTGTACTACCACTTAGCCACAGAGGAAGTAAAGTTGGACCCAAACGAAACACTCAAGGCAATACTCCAGGCAAAGTAGATTTATTTTAAAAAAAAAAGGTTCTTTGCAAGTCCAAAAAAATCCAACAAAAGTTCTTCTCAGAAGAGGTATTACTAACAGACAATAAGAGGAGAGAAACAAAATAACTCCACGAGGGGAGAAAAACTAAATCAAATAACTAAGAACAGCTTACTTGGGACAGCTTGGATAACTTGGAAGGACTCGGTGGAACACAGCAGGAGACACATAGCCAAGAGTCAAAAACCGAGTGAGGAACAAGGGGAAAAAACACAGCTAAAATACTCTAGGGGAAACAAGGCACAGGTGACCTGGATAACGCTAACAAGGACACAAGAGGAAGAACTAAGGCAGAGGGGGACACAGGTGACCTCTAAAGGCCTGGAGACAAACAACAGGAGGCAGGATGCTGACATGTTTAATACATTACATGTTAAGTTTTTTTGTATATATGTATGTAGCAATTAGAGGGTGCAGAAAGTGTTGTAAATGCCTTGAATACACGTACAGTAACAGGTAAGAAAGATCTATGAATGATGTGTAACATTTACAAGTGATGAATTGTTTACACTTTAGATTAGGGGATGCAGAAAGTGTTCTAAATGATTTATTCATGTGTTTACACATCATCTATAACAGGTGTTGAACACTGTAGTGTGTACTGCAGTGTACGTGCTGACCGGTGAGGGTATAGACAGCTGTCTTCTCTGAAACACATGGAGTCTTTAACAGCTGTGCACCTGATGTGAGCAAAACATACAAATAAATGTAACATATAATTTATTCAGCATTTATGAAAAGCATAATCATGTTTCGTAAATGATTAGTTCATCATTAACAAAACACTTATAAATGACTTACAACTGAACATTATTATAAAGTGTTACCAAAAAAGGATTAATTAAATAGAAAACATTGATCAGTGATTTGTTTATTCAGTTTGATTGACTGACCAGCGCTGGTATTCATATTCATATTTATTTGTATAGCACTTTTTACAATACATACAAATATACAAATTATATTTACAAATATACAATAATACAAATTATGCTGTCAACTAACATCATGTCTTAATTTTAGGAAGAAACAATGAGCTCATTAAAGTAATTATAACAAGTTGTGCACATAATGATTACAATATATAGAAAATTTGGCAGTGGTGCATGTTGATTCAGAGTTGGGGTCAACTTGCGCAAGTAATGCGAAGTATCGCTGATATACGCTACGGCTTTACGGCTACGCCTTGTACGTCATCACAAGTTGCGTAAGTTGCGCTTGAATTTTACTTTGTAACGTGTTTAATACGAATATTTTTCTTACACAAACTCATCGCTTTGCTTCAGAAGGCCTTTATTAACCCCCCAGAGCTGTGTGGAGTTAGTTTGGATGCACTTTTTTGAGCTTCAAACTGATGGTGACAATCCACTGCCATTATAATGCTCGGAAGCGTCAGGGTGTAATTAATATAACTCCGATTGTATTCGTCTGAAAGAAGAAAGTCATATACACAGGTGAGTAAATTATGGGGTAAAGTGAACTACTGCTTTAAGGTCACAAAACTCTGGGCTTCTGATAGTGCCTAAGTCCACTAAAGGAGGGAGAGCGGTTTCACATTTGGCTCCTAAACTCTGGAATAGCCTTCCTGATAATGTTCAGGGCTCAGACTTAGTCTCCCAGTTTAAATCTAGATTAATACGCATCTCTTTAGCCAAGCATTCATATTATGCATTCATATAATGCATCTCTTAACCTTTTACAGTTATATCAGAATAAATGCACATGATTATCCTGCTAAATGTTATGAACAGCAGCTACGCAAATTATTTTCTATTTGCTTCTCTGTTTTATCTTGGGATGCCCATCCTGAGGAAACTAGAGAGTATGTCAGCTGCAGTTTGCGTCTTTAATATGCCATTTATTTTTTCCAAAGTTACTCCTGTTAAATTCAGGCATCTCTCTGCTGCCCTTATTATAATTTTAATTCTCTCTGTTCTGCTTTCGGTTTGTGCAGAACAATTTATCACCTCAGCCATAAATGAAACCAATTCCATTTTTCCAATCACCAATCTATCCTCGTTTATCTTTCTCTGAACCAATACACACCCAGTCCATTCCTGTGTTTTTATCTCACTCCGTGTCTGCTCATTTTGTTTTTCTTTTTGGGCTGCTTCAGCATATGTCAACCCCTCAGATGATCTCAAATTTTTGCAACTTTTACAGCATGTTTGTGAGCAATGCATCCCCCAAATCCAGCACTACGCTCACCACCACAATTGAAGGATTTTGCCTTTACTCCATCACATTTACCATAGTCACCCCAACATCTCGTAAATCATCGTTTACCTCAGCAAACTGCACCAACATGTCCATATTTCTGACACTTGACGCATCTTAGTGGAGGAGGTACATATGGTCTTACTGGGTACCTTACATTGCCTATTTTTCTCCATCTGGCATTTTTTACCACCGATGTTTATACCACACAGAGATAGTTAGTTGTCTTTTTTCAGTAGATTTGTAGTTGGAAAAAACAAAGCATACACAAATATTTCTAAATGAAGCATAAATGAGGAGCAGACTGATTAACTCCATTCAGTTCATTATTTATTAATTAATACATTTTCTTTTGGGGATTTTGGCACTAACTAACAGGCTACTCAGACATCTTGAAGAAGAATGTACTTGCATAAGCCTATAATTTCACTTCATGAGATAAAATCTCACATCAAGATTTTATAAAAGTAAAATTAGTCTGCAATCAACAATCAATATAAAAGGAATCAGGGTTGATTCTGAAAATTTGGTCATCAGTAACTCTATCTGGAACCTCATGTCTCTTGCCTCTGTGCAATGTGTTAAAAGATTTATATTATTATAAAGTAAATTTAGACTCAAGAGCACAACCTACATTATATTTATACCCTGTGAATATTTATGCACACATTGAAATTATTATTTTTTGAGTACACGCAACAATGCATGATGCATGTGTAAGGATGATAAAAATGATGTAATACTGATACATTGAATGGGTTGATACAAGTTAAAATATACTTAATATGGTTCATAAAAAGTTAAAAATCTTTATTTTATATCTAATTTTTAAAAAGTTAAAAAGTTTTAAATCATTGCATTGCTGCACTGTTTGTTTAAGAAATATTTAATTCATTTCTGTATAAAACAGGAGAAAGAAAATACACTTGTGGTTGGTGGATCGGTGATCTATTGCTTTTTGGGTAGAGGAGGCTAAAGAGATTGATAGGATAGAAGGACGATATGTGTTTAAAATGCTGTCTTGTTTAGCTTCTATGACATTTTGGGAAAATGCACCTTAAATTACAATATGCAGTGTTTGCTTGTTTATATAAGTTTCACTTTCTTTTGCCGTAAGTTTAAGTACCAGTTTGTGATCGATTGCTAATGCCTCGTTCAGCCTGTGTACGGAACGTGCGGCTTACGTTTGTCCATTACAACATTGGACTTGACTAAAGCCACATCGTGCTGTCCGTGTCGTATTTTCTATTTCCCTTTTTACAGGCACAACATTTGGAGGCCCCGCTGGGATAGTGTGCATCGAGGTTCAGCGTCTACAAGAGATGTCCCCAGCCGTCACACATCCCTTTTGAATAACCCAGAACATCAGAAGCAGGTGGCGAATCAGCGACAGAGGGATTCCGCTCGTCTTGGGCAGTGATCTGAGGTATTTCTGCATACCAGGGGAGCTGCTACTACTACCCAAAGATTGAAAGGTACCACTTCACTGCTAGCACACACTCAGCTGGAAAGATGGAGTCGGCAGGGTTAGAGGAGTTACAGCTTGAAGTAATAAGAGCATTGTGTCTGTTGCCCCGAGAAAGTTTGGTGGAGTTGTGTGACTATCTAATCATCACCGGAGCAGAGTTTGAACATGTTATCAACAAGGGCCGAACTGCTCTCATCACACTAATTTCAAACCACATACAGAGAGAGGAGCTAGACGAGGTTGAGGATAAAGGTATGGCTAACTTACTCCATCTTCAAGAAAAAATGTCTGAGCTCCAGATAGCTGGTAAAGTTGGCACATCAACACAAGTAGGCGAACAACAAGAAGGGGAGGAGAAAAAAATACTGGAGGGAATTGAGGCCTTGCAGCTTCAGTTAGCAAGTGCACAGAAACAGAATGAGAACAGTAAGCCAGAGACAAGAGGAATTAAAACCACCAGGCAGTCACCACAGAGTGTAGTTCACAGTCTTGCACCTCACCCATGGCACAAGGACTTTAAGATAGCTGGCCAAATCGGTGAGCTTGGTCAGAAAGACAAGCTGACTTTTTCAAGTTTAGCACGTCAAATTGAACATGGCTCAAGCAAGGGGTTTCCTGAACTTGAGATAGTAGACGCAGTGGTAAGAGCGATATCCCCAGGCATGCAACTTCGCAGCTATTTAGAGGGCAAAACCAACTTGACCTTACCCACACTGAGGTGAATACTCCGATGTCATTATCAAGAGAAAAGTGCAACCGAACTGTATAAGCAGTTGACATCAGAGGTGCAGGGCATCAAAGAAACCCCACAGAACTTCTTTATTCGCACCTTCGACCTGAGACAAAATATTTTGTTCGCTTCACAGGAATCTGAGGCAGGTCTCCAATATGACCCTGGATTGGTGCAGAGGATGTTTCTACATACTGTGTTGACTGGCCTGCAGAATGACAACATCAGGCGGGATCTTCAGCCTTATCTGGAGCAAGCTGACATCTCTGATGAACTGTTGCTTGAGCGAATGAATACAGCATGTGCTTATGAGACCGAGAAGAAGAACAAGAAAAAATTGTCAGGACAACAAAGACCTCTTACCGTCCATTCAGCCCAGTCCAACCAGTCCAACGATGCTCCTACCGAAAAGAATGAAAACCCACCGATTCAACAAAAGTCTAAAGTTTCCCCAGCTGTTCTTTCCCAGCTTGAGGAAATTAAATCTGAGATGGCTCTGTTGAAAGATCTTAAAGCAGAAGTGTCTCACATTAGGGAGTCCATGCAACAGCCCCAGCACATGCCTAGACAGCCACCGCCAGCAGGGGGGGCCGATGGCGCATCAGGATTGCAATTCTCAGGTCAGCAGGTGCAGGATCCGGCACAGGGATACTGGTTTACTACGGACCCCAGACACAGAGGGGGAACTGCTCAGTATCAGCAAAGGTTTGTCCCACAGCACAGCTTCCCCCAATCAAATCGTGGCCAAAGAAGAAAATGTTTTGGTTGTCAACAGAGTGGAGCTGAAGATTATTGCACACACTGTTATAGGTGTGGCAGTAGCGAGCACTTTCTGGCTGGTTGTCGAGCAAGAGGACAGAGACAGTTTGGAGGTGAGTCTTTAAATGGGGGAAGGTCACTCGCACGGGACAGGGAGTGACTAGTAACACAGCAATGTCCCAGAAATGTGTGCATTGTGGACTAGTAACACAGCAATGTCGCAGAAATGTGTGCATTGTGGACAGAAGGGTAAAGGACCAATCCTGAAGCAATGTGCATCCTGTAAGAAAGCGCTTTACTGTTCTAGACCATGTCAAGCTGATAACTGGGCACCACACAAAAGAGAATGTGAAGCACTCTCGTGTATGACTACAAGCACCACTCCAAAAAGGGCTAAAAGGGAGCCATTGGTAGGGGAAAAGCACATGGTTGATTGCTTCATCCAAGGCCAAAGTGTTCGTACTTTGTGGGACTCAGGCTCCCAAGTGACCATAATTGATGAGCTATGGAAAGAAGCACACCTGCCAGACACAAAACTAAGAGACATAATAGAACTTCTGGACATAACACAGACTTTTGACATACAGGCAGCAAATGGGGAGAGCATGCCATACACAGGTTGGGTCGAGGTAACTTTTAGATTAGCTTCAGGGGCTGCATCCAACACAGAAGTAATTGTCCCCACACTCGTGATGAAGGGTGGTAAGCTTGTTCAACCTATCATTGGGTCTAATGTGATTGGGATTATTATAGACAGTGAACTGAAACAGTCAAACACTACTGAGAGGGAAGGGTTAAGTAGAACAGTAAGGGCAGCATTTCCAGGCCGAGCAGCGGCTTTTGTAGAGCAGGTAACGGCTGTGGTAGAGCAAGTTGGCACCACACCAGTGGATGAGTATATAGTCAAGACAAAAAGGGAGAGGGTTAACATACCAAAACGTACAGCAGTCAGAGTTGAGTGTTATGTAAATATGGATTCCCCACATAAAGTCAACACACTTCTCTTCGAGCCGGATGTGAACCCACGCTGGACAGAGGGACTCGAACTATGTGACATGCTCGTAAAAGTAAATAAGGGCAGAAAAAAACCCCTCTATTACTGTAAGCGTGCAGAATATTACAGATCATGACATAGTGTTAGTAGGGAAAACTGAAATGGGAACTGTCCAGCAGGTCCAAGCAGTCTACCCAGCCTCCATGCTAGAGGGGTCCCGCCCTCCACCTTCAGCTACAACAAATCACATCAGAGCTGAAAAGGATCAGACTACAGGAAATGTGTGGGATCCACCTGTGGATCTGGGCCACTTCAATGAGCCAGAACGAGAGGTAGTTCATAAGATGTTGCAAGAGGAGTGTGCCTCCTTTTCAAGAACAGATGATGATATTGGTTGTATAGAAAAACTTCAACTCAGCATCTCCTTGAAAGACACCGAGCCTGTAGCAAAAGCATACCTCTCTGTGCCTAAGCCACTTTATCGGGAGATGAAGGACTACTTGAGTGACCTCATTGCTCAGGGTTGGGTGGAGAAGTCTAACTCACCGTACGCATCACCAGTCGTGTGCGTTCGAAAAAAAGATGGGAGTCTCCGACTCTGTATAGATTTTCGCAGAGGTGTCAAGTAACGAAGTACAAATACTTCGTTACATTACTTAAGTAGAAATTTTGGGTATCTATACTTTACTTGAGTAATTATTTTTCAGCTGACTTTTTACTTCTACTCCTTACATTTTCACGCAATTATCTGTACTTTCTACTCCTTACATTTTAAAAATAGCCTCGTTACTCCTATTTCATTCCGTTTGTCATCAATATTGAATAAATGATTCAACAAAAAAAAAATTGACCAATAACACACGGTTAATAGATCTGAGTCCCGCCTCCTGAACACACATCGCTAAACTGATTGGCTTTGTGTTTTCTTTCTAACTTGTGAGAGGCTGTACATTTGGTTGTGCGAAGTGGCAAAACTCCTCCGAAGGAAACCTAGAGATGCGGTAAGCGATGGAGAAATCAACAGTTTTCTGCTCAACAATACGGGGCAAATCGCGTCAAATATTGATTTGGGGGACAGCCGTTTTTACAATATACTGTATGACAATCGCGGGATAAGTGGCAAAGATAATCGTTAGTGAGTGTGTGTGTTAGAGAGAGAGAGAGAGAGAAAGAAGAGGAGAGAGTAAGGGTGTCACGATTTAGATTTTAAATCGAAATTAAGTCACAATCTCGAACTTTGAATTCAAAAATGGAATCGTCGATGCTGTCACGCCCCCATGTCACGTCCAGTCGGTTTGCAAAGCGGAAAAAAACACTCGTGTTGAAGTGCTGCGAGTCCTCTCACATTCACGTTCAAAGCACTTAAAAAAAGCCACAGTTTGTAATGTATGTGCGTGTACCATATTCTTCCACTTTTTAATTTAAAACTTTAAATTGACAAAAACTGCAGACTCGGACTCAGAACAGTATAAATCTTTATACAACAAATCTTGCATGTCACAAATAACTTGATTTTCCGAATGAGTGTCGTTCATTTCCGCACCACCGAGTCTATTTTTGCTGTGCACGCGCTGAGTTAAAGTGACAGCGCATAGTTGGTCACAATGGACACAATTGACATGAAAATGTTGTAATTTCATCATAAAGGCATTTAATTAAATACTACATTAAATACTAATATTTTTCACAGTCATGTTTTTACTTTAAGACCGAGGTAAAGCAAGATAAACATAGATGTATCTGTTAAACCGTGTTTGCACTGCAAAAAAAAGCTTTTCTTATTTAGTATTTGTGTCTTGTTTTCAGTCCAAATATCTAAAATGTCTTAAATCAAGATGCATTTACTAGATAAGTAAAAGCCATAAGATATTATTTGTTTTCTGGGGAAATAAATAAAAAAATATCGAAATTATCTGCCAATGGAATAAGAAAAATAATCTTCTTTTTGTTTGAATTAAAATTATTTTTCTTATTCCATTGGCAGATAATTTTGCTTTTTTTTTTAAAGCAAAAACTCAATTATTTTTTATTTATTTCCCTTGAAAACAAGACATAATATCTTATGGCTTTTACTCATCTAGTAAATGCATCTTGATTTAAGACTTTTTAGATATTTGGACTGGAAACGAGACACAAATACTAAATAAGAAAAGCTTTTTTTGCAGTGTGTTTTGTTGTGAACTTGAATGTCATCTTCTGTGAATAAGACTGCAGTTACAAAATAGAAACTACATGGCAGGTTATTTTGCTTAAGTTTCCAATTGACTGAAGATATAAGTTATTGTGACATTATTTTGTTAATAAATGTTTTAAATTTGACAATGTAGTGTACATTGCGAACAAAGGTCATATATTATATTGCATAAAAGTCTAGTCTAAAAATGGCATAGCAAACTGTGCTTTAATAAAATAAATGTAAAAATCGAGAATCGAACTGAACCGTGACCTTAGAATCGAAAATGTAATCAAATCGAGGATTTGGAGAATCTTGTGTGTGTGTGTGTGTGTGTGCAACCCTACAATACAGGGTCAAAATATCCCCAAAAAGATGGCAATATCCGAAATCCTTGTCCTTGTGGGTAATTTTTTTTGGGGGAAAACAGCTTATAAACAGACTAAGTAAAAATGCAGAAAGTTTTCTGTGATAGGTGATTCTATCTTCCGCTTCATGAAACACGTTAATGCTCAGTAGTACACATATGGTTTGCATTGTACTAAAATTTAAATAAAACTGAAATTAATTTTCTAGGGGCATATATGCAGCTGAAACAGGGAGCCTAGTGCATCCCAAATTTTTCAACATTAACATTTTAATATAACATTATAGTCATTATGGCCTTTAGAAAAAAATTTTTTTGAGGAGGTGTAGTGCACTATAGACCCTGTGGCGCGGCCTAAGCTTTGGTCATTAATGGCATTTTTTCCTTGCATTACTTTTACTTTTATACTTTAAGTAGTTTTTTAAACCATTACTTGTACACTTTTACTTGAGTAAAAAACTGGAGTTGATACTTCAACTTCTACAGAAGTCTTTTTAAACCCTAGTATCTATACTTCTACTTGAGTAATGAATGTGAATACTTTTGACACCTCTGGATTTTCGTGAAGTGAACAGAAAGACCCTCCCTGACCGCCAGCCTATCCCCAGAGTGCAGGAGATATTGGATGGCCTAGGAGGAAATTCGTGGTTCTCTCTTTTGGATCAAGGAAAAGCGTACCATCAGGGTTTTATGGCGAAAGAGAGCAGACCCTTAACCGCTTTCGTCACACCATGGGGCCTCTATGAGTGGATCAGAATCCCCTTTGGCCTGATGAACGCTCCAGCCGCCTTCCAGCGCTGTATGGAGGAATGCTTGGAGGGGCTGAGGGATGAAATCTGTATCCCATATTTAGACGACACCCTGGTCTTCAGTAGAACCTTCGAGGATCACGTTGAGAATGTGCGGACAGTGCTACAGCGGCTACGGCAGTACGGGATAATGTTGAAACCAAGTAAGTGTGAAGTGTTCAAGCGTGAGGTTCGCTACTTGGGACGCATAGTGTCTGCTGAGGGCAGTAAGATGGATCCAGCTGACACTGAGGCTGTTAGAGCTTTAAAGGAGAAGAGGCCACGGACTGTGGGAGAATTGAGAGCAGTGATGGGGCTGCTGAGCTATTACCGACAGTACATTAGGGACTTCTCCCGCATTGCCAACCCTCTTTATGCCCTAATAAAATTAGACCCTGGCCCAGATAAGCAGAAGGACCGGAATGTAAGGACAAAAAGAGTGAAAGGTAAGTATAAAGGGACACCATCAAACAAGCCAATCAAGTGGGCTGAAAAACATCAACACATATTGGAGGGATTGATTGACTGTCTGGTTGAGCCGCCAATACTTGGATTCCCAGATTTCAACAAATCGTTCATCCTACACACAGACGCTTCATAGCAAGGCCTGGGTGCAGTGCTATATCAAGAGCAGGAGGGGAAGCTTCGTGTAATAGCCTATGCATCTCGCACACTGACCAAAGCAGAAAAAAACTACTATCTGCATTCAGGGAAACTTGAATTTCTGGCTTTGAAGTGGGCCGTTACCGAGCGCTTTCGAGACTATCTAATCAGCTCATCCTGCACTGTATATACAGACAATAATCCACTGACCTACAAGTACAAGCTGTGGAAATTAATGTTTCACCCACTGTGTGGTCCATTATGGCTACTGGATGTGCGGAAACGGATGAGGACATGCCTACGCCCCTTTCAAGAGCAGCTCTCTGCCAAGCTCAAAAAGATGATCAAGATATTAGTCCCATCATCGCCTGTAAACAGTCAAATGAGAGACCTGTAGGACAGCAGTTAAAATCATTCAGTGCACGGAGCAGGTGTCTCCTCCGTGACTGGGAGAAACTCAGCTTTGATGGAGATGGAATACTTTGCAGAAAGACTGCAACCAGGACACAACTTGTTCTCCCTGAAATATACCAGTCAACAGTTTTGAGACAGCTCCACAATGACATGGGACACCAAGGTGTCGAACGCACAACATCACTTGTTCGGGATCGCTTCATCTGGCCACACATGCAGAGAGAGATTGAACACTATGTCACTCAAAACTGTACCTGCCTTAAACAGAAAAAAACCCTGTCCAGAAACAAAAGCTCCACTCACACCGATTGTCACCACTCAGCCATTTGAGCTTGTATCATTGACTTTCTGCATCTCGACAAGTGTAAAGGTGGATATGAATACATATTGGTAATCGTAGATCATTACACATCCTACCCTACCACATCGAAATCTGCCAAAACTGTAGCTGATAAGATATTTGATGATTAAGCGATGAAATTTGGGTTCCCCCTGAGGATCCATCATGATCAGGGAGGGGAATTAGAAAACCAGTTGTTTGCACAGCTGAAGAAGAACTGTGGAGTGATGGGCTCAAGAACAACACCGTACCACCTCCAAGGTAACGGGCAGGTGGAGCGCCTAAACAGAACACTACTGCAAATGCTGAGAACGCTCACAGAGAGGCAGAAGTCAGATTGGAGAGAATCGTTGCCCAAGCTTATCTACGCATACAACAGCACTCGATGTGAGGTCACAGGTTTCTCCCCCTTCTACCTTCTGTTTGGAAGATCACCGAGATTACCGGTGGACTTATTGTTTGGCCTGACACCAGAGGTTGGGACTGCTGATCATCAGGAGTATATGAGAAGGTGGAAAGAACAGATGCAAGGGGCATATGAGATCACAACTGCAAATGCCAAAAAATCTGCTGAAAAGAGTAAGAGAAACTATGACAGCAAAGTGAGGAGTTCTGTATTATACGAGGGTGCCCGGGTTCTCGTCAGGAATTTGACACCCAGGGGCGGAACAGGGAAGCTCCGAAACCACTGGGAAGATTGCATTCACAAAGTTATCCATCAGGTGGGAAAAGACATGCCCATATATGAAGTCATGCCAGAACAAGGCAAAGCGAGAGGACGTAGGATACTGCATCGTAACTTGCTGTTGCCGTGTGATAATTTGCCACTGGAGATACAATTGAAACCAGCTAAAGCAAAAAGACAAATCACACCAGGGACCCGCAAAGGAAGGGAGCAGCACCAACAAGAAACAGACGTTGAGGATAGTGATGAAGATGACTATGGATACTCTCCGCCCAGGGATCAGTTTCTCCCTGTGATACAGTCCGAAGTAGACACAGACAGTCAGGATGCTGACAAGGAATTTGAACAACTTTCACAGGATTTTGAGCCTCAGCAACAGGACATTTGCCAGCTGGAGCAGGATAGTGGAGATACACTGACAGAGAGGGACACATCAGGACAGCAGGAGATTACTGCTCAAGAGGACACCGCTCTGGAGGAGAGAACGTTTGTAGAGCAGTCACCTGTTCAGAGTGGAACCCACTGTGGACATGAACAGCGATACCAGCGACCAGTAAGAGAGAGACGACCTCCAAGAGTCTTCACATATGATCAGTTGGGCAGTCCTGGTTGTTACAGCACTGGATTCACAAGTGACACCATGCAGTGGTACCCACCAGCACCTTATAGAGCCATGCAAGCGGCAAGTGCATGGATGGCTCCAGTACAGCACTTTGACTTCCAGCCTGTTGTTGTACCAGGGTACTGAATGTGGAACACATACACACCCACACAGTCCCTCATTATACACTCACGAATGGACTGTTGAACAATCTGAGTGTTAACGCACTCACACTCACATACATCACACACTCACGAATGGACTGTTGAACAATCTGTGTTAACACAGTCACACTCACATACATCACACACTCACGGATGGACTGTTGAACGTACTGTTAACAATACACACACACATTCATTCATTACTCAATGATGGACTGATGGACAAGCCGAGTGCTAACATACACTACACACACTCCTGAACTTTTGAATAAGCTAAGCGCTTGAATACGAACTGTTGCAAAGGTGATCTGGTGACATCATATGCACTGTTTAACTGCATTCAACATTACCCATCTGTTGGTTGGAATGTCGAGGATGACATCTGTGTTGAAGGGGAGTATGTAAGGATGATAAAAATGATGTATTACTGATACATTGAATGGGTTGATACAAGTTAAAATATACTTAATATGGTTCATAAAAAGTTAAAAATCTTTATTTTATATCTAATTTTAAAAAAGTTAAAAAGTTTTAAATCATTGCATTGCTGCACTGTTTGTTTAAGAAATATTTAATTCATTTCTGTATAAAACAGGAGAAAGAAAATACACTTGTGGTCGGTGGATCGGTGATCTATTGCTTTTTGGGTAGAGGAGGCTAAAGAGATTGATAGGATAGAAGGACGATATGTCTTTAAAATGCTGTCTTGTTTAGCTTCTATGACATTTTGGGAAAATGCACCTTAAATTACAATATGCAGTGTTTGCTTGTTTATATAAGTTTCACTTTCTTTTGCCGTAAGTTTAAGTACCAGTTTGTGATCGATTGCTAATGCCTCGTTCAGCCTGTGTACGGAATGTGCGGCTTACGTTTGTCCATTACAACATTGGACTTGACTAAAGCCACATCGTGTCCGTGTCGTATTTTCTATTTCCCTTTTTACAGGGGCACAACACATGCTTTTCTTTTTGTTATGTATGACATTTCCCTGTAAATCCTATTTGTGAATCCAGAAATGTATAAAGACTCTTTAAAGGGATAGTTCAGGATTTAGCATTAAGCTTTGTATTAGTAGAAAACCTGTAGTATTTTCGAATTACCGTGCTCTCCACTCTCATATCCCCCTGAGACAAGATATTTATGAATTTTTTGTCTGGAAAAAATCCTCAGATGACGCAAAAATCTTAATTTTGCGTCATCTGAGGATTTTTTGGCCAGAGGCTAAAGACTACAGCCAGTAGTAGGGGCTGTCCCGCATGTTCTCAACCTGCCCATAGAGGGTGGGATCACACTCACAGAATGTACACATAGTGTCAGCCATCTTTTTTTGGGAACTAAGCAAGCAGGCTCTTGTTCTGTGGAGAAAGCTGAGTAGTAGGAGAAAACTGAGTAGTGGGGGTTACCATCCTCTTTTTCCCAGACATGTCCGGCCGTCGAGATCGTCCAAAATGTCCGGGATTCAGCTTTTGCTTTCTGTAGTCGCCATTCATTGTTTACATGCACACCTTTTGTTTCACTATATATATTGTTAATATCTGCAGTCCATAGTTTTTCCTTTTTGTCACCATCTCTGTTCGAAATCTGCAATTGCAGTTATTCGTAGAATTATCAACTTTACTTGGGTTGTGCTTCGGCACGGCACAGCGGGAATGAATTAATGTTTTGAGGAGAATGTGCGGCTGTCACTCACCATGGCGGTGTGGACACTGTCGGAATCACAGTAACATCCACTTTTGTTCTGACCAGCTAAAGTAAAAAAATATTGCAGTAAATCGCGCTGACTAAATCTAACAATCACTTATCATATCATGTCAAACCGTGCAAATTATACTTTGTTCTCAAATTGTAAATGTTAACAACATCAGCATTGCGTGACTACATTTAATGTCCTTCAGATATTTGTCCTTATTTTCGCATGGGCCCGGTTGCAGTATCTTTTTTTCTTTAGCCACTCCGAAGTCCTGTCTTTGATAACAATCTTTCATTTGAAAGTCACGTGTCTAGTATCTGTAAAACCGCATTTTTTCATCTTAAAAATATATCTAAATTACATCATATGCTCTCATTGACAAATGCGGAACAATTAGTTAATGCATCTATGACATCAAGTCTAGATTATTGTAATGCTCTACTGAGTGGTTGCCCTGCACGCTTAAAGGGCACCTATTATGCAAAATTTACTTTTACATGGTGTTTGAACAAATGTGTGTTGGCGGTGTGAGAGCAAGACCACCCAAGAATGAAAAGAATCCACCCAGTGGTTTTATTACAATCTCAATAAATCATAAGCACGGTCTCAGAACGAGCTAAGATTCTGCGCTTTGTGACGTAGAATTGCGCAAGCCCCACCGACGTAGTTTGATTGACACTGTGGTTGTGGCATAGACCCCGCCCTGTGTGATCTGTACACCATCCTCCATTGTTTCAACGACAGCCAGTAATGTCTCCTAAGAAACATAAGTGTTCTGTTGTGGGATGTAATAATATACATAGTAGTTTTCACTTACTTCCAACATCAGAGCCACTGAAAACGCAGTAGATGGATTTTATTTATGAAGGAAAGGCGCCCGTTTGAATCATTTTCTGACTGACTGTTTTGTGAACGAGGGTCAATTCAAAGCAGGTCTTGCTTCAAAGTTAATCCTCAAGTGTGGATCGTTGCCTACTGTTCGCGATCCAACGTCACCTCCAGAAGAAGTAAGTGTATTTTATGATTTTTGAGCAAATAGTCATTTCAGTTGATGTCAGCCAATTCAACAACAAATGCGTCTAAAGTTCTACGACAAGTAATGTAAACATGACGCAACAGGTCCCTCGTATAAATGTAATTTCATTTGTACGTAGCAAACTTATCACAGTATTTGTGTTTGTAGTTTAAAAAAATTGCGTGTGTTGCACATCCATAATTGCAAAGGGGAATAACATGAGGGTTTAAATACACAAGCCTAATGACTAGACAAGGGACACCTGTGAACAATGAAACAATGAACCAATGACAATATGACACATCAGACCATGGAACACATGGCAGGATCACATGACTTACAAGGGATCACATGACAGACATGGACAAGACCAAATCGTGACAATGGTTTAGCTCCGCAGTACTTGAGTGAGCTCTTAACGCATTAGGCCCTGTTTACACGAGAACGATTCCGGGTGAAAATGTAAAAATATTTTTATAGGATGTGCCTTTCGTTTACACGGCGACGGCGTTTTTGGGGCTCCAGAGTGGAAATCTTACAAACGCTCCACCGTCGCGTTCCCGTGTAAAGGGTAAAAACCGGTAAAAATTCAAAGTTGCTCTCATCGCGTGCGCGTTTACGTCATAGGCATTCGCCAGTACAGGAAAATAACAACCAACATGTCGGATTATTTCCATACGTCAGACCTTCAAGTTGCCCTCGCAGCTCTGATAAATATACAAGAGTCTTTTCAGCAGTTGTACAAAATATTCTCAGATATTGGTGTTGTTGTGTGGAAGTGCTTCACATTGCCACCTAGCCGCCTGGAGTGCACACTACATCGAATTTCACACACTATTGCGTCACCATATGCACGCAGATTTCCCCCTCATAACGCTCGTCTAAACGCAGAATAGAAAGTGATAACGCAACGCCACTTTAGCGTTTTCTCTTCAGATCGTCTCTGTGTAAACATAGCCTTATAGTCCTTCACGTTTATTGCGATTTAAAAATTCCGGCAACATAAAAAAACACAGCACATCTAGATTATAATATGAAATCATATCATTAACTATGAGCGATTTTGAAGGGATCAAATATTCAGCAACCCAAGCTTTATCAGTTGCTCCTCTGTATTATATCAGTTTTTTTATTTGTTGAACATCAATTACATTTTTAACCTGACATTTTTGGGATTTCCAAATTCGGGGGAACAGACACAGTCTCTATATGATGATATCTACGTGAAAGAGGCTCTATGTGATGGGATTTATCTGACCTTGGTGACGCGAGGCCGCTAGCAGACTGTCGGTTTAGCCAGTCTGTCAGGTCAGGTCAAGTATATTTATATAGCGCTTTTCACAAAACAGATTGTATCAAAGCAGCTTCACAGTATCAATCAAAACAAAATAACAATGTTCGACCTCCACGTTTGGTAGGGCTGATCAATGGTATTAATGATTGGTTAATTAATTTGAATATAGTTTGTCTGCTTCCTGACCTGAGCCCCAGATTGTCATGTTTTATCTCTAAGACTATGAGCCAAATTACTAGAGAGAAGAGCAGCACCAGCCCAGCACCAGATGAATACCATCTCTTTTCAACAGGTCAGGCTTGCCCCAAAAACTTTTCCAATTGTCTATGAATTCTATATTATTTTGCGGACACCACTTCGACAGCCAGACAATGAGTGAGGCCAATCTACTAACTATCTCATCACTCATCACTCCTGCGTATAGGAGCAAATTACAGTGCCTGACATCATACTTGCGAGTTCACACACCTCTTTGATATTAGTTTTGGTGAGTTCAGACTGAAGGAATTTAACATCATTAGTGCCGACATGAATAATGATCTTAGAGAATTTACAATTAGCATTAGCCAGCACTTTAAATTTGCTTTGATGTCAGGCGCTCTGGCTCCCGGCAAACATGTGACTATGGTGGCTGGTGTCTCTATTGGTGCCCTACCAATTTACCAGGGCACAATAAACAGAATTCTCAGTGGGTGTTTCACTGAGTGGGGCAAATTGATTTGTTATGGTAATCGGAACGGAAACATGGTTTTTTGATCCGCGAAATCATGTGAAGAGTACACTATGCTAGGCGCATCCAAAATAGTATCTAAAGCTCTAACGTTAGTACACTTACTATCCTCAATTAAAGTTTGGATGCATGTCTCTAGCTCTGAAATCTTCTCCGTCAGCCTGACTGTCTCTTTGCATTTATCACATATAAATCCTATATTGCCATCGGAGAAGGCTATACTAAACATATGACACGTGACACAGGTGACAATAACAGGACAAGACATTACTCACCGTGTTTGTTGACTGATTCTTACTTACCTGGGCTTTTATGAACTCAAAGGCGCGGGCGTGCGAGAGAAAATAAATAAATAAATAAATAAATAACTGAGCGCACGGGTGGCACGTTAACAGGCTAGCGAGTTACTAGCGTGCTGTGCTAACAATAACGGAAGCTAGCGATGTAAGGTTAATCTGAGATGTTGGGTAAACTGTATTTAGTAATATAAACAACTTTAAATTATAGTAAATGATGGTTCAAAACAGAAAGAAATACGAAGCTAATACGAGGCTTAGAGCTTACAGCCTCAGCGCAAACAAACGCTGAGGCTGTAACTCTACAGATTCAAACGCACATAACTATAGAATCAATTATTGATGCGCATGTGAACACCATCAGCGTTTATCACAGGTTTGCGTTTAAAGTCTGTTTCTAGAGAACGGTGTCGTCTTAGTGGCCCCTAATTTAATAACAAATTATCATTCCGCTGGAAGTGAATCAATCAAAACTAACTTTAGCTGGAAATAACATTATTCAAGAACCACTATAAAGCCAAAACAATCTCTGTTACCTTAAATTATATGTTTATCTCTGTAAAGCTGCTTTGATACAATCTACATTGTTAAAAGCGCTATATAAATGAATATGACTTGACTCGAAGTCTTTTGCATTTTACACTGGTGATTGTCGTTTGAACCTTTTTGCAACTTCAACTTCAACTGCACTTTCAAATTGATAAGTTTAATTATACCAAGTATTGTGAGAAAAGGCTATAAATCTCCACCTCCATCATCCTCACACGCAATATAGCCTACTAGCTGAGACACCTTCTTTATGTGTACAGATGTGACGTAATGACGCAAAGACATGCTCGAATTTTCAGCGGAAATCCACCACTGGAATTAAAAACGTTATTATAAGCTTACCGTTTTGAATCGAGCAAATTTTTTTGGCCCGATTTCTCCTCGTGTGTGGTGTCCCCCCGGGGACAAACGAGCATGCAGCCTGTGGACTGTGGCGTGTAGCCAAACAGAAAGCGAGGTGACGAGGCGCAGAGGAAGCACCGGGAAACAAAATTAAAACAGTCACCTTTTCTTTTGATAATGTTTTTTTTTCGGTAAAAAAAAAAACTACAAACTATCGCCATGCATCCTCTTCGTCCGCCATGATTGCTTACTCTGAAGTCACGTTTCATCTCGAGGGATGTTGCGAGATTTTCCGTCTGACCTGAGAATGCTCGGGAGTCAAATCGGTTTGTGTGTGATGTGTTGATTTTGCTGTGTGGCTGCGCATCACACACTGTACGACCAAAACTGTTAGACGCGTGATTTTTTTAATCGCCGTGTGTGGGGTCTCTCAGGTTTGGAAAATCATCCGACAATTTTAAAATCGTCCCGTGTGAACCAGCCTTAAGGCAAGCAGATAGTTTTGAACACTGGCTGGTTTTTGGCCACCAGAGGGCGCCCTCACCCGAGTACTGACTTCTCACACATCATTCCTGGACTGATTACTCATGCACCTGTCATCACTGATTACTCTTGCACCTGCATCTTGTTCCCTACCCTTATATAAACCTTACTCACACCACAAACAGTGCGAAGTTTCATTTCCTTTGTGAACATTCTGAGCATTATCGCTGTATTCTGCCTGTGTTTTGACCTCCTCTGATCTGGTTTTCCCGTTGTCTGCCTCTTGACCCACTGCTTCGTCCTTGGATCTGATTCTGCTCGCTGTCAGGTCTGACCCCCTGCCTGGACTTTACTAAGTGTGAGCCCGTTCTATGTTGTTGATCTTGCCAGTGCCTGACCTTTTGCCTGTCGACTACTCTTCTTAAGAAAGTGTTGAAAATGGACCTGACTGCTTCTGAAGATTCCTTAGTTATGTACTTGCTCATAACTCTCCAATACTCTCCAATTAGTTAACTACTCCTTAACAATTTGCAATTGTTATGATTTAAAATGTTAGAAAAAATTATCAGAATACGATCACTTGTTAGATTATTAAATAAATAATTCCACTTAATAGTTACCAAAGGACACTGTAGAAATGTATTAATGCTGAAAATTAATGAACTAACTAAAATGACTAAAAACTAACTAAAAATATGTAAGGCTTGTTCATGCTCGATTTGAGCTGGCATTTGCAACTGAGTGGTAGCACACACAGTCATCTCTAAATCAGAGGGAATATGAGGACATAAAATCTTAACACAAAGCCCCTATTATTTTGTGACCTATGGTTTTACTGCTTCTTAAACTGGCATAAACTCTTTCATAATTTGCAACAGTAAGAATATGAAAGGGCTGTTAAAAATGCTGAAAATGTCATCTGTAAAAAAAGCAGCGCCAATGCCATGGGTTCGATTCCCAAGGAAAGCAAGAACTGATAAGAATGTAAATATGTTCCTTGAAATGCATTTGAAAAGCGTCTGCCAAATGCATAAATGTAAAAATATTTTGACAAGATAATAATGTAAACAGTTATACATGTCTTTATATAGTCTGCTCTATATACTTGACTGTAAGACAGAGCTTGACTACTCTGTCAAGTCTTCGTCGTCGGTTAGGAACCTGGGTGTGCTCTTTGATAGCAATCTTTCATTTGAAAGTCACGAGAATAGTATCTGTAAAACTGCATTTATCCATCTTAAAAATATATCTAAATTACATCATATGCTCTCATTGACAAATACGGAACAATTAGTTGCGTTCATGACATCAAGACTAGATTATTGTAATGCACTACTGGGTGATTGCCCTGCATACTTAATAAACAAATTACAGCTGGTCCAAAACGCAGCAGCTGGAGTTCTTACCAGAACCAGGAAGTATGACCATATTAGCCCGGTTCTGTCAACACTGCTCCCTATTAAACATTGTATACATTTTAAAATATTGCTGATTACTTACAAAGGACTAAATTGTTTGGCTCCCCAGTACTTGAGCAAGCTCTTAATGCATTATAGTCCTTCACGTCTATTGTGATCTCAAAATTCCGTCCAGTTGATAATACCTAGAATATCAAAATCGACTGCTGGTGGTAGATCCTTTTCCTATTTAGCACTAAAACATTGGAACAGTCTTCCTAACATTGTCCGGGAAGCAGACACACTCTGTCAGTTCAAAGATAGACTAAAAACAACATATCTCTTTGACCTAGCATAACACACTATAGACTTCTATATTTCAATGTTAGGCTGCATAGATTAGGTCAGCTGGAACCGGGAACACTTCCCATAAACCCTGATGTACTCGTTACATCATAAGAAGAATGGCATCTACGCTAATATTAGTTTCTCTGTTTATCCCGAGGTTTACCACAGTCTGCCGGATCCAGGCCATATCCAGATCTGATGAAGGACCTGGACGCGACGACAACACAGTCCTGAAGTGTTCCTCCACTGTGAAGGCCTTCCTCCCTTTACCTCTGTACAGATAATCATTGTCAGGATAATTCCGGTTCACGTGGCTACGCCGAGGCGATAAAATTCTTTATTATAAATTTTAAGCCCAGACAAGTAGTTTGTTGAGGGTTGGTTTTATGGGAAGGACTATGGAAGGGAAGGACATGCCTGCGCACATATATTCAAACGCGCATACCTATAGAATGAACTCTTAATACGCATCAGCGTTCTCACAAGTTCGCATTTTTTAAAGTTTGTGTAGAGCAGGGGTGCCCAATCCTGCTCCTGCCGATCGACTCTCCTGCACAGTTCATTTCCAACCCTAATCAAACACACCTGAATCAACCAATTAAGGTCTTCAGGATCACTTGAAAATTAAAGTCAGGCACCCCTGGTGTAGAGAGAACTTAAGAGTTTTCTGTTAAAACAGTGTCGTGTTAGCAGACCCTAAATTAATAACTAATGATCGTTGCGATGGAAGTGAATCGATTAAAACTAACTTTAGCTGGAAAATAACTTTATTCTAGAGCTGCCATAAAGCCAAAACAATTTCTGCTACTTTAATTTCCTATTATCACTGTAAAGCAGCTTTGGAACAATCTACATTGGTAAAAGCGCTATATAAATTAAGATGACTTGACTCGACTCGACTTTGTAATATATAAAAATGGCATTTATTTTATAGAAATATAAACTCAGCAAAAAAAGAAACGTCCCTTTTTCAGGACTGTGTATTTCAACAATAATGTTGTAAAAATCCAAATAACTTTACAGATCTTCATTGTAAATGGTTTAAACAATGTTTTCCATGCATTTTCAATTAACCATAATCAATTAATTAACATGCACCTGTGGAATGGTCGTTAAGATCTTAACAGCTTACACAGAGTAGGCATTTAAGGTCACAGTTCTAAAAACGCAGGACACTAAAGAGACTTGTCTACCGACTGTGAAAAACACCCAAAGAAAGATGCCCAGGGTCCCTGCTCATCTGCGTGAACGTGCATTAGGCATGCTGCAGGGAGGCATGAGGACTGCTGATGTGGACAGGGCAATAAATTGCCATGTCCGCACTGTGAGACGCCTAAGACAGCACTACAGGGAGACAGGAAGGACAGCTGATCATCCTCGCAGCGGAAGACCACGTGTAACAACACCTGCACAGGATCGGTACATCCGAATATCACACCTGGATGGCCACAACAACTGCCCGAGTCACACCAGGAACACACAATCCCTCCATCAGTGCTCAGACTGTCCGCAATAAGCTGAGAGAGACTGGAATGAGGGCTTGTAGGCCTGTTGTAAGGCAGGTCCTTACCAGACATCACTAGCAACAATGCCACCTATGGGCACAAACCCACCTTCGCTGGACCAGACAGGAGTGGCAAAAAGTGCTCTTCACTGATGTGTCACGATTTTGTCTCACCAGGGGTGATGGACGGATTCGTGTTTATCATTGAAGGAATGAGCGTTACACCGAGGCCTGTACCCTGGAGCGGGATCGATTTGGAGGTGGGGGGGTCCGTCATGGTCTGGGGCGGTATATCACATCACCATCGGACTGAGCTTGTTGTCATTGCAGGCAATCTCAATGCCTTGCGGTACAGGGAAGACATCCTCCTCCCTCATGTGGTACCCTTTATGCATGCTCATCCGGACATGATCCTCCAGCAGGACAATGCCACCAGCCATACTGCTCGTTCTGTGCGTGAGTTTCTGCATGACAGCAATGTCAGTGTTCTGCCATGGCCAGTGAAGAGCCTGGATCTCAATCCCATTGAGCACATCTGGGACCTGTTGGATCGCAGGGTGAGGGCTAGGGCCATTCCCCCCAGAAATGTCCAGGAAATTGCAAGTGCCTTGGTGGAAGAGTGGGGTAACATCTCACAGCAAGAGCTGACAAATCTGGTCCAGTCAATGAGGAGGAGATGCACTGCAGAACTTCAAGCAGCTGGTGGCCACGCCAGATACTGACTGGTACTTTTGATTTTGAGCCTCCCTTCATTCAGGGACACATTATTCTATTTCTGTTAGTCACATGTCTGTGAAACATTTTTAGTTTATGTCTTATGGTGTTGACTCTTTTAGTGTTCATACAAATATTTACACACATTAAGTACAATTTACAATTTAGTACAAATTAAGTATATTTACAAAGTAAAAACAGTTGAAAGTCAGAGGACGTTTCTTTTTTTGCTGAGTTTAGCACAAGAACAATTTTAAATAAATAAAAAATATGTTTCAAAATATGAAGATGGAGACAAAGTTTTTGAGGACCATGTTCATATGTTAATATAATTAGCTAAACCAGAGGATATTTTGATAAGACACCTGTGTGAACTTGAGTAAACTGACTTCATACATCACAAAAAAAAAAAATAACTCTATACCAAGTGGTTCATTTGGATAATGGATCATTTGAAATGTGGTTCAGAAAGGGATGGAGGCATTAACATTATTTGTCCATTAAAATTATTCCTGTGCTCATAATCATAATGATGAGTGTCATAATATGATATCATTTTGGGGGACCGAACGACAATTGTATAATATAGTATGATAAAAATAATAATAAGCGCCTTTCAATTATTTAAGGATGCTTTACAAAGTAGATATAATAAAAAGTAAAATTTTAAGTAATTTTACTTGGGTCATCAAGTTTCTATTCAGTCTGTCTGCTTGTCATTATTTATATTTTAGCAGGTTATATCAGCAAGCATTTTTTCAGCACTTCTTTAGATATTGGTTGTTCTATATGAGATCATGAGCAGCCTGAAGGTGTGGTTGTCCTGAGCCTGAGCGAGAGGTGATATCTCACATGAATATTCCTCATGACCCAGCTTTTAGCCCCAGGTGAATTGGCAAACAAGGCCAGCATTTAAGATATTCATCCATCCACAATTACCCATTAACACCATTAAATGATCATGTGGTGCTTTGAAAGGGAAAAGTCTCAAAAACACAACAATCTTAAAGCACATCTTGCTTGTTTGGACGAACGGACGGACGGACGGACATGTGGTTTTGGGCTGTTTGTAGACTCTCACAGGGCTTTATTCTAAAGATAGTGTAAAAAATCTATAGATGAATAGACTAGTGACAAAATGACACAAAAAAAGTCACTTATAAGTCAGTTTTGTGAACTAGTGATGCATTTATTAACCTCAATCATTCATCATCTGTTCAGGTCATTTTGACCACCTTTCGTAAGACTCAAACGAACAGTATGCAGCACACGGCTTGCTTACGAAGCTAACAGAAGATGATGATGATGACAAAGAAAATTTAAATATATTTGAATGAAGTGTCAGTAGAGAGAAGTGAGACTAATAGGAATGACCCCAAACTATAGCTCAGTTCCCTTTCGAGAACGGTCACTTCGTATTGCGTAAGAAGCCCCTATTTTTGCCCATAGAACAGATTTTATCTCCTTCAGTGACCTTAACGTCTCTGCCTCTGTCTTCTACTTCCGCTACGCTCTCCTCTGTTGATCGCGCAGCAGAAAAAGGTTATGAGAAGCTGCCTCCTCTTGAGGAAGCAGTCGCCGCTCATCTCTGCCCACCCACTGCTGCTGATTGGAGATCTAGAGCGGTACACCCCTTGAAGCCCTGCCGAAACATTTCAGCCCTCGCTGGACACGCTTTCTCAGTTCCGGTCAGGCTGCATCGGCTCTAAACACCATGGCGGTGTTACAGGTTTTTCAGGAGTCTGGCCTGAACCTTGATGCATTTCGTGACCTATGCAGCGCCACAGACCTAGCACTGCACGTTACGAAGGCGGACAGGACGGCTTTCCTTGATTCACCTATCTCCAGCCCAGCTGTAAAAGGGTTTTCTAAACGATTCACCGAAGCACAGAAGTCTTCTCAAGCTATGAGAAAATTCTTACCCAAGCACTCCAGCTCTGGCTTGAGCCGCCCTAAGAGCACGTTGCCTCCTCAGCCAGCGAAGCCAGCGCCTCAGGTCTCTCAGCCTGTGGCTGATACCCATCGCCGCTCACGATCAGCTAAGCACTACTCGCTGCCCCGACACCAGGGCCCCCAACCCAGCATTGTGTTGGACCCTGAGCCTCCGAAGAACTCCTAGCAACAGGAGGAAGGAGAGAGGGTCTGAGTCTCATTTTAGCCGAACCGCCCTTGAAAAGAGCTCATCTAAATCTCCCAGCTCCCTTTTTAGGCGGCCAGAAATTTTCCTATTGTAGTCAATGGGCCCGTTGCACTGCACACGCCCCTACAAACAAATGCTGGTTTTACAGTGACTCAAGTAAAGCACACAAAGAGTATGTTTCAAACACACAATACCCAGGTAAATGGTCCCCCTTCTCTTGGCAACCCGCCCCCAGTTGTCACTCTATCTCTGTCGAGCCGGGCCAAGGCCTGTCAAGCCATCCCCAAAGAGAATATCTGCACAAAACACAACACAACACCAATTTGGGATTGGTGACTCCAGGTTCACACTCAAGCCAAGGCATGGTTACGTACCCAAGGTGCTCTCAACTCCGTTCAGAGCCACGTCAAGTGAAGTCAAGTATATTTATATAGCGCTTTTCACAACATAGATTGCACCAAAGCAGCTTCACAGTATCAATCAAAACAACATAACAATGTTCAACCTCCACGTTTGGTAGGGCTGATCAATGGCATTAATGATTGGTTAATTAATTTGAATATCCCCAACTGAGCAAGCCAAAGGTAACAGTGGCAAGGAACCAAAAAACTCCATCAAGTGACCTAATGGTTAGTGATGGGGACGAGACCGCCTATGCCGAGTCCGAGTCAAGACCGAGTCTTTGAAGGGTCGAGTCCGAGTCGAGACCGAGTCCGTTGGTTTTCAAATACAGTCGAGTCCGAGTCAAGACCGAGTCTTTGAAGGGCCGAGTCCGAGTCAAGACCGAGTCTTTGAAGGGTCGAGTCCGAGTCGAGACTGAGTCCGTTGTTTTTCAAATACAGTCGAGTCTGACGCTCGTTTCACACATACTCCGTTTGCAGTGCGTATGCGGTGCATATTTTTTTCCGTACCCATGTTAACAGGTTAGAGCTTTCACACTGCACGCGGGAGCGGTCCGGCGATCCGTTCCAGGTGCGGTGCGTATACAGCAGTGCAGCGATCGTTTCCGCACCGAGTCTATTTCTGCTGTGCTGCACGCACTGAATTAAAGTGACAGCGCATAGTTTGTGGTCAAAATGAACACAAATTGACATGAAAATGTAGTAATTTCATCATAAATGTATTTAATTAAATAAAATGTATAGTAATTTTACCATAAATGCATTTAATTAAATACTACTATTCTTCATAGTCATCTTTTTACTTTAAGACTGGGGTAAACAAGGAAAACTGCAATTTACTTCAGCAAGGCGACATAATGAACGACACTCGTCTCATTCGTGGAGGTGAAAAAAAGGTTCTTTGTGATGCAAGATTTATTGTATAAAGATTTAAATTATGCAAAAGAAAAGGTATGAGTCTGCTGTTTTTGTCAATTTTAAGTTTTAATTTAAAATGTTTGCGATTTTAATATCTAAGTAGCCTACATGGTTCAGTATGTTACCTTGCTTGAGCAACTTAATATATAATCTATATAGAAGTAATGCATTGAATAATTCGTTGCTTAAATTGTGTTTAAACGTGAATACGTCTATTAAAGTGTGTAGCCTATGTGTACAAAGAGAATCACACTGGTGACAACTTTTTTTAAAATAAAAGTTGCTGATAACTTCTGAATTTGAAATACAAATAAGTATTATAGTGAGTAAATATGCTTGTTTGTGTTTGTGGTAGCCTACAGCCGCGGATCAGTTGCGCACTGCAAACGCAGCATGAAAGCTCTACAGTAGCCTATAGCGCGTGCTGCTGCTGTACCGTATACGCACCCCAACACGCACCGCATACGCACTGTGTGAAACGGGCTTTAGTCAAGACCGAGTCTTTGAGGAAGCAAGTCCAAATCAAGATTTTGTCTCGACATGTTAGTTTTGATATTAATGATTTAATATCACCCCAGTGGAAAAAAAAATCTCGAGGACTCAGTCTGAAATTACGAGTCCTTCTCCCACTGTGGTCCGAGTCCGAGTCAAGACCGAGTCTTTAAAGGGTCGAGTCCGAGTCAAGACCGAGTCTTTGAAGGAACGAGTCCGAGACGAGTCAGAGAAAGCAGAAATCGGTCTCGAGACCGGACTCGAGTACTACATCACTACTAATGGTGTCCAAAAACTCCATCAGGTGACCTAATGGAGAAAAAAAAAAAATTTGGGAGAACCCAGGCTCAGTCGGGGGCCAGTTCTCCTCTGGCATTTATGAACTAGAGGCTGGATTTACAGTAACTGTAAGATAAAAATGTATATGAATGTCCCTAAACAGACTTTAAACGTAAACCTGTGATAAACGCTGATGGCGTTCACATGCGCATTAAGAATTGATTCTATAGTTATGTGCGTTTGAATATATGTGCGCAGGTTTGTAATTCCCTACAAAACCATGCCTAAACAAACTACTTGTCTTGTCTATAATTTGATACAGAATTTTGTCTTATTTTATCACTTCGGGGTAGGTACGTGAAACGAAATTCACAACGCTTTATCTGTAGAGTGGAAAAGGGATCCTCCATAGGGAGAGGCTAGTTGGCACGTCAGCACTGCATTGTCATCAGGTCCAGGCGAAGCTCCTCGTCAGATCTGGATACGGCCTGGATCCGGCAGGCTGCGGGAAAACCTCGGGATAAACAAAGACACTCAAATTAGCGTAGATGCCATTCTTCTTATGATGTAACGAGTACATCAGGATTTAAGGGAAGTGTTCCCAGTTCCGGCTGACCTAATCTATGCAGCCTAACATTGAATTATAGAAGTCTATAATGTATTATGTGTATGCTAGGGCAAAGAAATGTGTCTTTAATCGAGCTTTGAACTGACAGAGTGTGTCTGCTTCCTGGACAATGGTAGGAAGACTATTCCAAAGTTTTGGTGCTAAATAGGAAAAGGATCTACCGCCAGCTGTCGATTTTGATATTCTAGGTATTATTAACTGGCCAGAATTTTGAGATCACAATAGACGTGAAGGACTATAATGCATTAAGAGCTCGCTCCAGTACTGCGGAGCTAAACCATTTAGTGCTTTGTAAGTAATCAACAATATTTTGCTGCTGCGTTTTGTACTAGCTGTAGTTTGTTTATTAAGTGTGCAGGGCAACCGTACACTCTGCACTCTGCACCGTTTAGGCAGTCAGAACAGCTCTTTGTATGCTTCGACGGTCGCACCAAGGGGTTACCGATCACGAAGCAGAGATTGTCCAGATGGATAATGGATGCCATCTCTCTGGCATACGCCTCGGTGGGCCAGGTTTGCCCCATAGGCGCTAGAGACCACTCTACAAGAGGCATGGTTTCTTCGTGGGCCTGATCCAGTGGTGTGCCAATTCAAGACATATGTGCAGTGGCCGGCTGGTCCTCGCCGTCCACATTTGTTAGGTTCTATAACATGGAGGTACCTTGCCTGCAGGTTCAAGTCCTCTCAATATGACAATTAGTCTTATAGTCTTAACTGTCTTATCAGTCTAACATGATTACTGTCCATAAGCACAAGTTGTCCTAGGACTGTGTTATAAGAACGAGCCGGGTTCAGGCGCTCCAGCCCATCTTATCATGAGACCCGACCTGGGTCCGGTCCCTGTTCTTGTGAGGGTTTATTATGGCTTGTTTCTGTGAGCCTCGGGATGCTATAGCGCCAGCTTTACAGAGATAACTGGAAAATAATGTTGTCATAATATTGTTAAATATAAAAATTGTATGTCCCCAACTAAGCAAGCCAAAAGCCTATGGCGACATAGGCGAAAAAGGCAACACTGGCAAGGAAACAAAACTCCATGACCGAATGGGGAAAAAAAACCTTGGGAGAAACCAGGCTCAGTCGGGGGACCAGTTCTCCTCTGTGCAGTGTATGAACAGTGTATGATTATGATTCAAGTTTCAGAGGCTTTCAGGTTAGAGGTCAGATTGGATCGGAACATTATATTATGCAGTTAATCTGTTTGCTCAATGGAGATCAGTTTGTAGAGGATTAGTGCCGATGGCTGTCGTGTCGATGAAGCGTTCACAGGGAGAAGTCTAGTTGACACAATCTTTGCTGACACTTCAGGAATGCTTTGTGGTTGTGTCGAGGCATCTGATCTGGATACGGCCCGGATCTGGCTGATTACAGTTAACCTCGGAATAAACATAGAGACTAAAATTAGCGTAGATGCCATTCTTTTTATGATGTAGCAAGTACATCAGGTGTTATAGGAAGTGTTCCCAGTTCCGGCTGACTCAATTCTCTAGGCTCCAGTTGGATTAGAGCCAGTTGCTAATAGTGCTGCGTGAAACATTGCATCCCCACTGCGTTTTAGCTACGCAATATGAGGTGACCGTTCTCGAAAGGGAACGTACTCGGTTACTAACGTGACCTCGGTTCCCTGAGAGTAGGGAACAAGTACTGCGTAGCCTGCCGCACTATTGCAATCTTTCAGTGTTTGTTGCTTTAGTCGATTTAACCTGTTCTATGGGCGAAAACAGGGGCTTCTTATAGCCATAAGCCACGTCCATTCTGGCAGGCTCTGACGTGTTCTGGCACCAAGTCACCTGAAATTATTTCTTCAATCTTTACCGCTTTTCTTGGACGAACGAAATATTGCACACACCAAAACGTCCGTATACCATCCTGCGGCCAATGGGGCTGTGGAAAGACTCGATAAGGTTCTTAAGGACTGTGTGCAAATGGGCATTTTGCAAAAGCAACCGTGGAAATAAGCAGTCTTGGACTTTTTGCAAACGTATCGTTCTACTCCATATGCAATGACTGGTGTTTCACCATTTGAACTGTTGTACAGTAGTAAAATTAGAACCAAACTTACTGTGATCACATCTCACTCCAGTAACACACGGGACCAGGAAGTCAGACAACGAGTGTCAATTCGTCAAAACAAAATGAAGCAATACTCTGATGAGAAACAAGGGGCTTGGGTGTCTACATTTCAGGTGGGGAATAGAGTGCGGGTACGCAAACCAACGCATGTTCCCAAAGGACATTCAAAGATCACACAACCAGTGGAAATAGAGAAGCAAGTGGGCCCAAGCACGTACACATTGGCAGATGGAAGACTGTGGCACTGTTCTCAATTGTCTTTAGTTCCAGAGGTCTTGAAGTTGACCTCAGATCAGTCTGCTGTTGATGTTTCAGTTGCAAATGTTCCGAACACTGAACAGAGCACAGAAAGACATTCTGTTCAACAGTGCAAACCACCTTTTTGGTTGCAAGATTATGAGACTAAATGAGGCTTGGTTTACACGAGAACGATTCCGAGTGAAAACGTAAAAATATTTTATCGGATGTGCCTTTCGTTTACACGGTGACGCCGTTTTTATGGCTTAAAAACGCAAAAAAGTGAAACCACCCTCCAGAGTGGAAAACTTAAAAACGCTCCACCGTCGCGTTCCCGTGTAAAGGGTAAAAACCGGTAAAAACGCAAAACTGCCCTCGATCACGTGCGCGTTTACGTCACAGGCATTCGCCAGTACAGGAAAATAATAACTAACATGTCGGATTATGTCCATACGTCGGACCTTCAAGTTGCCACAGCGGCTCTGATAAACATACAAGAGTCTTTTCAGCAGTTGCACAAAATATTATCAGATATTGGTGCTGTTGTGTGGCAGTGCTTCGTTGCCACCTAGCCGCCTGGAGTGCACACTACATCGAATTTCACACACTTTTGCGTCACCATATGCACGCAGATTTCCCCTTCATAACGCTCGTCTAAACGCAGAATAAAAAGTGAAAACGCAACGCCACTTTTGCGTTTTCTCTTCAGATCGTTTCCGTGTAAACATGGCCTAAGAGTAAACAGTGGTTTGAATTACTGACTGTATGTAGGTATAGAGCAGATGGAGATTGAATATAGTCATGTTATGATTCTGTAATTCTGTAGGAATTATGAATGAAGACGTGAAATGGAGAATTTAACGGATGTAATTACAGTTGTTTAATTACTGTAAAGGAACTTAGTTGTAATAAGACGAAAGTTTACGCTGATTTTTCATACTGTTGAATACGCTGATTCTAGAACTGTTTTGAGATAATTGGTACTACGTGAAATTGTTTTACGTAATGGGGGAGATGTGGTGTCCTGTTATTCAGTGCAATACTTACTGAGACCACTAGTGGGAAGTAGGTATTAAGAGGGAAATACAAATAGAAGAAGCGTAGAAAGAGTTGAAGGATGAGCACGAGTTGCGTGAGTGAGTAATAAAGGAAACATGTAACCCGTTCACCTGCTGTCACCTGGCTTTGTATTGATACCCAGAAAACAACACTAACCTTTAACAGTTTTGGAAAAATAAAGTTTATAAACACAATGCAATGCATAGATATGCTATGTATACTGAATCGTAACAGATGGCCTGCTTGAATCTGCCGGCACAGACTGGGGGAGGAGCCACAAATCCGTAAGTACAGTTTACAAACCCGTGGGAACGGATTGCGAAAGCGTGGGCACGGTTTATGAATTTGTGGGTACAGATTGCAAAAACTGAAGGCACGGTTTACTAATCTGAGAGCGCGGATTAGAAACTCATGGGTATGGTTTATTAATCCGTGGGCACGATTTGTTAAACTGAGGGAAGAGTTTGAGAATTTGTGAGTACAGTTTATAAACTGAGTGGACTGATTGCAAAACCGTAGCCACGGATTGTTTTTTTTTCTGCCACAGGGCTCCATAGTAAACACATTTTAGGTGTGTTTACTACGTGTGTTTACAACCATACTGAGTCAGGTTTACTAGCTGACATGTTTGAAGCACTTCAGATGTAATTTTCATGCTTTTGGCTTCCATTTCTGCTGCCTTTAACGACAAACCAACATTTTGTTCACAGCCCAAAATAACATTTACACTGAAAACTTTTTAATAGTGAAGTGAAAAATAAACCTTACAGTGCAAACAAATACACCACAGGTATTCTCGATACAAACAGTGCAGCCGTCCAGTGACCCATGTTTTTGGAAAGCTTCTCTTTACAGATTTTAGATTAAACATCTTTAACATCTTATATATTATTAAAGGTGCCCTAGAATGTGAAATTGAATTTATTTTGGCATAGTTAAATAATAAGAGTTCAGTACATGGACATGACATACAGTGAGTCTCAAACACCATTGTTTTCTCCTTCTTACTTAAATCTCGTTTTTGAAAAACACCCCTGAAAAATAGGCGAATCTCCACATAACACCGTACTGTGACGCAACTGTGACGCAACAGTCGGGATCATTAATATGTACGACTCAAAAAATTTGCATATGCCAGCCCATATTCAATGACAGGCGGAACTGCGCAGCCGAAGCATGGCAGTTGCTCAGTGTTTGGATGTACAAATGAACACAAAAGTATTTTTTAGTTCCTTCATCCGAGCCTCTGAAGAAACAATGGGTTCATTTTATTTTCTCTGGAAATTTCCAAACATTTCACCAACGAGACTGTTTCCTCAACTTGGGCCAATACAGAGCTGGCCTCGATGAACGTCTGAAAATAAATCGATCGAGCTACCAAGCAACACTTTCTGATGTGTAATTGTTCAAGTTCAGACAGGTAATCTCAAAATCGTTCAATACTGTTTATCAGTAAGTCAAGCCAGTGACTAAAATATCAACTTCACATCGTTTATTTTAGTATGAAAAAAAACTTTTAATTTTAAATTGTGAATAAATTATATACAGAAAGCGATCAAAAGAACAATATTTCCACAGCGCGAGTTTATCTGGACACTTGCCAAACTCGTTATGAATTCAATGACGCACGTTACACTGCACAACGAAGCTCTTGCTGTATTTACATCATCGTGTTTGCATTGGTGAAAGCATTAGAGAGAGTGCAGAAACTGCGTTGCAATGATAAGATCTTCATTCTTGCGATCAACAAACAGTCATCTGTTTGCTCAATGCTCATCACGGCAACATTTTATGTGATGGGAACAGATCTAAATACTTTAAAAACATCTCACGATTCATTAATCTCGATAGCTGTAATAGTAAAAACGTATAATATCTGTAGTAAAAGTATTCGAGAGAGTTTCACATGTAATACGTAGCTATTTCATAAGCAAGCATGTCAGCCAATCACAGCAGAGGCCAGTTACACAGCAGACACGCCCCTTCAAACAGAGCTTTCACATCAGAGGCTAAAATCAGGCTAGGAAAAATGCCTTTTATTTCTAAATTATGACAATTTTTTATCTAAAAAACATACTAACATTATAAGGGCAACCCAGAAAACATTATACAATAAAAATAAAAACCATTCTAGGGCACCTCTAATACAATTTTAAACTAATTAATGTTTGCATACTACACTGGAAATGAGAAGTTAATAAAACCTCAAAATCACTATGTCATTAATGAATTACCACAGAATCATAAATATGCAATTGTTTTACAGGGACATCGAAAACCTGTGAAATTATCCTATGAAAAGTTACAGTCAGCATATCAAGAAAATGTTACAGCACTTTCTTGCAGACCTTACCCAGAGTATAAAGTGGTTTCCCAGTTCTCTCACACACACAGACACACACACACACACACACACACACACACACACACACACACACACACACATGATCTTGCACATGTGACCTTGAAATGGCTTTGATTTGTGTTTGCAGATGTTGCAAATAATATCAAATATCTGCAATATGACACAGTATTGAGATAAAAGTATTTTAATAACATTTGTATTATTTCATGAACTACGTTTGTCTGTTTCCTCATCTACACCTATTAATACCTATTGATGTCCATGGTGCACATCTTTGTTGGACATTCTTTGAATGTCCTGCAAGAAAGTATTGTCGATCCGCTGGTTGTGCAGATGGAAATACAGCCGCAAGGCTAACATGTAGTGAATGTCTTTCCTTTGGCAGAGGAAGTACAGAAGCTGGTTGTTATTTTGCTCTGCTGAAGTTGAGTAAACAATAGATGTAAGATCTGGCAACAGTTTTATGCTCCTTCGGTCTCTCCTTAGGCCTTTTTTTGTTGTTGTTGTTGTTTTTTTTAATGAAAACGGTCATAGAGGGAGTACCGTTAACAAGTTCAGTCTAAGAAATTGATTGCAAAATTTTGGAAGAAACCGTACAGCACCTTAAACCATCAACCTGCGCCCTGGACGCACTTCCCACATCTTTCTTCAAAAGTGTGTTAAACAGCTTAGAAGCAGATCTCCTAGAAGTGGTAAATGCCTTACTTCTCTCTGGGAGTTTTCCAAACTCCCTGAAAACTGCAGTTGTCAAGCCTCGCCTGAAAAAGAGCAATCTGGATAAGACTATGTTAAGCAACTATAGACCGATCTCTATAGACCGAGTAGACATCCATAACATACAGAGTTCCTCAAGGCTCAATTCTTGCACCACTCCTATTCAACCTGTACATGCTCCCAATGAGCCAAATAATGAAAAAGAACCAAATCTCTTACCACAACTATGCAGACGACACACAGATCTACTTAGCCCTATCGCCTAACGACTACAGCCTCATTGACTCCCTGTGCCAATGCATTGATGAAGTCAACAGTTGGATGTGCCAAAACTTTCTTCAGTTAAACAAAGACAAAACTGAAGTCATTGCGTTTGGAAACAAAGATAAAGTTCTCAAGGTGAATGCATACCTTCACTCTAGGAGTCAAACAACTAAAAATCAAGTCAGGAATCTTGGTGTGTCTCTAGAGTCAGACCTTAGCTTCAGTAGTCATGTCAAAGCAATAACTAAATCAGCATATTATCATCTGAAAAATATTGCAAGAATTAGATGCTTTGTTTCCAGTCAAGACTTAGAGAAACTAGTGCATGCTTTCATCACCAGCAGGGTGGATTATTGTAATTGACTCCTCACTGGCCTTCCCAAAAAGACCATAAGACAGTTGCAGCTCATACAGAACGCTGCTGCCAGGATTCTGAGCAGAACCAGAAAATATGAACATATCACACCAGTCCTCAGGTCTTTGCACTGAATCCCAGTTACATTTAGGATTGATTTTAAAGTATTATTACTGGTATATAAAACATTTAATGGGCTAGGACCTCAATACATTGCAGATATGCTCACTGAATATAAACCCAACAGATCACAGCTAGAAATACCAAAGGTTCACTCTAAGCATGGAGAGTCCGCTTTTAGCTACTATGCCAGCCGCAGCTGGAACCAGCTTCCAGAAGAGATCAGGGGCCGTATTCACAAAGAATTTTAAGGCTAAAAGTAGCTCCTAACTGGTGAATTTAGGAGCAACTCCTAAAAATAATGGGCGTGTCACTCCTAACTTTAGGACTCCTAATTTTTTTCACTAAGAGTAATTCACAAATCATTTTAGCCCTAAAAGTAGCACCTAAGTCTGGGACAGCTTAAAAGAAGTCGAGAGGACTCCTAACTCACTAAGACCTATTCACAAAGGATCTTAAACCGCCTCTCGCAGTCGTCCGGGGTCCGCGACACAAGCGGGAATACTGCATTGATCTGCAAACAAATCCTCTCCCATCTCACGCATAGTTTTGCTTGATATCCCAGTGCCAAATTTCCCTTTTATTATGTTTTTTTTTTTTCTAGCACCAACTGGGCCAGCAGCAGTAACTGATCCTGCGTCCAGTCGGGCTTTCTTTTCCGTTTTGGCGAGTTCATAATCCACTGTCATTTACGGGGGGACGGGTGGGACATGTCCCCACCACTTTTGAAACATCTCGCAGCACAGATGTACCAATACAAATAAAAAATCTCCAGTTAACTAGCAGAGCATTCGTTTCGTTCGTTTGTTGAATAAGAGGCGATCTAGCGCTGAAATGTGTTGTTTTTTTTAATCAAGTGATGATGTGCTCGTTGCCGCTGCAGAGAGATATTGAGTGGCGCGGATACGGTGTTCTCTTGAGGCTCGCGCAGCGCACGATGAATGATTCATTACATTATTACATTACTTCAATAGGAGCAACATTTCCTTGCTTTAAGTAGTCTATTTAGGCTAATAGGATGTCAATTAACCAAGCAAGTGTTAATGCAAGTGTCGTTTTTCATTAGTAGGCAAGTGGCGGTTTTCATTAGGGTAGCCTATTAGGCTACCTTGATTTCATTTTATTTAATTCACGACTTTTCTCTCTCTCTCTCTCTGCCTTTTTAGAATTACACTTCACTGGGGCCTGCACAAACATGTCATTATTATATATGCATTTCGATGACATTACTATTATTATTTTGTGTAGGACACATTTAGATGTCGTAATTCCATGATTTGTTGCGTCTGTGTGTTGTTCCGCATGATGGCCCTGTCATCTAACAACCAATCACCGTGATCATTGCGAGGAAGCTCGTGCATGAGAATTGACGTCATCCATAGCAACGAAGACTCACTCTTAGTTTAGGAGTTGTCATTTTTCCTTACTAAGAGTAGGTCTGAAAGGCGTTGTGAATAACTTTTAAGAGAAAACTCCTAGCTAAAATATTTTAGTGCGATTTAGGAGTACTCCTAGTGATAAGATAAAATTCTTTGTGAATACGGCCCCAGATGTGCTCCTACAGTAATCACATTCAAATCCAGACTCAAAACACATCTGTTTAGCTGTGCATTTACTGAATGAGCACTGTGCCAATGTTCATCCGACTGTTTCTATTGTATTGTATTATTTTTTTTATTCTAAACTGTTTTAATTATTCTTATTTCTTTTGATTATTTTAATTTCTTTTATGTATAGCACTTTGAATTACCATTGTGTATGAAATGTGCTAAATCAACTTGCCTTGGTGAAGTTTCTCAAATGGTCACTGATGACGCACAAATGGTGCGTTCAAGTCCTCCTTGGAAGTTCGTACTTACGAGGTGGGAAGTCGTGTTTACGACGGCAGGTGCGTTCAAGTCACTTCTGAGTAAGATGTTGGTGTACTTTCTCTTAATTAATTACACAAAAATACAGCAAGGTTCTTAAACTCTAGTACTATGAAGAACAAAGAAATGTGCATCAGGTGTACTTTGTTTTTTTTATGTTTTTAATTATTTTATGAAGCCACTGCAAACTTTATCATTACATTGTTATATTATAATGCCATCATATCTCCGTAAAGATAGGGACTTAAAGAAAATCCTGAGCTTCCCATTCGTATTTACGACATTGTGGTGGCGTTCAACTCGTAAACACGATCTTTACAAGATGACTTGCAAACCAAGTTTACTTGGTTTTATCTGACTCCTCCCAACAGAAAGTCAGCCATCTTGGTTGGAATCTGCGATTTTTACATTTTACAAAAATCTGAAAACTTCCATGTAAATTATGTTGTTTAAACATACATGTTTTAGTTCAATAAAAAAAAATAACTCGACCTCAAACAATGCTTTTCTTGAGCACAATTTCAATCAATTTTAAATGTTGAGTTGTTGTTTGATTTAAAAAGAGTAGCTCATAGACATGACAAAAAGAGGTAGCAAATAGACAGAAAAAGCATTACAAAAGAAAAGAATATTGAAAGGTTATTCAGAATGAATCAATATTCTTGATAAAAGCTTTGACAGATGTTTTTTTTTTTTTTTGTTGTTGCATGGGATGAATATAGTCTGGTACACTGGCCTAACAAACATCTGGAGTAAAAGAGTTTCTAAATATTTGCAAGATTAAAAAACTATTTATTTGGTGCTCATTTATTTCAAAATACAGAATATGAATATATATATATATATATATATATATATATATATATATATATATATATATATATATAATCATACCCTTGGCTTTGTAGATCAGTTAGCATTGTTGGGTGTTATGCATCAGAATGTCTGTTTGAGATCATCTGAAAATCTGACCTGCTTTAGTTGAAGCAGCCATGTTTGTCTATAGAAACGCACTAATTTCTCAAGATGATCAACCTTTAAAGTTACGTCTCATCCTCTCACAGCATATACGCAAGCCCTTACCCAAACATGAAACTCAAAAAATAAACATTTAATTTTGCCATTGCTAAACTGTATTACTGCAATTACTAAAACAATTTTGTTCATAATTTAATTCAGCAACAATTTTTTTACTAATGTTTCTTGATGATTGTCATGGTGTTCTAAACAATTTAGTTCCACTTTATGGTGGGTGCTCAGAAATTATGCTTTCAAGCTTGAAAATACCAGTCATAATATTCATTAAAAAAAAGAAGCCTCTCAAGTCATGGCTTAGTGAACACATTTGTCTCTTCATATAATAAAAGAGGAGATGTGGACAACAATTAAGTACTAGTCAAGTAGTATGAATTAATTGGATCTTTTAATATATAGAGCAAGCAGAACATTTAGTCACTTTTTTATTTATTTGAAAATCGTGCCCTTGTTGATCCGTCAGTCCCATTCCTCCTCGTCTCTGTCCTGGTTGTCCTCCCACTGAGGTTCACGAAACTGGATGTTAGCCAACATATCCCTCATGGCCACCATTAGTCTATTTACTTCCTGGTTCAATTCATGGCCGGCACGGGCAACTTCCTGTCTGTCTTCAGGCCTCTGAACATGGAAAAAAAATTATTAGCAGATGCAAACCATGCTTTTCCTTTTTCACATAATTCATGAAGCTGATCATGGTAGTATGGCATAAAAAAAAACATAGCTTGCATAGCCAGAGGCAAAAGGAGTTCAAAGACTACATGACAATAACTGAAGGTGTTTCAACTCTATAGTGTTGAAAATAATGGGCTGTTTGTTGTCGTCCTTGATAGGATTTCTTAGGATAGTAGAACACACACAACTCTAAAAAAACACACCTGTATATTATTCTAGCATGTGTCACTAGAAGAATAAATTTTCTCAAACACACATTAAATCCAAAGAAGCTTTACAGATCTTTATTGTAAAGGGTTTAAACAATGTTTTGCATGCTTGTTCAAAGATCCATGCACAATTATTGCACATGCACTTGTGGAACAGTCCTTATGATGGTTTACAGGTGGTAAGCAATTATGGTCACAGTTACAATAGCTTTGGACACTAAAGAGACCATTCCACTGACTCTGAAAAACACCAAAAAAAGATAAAAGCTGCTAGCAGCATTTAGCGGTGTTCAAGCATTTAAGACAGTTAAGGCAGTTAAGCTCAAATGCATCAAAAGACATTAAGTTTTATGTATCAAGCATTTAACCACTGACATCATAGATGAAATAGACCATGTTTTAGCATGATTTAACATGATATTCCACATTGTGGTGTGATTTTTCATGATTTACCATGTTACAGTATGATGTAATATGATTCTAGCATTATTTACAATAGTTTACCATGATTAATCTTAGTTTACCTTGATTTACCATGTTAAAGGATAATTTACCATGATTCATCACATTGCTAGCATGATATACCATGATTCACCATGTAAAAGTATTATTTACTATGATTTACCATGTTTCTATTGTGATTTACCGTGATTTACCACAATGTTAGCATTGATGTGAAGCGTCAATAAAAATGAAGTGATAAATTCTGACAAAATATGATTGTCTTATAATAGTTAACATGGAAAAACTGGTTTGCTTTAGTGCAGAATACTGGTGAAAATCAAGTGTCAAAATGAAAGTGAGCAATAAGTGGTCTTCCACTGCCCTCTGCTGGACATTATACTTATTAATAAAGTCTTTTCACTGGTGCTTTTGCACTCATATTTAGACATATGCTTACACACACACAGACACACACAATGTTGTTGTTGTTGTTGTCAATGCTATTGGGATGTGTCATTATGAAAATATATTTTTAAGGTCTATAAGCATTTCACATAATGTCTTTGTAAACTATTAATCAGATTAACCACGTTGCTAGCAATTACGTGAAGCATCAGAACAAATGAAGTGATAAACTCTGACAAAATATGATTGTGTTATAATAGTATTGTCATATAAGGAATTTTTTAGTGTCTAAATATGAATGCAAAAGCACACATGAAAGACTATTAAAAAGTATAATGTCCAGCAGAGGGCAGTAGAAGACCACTTATTGCTCACTTTCATTTTAAACTACTTGGTTTCACCAGTATTCTGCACTAAAGCAAACCAGTTTTTTCATGTTAACTCCATAATGCATGCTTACACACACACACACTTTTTTGGTCTATGCTTTTAGTGGTCTATAAGCATTTCACATATTTCTTTGTGATATAATTTCACAGATTTTTCTGAATGCTTAAACCCTAACTGTGATTCTTATAGCACAATTTCTAAAACTATTAATACTTATAGCAACACCACTCACTGAGTTTTCAAAACTAAAAGCACAAACACTGCTTTGCACTCAAGTTTGCATATTTGTAACACATTTTGCTAAATTGTAGGGACAATCCACTGCACAGCACTCTTGCGGAACTGTAAACACAACTCACTTCTTTACACTGAATTTCCAAATGATCAACACACTCCTAGCAAAACTATACACATATATGTCTATTATTTACAGTATTTTGTCAACTGTCTGGCACACTGTCACATGTGAAAACTGTTTTAGATAATTAGTTCACTTTGCAATCAGCCTAAGCACTATAAATAAGCCACAGGTAAGCGGTCCTTGTGGAGTACAATGGAGGGAGCAGGAAGATTGAGAAGAGTGAGAATTAGAGGGGGCAGAGGAAGAGGACATGGAGGTGAAGAAGCGAGAGCTAGAAGATGACAAGGAGGTGAAGTAAGAGGAAAAGGAAGGGTAAGAAGAGTAAGAAATAGAATTACGGAGGGCATCAGAGCTACAATAGTGGACCATGTAATCAACCTTGGATTGTAATGAGAAACATAACATTACCATACATGTAATTATATATATACTGAAATACTGAAATTGTTACTTTACAGAATTGCTAGACGTCCAGATGCTGAGGGCAGAGGAAGAATGTTCACTGCAGAACAAGAGACCCATATAGTCAATATGGTGATTGCAAATAATTCCATAAGGCTACGAGAAATACAGCAGCGCATAATTGAGGATGACACCACCTTCCAAAACATACACAATGTGAGCATTTCTGCATTATGTCGTGTACTTGCCCGCAACAGAATCCGAATGAATCACTAATGTTCAGAGACCAGAGCAGACCAGATACATCTTAGGAGATCTTAGGAGATTTTAATCATTGTGATCTGAGAAAAACTATTCCCAGATTTTATCAGTTTGTTAACTTCCCCACTAGGGGAAATAGCACTTTGGATAAATGCTATAGCAATATTAAAGGTGCCTATACTGCTGTCTCAAAGCCACATTTTGGAAAATGTGATCACCTTGCTATCCTGCTTCAGCCTATCTACATCAGGAGGCTTAAAACAGACTCAGACACTGTTAGAACTGTGAATATGTGGACTGATAATGCTTTTGTGGAACTGCAGGGCTGTTTGGAGGCCACAGATATGAAAATTTTTAGGGAAACCACAGATAATATCCATGAATATACAGACACTGTTAGCAGTTATATTAACTGGTGCACTTCCATTTGCATCCCCTCCAGAACTATTAGAGTTCTCCCTAATCAGAAGCCCTGGTTTAATGCGGATGTGCGTATCAAAATTAGAAACCGGAGTACAGACTTCAAATTAGGTGACATCATGGAGTATAAGCATGCCAGATATGAGCTCCAAAAATCCATCAGGGGCGCCAAGAGGGCATATACCCAGAGACTTGAGAACTGTTATAGGGAAACTAACACCAGAAGGATGTGGCAAGGAATCCAGTCAGTCACCAACTACAGGAAAAATGCAAACAGAACTGTTATTCAAGATTCCTCTCTACCGGATAACCTGAACAAGTTCTATGCCAGATTCGACCAAAATAACAGAGATACACCCTTAAAAGTCCCCACAACTCAGAGGAGACTGTACTGCAGGTGACGCACTCACAGATCCTTAAAGCTCTGAGGAAGGTAAACCCCCGTAAGGCTGTAGGACCCGATGGTGTGGCTCCAAGAGTCCTTAAAGTTTGTGCTGAACAGCTGGCGGAGGTGTACACTGACATTTTTAATACCTCTCTCCTCCAAGAAACAGTTCCACGTATTTTTAAGTCCTCTATTATAGTGCTGGTTCCGAAAATAACAAACACAATGACAATGAACGATTTTAGACCAGTGGCGCTCACATCGGTTGCCATGAAGTGTATGGAGAGGCTGGTCCTACAACATATTAATTCTGTGGTTCCAGACACCGTAGACCCTCTTCAGTTCGCCTACCGCCCAAACAGGTCAGTGGATGATGCGGTGGCACTGGCACATTACTATATTTTGCAGCACCTGGACACTCACAATACATATGTACGGCTATTGTTTCTGGATTACAGCTCCGCCTTTAATACGATTCGGCCAATGAAGCTGACCAGTAAGCTGATAGAACTGGGAGTACCAACGACCACCTGTAATTGGATAACAGATTTCCTCACAGACAGACCACAGGTGGTGAGGATGGGAAAGAAGGTCTCAGCTGAGCTTACAGTTTCCACAGCCTCTCACCATTAAAGGGATTGAGGTGGAGCGGACTGACAGCTATAAGTTCTTAGGACTTCACATCTCAGAAAACCTCAGCTGGGCCAAAAACACTATGGCAACAGTGAAAAGATCTCAGCAGAGGTTGCACTTCATCAGAGTACTAAAGAAGGCCGGACTGCAATGCCAACCCCTAACCCATGTATACAGAGGCCTTGTTGAAAGTATCCTCACCAGTGGTATCACAGTGTGGTATGGTAACACCACCCTGACTGAGAGGAAATCACTGCAACGGGTCATAAACACTGCAGAGAGGGTTATCGGCTCTAACCTCCCCTCCATGGATACTATATATACCCAGCGCTGTAGAAGGAGAGCACATAGCATCCTTAAGGACAAACATTATCCAGCTTATGCTTTGTTTAAATGGGTGGACACAGGCTATAACCTGACACACCGTAGGCCTGTGAGCATTAGTACCCACAAGGCCAGTCTGTTTAATAGCTTCTTTCCAGCTATTGTTAGGCTAGTGGCTCAGGACATTAAGGAGGGCAAAAAGTACCCTACTCCATGTTTTTAAACATTGTAATGATCAGTGCAATAGTAATTTTACTCTATTTAGAGCTTCCATTTTTGTACGTGCTATATTATTATTATTTACTATAATGTGTATTTATTTAAGAAAGATTATTTATATACAGTTTTTGCAGTTTCTGCATGTTTTTTAAATGTGTGATGTGAGATGTGTATACAGTTTCTTGTTATTTTATTTAAAACCTTACAAGAATTCCAATGTACCTGTACTAAAACGTACCTGTGCAAATGGCAATAAAACTTTGAACTTGAACTAGATTAGAACTATGTACATTATTGTTGTTTCACATGCACCCTTGTCTGTATATCTTTTCATTGTTAAAATTTAGATTTATGCATCATAACAAGCATACATGATGCGATAAACAAAGTCACAATTACATAGTTGATATAGAAAATTGGATGAATTTCCTACAACTAATTTCTGGAAAAAAAGATTTCATTTGGTTTCATTTATTGGACCAAAAACTTCTGCACATAATAACATCAGAGAACACTAACACAGAGAATACTAACATTTGATGGCTGCTGTCAAGTCATCCAATCAAGACTTCAATTAGGAACCTGGATGTATCATTTGATAGTGACATTCCTAACATTTGTAAAATTGCATTTTTCCATTTTATAAATATCTCTAAAATAGACATGCTCTCAATGTCAAATGCAGAAGTTAATTAATGCATTTATTACCTCAAAAGATAGATTATTGTAATACTTTTCTGGGTGGTTGCCCAGCAGGCTTAATAAACAAACTCCACCTTTCTTGTCCTGTTTGGGAGGCAACACTCATCAGCTTAAATCTAGATTAAAGAACCATCTCTTTAACCTAAAATACACAAGACATCATCACATTTCTATAAATCAAATTCCTTAAAGGGATTGTTAGGTCAACTGGAAAAAGGCACTTGGCACAGATCCTCAGCAAAGTCACCTTAATTTATATAGCCCTTTTTCCAATACAGATTGTTTCAAAGCAGCTTTACAGAGATAACAGGAAAATAATGCAACAAAGTTTGTTTCTAGAAGAAAAAAGCGTCACAGTCCAGCTTAAGTAAGTTCAGTGATGGTTAATTTGTGTTGTAAAAAAGTTATTATATATATAACGTAAAACCGTAAAACTTCAAATAATAGCCCAGGCTTTTATTTTCCCAAATTGCCAGATGAGACAGGCCTTTAATTTAATGTTGAGATGTTATTCATTGAGTGTAGGTCTAGAGATAACAATCCAAATAGCATAGGGTGATAGATGGAAAGCATGACAGTAGGAGGTTACCACATTATATAACGTTTTATTTATAATTCGAATGTGTTTAACAATTCAGTTAATGTAAGAATTATCCTACTATATTACTGTATGTCTTAGATTATTGGCAGCATAAAAAAACGAAACGATGTGACAGCCATGAACACTGCCCTTGTGAAAAAGAAGTGTGCTTAATTGTATTGAAAGCGTACATTTTGTGTGCTTAAACTCATAAAAGTATACTTTTTGAAAAGTGTACTTGCAGATAATATAATATAATTAAAATTAAAGACCACTTAAGTTTAACTTAAAGTACACTTTCATCACAATATTTATAAACACACTTAAGTGCACTTTTAAAAATGCACTTTGTAATAATATGTAATTAAGTTTAACTTAAAGTACACTTTCATGACAATATTTCTAAACACACTTAAGTGTACTTTTTAAAAATGCACTTGTAATAATGTCTAATTAAGTTTTACTTAAAGTACACTTTCGTGATCATATTTATGAACACACTTAAGTGCACTTTTTACAAATGCACTTTGTAATAATATCTAATTAAGCTTAACTTAAAGTACACTTTCATCACAATATTTCTAAACAAACCTAAGTGCATGTTTTAAAAAAAAAATCACTTTTTAATAATGTCTACTTAAGTTTTACTTAAAGAAAGTACACTTTCATGATACTATTTCTAAACACACTCAAGTGCATGTTTTAAAAAATTTACTTTTTAATTGTCTACTTAAGTTTTACATTTTAAATAATTATGATTTTATAGTGTTTTAAAGTTATTAAAGTTAAGTTATTAAATTAAATTTATTTTAATTTATTGACTAATATACTAAATAAAATAATAATTTTAATGGAAAACATGGAAAGTAATTCATTTTAATTAATTTCAACTCAAGTGTGTTGTCCAAAAACAATTTGTTCATTTATTTTAAATGTTTAGTCTATAATATATACTGTGTGCATTAATGCACTTGGAATTTGTTTTTCCAATAAATTTGCAATACAGTATAATCCAGGACAACTGGATATTTTATACTGCAATATTTCTACATAATATATGACAATAAAATGTAATTTATGAGAGGAGTCTTAGCAGTAATGTGTTGTACTTTACATCTGTGAGAATACTTTCAATATCATTATGTTGTAAAAACACATTTAATTGCAATCACATAATTGCAGTTAGGTGAAAGAGTAAAGTTTTGTGAACTTACAGAGTCTAACAACACAATGAGTTAGAACAACTTCAACCTAAACAGAAAAGCTGAAATAAAAATATACTCTATACGAACATGGTGTTTAATGCGCATGCGCCAGAAATACTACGTCATGATGACGCACTACTTCACTAGAGTTTGAAAAATGCGCTGTTATGTTTCTGTAATCCTGCACTTGCATTCAATGGTGTTAATGTATTAGATAAAAAATGCAACAACTTCTTTATTAGGAATGCTCTTTCTTCAACAACAAGAACTCTTCCTAAAGCTCGTTCTAAATGGAGTATCTGTTATCCAAACTCTGATTTGAATTACTTATGGGCTTTTTCTCACAAACTTTTTATTCCTAATAAAATAAAAGAACTCCATTTCAAAATTGTTCATAGATATTACCCTTGTAATTTATTTTTGAGCAGGTTTTCTGAGAATGTATCTTCTTTATGCTCCTTTTGCAATATTGAAGAAGAATCTATTCTACATTTATTTTTATCAAAGCCTATTTTCTAAATCTTTCTGGTCAGATGTTACCTTGTTAGTTTTTTACTGTTGCAACAAATTGGTACAAATTTCAGAATCTATAATTTTTTTTATCAGATTTTCATTCTAACGATGTTAATCTTAATTATACGGTATTTTTGCTTTGTCTTCTGGGCAAGTTTCATCTTCACAAAGCTAGAACCATTCATTGTAATCCTGATTTTAGAATTTTCTCATCTGATATTGTCACACTCTCAGAACCCACAACATCCCTCACTGGCCTCCAGAGGGCACCATCACCCGAGTATTGACTTTCTCACACATCACTCCTGGACTGATTACTCACACACCTGCCACCACTGATCACTCACGCACCTGCACCCTGTTATCTGCCTGCATACAGTATAAGCCCCAATCACTTCTCAAACAGTGCAAAGTCTCGTTTCCTTTGTGAACATTCTGAGCGTTTATCCCTGTATCTCTGCCTGCCTGTGTTTGACCTCCGCTGATCTGATTATCCCGTTGTCTGCTGCCTGCCTCTCGACCCTCTGCTTCGTTCCTGGATTCTCTCTGCCAGCCCTGACCCCTTGCCTGGATTTGATAAGTGTGAGCCTAATCTTCGTTGTTGATCTTGCCTGTGTCTGACCCTTTCCTGCTTACTACTCTTCTTAATAAAGCGTTGCAAATGGACCTGACTGCCTCCGGTGATTCCTCACAGATATAAAGTCCCTTTTTTCTTCCTTTAAGAATCTTTCAAAACCTTTAAACTCTAAGGTTTCTAAAACAATTAATATTCTTGAGTCTGTTATAAAAAACCTTTAAGTTGTTATTTTAACATATTGTAATATCCTCCTGAGACCCCGGAAAAAAAAGTTTTTTGAATTTAGTTTTTTTCCATGTCATCACATTGTTTAGAGCACAAGAAACAAATGGTAAAAAAACATTTTTGCAAAATATTATTTTATTCATACGTTATGCTAGGTCCTCTGTAGTGGACGCCAGGACTAAGTTGTTTAAAAAATAACATGACATCAAATTATATGTATAGGCAAAACCAATGGGATTTTTTTTTCAATCACCAATAGATTTAGGGGTTTCAGGATTTTTTTAACCAAAATGTATATAAAGATGATTCTCAACTATGTTATGAAAGAAATAACGGAATGAATTGATACACCATTTTACTTTATGCAATATGTGGGTAAAATGGCCATAAATTAATATTCCCATTCAATGCAATGTATCTATACACTGTATCTAATTTGCACATTAATGTGTTCTTGGAGCAACATTTAATGAAAAAAGAAGTGTAATAATTGGAGTAATAATTGGCAACATTTTTATAATAATATCTAATATTTTATAGGAATATTGATGCATAATTGATTTCCATATTCACTTGTTGTGTCTCACAAAATGCCTGATAAACATGATTTAAGTCCTGCTGTCCTCTACAGTGGACATGTATGAAATCAATGCCCTGTTCTGTAACAGAAAGTATTTTTTTTATTTGAAGCCCCACAACTTTTTCCTGAGATGTTTTTTTATGAAATACAATTTGAAAAGTAGTCCAATTTAAATTATAATTATAATATATTATCATATTTGCATAAGAATGCTACATTTGATCACTAAATTAATGTCAGACTTTTTTAAAGACCAAGGAGAAGTTGTTTTCATGGTGAAACCTCCAATCATTTGATATCTCTGAAAAGCCCTGAATGTGCTCTTTACAGGACACCCAGGTTGTATCATGTGACATGTATGATGTCAGAGAAATTAACTAAAATATAATGTCCACTACAGTGGACAAAAGTCTATTCTTGGGTCCCAGGAGGATATTGTTTTGTTTAACCTAATGCAATCTATTTTGATGTCAGTAACCCCTCTCTTATTGTTATTGTAATTATTACTTTTTTTTTTTCCTTTTTCTCTTTGTTGTCCTTTATTTGCAATAAAGAAAAAAAATAAATAAAATGTTTCTGTAATCGCGATGCACGAGGAAAGGAAACTGAAGCTTCCCAAACAAGAAGAGAACAAAAGGAGCGCCACGTTTGGCTGTTTGCAGATGAGATGTTATACTGCAAATAATCAGTCAAGTAAGTATATCTTGATGCTTTCTTTATTGAATTTTTTTTTCACCGCAGTTGATATTGCGATTTAAGAGTGCTTTTTAATCGCAGATAGTAACGTTGCTATACGCAATAGATTTGGGAGGTAAATTAATCATGTTTCCAATAGTTTATCTATGATTGCATTCTAATAATGTCTTACATCGTAATGTGCTCGCGTGTGTGGGCGTGTTCGAGGAATTGTCTACTGAAATGTGTGTTTTTTTTAAATATATTTATTCATTTTTATTAAACCAACTTTTTAAATTTTAAACAAACTAAATGACTAAGTTAAATTTGCATGCTGAATGCTGATCCAATATTGTAACTCTCGAAGACATTTCTATATTAATCAATCTTATAACCACCATACATATTTAATATATCGCCCACCTCTAGAAATAATGCTCGTATGTAATGTATTTAATTTCGTTTTGCATTTGAAGAGTGAATTGTTCAGTTACTATTTGTTTTGGAATATGTAATATTTTTGTGCTTATCTGGATTAAACATTCATTTTGCAGGATCAGTTCACATTTGTTATTGGAGATACAGAGTAAGCGGTGTGGAATCACAGACCTGTATTGATGAGGTGATGTTACAAGATTTATTATGAATTTTTGCCCAGCCAGCACACCAAGCTAAAACACTGCT